>CM052540.1:8277245-8627366 GCA_028533065.1 Trachops cirrhosus | reverse complement strand
GGGGGAGCCCAGGGAATTGTGGGCATGGGAAGGGCGAGGGGTCTGGGGAGTTGAGGCTGCAGCAGTGGCCACATATGGCAGGAGGGGAGACTGGCTAACTTAGGATGCTAGTGTGGCTTCTGGGGGCAGGTGCCCCAGTTGCGTTCCTTGGGATGTTAATAGGCGCCCTGTTTAAAAACAGAGGGCAGCCCTGGCTGGTGTGGCTCAGTGGACTGAGTGCCGGCCTGTGAATCAAAGGGTCTCTGGTTTGATTCCAGTCAGGACACATGCCTCCCCATTACAGTTGTGGGCTAGGTCCACATTAGGGGGCGTACGAGAGGCAATCACACATTGATGTTTTTCTCCCTCTCTTTCTCTCTCCCTTCCCCTCTCTAAAAATTAAATCACACACACTCACACACACAAACAGAAGGCAACAGAAGGCCAAGACACTTGCCCAGGGTCTGGCCCAGGTCTGGCAGATGCCAATGCTCTCTCGTGCACCTGGGCCTCCACCCGAGCAGAGCTCACTGACCATACCCCAGGCCCGACTGTGGGTCAGGTAGACCGGATGTGATCCACCACTGAGGCTGCGCTGAGCCCAGGTCTCGAGGAGACTGGGATGGAACAGCATATATCATCCCCTCCTTGTCCAGAGCATCTGTGCAACCAGCCTGAGCAATTACAACTGCCAAGTGTTCTGAGACCTGGTCCTTGGGCAGAGCGCTCACTAAATGCTTCTGGCGGCTCTTCTGATCTTATTTCAATCTTCTGGGGCTTTGGGTGCTGGGATCACGCACTGTAATCCAGATGACCAGACTGCCCGGTCCCTAAGCAGCATGGGCTGGCCCTTTGGTGGACAGACTGTCTGCCCAGACAGCATAACCTACAGAATTCCTCCTTGGCCAGAAGGATTTTTAAGCCCAGCCACATGTTCCCCTGGGCCCCCCAGGTCTAGATTCCCAGGGGTCCCACAGTTCGGGTGGGAGCATAAAGTGGTACAAGTCTCTTACAAAGTTATTTAAAAATACGGAGCAGAAATCTGCCTCTATTACGGGTTTAGGGTACAGACCCTGGCGTCAGACAAATTTAAAGCTTGGCTTGGTGTTACCAAGGGCAGTGACAGCCTCTCAGGTCTCAGCTGCTCCCACAAAACAGAGCTAATGATACCTATCCCCCTGAGATTCTCACGGGAATTCAGTGAAACGGTGGACGTAACGTGCTTACACATGGTCCTCGGTTAACAGTAGCTGTTAATCACTCCTTTTTTCCCCTCTTTTACAGATTTTATCTATTTATTTTTAGAGAGAGGGGAAGGGAAGGAGAAAAAAAGGGAGAGAAATATCTCACCGGTTGCCTCCCACACACTGCCAACTGGGGACCTGGCCTGCAACCCAGGCATGTGCCCGGATCAGGAATTGAACCAGCGACCTTTTGGTTTGCAGGCCGGCTCTCAATCCACTGAGTCCCACCAGCCAGGGCCATTTTGTTTCTTATAATGATGCAAAGTGAGAAAATGGGTCACTCTGGCATTTTTGTATCAGGGAAAATGGGAACAATATGCAGACTCAGTATGAGGGGTGTGGTGATGTGCACACACGGTGGGATCTTCCTGGGTCACCAGCAGCAGGCGCTCTGAGGACACGGGCCAGTCCACAGGACGGGCTACTTCAAGGAAGCGGCGGGTCCGAGCTCAGGTGCAGGAAGAAGACTGCCCGGGAAACCTGCAGGAAAGCTAATAAATAGCTGAAGTGGTGGGATTCAGAATGAAATCGTCTCTTCCTTAACTTTCAGATCGTCCATAAGGCCACTGGGTCGTTTTTACGAACAAACAAAACTATTTGAAAAGAGCAGGTTTTGTGTGGATCTGGCCCGAGAGGCAAGTAGGGCAATGGCTTGTGGGCCTCTGGTGGCTGAACCTGGACTGTTCTCACTCAGGACAATGAAACTTCAAACAGCCAGCCTGCAGCCAGTCTCGGCTTGTGTGCCTGGGACAAAGGCGTGCAGCTGAAAGCGCGCAGGCCCCGCAGCTGGTCGGAACTGGGTGCCTCTCGATCCGATGTCTGCAGACCACCAGCTCTGCAACCGTTAAGACTCGGGAGACAGCCTGGCCCTTCTGGGTTGTTGGGAAGATTTAATAAGGTGCAGCCTGCACGGTACTATCGCCTTCTGTTCCTTCAGCAAGACGGTCAGGGCTGCTGCCCTGTCCCCACTACAGTGAACGAAGGACAGGAGCCCTGCCAAGAGAGGCACCTGGGGACCAGCAGGTCACTCCCCGCATCTGGCATCTGTGTGTGGTCCTCAGGGGTGGCCGAACTGAGCGCAGCGTGCCTTCCGGAGCCTTCTACCAGCTCCTTCTGAGCTTCCGTTCTACGGGAAAGCCCCGTCCCTGACGAGCCAAGGAGAGTGAGCTGGGTTCTGGCAGCCACGCACACTGTGGCCGAAACCCCCAAGGCCCAGCTCTAACAGTGGGGAACCACGAACCGCGTGGTGTCCCCTGTGGCCACCACTGTCCTCGCCACTCAGAGCAGCAGAGCCATAACTAGGTTCGTAACAAAAAGCCTGCACGGTGCAGAAGAAAGGGTGAGGCCTTTGTCCTCAGACAGCTGATCCCACCATTTCCTAGCCCTGAGACCTTGGACAAGTTACTGAAAGTCTCTCTCTGAGCCTCAGTTTCCCCATGTGTTAAAGGGGAAAGCCATTCCACACCCTTTACAATATTAAGTGCTGTTCAGTAAATGTCGCTTCTCTTTCCCTCTCTAGGTAGACACACACAAGCACCAGGGTAGGCTGGTTCTTTGGCAGGAAGCTGACTGAGCAGCTCCTGTTCCCAACTCCAGGGGACCGGAGCAGAAGGGTGGTGTCGGGACAAGTCACCTGAGGATCTGGAGCTGTCCAGGCAAAGCCAGACTGACAAAGGACCCCCACGGGCAGCAAAGTGTAACTGAGAGTGACAGCAAGCAACATCGGGCACCCTGGCCCGCCACTTTCGCACTGGATGACCCCGGGGCCCGGGTCAGACACGGTTTCTGAGCCCGAGTGGCACTCGTGGAAGGAGAAAGGAGCAGCAGCCTCAGAGGGCCCAGAACACGAGAGGTGCTGACTGTACTTGCTGCCAGCTGGCCTCTGACCCCCAGCCCATGCTGCCTGATCCCTCCTAACACCAGCTCCTCCCCAGGGAGTGCTCTGGGCCCTCCACCAGCCCTGTTCTGAATAATAATGGAAGCAGCTAACAGTTCTTGAGGAGAAATCATCACTGAATATTAATTAGCCAGTGTTAACTGAAAAACAGAGGGAATGCTTGTTTGCCAGAAGTCTTTCCAAAACGTTTTTCCAATTGCCATCAAATGGTTTTAAGGGGTTAGGACACCTACTGTCCAATCAAGAAGAAAATTTGACATGGGAGAAAATTTCATTTTGGGAAAATTCAAGTCAATGAGAGTCAGCACAGGGATTCCCTTTAAAAGGTTCTTTCAAAACCCTACGTAGCTCACGTCTAGTAGCTAAGAATGGGTCCAGAGAGGACGACGGACATCGTCTGGAGGGAAGGAACGGACACAGTGGATGGACTGGCCAGAGCGCTGGCGGCCGACGCGCGTGGGCCGTGAACTCCAGACGCTGAGCAGCCCACTGCCCGCGGCTGCGGAGGCCGTCTACTTCTTAATCAGCTCCGTCTTGCTGTCCACAAAGGTGATTATTTAATGGGCTGCTTGGAAGTGAGAGCTGGGGCCGGAAGTCAGGAGGACCAAGTCCCTTCCTCCACTTCAAAGATCCTGCATCTCTTTCTGTCACCCAAATCCTCCACGTTTCTGATGCACTTAGATATTCCCAGGGGAGACGACAATCTGTGGTCCAAGAAAGTCCAGGCCAGATTAAAGGGCCAGGTGCTGATCGTGGGCCCAAACGGAACCACCTGCAGCAGAGGCCCATGCGGATCTGGCTCCTGCCCGCCAGCTCGTCTTCTCGTGTCTCCCGACACGATGCTGACAGATCGGGGGAGACGGCTTCTTTCCTCCCCAGAACAGTATTTTATGAGGAGTCTGTTTTATTAAAATATTTTCCGCTGGGTGCTTCCTGTGTTTCGAGAACTTGGTACTGCCAGCTGGAGCCGATGACAGCTGGGACAAACACACCCGAGTGCTGCTGTGACGCAGCGTGTGGAAGTGGAGGGGCGCAACATGGCGGGGGAGCGCAGGCAGAGACGCAGGAGAACGCCCGGGCTGTGCCGGAAACGTCACTGGCACGACGGGAGAGCAGCCCCAGCCCCTCACCGTGAAAGGAATGTGAGCAGAAACTCTTGGAATGATGTCCTCCTGCCCTGTGACACATGGTCACAGAGAACCGGTCATTTGTCTTCTATCGCTGCCAGCGTGCCAGCCCACCAACGCCCCCCTGCTCCCAGTGGCTCATCTTGACCCCACACTTTTCCCAACAGAAATCTAAAACAAGGCACACTGTAAAAGAAACGGACAGCAATGCCCATGCACTTCTGGTCACAACCAGGAAGACGGCATCAGCAGACACCGGCTCTCAGGCACGCTCTAGAGGCCTTCCCCGTCACCAGGCTGGAAGGGCAGCAGTGAAAACAGACGCGATCCGATCGGGAAGCCCGACCTCTAACTGGGACCCTGGCCACAGAACGGTAAGGTGGTCTGCAGAATGCGCAGTGGTGTTGGCCTGGGGGTGTTCTGTGCGGCGCAGGACGGTCTGTCCGGGCTTGCGCTGCAATGTCTACAGGCCCGTGGCCCTTATTGCAGTGGGTGGCCGAAAGATTTAGCCCAGATTTAAAGTGGTGGCTTTAAAGAAAGTGACTGATTTCATCCCCCTGAGGAGAAATCTTTAGGGCCGGAGGAACTCTGAAGCCATGCAGCATTTCCTCCACAAGGGGGCAATCACAATCCATGCCTATCAGGGCCAGGGACCTATTCCGCAATATTCCTACCATCCTATTACCAGAGCAAAAGTTAAACTCACACTCAACTTCAGGAGTCCCCTCTTCCAAAGAGTGCATAGCCAAGCATCTCCCAAGACAGACAGACAGACGGACAGACACATGCATGGTCTCCTACAGCTTTCTGGGGAAAGTGCGGGGGCTGCCTGGGTAGGCTGGTTTCTACATGCCCCAACAGTCTCCAGCAACACGGCACTGTGAACCAGAGAACCCGGGGTGGGGGTGGGGGGTGGGCGCTGGGGCGTACTGTGTCCTGGGTCAGGCCACAGCTTGCTGTTTTAGAATCATTTCTTCCCTTGGCGCCTTTTCTGGCAGGCGCCTACGATCTCCCTGGACTGCTTTTCTTGAGAACCATTCTCAGGGTAGAGCAGGTAGGAAGTGTGTCCCCCTCTTCACCCAAGGGACTTTAGGGTCCTTGGAGCAATGTTTTCAGTTTCCCAAGTAACCCAACCAATATCGACTCCTGTACTTTTTCAAGGAATCACAGAAAGCCAGTGTGTGTCTGAGCAGAGCCCAAGGGCTGCTCGCCTTGGGGACAAAGGGAAGCAGTGCTGCCCTCTGATGGAAGAGGTGGTCCCTTCTCCAGGTGGGGGGTGGGGGCCACGCAGCTTTAAGCCTCACCCCATCCAGGCAGCTCGGGCCACTGCTCGAGTACCTGCCTCAGCAGTTGCCTCATCTACCCAACACGCACCTGGCGTGTGACCCTCAGGCGGGTCCTGTGCTAGGGGTAAACCCCAGTGCCTGGCCAGGGACCTCTGGGCCCGGGAGGTAGAAAAGCAAAGCCAAAATTACATCAATGCTACGGCGCAGGGGAGTGAAGTGGGGGTGGGGCAGTGAATGGGGCAGCCCTGTGTATAAACCTGAGCTCCAGAGGCCTCAAGCACCCCAGGGCCAGGAGGGTGGAGGCCCTCATTAAGCCACCTCCTTGACCAGGTTCCCAACTCTCCTCCTGACTTTCCATCTCAGCATCAGAAAAGGCGTGGAACCTTCTTCTGAGCCTGTCCGAGTACATTTTGGGCATCACTGCTCAAAATGCAGCCCAGGTGGCCGGCTCTTTGGCCTCTGGGGCCTCCTACTGGTGTGACAACTGCCAGCAGAAGCCGACACTGAAGATCGAGCCCTGCTCCTGACTGGCCCCTTTGTGCAACACCCGTTCCGGGCTCCAGGGAAGACTTTCACGGGCCGGGCTGCAGCGGGGCCCCACGAGGTGCTGGCCCACTGGTCTAGCAGGCAGAGGGGAGGGGAGCAGTGGGGTACTCACTGCTCAGGGCTCGAGACGGATGTCCTCCGGCCTTCCACTGTGATGTTGCTCTTCGGTCTCCTAACGACATGTGGACGGGGAGGGCGCACCTGGAGTGGGCACAGGGGAAAATCCCCAAGAAGGAATGAGTCGGAAAGCCATACAGGAACTTTCTAAAGTTTCAGAGAAGTGGCCCCAAAATGAATGTTGAGGAATCGGCACAGTATGGGCTACAACGGTTCTGTTTATCTGGAAACATTGCCATTGAACGTGCAGCAGACACGTGAACTGGAACATGGCCCCTCAAATGGAAGTGGGTCTTCTGAAGGGCGTGGTTTCTTCACCCGCAGGGAGTGGGGGTGGGGGGGCAGTTCCCTGTCTCCCTGCAGGGCAGCCGTGAGGGTTCGGTGAGGTTCTGTCCACACAGGACCCCGACGGAGGAGGCCCTCCTAATGCTCAGTCCCACTTGCCTTCTTCCAGAACCCAGGGACCGGTTTGGTAGCACAAAAAAGGTTTCACTCAGGCTTTGTTTTTAGGGTTCACGTGCTTATTTCAGTTCTTTTTACAACTGAATTACAAGATGCTTATTTTCCCCTCTAAATGGGAAGGAGGGGAAGAAAGCAAACAGCACTGGAGAAAGACATAAACATCACCTTTACTCCCCAGGGCATCCCATGTGGCCCCCAGCAGGGCTCAGCCTGGACTCCGAACACCCAGGGGCTACTCCGCCGAGGGTGGGTCGGGTCCATGTGCTTGACAATGAAGCACACGCCTTCCTAACCCACAGCTGGGCTGCAGTGGCAAGATGGGTTTTGGGTTCTGTTTTTACCCTGACCCACCGCCCCTGAAAGCCAAGGCAAGGGCTCATAGAAAAGACACCCTCTCCCGCAGCGGAGCTCGTGATGGGTGTCAGGCTGAGAATTTCTTGGTGCCCCTTGAAGGATACTCATTTGGTGTAATCAACTTACATGGCTTTAAATTTGGCACCATCATTTCCAAACATTTCCAGTGCCAGAGGTGGCCAGGAGAGAGCTAAGCTAAGACAGGCTACCTGTGGGTTTCACTGCCGATAAAAATACTGAGTATCCAGTGCAGGGGGCAGGCTCTCTCCCTGCAGGTGAGGGACCAAGTGGGAAATGCCACCATGGCTGAGGTTCGCAGACAGGACAGGAAAGGGGACACGCAAACTCCATTTCTTACCTGCCCTCTTCTCTGAATGCCACCCCCATGCAATTTGTGGGCAACACAGCACAATGGCTTAGGAATGCAGGTCACAGAAGTTAGCTGCATAAAAGACGAGTCTTTATAGAGTCTAACCAGGCCCTCCAGTTTCTGCATGTCTGAGCTAACCAAAGTTTTTCCTGTGGATTGGCCAGTCTGATCTCAGCCTCCTCTGGCAACTGAGATGTGTCAAAAAAGAAAACAAAACAAAAATCCAAATGCATCCCACCAAACTTGCTGTCTTCTTCTGTGGAGCTACCCTGAGCTCCACTGACTTTTATCTGGCACACAGTGGGGCTCCACAAATGCTCACCTTGCTTCTCTGAGGCCTTGTCAGTAACAAAAGGAAGCCAGGGTGGGGCATTAGGAGATCTGACTCATGATGATGGCCATACCCTTGTCTAGCTTCTTGCTTAGTGTCTGGTATTCGAGTGGTCACTCAGCAAGATTTTTAGAAGCAAATGAGCACTGCTGCTTGGAATCTAAGAAGTGCATAATAGTGTTGCTGTTATTACCATTGCTATTAGCGCAGCGCCTGCCTCAAAGCAGACATCCAGCCACCATTTGCTGGGTACACGAGTGGATATGCCCCCACCCATTCTAACTGTGAACTGCTTTTCCGGACTGGAGCCAGAGGCAGCTAGTAAACAGGATCACCTGGCTGGAACGCTCCCCCAGACTTCTCACCACAAAGGTGGGGTGCTGTTGGGGCGACGGAGCGACTCTGCCCTACCCCGGGGGTGCTGGGGTGGGGGATTCAGGAGAGGGCAGACATCAAGGCCTGTCAGCCTGTCCTTGCACATGGCCGCTCCTTGCTACAATAAAGGAGGGTTAGGAATGTGAACTTGTGGCTGAAATGGAGGGATTAAGTTTGTGGCAACCTCAACTGAACTTGCAACGTGGTGAAACATGGGGAAAAAGAACAACAGAGCTAATTAGACGAGCTGAGCTGTCAGAGTGCCGCTGAATGGCTCAGCGCCAACAAACAAAAGGAATGGGCTGGCAATCAGCAGGATCGATGGAGAAGACTGCTTCATTAGGGATGATAAAACAGACAGAGCAGGAGAGGGGGTGGCGAGGAGGGGAGCACGGAGGCAGGGGAGGCAGGGGAGGGAGAGAAAGGCACCGCAGGCCCGGGGACAGTCAGTCACCCACACCGGTACAGTCACACCCAGAGCTACACATACCTGATTGGCGTGGACAAAGCCAGAGACAAAATTATACTCACAGACAACCACCCAGAGACATGCAGAGGCCTCGAGATGCCAACGTGTACACAGTCTCACAAATACATACTCAAGAGGCACACAAACGAGGCGAAGACACATGCACCAATCTCGCTCTCTCTCTCTCTCTCTCACACACACACACACACACACACACACACACACACACGGCCGCAGAACTACAGTTAGAGCCACACCAAGGCAGACACACAGAGACAAAATGGTTTAATTAAGCCAGAATCACAAGATGATGCAGACAACGGGCCTGTCATATTTCAGCGATCACATCCGTCTTTCTGGGGTGCTTAGGAAAGGCGGGGGGCTGGGGCCGAGGGAAGAAACCACATGCACAACACTGCCTGCCTGGCCCCGCCAGTGTTAGGATCCCAGCAGCGCCAGGGGAGAAAATGCTAAACAGGGATTTTGAGCTCTGTTCAAGGGGGACTTGAGGGGAAAGTTGGGAAACCAGCCAATTCCCCACCGGATTTAAAACCTGAGAAATCTAAGTCGGCAGGGTTAAATGTGTATTGAATACAAAAGCACTGAGTACATTTGATTTTGATGGTGAGCAAGAAATAATAAATACAGAGCTTATAAAGCACTTCACATGCAACCGACCACAGCCTGCCTCTCCCCCGCACGCCCCAGCCCACTCCCCTTGGTCCACCAGACACTGGCAAGGCTTTCTTCTGCTCTTGCCTTTTTCTATTTTTAAAAAGAAAATCTAAGCCCTCTAGTAACATCTGAACTCCAGTCACAGGTGCCAGGCTACAAAGCCCCTTCCAGAAAGGCTGAGTGGCTAGCCTCCAGGCTCCTGCCAGCCTGCGCCGATGGCTACACTCCTGCCCAGGATGTTTGCAGATGGGTGACCCAGCAAAGCCCAGCTGGGGCCAGTGACTCATGACACAGGAGCTTATCAGACCGCCCTCTCTGAGGTCCTCGGGGGGCTCTGTAACCCATGGCCTCCAGGCTTGCCCCCAATATGCAGTGGTGCCTACTGGACGTGTTTTCATGAGTGCATTCGGAGTGAACAGACCCTGGGCACTGGGGACCACAGCTTCCAGAAAGCACAAACCTTCCAGGGTTCCCAAATTAGTCCCACAGTGACCCTGCTTGGCAGAAGGTGCTCAGGTTGGCAGAAGTTGAGTGTATGTGTCCACTTCACACCAGGGACTGTGCTAGGCACTATCTGCATATGACTTCATCACCTTCACCAGGCAGTTGTTGTTAAGTCCATTTTCCAGATGATGAAACCAAGGCTGAGAGAAGATAAGCATCTTGCCCAAGTCACAGCCAGGAAGTGGCCAAGCTGTGATTCAAACCAGGGTGGGCCTTTCTGACTTCCATGCCCACGAGACCTGGTTCTGCCAGCACCCTGCCTCTTGAGTGTGCCGTAACCCAAGGGGACTAGTCGCCTCCTGCCCCGGCATAGCAGCAGGCTTTTCCCTCTCGGGGCCACACTTGCATTCCCACACCCTCAGTGCTAGAGGATGTGGCCCCCTCTGTGCCCCCCACACTGCACAAGTCCCCGCACTGGCAAAACAGCAGAGTCCACAGGCGCTGTCTCCAGTACCTGAGTTTTCCCAAGGAGAGCAACCCTGACCTGTATGCTGCTTTCTAAGAGTCCCTGCCTGCCTTGGGCCCCGGTCTCTCCTGGGAATTCTGAGCGCTACCCACCAGGTGACTGTGGCTTAAGGAGAGGCTGCTCGGTGAGGCGCGAGGAGAGGCAGTGCAGACTGGCCGGGGCATGAAGGCCGGTTGGCCTGGCCTCCTACCATCTCTGGGGGCTCAGCTGCAAATGGGGAAACAGCACCTGCCTGCTACGGGCTGGTGTAAAAACAAACAATTATGCCAGTGCCTAGCACAGTCCCAGGCACATAAAAAATGCTCAACGAATGTTAATACTCTTTACTTCTGCATCCCTGCCAGGGCCTAATACTGCCTTAGAGATTCCACAGAAGCCCGGCTGGACACTGGTCATTTTTCCCTCAATGGAAGCTCTGCCCTGTTCTTTATACGAGGGTAAACTCCATGGAAATGGAGATTGGGGCTCCGGGGAGCCTGGTATGCTGGGAAGACCATGGGTTCTCAGGTCTGTAGTCGAGGGACGTGGGCAAGGTCACCAAGCATCAGTTTTCTCTTCTTTAAACTGGGTGGAGACAGTGCCCATGTCAGAGTGACTGTAAGGTTCAACTAGATGATGTGCCTAAGAATGATCTGCTGACTAGGAAAACCCTAGGCAAATGGTGGTTATTAAGAAACCAAGTCCTTCCTCAGAGGCTGTAAGATGTAAGGACCTGTTAGGGAGATTAAGACCTGCTACTGTGTGCCAGGCACTGTGCTAGGAGCTTTATAATGTCATCTACAAAAACCCTCTGTGAATGAGGGTATGTTACAGAGAGAGAGTGAGGCTCAGAGAACTTCAGCACTTGCCCCTAGTCACACAGCTTCGGCACTCAAGTCCAGCTCTGTCTATGCCCCAAATCTATGTTGCTGATGACTGCACGAAACTGTCAATGAGTCACAGAAGGTCTGGCCCAGAAGGGGCTGCCTGTCCCCCAAACTGGTCTCTTTGTGCTGCTTGTGCCTTCCTCCCAATGAGTGAGCGGAAACACTCCAGCCCCTTGACAGCCGTGCCAACCACCACCTGGGCGGGCGACAGGATAGATCCATCCTGACTACCGCAGGTGAAGGCGTCCGAATCCCCCCAGCCTCCACGCTGGCCCTCTGTCTTCTGCACACAGTAGGGAATGGAAGGAAGAAGTACCCTGGAACTTTCCTACATCCACCCAGAGGGCAGCCACCCAGCCAATGCTGGGTGTGTGCCCCAAAGATTAAAAACAGACAGCTCAGCCTGGCCACCTGCACCCCATGGCCTCCACGCTTTCCACAAGACGGATTTGGACACATGCACTGGAGGGGGGCCGCGACACCCACTGGTGGGAAACCCTGATCACAACCAGGTGGGAACCTGACTCCTTCGCTTGGCTGCAGCAGTGGCTGCTGTGAACAACAGACGCTTCTTTTGGTACATGGCCCTCATCGAATGGTCCTGGCAAGTTTCCCACTTGAAAGGAACCTGCTAAAGTTATTATGCCTTGGCACGGCCAAAGTCTGAGCTTATAAGGCAAATGACTTCACCGCGGCTGAATTTGGGACCCACACACTATTTTTCCACGGCATTTCTCTAAAAAACACCGATGGGTCTTCCGCTTTTGCCTAACCCTTTGCCAGGTGGTGGTGGGTTTGCCGCATGTCATCGAGTGGGGAACTGCGCTCCACGTGAGGCCTGCCAGAGGAGGAACACCTGTCTCCATCTGTGCCGCGCCACGTTCTTGGGGTGGAGCCTCCGCCCCTGGGAGGGACATCAAGTGAATTGCCAAACCCGGATTTGGTGGAACTGAGTCCCCCACTGCCAGACTTTGTGAGAAGAGGCGGCTGGAGCAAGGCTTGGAAGCTCATGGGCTAAAACCATGGCTCAGCCTAAGAGATCTGCTCCGGTGCAGCACACACGGCAAACACACAACGACCCCCACGACCTCCAGCTCTGACCTGCAAGTCCCTGAACTGCTTCACAAAAAGGAGAGAGAAGCCCAGAAAAATGCAAGTTCGGGTTCATGCCACGCAGAGAGGGAAGCTGGAAACCCCAATCCCCAGTTTTCTTTTGCAAGGCAGCTGAGTTCAAACTCCAAAGGAGGTTTAGTCAGGCGGGGACAGCGGCCCAGGCAATGTTAGGAGGGAGGGCAGAACCACTGGCTACTCACGGGCCTCGAGCGCTGTATCTTGGGAGGCGGCGGGCGAGTAGGACGGAGGAGTCTTTGTGGCTGTATTAAAGCGAAACTTAAAACATCAGTACACATGGAGACGTTTGATGCATTTGCACACACCATTTGCACACACAGCTCAAGAGTAAGCACCCAGTCCCCAAGCCATAGCCCGAGGACCGCCCTGGACGCCACCTGCTCCCCGCCCTCACATCGGCCGGCAGGGTCTCTGGGTCCTGCGTGTTCCATTCCTGAGACCCTCCCTTCTGCTAATATCTTTTTTCTAGCCTCACCCCTGCCTGGGTCGTCTCCAGCCATTCTCCACACAGGCCAACGGGCATCTCCTGAAGTGCAGCATGACCTCCTCACCCTCAGCTTGGAGACCTCTGCTGCATGCCCCACCCTGCCTGCCCCCTGTCCTCAGGTGACGGTGCAACAAGGCTCTTGGCTGGCATGCCAAATCAGCTTCTGCCGTGGCGCACGCAGACCCTTCCCACCCATGCGTACCTGCGCAGACCCCCACAGGCTCCGGGTTCTCACGCCTTATTTCCCGCCTGCCCTCTGGGTGAGTGAGATGACCCGCCTGATCCTGATCTGCCCGGCAAACACTTGCTTGTCTTTTAAGACTGCGCCCGGGTCAGGTACTCCCTGCTACATGGGACTTACCACGGACAGGCAGTATCTGCCCCATGTCCCACTATCTTTCCTTTAAAAAAATTTTAGTGTTCACTGATGTGACACTGATGAATAAAATTACAGAGGTTTCAAAGGACACGTCTGTAATATGTCATCTGTACATACAGCATGTGTGTTCACTATCCAAAGTCAGTCTCCTTCCGTCACCATATATTTGACCCCACCACCCTTCAAATGTTCAAATCCTTGTGCCTAGGAAGAAAATATGTGCTCAATAAATGTCTGATGAGCAAATGACATTTGTACAAAATGCTTGGCTTCTGAAATCAGGATCTGAATAAGACAATAGAGCACAGACTTCTTGGCTCCACTCTCAAGCCCTTTATCTTGAGTTAAGCTTTGTCCTTTCGACAGCCTGCCCCTCTGACACCCTGACCAGGGTGGGAGATGGGCAGGCAGACTCAGGAGAAGAAAAGCCCACAGGACGGAGACCTGGGACCTCAGCAGACCCTGCGGGGGCCTCTACTGGCTTCCTGCCCACTCAGCCACGTGGTCTAGGAAGGGACATCGTTATTCGACAAAGTCTAGGCACGCACTGCCCACTTCAGGAGCTGATGGCCACATGTGGCAAGTCCAAACTAAGACATGCTGTAAGGTCAAAACACACTGGATTTCAGAGGGGTAGTTTGAAAAAAGAATGCAGAATATCTCAGCAACTTTTAATAATGGTTACATGGTGATGTGAAAGTATTTTGGATATTTGGGTTAAATATATTAGAATTCCACATGTGACTCGCATGTGTGGCTCTGTGACACTTTGCTGGGACAGCGTTTTAGAGCTTCAGCTGTTTGGAGGGAACTTGCAGAGCGCAAACCTGCCTCACCCCTCACTCTCTAAGCCCCGCTCTTGGAGGGGAGGGGCTGTGTCTCTGGGGTCCTGGATCCCTGCACTGGCCTATCAGAGTGGCCTGAAGGGAACTGAGGGCTCATCAGGATAGAAAGAGAGGGTGGCTTCCCAGATGCTGTGCCATTAGTGGGAACTCGGGCCAGCCCGTGCTCGCTGAGCCTTCTTCAGTTGGAGGCCCTCTGAGGTGGAGCACGCCACCCCCCCGAGCCTCCCAGCTCACACAGCTCGTCAGGAGGAAAGCAGAGGGCAGGGAATGGGGGCCGCCCTCCACGGGCTGGCCCTGCCCAGACGCCTCGCTCTCACACACAGTCCTCCTCCCCATCTGCTACTCTGTGCTTGGCCCTCTACTTCTCCAGCCCCGTGACCCTCATCCCCTATGACCTGGACACTTCCCTTCTCGCTGGCAGGGGTGGCAGTGTGGCAGAGTGCTCAGGAGGCGGCCTCTGCAGGCACACAGTCTCAGACTGAACTGCGGCCCCCCACTTGCCCTCTGGGTTCCTCTGGGACGGTGGCTTTAACCATCCCAGCCTCGTCGGTACCTGCAGGTAACGGCACTCCCCACCCGAGGGGGCTGTTGGGAAGACTCAGTGAGATGAAGTTCGCCACGATCTCTCACAACGCTGCCAGGAGACATCAGCAACAATCACATGAGCAGGTTTCCCTGCCTCCCAATCCATCTTCCATACTTGTTCCATAGCAGACTTAAACCAAACAGCACACGCCCTATCATGTCACTTGCCAGCTTAAATCATCTCGGTGGAAGGCTGGCGTCTCCCGAGGTGTATTCTGAGAAACACCATTCGGGAGATGCACTGTATGAAGGGAGAAAAGGAGGTTTCCAGCCAGACAAGTCTGGGAAACGCTGGCACCGTCTTGTTCCTTTTGGAGATTCACAAAGACTGTTGGCACAGCAAAGGAAGTTGTTGCAATAAAAAAATCCACCCTGAACAGGCAAAACCCTATTAACTCCTTTTTCCTTTTTCTTTCTTTCCTTAAAAAAAAAAAAAAAAAAAAAAACCAAAAACTTTTATTAACATTTATTTGATGCTGAATTTACTCCTGGGCCACAAGTTTTTGTTTCTTCAGTTTCTCCTGGGATATCTTTTTCTTTCTGTGCTACCTCCTCTTCTGGTGTAGGAGAAAGCCGCCCTTTTCTGGGTCCTTTCGGTGTGGCAGGGAGAGCCTGTGTGGGTTCATCCGCCCTCAGGCTCGGTAAGTTCTGTGCCGCCGGGGGAGCTTTGTTCACCTGGATGTGCTCAATGACAGAGTCTCCGTCTAAACCCTGAAGTTCAGTGTTACTCTTTGCCTTTTTAAGCACGTGCAGCAAGAATTCAGCACTCTCTCTGGGCCGCGGACCCTGTGCCCCGCCCCACTCTCTGGCCTGGGCACACCTACCAACTCCACCATGTAATGATGGAATGGGACACGCGGCTTCTGTACAGTGACACCCTTCGGCACCTGGTGAGTTTTCAGATACACAAACCCTTGATGGTCCGAGCAGTTTCACAAGTGCTCTTAAAGTGGACATGAAGATTCGAACCCCTTGGTTTGCATGATTTTGTGGGGTTCCTGGGTCAAGTGAATATTGAACATTTTCAGAGGTCACCCCGGGTTGCTTTTGGGAAGAGACTGCTTTTTTTTCTTGAAAGTTCTGTTTCCCTAATTTATTTAAACACAGATTCACTTTCCCTGTAACACCCGTTAATAACTCCTTGGAAAATGCCACTTGCAGTGTTCAAAGCCCTCCAGATTCTGGGCCCGCCCACAAACCTCTGCAGTCTCATCTCTGGTGCAGCCCTCCCACCACTGTGGCTCCCACGGGCCGCTAGCCCTGCTCACCCACGAGCTCTCCCAGAATGCCTCGTGCATTCTTGTGTTACCACGCTGGTCCCTTTGCCTGAAACACCCTCCCATTTCCTTTGTCTCATCCTTGGTGCTTCTTATTTGGCCTTTGCTGCCTCAAGCACTGCCTCCCCCAGGAAGCCTTCCCTGTCTTTTTCTGCACGGTGTGAGTCAGGTGCACACCTCCTTCCTGCCCAGGTGTCTTCAGAGCACACCGGTTGTAATTATCGGCTCACTAGTCTCATTTCTCTATTTATCCTTGGGTCTAGTATAACAGTAGGCACATAATAGGTGCTCAGCAAATGATCTTTGGCTGAAACTTCCTGGCACACAGAGAAACTCAACAAATGTTAGTTCTCCAGATCTCGTAATCAACTAATCTTCCTTTGATCGCCATCAGGAAGTGCTGATTCTTTGGCAATTGAGTTTAGAAATGGCAGGAGGGAAGCATCCCCTTGAACACCCAATTTAGAAGCCAGCAGGGTACACCCGGGGGATTTAAAGAGACCAGGGAGGGGTAATATGACACAAATGTCCCCAGCGTGACCACGAGCGCCCCACTGCAGGGTGCATGACAGCACCTCCCCAAGGCCAGGAGGGCATGGACGCACTGCTGTGTGGATGCCCCTCCTTCCTGGAGGAGGAGACAGCCATACTTCCCAATACAGAGGGGTGGGATGACAGTGTTCTTCCACTGCTGGATGGGGAGGTAGCTAAATCAGAAGAGCCCTAAAGCAGAAGCAGAGAACAGAGAGGCTGGGGCACCTTGGCACAGAAATCACATTTATGCAATCCTCAATTCCCCCACTGGATCGAAATGGCTGCACTGACAACTGCTTTTTAAGTGAGTTCAGAAATGCTGGGCCCTAAGCAATCTGCCGCTAAGAAGAGTTCCATCATACGAGTCATCTGGCCCTTCCTGGGCTGGGGCTTCCATGATTGACACAAGCAGCTGCCCTCCTGAAGGTCATGTTTAGTCAGAGCGGAACGATTCCTCCTGTGTACTTTTAAGGAACAACTATTTGGGCCAAAGCACAGGGACTCAGGAGAGGACACATCCCTTATCCTTAAGGAATGTATGGTCTAATGGAATTTAACCTACATCACAGAAAAATAGCTCTCTTAGAGTACAAGTATTTGGGCTAAAACACAAGAAATAAACTTTGGGTTGGAAAGACATGGATGGGTTCATGTCTCAGCTCTGTCATTTTCTAGCTGAATTCTATATTGGTTCTGCCACTTGGGTGAGTTATTTGACCTAAGTCTTAGTTGATTCTTATGTAAAACAGAAGTAACTCCTGAGCCACAAGCCCTGGTGTGAGGATGCTTATGGGAGTGCAGTGCAGCTGTGTGGAGCTCTGGCCCGGCATCCTGATGAGGAAATGGGACATTCCAATCCTCTGCCCTCCCGTTGGACCCACGAGTCTTCCCAGAAAAGCCCTGTGGACATGAGGACCTTGGTTTTCCAAGGGAGTGCACGGTTAGTCAAGCACTACTGAAGGAGACTGGATTTTAATAGTAATCTCTTCTATTTATATGATGTGTTTCCCCTTCAAAGCATTTCTACTTCTCCTCTTTCCTTTGAGCCTCACATCCCCTGGTGAAGCAAGTTAAAGAATAATTATTCCCCTGCTATAGAGACAGGGAACAGGAGGTTAAGGGACTATTTGAGGTCACAGAGCTAGTAGCAGGAACTAAAATAAGCGGGAATTCTCAGTCATCATGCTATCCTTGTCAACCCCGATTTCCAAAGTCATCTGGAATCCTTTCTGACATGGCTTTTCTGATCCTTGTCCTTTCTGAACTTAGCCTCTGTTGTTACAGAAAAGGCTGGCAAGAGAGAATGATGGCCATCTTCCCCTTCCTTATTTGAGCATCTCTTTCTGGTGCTTTCCAGAGGCACATGATTCATGTAATGAACAGCACAGTATGCTCTACACAGGCACAGGGTACACCCATGAACCGTCCTCATTGGGCTCCCACTCTGACGGAGGGGACAGAGGATTGCTGAGTCTGTGGAGGTACAAAGGAGGAGGTCTCCTACTAGATGGGGTGGTCGGGAATTCAGGTGCTTGTTGCAGGGAAACCACTGTGGTCTGACAAGACTAGAGCGAGGGTAAATCTGAAGACAGGGAGGACCTCAGAGTGGCTGGCGGGGGCACACAATACAGGGTCTGAACTGTCTTAAGAAGTGTGGGTGTAGGCAGGAGAGACTGCCGTGTTCCTGGGGAATAAGACGGGTGGGAGGAGGGTGGGTGGGCATCTAAGGACAGAGCGACCCTCCAGCCACAGAGGCCTGCCGGGACTCCACATCTCAACTCACCACCCCCAGCCAAGAGACTGTTAAAAGATGTGGACACGAGGTAAGCCTGGAACTGTGATTGACACGGATGTCCCGGGGAAGGGAGGAACCCTACGGCCTCTGCCTGGCCCTTGGCATTTTTATCTGTCAGCCGCATGGGCCAGGTGAGTATGCTCATTGGATATGAAACCCACATTTATGAGGACAGCATCTGATTTGCAGTTAATTTGTTGATGCAGCAAAACACATCGTTTCCAAAAGGTCAGGAGGGGAAGTCCTGTTGGAATATCAACTTAATTACCTGGGCGGCATGGATGAGCGGGCGCCCTGAACGGGGCTGCTGGGTGGAGAGTGCTCGGCTGCCAGGAGCTGACGTGGGGCAGAGCACAGTGTGTGCAGGGGGTGGGGCACCCTACACGGTGGGCGGAGCCTTGTCCCTGGTGCTTAACCAGCAATCTTGCTAGCCCAGGGAATCCTCATGCTGGAATGAGGGTCATCACCCCGTTTCAAAGATGAGGGAAGGCAAAGACTTTCCCCGAATCACACAGAGCAGCGGATGACAGGCCTTCAGAAGGGGGTCAAAGAGTTCATCTCGAGGTAACTGCAGGTGAGGCAGGGGTCCTGTGATGTATGTGGAAAGGGGCTGGCTGTTTAAGATCCAATGTGGGGATTCACTTGGTCCCCATGGAGGTCACACCTTGGACTATCCCTTCCACATCCTTCAAGATCAGAAGCAGCATCCCTGAGTCACTGCTGGGAAAGCAGGCTTGGGTGGGCGGCGGGGAGAACAGGTACTACCTACGACCACACGAGTGAAATGTCCAAGTCAGTGGGGTGACAGATCAGACCCCAACCAGGGACTGTGGTTCAAAGAAGAATGTAGAACACAGACACCTGAGTCCACAGGGAACAACCAGTTTCACTGAAGGCCAAGCACGGGGCATACAAAGCTTGGGGCAGGGAGGCAACCTGCCTGGGGAGGCGACCGAGGTTCCTGCAGCTTCCCCTTCTAAGGGATGGAAAAGGTGGGGTATGCTCGAGGGAGGCTGGAGGCATGAGAGAGCTGGCCTTGGGGCTGGCCCCAAAGGGGGCCTCGGATCCTTTGTGTCTGAACGGTGCTTGAAATTGCCCCCTTCCCATCAGACTCCTGTCTAGCTCACACAGAGGAGGCCCGGCAACCAAGGTGGGAGGAAGGGGCTGGATAGCTGCTGGGGATTTCTCTGTCCTGGGGATGCACCCCAACCAGATACACTGTCAGAAATGAAGAGGGTAAAAGAGAAAATTCACAATTAAACTCTGTCACTGTTTAACGAGGAAAGAGTTCACCTGGTTAATTTTCCTGGCTAGTAGCCACATCAATGCTCTGACCTGGGCATGAAACAGCCCCGGCTGGGAGAGGAAGACAAAGCTTTCTGTGGTTTCACAAAGGGCCTCTGGGCCGGGAGCAAGGCTCCTCTAACTCCTCGGGACTGGAAAGCTGCTATTATGCAAGGTATGGAAATAAAAGAGGGCTTCTTTTGATATGCCTCCAAAAAGGAGTGTATTGAAGCCATATTTGTGTGGAGTGTCTGCTTTGAAATGCCCAACTAGCTCTCTCAGGCACGGCTCTCGCCTGTCCCGACTCCTGTCATTATCTCCAATCCTCTCTGTCCCCCTTTGGCAGAGCCGGTCCTGCTTGTTGGGAAGGATCAAATGCTTGCCTCTGCTTCTGAGTTTCAGCAAGGACAGTTGGGGAGCGGTGGGCGCTGGTGTCCCATGGTACTTGTTCTGTGCCAACAACACTGGGCAGGGCCCTGAAGTATCTGCAGAGGTAACTCGAAGCTCCAAACTATTATCTGGAGGGATGCTCTTTGCACGATGCTGCACAGGTTGGACTCATACACGATGGCTGAGGAAGAAGTCTCCATTCTGCCCACATGGGGTGAGAAGGGGATGCTTCTTCACAGGACAGGGAGGCTGGAAGGGGCCCTCATCTTGGAGCACCCTTGATGGGCTGGGTGTTACTCAGAATATCCCAGTCAGTCCTCAAATGCTGGAGAGAGGCTCTACCATGACCCTCGTTCTACAGTCGGGGAGACAGCAGCCTCTCACCCAGATTCGTACAGCGAGTTGAGGAAGCCAGTGGGGGTGGCCTTCTGTTTGCAGTTGTTAGAGTCCAAGGGGAGGGGTCCACATGCCCCGCAACTTGCTATCCCGAAGCACCGTCTGTTAGGGGGTGTTCAGGACCGAGGTGGCCCTTGGGCCTGTAAGCCAGCGTCTTTGGAGAGGGCGAGGGCGTGCTTAGGATTCTGTTGCGTCCACAAGTCACCTCGAGAGGCCATTCTCTCAGGCTGGGCCGGGCACTTTCTCTGCAGCGAGTGCGGAGCCGAAGGAGGCACAGGCTGGGCCTGAAGAGCAGCGCGTTCCTCCCCGATGTTGACAGGAGTAGTATTTTGTAGTGGTGCTGGTTAATTTGTAGTGGCATTTGTGGTTTGAAGCCTTGTCAAGATCCCTGATTACTTCCCGTGCAAGGAGCTCGGCTGACGGGGAAGTTCACATGCTGAACAAAAGCAGCTAGGCAGCTGTGAGGGAAGGCTGCAGGGGGCTGGGTGACCCCAGCCGCTTGGGGGACAGAGGCGGGGGAGGGAGGAGGGCCAGCAGTGGAGTGGGGGAGGGAAGTCTTTTGTTTTTAGTCAGGTGCAGCTGCTGGGTCTGAATAGGTGGCATCCCATTGGTGGCCCGAGGTCGGGTACCAGATGCGGCTGGTGGCCGGACAGGGGCAGGGAGCTTTGCTGACGCATGCCATTCTCTGCCCAGACAAGAGAAGGAAGAGGGTGTGCACTGGCGCTACCTACACTAGGGAAGTCATCTGGGATGCCATCAAAGGTGCCTGGGTGACATTCCCAGGAGGTGGGGGATACGAGAAGGGGCTTCCAGATGTTGGGAGAGATGATCTCCCTCTGATACAGTAGCAGGGGCTACTGTTTTCTGGCACTTACTATGTACCAGACCCTGTGCTAGGAACACGATGGGCCAGGTGTCTCATGATCTCAAAAACCCAGCAGAGAAGGTACAATCCCCATTTGGCAGGTGAAAAACTGAGGCCGACGTGTCCTGGCCTCACAGCTCACAGGTGGCCATGTCTGGATCCAAGCCCAGGGATGTTTGACCCCAGAGAAGCTCACACTTGTTCCATCAGCACACAAACCACAGACCCGATACACAAACAGCAGAAGGAAGATGCTAAAACCTATCGCCTTGAGAATGAGGGTGCTTCCTCTTCCTGGGGAGTTCTCCTCCGACATCCTCTGAACTTTCCACCCATTCCGACCACACAGAAAGGTCTGTCTTTGCAGCTGCCTGCACTCCAGCAGGCCGTATCCTGACTCGGGGAGGGTTTGCTCAGTGCATTTAAGGGCCAGGGCCAGCTCAGCAAAACCAAGGCTAATTTATCATCTCTGGAATGATGTCCACCCCAACCATTACGGCACCAGGAAATTAAAGTAAGAATCTTCCCCTGACTTTGCAGTTGTACAGACAGGATCGCACAGCCACCTCTGGAAAGGGAGTCCAGGGATTATGACAGCCTTCGCATTGTTCTCTCCGCCACCAGGGTCCCTGGGGTCACCTGTATCCTGAGGTGCTGACCAAGGCCCTGTAGATAGTCCTCAGCAGGCATCTGCCCCACCAGACCCATGTCCCATCCCACCCTACCAGAAGCAGCTGCTGCAGTCTGGCCCCCCAAATACCCTACCCTGCCCCTCAAGCACCACTGCCCTTCACAAAACACATGCTTGTCCTGCGTGCCCTCCCTGCACTTGCCTGCCTAATGGACCCTGCTCAGCCCTCAAACCTCTGTCCCTTCCCTGGACGCCAGTCCCTCTCTTCCTGGCTCGACGGAGCTGGGCTTCATTCTTCTGTCTCTCCTAACGTCATGGGCTCCTTGATGGTGGCGCTGTGTCTACTTCACATCTGGACCTTTGGCTCTGAGCAAAAGACCAGCACTTGGTAAGTGCAAAGTAAATGCTGGCCCAAGACTGGAACTAACATCAAATTACCAGTAGGGCCATCGCCCAGTATTTGGCTGATCCAGGCCAACTAGTCATTGTCCCTGTCACTCGAGTCCCTCTGTCCACCAGGATGGCAACTTTTGTGGCATGCTTTGATTAGGAAAAACCTCCAACCTAGGGGTGTTCTGGTCTAACAGGTTGAGCCCCAGGGCTATCCCAAAAAGCAAGAGATTTTTTGAGTGGAATGCAAAAGTGGGAAGCAATAGGAAGCTTAGATGTGAAATATCCCAAAATTTCCCCAGTGTGTGTGTTAAAGAAAGAGAGTCAGGATCACTAGACAGAGGGGTTTTTTTCTTCTCTTGGAACAAATGGATGGAGAACCTGGTTTTAAAATTCCTGGACCCTGGAATACATTTCTATCTGTGTCAAAGTCTACCCTCCGCCGCCTCAGCAGAGTTTAAAATCCTAGCTAATAGGTTAACAACTGTTTTTCTTCAGCTTCAAATGAAGAATATCAGAAGGTTGGGGGAATATGCAGCTCTCCAATTTGTACGGACTGCACACAGCTCCCTGCAATGTGTGTTTGACAGGACTGACATTTTGTACCGCTGTGAGATGGGAAAACGTGTGACATTTTTATTCATGGTGGCGTACGCCCTTGTAATGATCAGCTCTGGTCGATGTGCTTACCGCAGCAGCCCCGGAGCCCTCGGAGAACAAACAGGAACCCAAGGTGCCAGCAGTTCGACTGCCTTATTAAACACCGCCAGGATCCTAACGAAGACCAACTGCTGGAAAATCTCACTGTCAAATCCTCAAGGACATTGTCAGTGCACAGCTAACTGCATATATTTTTCATTTAAAATACTGAAATCCAGCATTGTGCCATTACAACAGAGGGGAGGGGCGCCCACTCCAGCGGCCATTCTGTCAGCTGCCTCTTCAGAGCTCCAGATGTTAGAGCCAGATGCCCAGTGGGGTTCAGAGCTCAGAAAGGGGCGGCCGAGACAGGAACCGACTGTCTGAAAACGCAGCCCTGCCTTCGGGGTGAAAGGCTGAAAGTTACAGGGCTCTGGTGAGAGTCACTTGGAAAGTCAACCCACGGGTTCCCTGCTGAAGCCAAAGCAAATCTGCATAATTAGAAAACCGGCCCCACCCCCCAGCCAGCCATCTTCCTGCGGGTACAACCTATTACATCCTGCAACTTGGTGCTAATCAGCCTTCTGCTCGGCGGCAGACCTTAAGACATCTGTAGGAACACACGGCCACAGTGAGTTCCACACCTTGGCAGAAACGCTGCGTGTCAGGGTGCCCACCTGCAATCTCACCACTTGCCTCAACTCAAAGGCCTCAAGGTCAGTGGGCAGGAGGACCCCCTTCCCTTCAGTGGTCATATCTAATGCTGATGCACACAGATGGATGGAAGCCAATCACTTGGCAGGCCCTCGGAGCTTTCGGTGGTTGCTACACCAGGTGACTTGGTTACGGCTGCATATACTAACGTACTAATATATTTATCTTGTAAATATGTATTTATACAGAGCCTCTATTTCCATACTCTAGCCCTGGTGCACCAAGACACACTCTGCTATTTATTTATGGGGTCCTTGGTATAACAGGCCGACCTAGCGATGCCTGTGTGTGGTTCTTTCGGGTTTGCAACAAATTGTAAGTGGTTGGCTGAACAACTGGATGTTCTCCATCCATCACGGGCAGAGGCTTGCATTTCAACGGGCTGCCCATAAACTTGGTTTTGCATAATACTGTATATCATCCTCGGCAGCATTGACCTGGGAGGCTATGCTGCTGGCAACCTGGAGACCGGGAGCCATAACATTCCATACCCTGGGATGGGGGTGAGGAGTGGAGTAAGTTCTGGGTTCCCTGGTTACAGAACCCAGAGAGTACAAGAAGGAGGGAGGCTGGCAGACAGCCATGGGGCAAAAGCTGGAGAGTGAGGGTGGAGGTCGTCGCTGTACCCAATTTCCTCAGAGCTGGCCACTCTGTCCCTCAGCAGAGCCCTTCCCCCTGAGCTGCAGAGGGAGGTGGCCACCCGCCCTGTGCGCCCAAGCAGACACTCCCTTTGTCACGCACCCAAGTGGCACTTCAGATCTCATCAGAGCGTGCTGGCTTGGGGAAGAGACACACAGCCCGTGTCCAGCCTCCTGCCATTCACAGTGAACGTCCATAGCTCCCACGGATGGCACCCAGCACCTCACCGAGTTCTGTCCGTTGGTCTCCTGGACCGCTCTCCAGTTTTCCCCTCATCTTCACCCCCATCAGCAGCGTCTGAGGCCAGGCTCTCACTAGCTCCTGCTTGAACTTCAGCTGCATCGTTAGCAGTCTTCCTGCCTCACCTGGTGGGGGCCCCGGAGGAAGTGATCCCAAATGCCATTCCCTCGAAAATACTCCCTCACTGGCTCTTCGACACAGATGAGATGTTTCCAGCTCCCCCAAGGCCTCACCACTGCCCACTTCCACAGTTCAGATTCTGGACCTCGCCAGCTACCTCCCGGCTTCTTGCTTCTCCACTCCAGTCTGAAGAGACAGACTGTCCTATCCTTCACACATCGTTCTCTTTACCTGGAATGCCCCACTCCTCTGGCTCTGCCTGACAGACAACTCACCCATCTGAGATCTGGCTCTCAGACCCTCTGAGAAGCCTGCCCTGGCTCCCCCAGACACCCTTAGGGCCCTCCAGCCAGAATGTTTACGTCCATTAGCCTTTCTCTTTCCATATGATTGGTTAACTGTCTCTCCCAGACAACCAGTGCCACGATGGCAGGACCACATCTCACTCCTCTGTGACCCTGGGGTCTTGGTCAGGGCCTGCTACCTGACATGCCTCATTATATGGTGAATTAACGAGGGCATAAAAGAATAGCTCGGAGTTTCTGCCTGGCTAAAAACTCCAAGACTTTAGGATTTTTAATCACCAAGATAGAAGGGCGGCAGGGGAAGAAGAATGCTTAGCAGGTCTCATGGTTTGGGCAATGGAAGGTGTTTGGTAGATAGCCGTGGGGCAAAAGCTTCCTTCTCTCCTTTCTGGTCCCTGTTGAGAACAGCCCCTTGCTCGGCACACCTGGAGAGTCACTGTCCCCTGACCTTGTGCTGACTGCTATATTCCATCTGGTCTCTCAGGGCACCACCTTGCCAAGGCTGGACCTGCTGCCCCTTTGGAAGTATCCACTGGCACCTTCTCCAGGAAATGCGGACAGGCATCCACCTAGAAGCTGTTCGGGACTGGGGCATCCCTGGGAGGGCGAGGAGGTGGCTGTCACCAAGGAGTCATGCGGCTGATGGGCAGCAACATCACAGAAACTCAGTTTAAAGTGCTTGCAGGCAATGTGGATCCCCATCACACTCTGCATTTTAAGTGGGATATAATCAACGATCCCTTAGGGTCTCTTTTATATATTCTCTTTTCGGACTTTGATTACATTTAAAAATTCTTTGCAGTATGAATAGAATGGGACACAGTGTTCCAGAAGACATGGCAGTAAGCAGGCTGACAGTGAAACTACCTGGGTAAAACAATGACCTAGGTTAGGGCCACACTCAGCGCAATCTCAGATAAAGTCTCTGAGGAGGCAGGCAGGCAGGCAGCCCTTGCTGCCAGGGGCTGCTGTCACCGCCCAGGTCTCCCAGGGAAGGGGAGCTGGGAGGTCAGGTAGAAGCAGCTAGGGCTTTGCATCTGAATCCATCTTACCAGCGGGAAGGAGGGGTTTAGGAGAAGGCCCTGGACTCTACAGAGAAGTGGGGCAGTCAGAGTCCCAGCTGCATCAGTCTGGGGAAGATAATGTGAGAGAATGCGAACCCTACTGCCCAGCACCCAGCAGGCATTCAGAAGGGCAGCATGGATGTTGCTGTCAACCCCAGTCCCCGTCCTGTATGAAGCAATTCCAGGCTCTGTTAGGTTTATTCTGGGGAGAAAGCAAAGTCTCAAATCCAGGCAGCAACCACGAACCTTAGCCAGAGGTGAGGCAGTAGCAAAACAAAGTGACCTTGGCCTCCACAGCCTTCCTAAGCCACACTGCTGGATTCAAAGCAGGCCCCCAAACACGGGAAGCCCCAACCAGATGCCTCAGGAACCAGGTAGAGCTGATGAAGAGGGCTTGATGAGAGAGGTGGAGTGAGGGGAAAGCCCAGGCTCTGGCATCAGACAGACATGGTTTGAAATTCTTGCTCTGCCACTTACTGTGTGACCTTGAACAAGATGCTTAACCTCTCTGAGCATTAGCTTTCTGGAATATACTAACTGCATGGATTGTACAGGGTTGTGGAGAAGATTAAGTGAGATAATGCTTGTGGAGGGGCCTGGCTAACACACAGTAGGCCCACACATAGGAAACCAACCCAATCCATCTGCCCTGTCCTTATCTGGTCCATCTCTCGGTCCTTGCCATCCCTTCTGGGCACGGCCAGGTTAGGAATTTACCTAACGCATAGAAGGGCTCAGGGATTGACGGGGCACACTGTGACAGACAGCTCCTGGCGCAGCAGTTCTGTGGCCAAGGCGTGGGACTCCCTGCACAGCCACTGACACCGACCTGACTCTCCCAGAGGCCCTTGCCTGCGGGATATAATTTATGTTCCATACTTTTTTAATTTCCCCTTCCCTACTGTGATAAACTCGCCACCTTTGGCACAGAGAATTCTAATCTGGGAAAATGCCTCCTCTGGTCTCGTTGAATCAGATTTCCTGCTCCTGTCCTGCTGGGCTCACCAGCACCCTGGCAGGGAGCTGGGCTCTGAGCTGCTGCAGCACAGACCTTAAAAGGAAGGCTGTTTTTAGGGCCTGGTCAGTCCTCCGGCAAAGCGACCCCGCATCACAATACTGAATGCAGATGGGCTCAGGGACACAGGAGGCCTGTCACTCATGCACAGCGCCGTAGACACGGGTTCTAAAACGAGCACAGCCCTGCAGAGCACAGCTGTCCTCTGTGAGTTTCTCCTGCTCTGTGACCTCATGGCTGCTCCTGGCACGAGAAGTGCGCAGAGCTGCCCTCTCCCCGTCCCACAATTCACCCTTTTGTGTGCTCACCCCCTCATCACTCGGTCGTCCCCAGATTCTCAATGCCAACTCAGCTGTGCAGGGTCCTATGAGGGTGCTGCGGTGACAGGCTGACACTTGCCTGTCAAGGACGGTGGGTCAGGCACAGGGACAGCGCTGGTCTGGAGCAGGGAGGGCTTGTGGGGGGACAGAAACTTGAGGCGGGCCCTGGGAGGTCAAGGGGTCTGTCAGGTAGAACAGAAGAGCAAGGACTTTCTTGGCTGTAGAGACACCAGGTTCCACCCGCGCTCAGTGCGCGTCTGGCCTGGAGCAGGAGCCCAGGAAGAGCAGTGGCATTGTGTTGGGGACTGGAGAAGAGGAAGGGACTCTGCCCACGCTGGGGCACTTAGCAGTCTTGCAAGGTGAGAAGACAGGGTTTGGCAAGACCCTGAAGGCTGGGTAAGTCCTCCTGACCACCAGGTGGGTCCATGACCAGGGGAGGGAATCCTGGAGAGGACCCACATTCTGGAGGGCTGAAGGGCCCGCCTATCTCAGTACTCGCTGGTGTTTTTGACGTCCCCTGTGCCTCACAGACCAGGGGAGGAGAGTGACATGTGACCCAGGAGGAATGTCACCAATGTACTTGGTGGGACTGGGGCAGGTTTGGGGAAGACCAAGGACAGACAAAGACACTGGAATGAGGGAAGCTCATGAAACAGAATGGGCGAAGAGTGGATTCTGGGAGCTGCCAGAACAAAGGCGGTGCTTAGAAAGCACAGGTGTGGCTGAGCTCCCCATGGAGCAGAGTGCAGGGGAGCAGGTCAGATCCTGGAGGCACCCTGCCTAAGGGAAGGAGAGCCAAGCACAGCTCCCAGCTCAAAGCCCAGCTCAGACCTCCAGCTCTGCTGGACTCCACACTCCACCCCTCTGCCAGGCTCCAGCTGGACAGCTCAATTTCCATTCCTCTGGGCATTTTAGCAGGGCCTTTCTGCAAGCTATACCTTAGGCCAAAGCAGTGATTTAAAAGGCAAGAATTCTGCAACCAGTGGAGAAAGCAGTGGGGATTGTGGAGGCCAGGTACAGGGAATTCTGGGGCTTTAACAAGAAGTAAGCTGCCTCCCCATCCTAGAACAGACTAGAATGGTGCCTGTGTTTGGTCCCTCAGGCTCAGAACCTTCAGCAGGTATCAGAGACACAGCCTGAAGAGGGCTGCTCCCACCATCCTAGGAAAATGAGCTCTCTGCCTAGTCCTCGAAGCTGGTGAGGAGCAAGGGTGTCAATTAAACATTGCATTTATCCTGCACTGATCTCCAGCAAGGCGGCAGTGATGAGGTGCTGGGCAGCTCCTGGGCAAGCTGGTGGGGAATCACTCTGAGGACCAAACTGGGGGTGGAGTTTATAATGAAAAGGGGACTTTGAGATGCCCACCCACGGCATGATTACTCAGCACAGATTTGGGCCTTTCAAAACCACCAGATGAATTCCCTCCACCAGGATTAAGTTAAACCACCATGGCGGGTCTGTGGGCTCCCTTAAGTCAGGGACCATGTCACTGTCACCCCTGTTTTCACAGGCATGGTTCAGAGTAGGTTCCAGTGATTGCTGAACAAGTGACCTAGGTACTTGGCTCTTTCTCCACTCCTGGGCCCTGGATTGTGGCTGACCTGCCACATTCCATTCCCAGAAGCTGTCATAGGCAACTGTGTCTATCACCCTAACCTGCGACCCCTGGCCCTGACCTCCTTGCCATGCGCTGACCTGCCACTGCTCTTCTGTCCCCTCCCTATCTGGTGTCCTGGTTGACCTCTGACCTTGATTCTCAGCCATGCATACTCTCTTGGTTCAAGATTCCCACAGCTCTAGGTGTGAAACTGTCTCTGCCATCAGCCCAGAGGACAAGAGGCTGGGACGTCTCCTCTTTGGCCCCCGTGCACCTGTGTCAGTTTGATCTGTCTGCCCTTTTTTTTTGATAACTGCTCCCTGATTTCCTTTCCAGGAACTCCCCTCCCTTCACCTCTCAGGTGTGTTTCACGAGGGCCCTGCCCATAGCATATGGAAGACTCTGGAGCACGATGTTGCACTGAGGCAGGTGTATGATCAGAGTTGGTTCAATGAGTGAATCCCATGCCTTGTGTGGAGGTCACTAGCAAGTGACACTCCCTTTCCTGCTGGTTTTACACCTGGAAGGATGTGGTCTGAAGCTGCTGCTGTCACCCTGCCACCAGGAAGGGAAAGCCTTCCTGAGGATGGCACCAGTAGAGGAGGCAAAGCCAAGAAATGGAGCAAAAAGACTGGGCCTGACTGACATGATTTGATACCTAGATCAAGCCGCACATGAAGCTAGTATGAGCCAACAATTTCCAACAATTTTTCTTTTTGGTATCATGTCTCTTGCAACCCAAGTAACCTGATAGAGATCCCCAGGACAGGTCCTGCTTCTGGTCTTCGGAGAGGGACTGGCTCCGGACACCCCAGTACTGACTCCTACCTGTGCTGGATTTTTATCTTGCAGCCTACTCCCTCACACACACACGGGAAAGCACCCAACATGCCTTGGTGCCCAGTGGTGGGCTTGGTGCAGCGGCTACACCCGATGCAGGGTACCAGCTCCTTGTCTTGGCGCCAGCCGAGGCCCAGAAACAGTAAGGAAGGCCCCAGATCTGGAAGGCAGCAGGAACAAGGCCTTAACTGTGGCCCAGCACACTGGGACCCTGGGCCGTTCGCCCAGGCTGCGGCCCTGGGCCCAGCACTACAAAACCCGCAGGGAACTGCCATGATGTTGGCGCAGGGCTGGGACACGAACCCGAGCTCTAGGAATAAACAACATGGCTTTGAACCCTGACTGCTGCTTCTGAGCCAAGGACCCTGGCTAAGTCTCCGTCCTCTCTGAGCCTGCCTCCTCCCCTGCAAGAGAAGCTAATACCTGAAGCCCAGGAGGGTGGCTGAAAGGATTAAGTGGGTTCACCTATGGGACTCGCCTAGCATGATTCCTGGAATTGGGACGCAGACCCATTTCTCCAGGCCTCCGTGCCGTATCTGGCGCTTGGAGAGCAACTCATCCCTCCAGTGCTCTCAGACCATCCGGATGCCCAGCACAGAACAGATGCTCAAACTGTTGTTGAACTGCTGAGACCCAGAAGGAGCGGGTGGCTCTTGGCTCCTGGTCCTTCCGCAGCCATGTTTAACTTGTGCTGCGTGGAGATCAGGTGGTGTGGCTTTGAAAGCAAGCTGCCCTCTCCCTGGATTTTCACCTGGCTGACATTTCTCAGCCCTCCCACGGCACGTCAGAAGGTCCGCCCTCAGTGCTGAGCTCCCTGTGATGAGAGGAACACAGCAGTCCCTGCTTATCTGCGGGGCATACATTCCAAGACGCCCCGTGGATGCCTGAAACCGCAGATATTACCGAACCCTGTATATACTGTGGTTTTCTGGTGTAGACATACCTATGGTACAGTTGAATTTATAAATTAGGCACAATAAGAGATGAACAACAACTAATAAAACAGAATGATTATAACAATATACATGTTAGAAATTACGTGACTTTGGGGCCATTATTAAGGAAAATAAGGATTACTTGAACACAAATATTGTGACACTGTGACAGTCTGGCTAGTAATGCAGATGGCTGCTAAGTGACCCAGGGGGCCCCGCAGTGCATGCAGTGTGGGTACACTGGACAGGGAGGGTGATGTGCTTCCCAGGAAGAATGGTGTGAGAGTCCATCATGCTACTAACAATGGGATGCAATTTAAAACTTAATTGTTTACTTCTGGAGTTTTCCATTTAATATTTTCGAACTGGAAGCGATCACAGGTAACTGAAACCATGGGTAAAGGGGGGGACTACTGTACTACCTAAGAAAGCAACACTGAATGCTTAATCAGAAACCTCCAGAATTTTCAACTCAATCCTTATGAATTTCTAGAATCTGATTTCTCTTTTTCAACTGGCAAGTTTTTCCTCCTGAAATTGAAGATGGCTGCACGGAGGAGCAAACCCTGGTCTTGTTAATTTTCCAGCAGAAAGTCGTTTCTGAGCTAACCCGGGCTGTGAAAAAGTGAGGCCGACGTGGGAAGACAGGCCCAGCCAGTCACCGCTGCCAGACAGACCTGCAGTGAGAGACCACGCTGCTTTGGGTAGTGGCAGTGAACAAGTCAAAACCACACTGGACAGCCACCGGCCAGGACTGAAGGCAGAGCTGCCTACGGTCACCTGCAGCTGACACAAGAGCTGATCCAAGCAGGAGAAGCAGGGGGAACAGAGCAGGGGAACTCCCAGGGTGCAAAACATGATGGAGCAGGGAAGGCACGATGGGAAAAGGGAACGCAGTCTGGAAACAGAGGATGAAGGAGCAGCGTGCAGAGCCCCGCTTGTGGGCTGTGAAGGCACAGTGATGGGTCAGGCCACGAGAATGACCGGCCTGAGGACCACACGGCGTGCCTGCTCTCACACTCACGCCTGTGCCCCGACCTGCCTCATGGCCCCTCGGCTCACTGTCCGAGTCAGACTTGGGCGCCTTCATCTGCTCTTCCCAGGGCATCTCCTGGACGTGCCGCCAGCACCTCTCCCTCTCTACTTGATGGTGCTGGCCCTCCTGGGCTTGGGCGTTGTTTCCCACCAAGCACTGTGGGGATGCAGGTCAGCTTCAAGTGTGTGCATGCGGGAGGGCTGCCACCGGCGAGGCGGGGTGTTCTAAGAGCACTGTCCGGCTGGGAGGCTCTTCAGTGGGTGACTGGCAGCTGGCTTCACTTCTCCCCACTGGAGAAAGAGCCTGAGACTGAGGGCCTGTGTGGGTGGATGATACCTCACTCAACCCTTATAATGACCTGTGACGTGGGTATTGTTACCCCCACTCTAAAGATGAGGAAATTGAATTCATTGAGGTTGAGTAACTCACTGAACATCACCAGCTAGTTAGTGAAAGAGCGAAAATTTCAGTACAGAGCTGCCTGATTCTAAGATCTGTGCTTTGTCCTCTCTCCCCACTGCCTCCACCAACCTGCCTCTCAGCAGTCACACGTTTGGGGGCGTGGGCTGTGTTGGCTTCCTTTCTCTGGGAATGGTCTGTGTGTGTGTCTGGGAGTGTGTGCGGGCGTACATGCAATTTCCTGGCCACACTGTTTAAAAGCAAGGTTCAGACACCACGGTATGTCACCCCTAAAACACTCTAGTGTGTGTGTACCTCCTAGCAATAAAGATAAACCCCCAACAACCATCGTGTTGGCAATACTTCCATCATACCACCTACATCCCAGTCTATCTTCAGATCTTCCAATTAGCCCAAGAATGTTCTTAAAACTTAAAACAAATCCAAATTGTTTTCATACTCTGTATTGGTCACATAGCGCACTGGTAGTCTCTCTTACAGTTCAAGGTCCTTGCTTTATTTGATGTAATTCAGGGGATGCCAGGCCTCTCCTTCCCTCAACTGCTCCCTCCCCAGCCCCCTTCTTCCCTGGGTAACTCATCCCCAGAGCAGGGGGGGTTGGGGGTGCAGCGGCTGGGGGAGGGCACCCAGTCCTTCCTGACCCTTTCCCCACCCCTTCTTCCCTGGGGCATACATGTCTAGACCTTAGGAGCTCATAAAAAACGCAAAATAAAATGAGACAGGATCTAAATTCCTATAATACAGAGCCACTTGGAAACAAAACCCTCATTTATGGAAAGAGATTTGGAAGTAGTTTTTGGCCACTAATGGAATATTCATTCTTCAAATGAACAGAATTATAAGCCTAGCAACTAAAATAAAACCCCAAAAAACTGCTGATCACACAGCAAGTACTTAAACAATAATCAATCATTAATCAATTTAAAAATCCACATCAGTGAATAAAACCCCGGATGTTTACTGACCGCCAGGCGCTGCGGAGAACTTTCCAGAGGCTCCTGCTCTCATGGGGGATGACAAGCACGAGAGCAGTAATGACGAGGCTGTGGGAGACGGGCTGGGCGTGCCCAGAAGCGGCACGCAGCCCCTCGCAGGGGAGTCAGCGGGATTCACAACGCAGACGGGCTGCCCTGAATGGGGACGGGCAGATCGTGAAGGGCCCCGTGGGCCCCCAAGGGTGAGGATGGGCTCTCTAGGGGAGGCTCGGAGCAGGGAGGTGACACGGCCGTTCGTGCATGCCACAGGAGGGCCCCACGAGGCCATGTGGGGAGTGCAGTGGGGGTGAGCTTGGAGGTCAGTTAGGAGACTGCGAAACAGACTGAGTGAGAATGCAGCCTGCACCAAAGCTGTGATAAAGGCGACAGCGAGGACAGGTGAGCAGTGTCCAGGGGGCAGAAGGGAGAGACTTGGAGCTGGGGGGGAGGGGAGCAGACCCAGGCTTCAGGACGGAGCTCCCTGGGGCAGGAGAAAGAGAAGGAGGGCGAGTTTGGCGGGGAGCGCACGTTCAGACTGCAGGCCTGTGGTCTGAGGCATCCGAGGTGTTTGGGAGGCAATGGCTGAATTGAAGGGAACCATGTGTGACTTCCAAGTCCAGTAGGGCAGCAGGGATTTCTCAGGGCACTCAGAGCCTTCTCAGCATTCGCTGGCTGGCCAGCTTTTCCAGCCCAGCGCAGGGCTGGCACTACCTGACCTGGCGCATGTTTGCCAGGACTCTCCAGGTGCACAGACAAGTGGGACACCACATTCCAGGAGCTGCTACTAGTACCAGGAACTGCTCTGGTACTGCTTGGTTTGGGCTTTGGTTTGACTGGCTTTTCCAACTTGACCTTAAAGAGGTTTAGAAACCTTTGCTCAACTAGGAGAATAGAGGAACCCACTTTTCAGAATCTGTCAAATTAGAAGGCAGGTAACTACTTTGTCTGCAGGATCAGTCAACTGGGGGAAACACAACCAAGGGGGTCTTGGGGTGGGTCTGCCGTGATGTTCTCAAGGGAGCCCCATCCTCCCACTTGCTGGAAGGCCCAGCCCCTGGCTGAGGCCCACAGCCAGTCCAGTTCCCACAGCCGAGGAGCAGAGGTGCTGCTGGCTGTGGAGTGTGGATTAGCTACTAACTCAAGCAAATGTCTCCCGAGCCTGCTTCCTCACCAGCTGATGGTGAAGAGTCAACACAATGAGCAGAGACGTGAAAGTACCTAGTGGTCCCTCCATCTTACTCAATGCAGGGAGCAGAGCAGCTTCCAGTGGGGTGCCCAGGCCCTGTGGGGGAGGACACTGCTTCCTCATCCCTTCCACAGCCACAGAAAGGAGCGACTGTCTGCTTCCCACCCCAGGAGAGGAAATCCTTGGCTTCTCTCTGTGCCCTCTCGCTCACTCCTGCCCAGAGGAGTCCTTCCTTGGAGAACTTCGTTGGGGCAATGTAAGCCTACTCTAGTGTGTTGTGGGAGGTCACTGAGAGGATGTGCCAGCTGACCTGAGAGCTGGATGTGGGCCATCGGAAGCTCCTCAAGTCCCCACCCTGCCCCCCATCCTTGGAATGTGCGCTCTCCCCGCCATTCCCGCAGTGGGAGCCATTTTCGAGGACGTGGCCTTAAGAGACCATCTGGGTGGTATATGTGACCGAATCCCGTTAGGGCCTCTATATAAACTTTTAAGATTCCAGTGGCAAGTGCGGAGACCTATTCGTCTCGTGGATGCCCAAGACAGGCCTTGTAAGTAATTCCCTTGCTTGCTAACCCTGCCACCCTTCAGGCTGGAGAGGCCTCCTTTCTCTTTGCTCTCTCCCTGCCCTCTGTTACGAGGCCAGTGTGTGAACCTTGTTGTGTGCCCTTCTGGCTCCCTCCTGGGCGCTGCGTGCAACTGTCCCCTTCTCCTGGGGGAGCAGCTCAGTCTTCTTAGCTCTGAGGGGAAGTCTGAGCAAGCCCACTTGGTCTCACATCTAAATAGCAACCCCCTTTCAGAAAAGAAGCTGGCATTTTTATCTTGTTTGACTCTCTCCTGTGCCTTATTTCGTGATTCTGTACTTGAGAGGTAGAAAAAAGAGTTATTCAAAGCCTCTCTAAACCTAACCATTTTCCAAGGTAGAAATAAGCATTCTCAAGTTACTCGAGATTTTGAACTCTGTGAAGAAAGCAGGCACGACAAGGGTTCAGAGGCTAACTAAAATCCATCTGTTCTGCTCTTGTCTAGAACTATCACCGTGGTTCCTCACCAGCTCTGAGTAGCGTTATGAACGTCCACTTTAGAAAACAAATGCGTTGTTCAGTTTGTTGACCAAACACCTTTTAAGTGCAGGGTCCAACTTGGGCCCTGGGCCCTGGGGGTGAGGAGGATGCCTCGGAGGGGCCCTCGGAGTGCCCTGCAGTCACCTGTCTCGCTCTGGGTCGAGACTGTCCATTTGTTGGTCTGTCTCCCTCTTAGTGCCATACAAGGACTTTTTTTTTTTTGAATATATGGTAGGTCTCCATACATGGATGGGTAGATGCAGAATTAAATGGAGGAGGGTTATAGCCTCAAAGGAGGAGGCTCCAGTGAGGCAGAGGGAGACAAGCGAGCACCTTCTCTCCCCGGCAGAGGCTCCCCTCTCACTGCCCCACCCCTGGAGCCGCTGTCTGAGGACTCCCTGCTGGATGTCCCCATGGAGCGCCCCTGGCAGGCTGCGTGGGCGCTGGCTCTGTGGGACGGAGGGACTGACATAACAATCTCAACAGTCTCCGTCCTCACGGACAGACAGTATCCTTAAAGAATTAAACCCACAGGAAGGCAAACTCAAGGCAGGGCTCCTTCTGAGGTCAGCGTGCACGGTCTGGCCTGTGCGAACAGTTTTGCCGGGGCACGTCAGCTTTGCCAGACACAGCAAGGAGCTGCGGTCTCTGCTTGGTGTGGAGCCGCAGTCAGACTGTCCTGTTCTCGTGATGGAGATGCGGCCCTGGGCCGGTCCCTTCAGGTCCCTGAGCTCTAACTCTGTGACCACAAAGCGTGGCGAAGGATCCCTTCCTCAAAGGGCGGTGGCAGAGATGACATACATTTCTAGAAGGAGAACATACACTGTTGGGGCTACATGAGTGGACACAAACACATTTTTTTATATGTCTTAAAAAAACTTGGACTGGTATATCACCCCTATGGTTCTGTCAATGTCATTGCTTAAGATGAGGCTAAAGTTGATACAGATGTAGGTCTCGGTCTGTTTAAAGGAAAATGTCAAATCAAAAAGTAGTATGGATAGTAGAAGAGTGTGGCAAAATTTCTGAAATGGAGCTCAGAAGACTGTACTTTGAGAAGAGTGTGCTGTCCCTAACACTCACGCCTGCCAGCAGCAGGTGCTCTTGAGACGCGCCTGTTCGGCCCAGAGCCGGCCAACCCGGCGCCCGGGGAAGGGCTGAAGGACTACCGAGCTGGGGGCAGCGCTGGAGAGAGTGAGAAGAAAGGGCCTGCGGTTCCCGGCCCATCCCCCAGCAGCTAATCCGTCAGCTAATGAAGAAGCGGCGGCACCAGCGAGCTAGCTGGCAGTTCACTTACAGCAAACTGATTAGGAATGTTCAACCAACAGCAGACTGTAGACCTTTCCAGAGAAAATAAATAGAGTGTAGACTGTATGCAAATGTGTTTGTCACTTTGACAGCACGTCTCAATTAAGGCATCTCGCGGCTGTGGGTAGGCTCTGCGGCTGCAGCTGTAAGGGAAAGCCCGCTGCATGGCTGATACTCGGGGCTTGACCTTAATCCGCATGCATGCATTAAAAACCCTGCCTTCCTGTACACTTGCATAATGCTGGCAGCCACGTGAGGGAAGTGACAAACGGGAAAAAAAGCCACTTTCATCCTCTCCAGTTTACAGACCTGTGAAGGCACAGACAGCTCTTATTTCAACAGAGTTTGGGGTGGCTTTTTTAATTGTTTATCCCCCACCCTCGCACACACACTCTTATTCTGCATTTAGCTGGGAATGACATGAAAGCATCTCTACTTCTTGCTGAAATGGAAAGAAGGTCTTTCTCCATTTCAAATAGGGCCTCCTTTTTTGTGTTTCGAAAATGGAATGTTTAACACCATGAAGTCCCTCTCCCCCGCCCCCTCTTTCTCTGTAATGGGCTCCAAACTCCAGCGAGGGGCTCTTTTCATGGGAAGGTTCGTGTGTGCAGGAATGAGGACAAAGGAAGGCAGGAAGCTGGCGCTGGAGCGCCGTGCTGGCGACCACGGGGGCTGGGCTTTCAGCAAACCAGCCGGGGAACTGGGGCACAGGTTTCCCCAACAGGGCCTGGGCCCTGAGGAGGCAGCTCCTCAGGGGTGCAAACACCAGAGCGATTTGAGGATAATCATTAAGCAAATAAGCACTGCCCCGTGGATGCTTCTTTCTTATGCTCTATTTCAATTTTTATGACATCCCTTTTAAGTGTAAAATCAGGAAAAGGGGGAACAAACCTCTCCAAGTTTAAGATGTACGAATGTATAATCTACAAATATTGATTACAGAGGAAGATTCTTATGTTTTAGCAAACTCACACCCTATAATCACAACCCACAGCAACAATTTCATTAGTTCATTTTGAAATAGCTCTATGCCTGGTACATAGTGGGCACTTGATAAATGTGTTAAAAATGAAATTTTTAAAATGTATGCTTCTGGTTCCTTTACGTGAAAAAATAGTAATCATATTTAAAATAAAATCATAAAGACTATTTTAATCAGGCTTCATCTAATAAATGGCTAAAGAATCAGGTGATTTCAGAATAAATAAGCTTGCAGGCTCTTATTACAGTCAAATCTTGCTAATGCCATTTCTTATAAACCAAGAAATCATGACTTTTGTGAATCAAGAGAGTCAATTCAAGAGAAGTAGGGGAGCAAATATAATCTTTTTCAACCGAAAATGTGATCATCGATAAGAAATGGGTAAAAAAATTGCAGTTTCTATACAGAGTACAATGTTTTACTTAAGAGAAAAAAAGTCAAACAAATACACAATTTTTCAAATGCTCGGGTCGTCGAAATAGTTGGTTAAAAAATTGGATCTCTAGAACCGCAGTGTGGGTGTTTACTCTGAGAACCACGACTCCTGATATTGATTTTCAGCGAGTACATTAATAAAGAACTCCTAATTGATTTTTTTAAGACTTCGCTTGTTGCCTTTTATTTGAAGGTGCAAAGAAGGGTCTGGGATGCTAAAGTGTTCTAATGAGATGCTTAGCTAACAGAGGCACCTTAAACAGAGTGCCTTGGGGTGGGGAGGCAGCAGCTGCATTTAATGACTTCATTCAAGAATTCAGCTAGTTTATGACCCGAGCCATGCTGTCTGCTTATAATTTTTGAAAATTCACATTCAGAACATGTTTGCACCAAATAAACATTCGAAGATGTGCAAACTCCATGGAGTTATTTTGCCAAAGAGAGCTGAAATGGAAAAAGCCACGGCTTCATGTGCCACGGCTTCTGCTGAAAAGCAAACCAACCCCAGACCAGTTAAAGGGCCAGGCTACATACCTGTCCGAAGTGGACTGTGATTGGCCTTCGGTCTTCCCGGAGCTTAGGGTCCTTGGCCTCCACCAGTGGGGACGGCGCAGTCTTTGGTAGCTGCTCTTCGAAGGTGGGGGCACAGCCATTCTCTGCGATGTCCTGCAGGGAAAAGCCAGCCAGGGGTTGGTGTCAGGGTCTTGGCACCTGCCGTGAGCAAAGGTGCTCCCTCCAACCCCAGAGCTAAGCGCCAGGCCAGGGAACTCCCTCTGGGGCATTCACAGCCTATTCTCCTGCTAGAGATGAAGGGGCTGGAAGGATAATGTGTCTGTTTGACCCGTAAGGACTAGAGAAACCTAAACCATACACATTAAATTACAAAGACAACATAATAATTAACAATACTGGGGGGGAAAAACCTTTCATCCTCCACTTTACAGGGCTATTTTCATTTTTATATATTCACTTGGCCACATGCAGACATTTAAAAATTACTTGCAATCACAGCTCGTGCATAATTTTACATTCTATTTTTTCCTACTGTATTATAAGCATCTCCATGGTGTTGCATAGTCATTACAATGATAATTTTAATGGATGCATAATATTTCATTAAATGGCTATATAGTAATTTAATAAACCATTCTACTACCATCAAGCATTTAGGTGGTTACTTTTCCCCCTAACCACCACAGTCGTAAGCACTGCAATTTTTCTTTCTTTTGAATTATTTCTTTAATGGAAATCCTTAGGAATGAAATTACTAGGTCAAAAGATATAAGCATTTTTAAGGCTTTTTATTCACTCTACCAATTTGCTTTCCAATTTACACCACCAGCAGCACTGGATGCGTTAAGAGTTTCTCGGTACTCGTTAGCCTTATCGTTTAAAAAATGTATCGCTAATTTAAGAGGTGAAAAATGAGCCCTCATTGTTGTTTTAATTTGCATTACTGTGATTATTTGAGACTGTGGCCATTCCTCCCACATTTGTTTACCGGGGATGGTCTGTTTGTGAAAACAATATGTTCCTGCTCCATTTCTTAGCCCTAACCTTTCTGGCAGAAGATGAAGAGACTGAAGTCTGAGTTAGGATTCTATGACTTGGAGAAAATTTAGGGTACCAAGGTAATATTTTTAAATTCAGAAATTTATATTTAATTTGTGCTTCTGGTGAATGAAGTCAAATCTAAGGAAAGGAAAAGCCCCAGTGTGCAAAAGGCAGGTCATAGCCTCTTGGATCAGCGCTGGCAGCTGACCAGATGCACGGCCCTCTGGGATGTGTGGGCGGTGCCCACTTTTGCCATGAGGACCGCATGCTTTATTCAAGTCCCGAAATTGCTTCAATCTTCACTGAAGCATGGCAGAGACTAAATATGCAGGTAAGATGCATTGAAATCATTATTTTTTTCTCCAAGTAAAAATAACTCATAGAAATAGTAAATACAATTTGCAGTTCTTCTAATTATAAAAATATACATTTTGATTAACAAAACACACAGCCTTAGCACTCATTAAATTCTGCATATAAGGACTTAACCACTGGTTACTCTTAACTTCTCACCAAATAGAGAATGGTGGCATGTGGCGGAAAGTGGTCCCTTACTGAATAATAACGCATTAGGGATGAAACATATGTAACATCTGTGAACTTCAGTCTCCACATCTGTAAAATGGCGATATGGTAGCTACGAGGTAGAATGGTAATGTAATATAAAAGTGTCTAGAGCATTAATAATGGTCTGTGCATGGTACTCAATAAATGTCAGGAATTTTTGTGTGTGTGTGTGTGTGTTAAGTCAACCCCGCACACCCAGCTGCATACTCTGTACCGCTTGGTACCAACGCAGGGGGAGGAGGACCTCTTGGTTTTGCAGGCAGGGCTTACATCCAGTGGCCCACAAGTCTCGGCTTGGCCGAGGCTCAGTGATGAGAGAGGTTGCCGTCTGCCAATTGGAAATGGCTCTTTTGGAAAGGGGCTGCCCTAAGGTGCTCAGGTCAAGTGGAACAAAGAGGGGGAGGAGCTCTTTCTGTGCCAGAAAGTAACAAACGGTTAAAGGGGCATTTTGGATCCGGTGGGTTTACTTAGACAGACATAAGAGGTTGAATAAAGCCAACCAGTAAAAAAAACCAAACAAACAAACTACTTTTGTTCAGGAAAAATACTGCAAGTGTGTGTGAATGAGTGGCTGAAAAAAAGAAAGAAATGGAGCAGTAAGGCAACAGGGTAAGAAATACTGATGATGACAAAAACTATACGATGACAGCTATTTTAAAAAAGGTATATGGTAGTTTTTGGGGAAATGTCTTAGTTTAAGCTTACAGGTAAAAACACCATCTCCTAGTTTTGTTTTTCACCCCCTAGCAGCTGTCTGATCTTTGCAATTCTCTGCAACCTATTTCTTATTTTTACAATGGGGAGACCACCTCCTGCCTGGGAAACTTCAAAGCCACTGGGACAATGGGTTAAATGAGATGAGATGTGAGGGAGCTTTGAAAAATGTTACAATACTGTGCAAACTGGATGTTAGATCCTTATTCCTGCAAAATGGGAAGCACACCATCTAAAAAGAGCTGCCCTGTGGTGAGCGCCTCCTACTGGCAGGCACTGCCCAGCCCCTTGACCTTCACTATCACACTTAGTTTCCACAAAAACCAAGAGGTAATAGGAATATCTTGCTTTTATTGGTGAGGAAACAGGGCTCAGAGAGGGCGACTTTCCCAAGGCTACACAGCTAGAAAGTGGAAGAAGCCAGAGCTATGTGATTTCTGGCATTTAAACCCTGTCAACCTTAACAATAGCACAACAGAAGGTTTTCTGAGTTCAGGAGGCGCTCAGCAAGTCAGCAGCTGTGATCTTCTCAGAAGCCCCGTTTCTGACACGAGCTCGTGCTGCCACGCCTCACGGTGTCTGGGCACGCACTTATCTTCTTATCCCTGTAGACTGTGAACTCCTTGGGGTCTGGGCTCTCTGCCCCAGAGCCCTGAACACAGTACATCTCTCAATGCATCTTTGTAAAGTCGAGTCGCACATTTGGAAGGCAAATGTGTCCAATATACAAATGTGCTTGTGTGTCAAAAAAGTTCTGCAGCACATTGATTTTACTTAGTTAGAAGACTCAAAGGTGTGAACGGCTTCTTGCAAAGCCCCAAGGCCATATCCCCACCAATTGATTAACTTCTGCACTATTTCTTCTACCTGGGGAAGGACAACTGCCTCCTCCCTGGAGAGCTGGGTGTGGGAGGAGCCCCAGTCAAGACAGAAATAGGGCCACTGCATGGCCTTTACTGCGTCTGTTAGCAGAGGTCTTACACAGGGCAGGGACCCAGTAACGGCAAGTCTTGGGACCCATGAGGAAAGAAACTGGCCTGAGAGCTCACTGGGAGGCTGCCAGTCCAGGTATGGGAAAAAGGCAGCAATACAAATACATACTCTTATGGGAATACAAATTCGCAATTTGTATCAAAACCCTCAGAGGGTCATGTCCTTTGGCCCATTAATTTCATTTCTAGAAATTTATCCTGATGAAATAATTCCTGCAAGGTTTTATCTATGAAGATGTTCGCCTAGAAAAAAAATTGGAATTTAATTGTCTAACAATGGGATTGATTAAGTAACATATCTGTGTCTCTCAAGTAAAATTTTATGTACTTATTGAAACAATGACACGTGGAAGAAAGTTACTGTCTGGGAAATGTTTAGCATATAGTAAGTAAAAAATGAGGTTACAAAATGAGACAACTTTCTTATTGTTTGTCTAATTTGTTGAATTTTCTCTTCAATGAACATATTTTTGTTCACAAATGGAAAAAAATACTGACCGTCAAAATGTCATTTTAAAAAAGGAAAACCAAGAAGCTGACAGGAGGGATAAAACTGTTCCTTCCGAGGGTCACACAGAAGGATGACACCGGACAGAGCTGCAGGTCAGAAGCCACCACTGGGTGGCACATCTCTTCCCAGGGGCCCTGGGGCTCTGTTCAGAGCACTGGGCTCCTACAAGTTCCCATCCCTTGGTAAGGCAAAGGGGTCAGAAGATAATTCAGTTCCTATCCCTTCCCTAAGAATTTGCTGGATCAAGAATTGTGCCTGAGGTCTAATCTCTACCTGTTTGTGGAGAAGGCAGGGACAGCATTTGAGAAGTCCTTGGAGAAAGCCCCCAGGAGAAGCCAGAGGGCAGGAACCCAGAGGAGGAAGGGGGCTCTCAGTGGCCTTGGGTAGGAGTGGGGTGGGGGCTGGACATGGAAAAAGCCGAGGACATGACTTCATGAGGCAGAGATGTGAGTAGAGTGTTCCCAGCCCAGAGGAGCTGGAAGGCACAGCCAGGTTAAGGAGGGGTGGATGACAGCTGGCCATTCCGAGGAGGTGGAAGGTGAGAAAGGTTTTAACCAGGGGAGTGACTCAGCCAGAGCTGTGTTCTAGAAAGACTTGTCTGGTGGCTGTGTGGGTGGCTGAAAGGGAGGCGGTCCCATGCCCACCATGTTCTCGGGGTGCGCACACGGGGTGTGGGCACACTGGCTGCTCCAGGTGTGGGACATGAGAAGACGGACAGGATGGAAGCTCTGATTTACTGAGTGGCTACTAAGTGTTGCTGTTTAAACCCACTACTTCTTTTAATCCTTAGAACAATCCCATAAAAATCTCAATTTCTCCTAGTTTATGGGTGAAAAGAACTAGGTTCAGAGAGGTCAAGTAACTTACTCAAGGTCACACAGTATCTTATACAACCAGCACGGACTCTAGCTCGTCTGCCTCAGAAGCCCAGATACCACACCACAGTGTTGGGGGTTTAAAGAACCCCGGGGGTGTGGGGCAGAGGCCTCACCATCTCTGACTCAGATCGTTGGTTTCCATTTTCAGATTCAAGCAGTGCCCTTCTTTTCCAGTCTACTTCACACCTCAGCAAATGCAAATTAAAACATGAATACTGATATCAAAGTAGGATCCAAAGTTGGAATTTCTGTGATTGAGTCTGCAGCATATCTTACGTGTCTGGAGACGGAGCTGACAGCTGTGTGGTAAGGTGTGAAAACGTCTGTTCGACAAGAATCTACCTCGACGCCCCTGCCCCACACGGGCGTACTCACTGCCTTCAACACACTGGGGGACACCTGGCCAGAGATGCTAACCCAACAATGAATTTGCTCCTTTTAGTCACAGAAACCAAATCAACAAGCTCGATGAATCTTTTAACCATCAAAGATTTACGAATTTTAAAAGGGGCTGTGAAATGGGCCCATTTGATGAGATCATTTTGACACTGAAGAAAAAAGATAATTTTTCAGGGATTCCCCAACAGACCAAAAGAAAAAAAAAGACACCCTTAAGTGAATATCATAATGCTCCCCGCAGGTGAGGAGGAGCGTTATGTGCAGCCACTGCTTTTAAAACAGGGCATTCTGCTGCCGGCTTTGCACGGTGCCGTGGCTGGACAGCCGCCGACAGTCCCCAGCCCGCCAGGCAGCCGTCCTCCGCAGGCCAGGTCTGGCGGGAGATGCTCAGGAGGGCAGCGCTCTGCGCTCCCGTTACAAAGCAATGCCATGGAAGCATCTTGGCCATTTCTCTTCTTCCTGATTTTGAGCAAGTCAGACTTCAAAGGAGGCCAAGCTGTAGAAGAACTTGACCACCTTGCTCCATTTATCCAGAGAAATGTTACCCATCCTTCTTTTTTGTTGTTGGGCTGAAGCAGAGCAGGTGTGGAATAAAGCCACACTATAGTATTACGACAATTATTTGCCAGTGGTCACATGGGTACCCTGAAAGTGCCTGCTTCAGATGCTTTGCAAATCGGCAGCACAAATGAACAAGGGTGGAGAAGGGGCCCTGCTCAGTCATATTAGAGATGGACCCTCCACACACCATGGTGACCTCCCTACAGGTCGGCCCCACATTTTCTATTTGCAATTCAAACCCAAGGCAAGGGCACAGAGGGCAAGACTGTGTTCTTGATTATATCTGTGAGGTCACCATTGCTATGCAGCTAGAGGAGGCCAGGTGGCAACCCAGTACATTTGAAAATTGGATCTTTGTTGGGAACTGCCTCAATTTCATTGCAGAAACGAAACTTGAGATGTCTGCATTAGATGTACTGGGGAAGCCACATAGATATGTTGCCATATAAAGGGGAGGGGCGAGAAGAGAGGGGGACGAGAAAGCCAAGGAAATATTTCCGACTGCAGTGAGAGAGGTCAGATGAAGCCAAATCCTACATTAGCTCAAGAAAGGCAGCTGGCAGCTCTGTAGAAGACCAAGTCCTGCCCGCACTGAGCAATGCCGGAGTTTCGATTACAGAACAGCCCGTCCGAGCACAACTGCAAAGTATCAGGTCTGGAGAGATCCGTTAGACCGAAGGGGGGAAGTGAAAATTGAAAAGGGTGCACTAATGGATCTGTCAACAGCCCGATGGTGACAAGCCACGTTTCTATAAAATGCCTTCACCATTTGTGTCACCTGAAACGTACTGACACTCTCTATAGAACATTATCTCCTGAAGTTATTCTCGAAAAGACTGGCAGGAGGAAGGGGAGGAGGGGAGGAAAGGAAATCTGCTTCAGACACTATCAAGGAAAGGAAGGACAGGGAGATGGCATGGAAGGAGAGAGATCTAGATTGTTTAAATGAACCTTTGAACAACAATGCCAAAAACCCCGAGTGTAACCAGTTATTTGCAGAAATGTTACATATCACAAAAAGGGGATTTTCTTAAAGCTCACACATGTGAGGAGGGAGGCAATGGCCTCCTCAGATCTCAGATCTGGCCTCTCAGATCTGCGGAGAGCAGATCTGGCCAGTGAGGCTCATCTGTCCTCCGCCGAAGGAGGGACCCCTTTCTTTGCTCACTTCAAGTAATGGGATCTGGTTATTAGAAGGGAAATCTGGCGAGAGAACTCTCCCCTCCCTGCCACTCCATTTTATACCTGCAATCCAATTCAGTTCCATGCGACTGGGGTAGGAGATAAAAAGGTGTATTTAGGTACTTAAGGATTCCAGCTGCCAGTCTCTGGCAGGGTACAGCAGACCGCAGTTAAGGTCTCTCTGGATTTTACGTTACAAGATTTTTATTTCAGGACTTGAATTTAGCTGCTAAAAATTCACTCTCAGCTGAAACTAAGAAATTAAATGCTTAGTCAGAGCAAATTATTTTGCAATTAAAAGAAAAGAATCAATTCCTTTGACCATTTCAAGTTAATTAGAGGTCCTTTCTGACTTCGTAAAATTAAAACTGCTTTCAATTTTTAAAAAACTGCCAACATAGATCAGGGCTCTTATTAGAGTGGCACATTTGTGGTGAGTGGGATAATGAAGGAAATGATTCCAAACATCTTTCGGCAAACAGAACATTTGTTTCAGGAAGGCAGTACGAAATACTGTGGTGAGCAGAGCAGAGATGTGGATATGGGTGGATCTGGAATCTAATCCTGGCCGGGCTGGGCTCAGACAGTGTGACCCGTGGGCAAAGGACTTCACCTTTGAACCATGGTCTCCCTACACACGAAATGGGAATAATACCTTGCAGGGTGGTTCTAAGGGTTAAATATGAAAGCTCCTAGCCTGAACCATCCTGAGTGCTTAATGAAGGGTGGCAGCAATAGCAATGATGACGGCATTCATATGTAAATGCCCTTTCTGTTATATTAACCTCACTGTACAAGGCTCGAGAATCAGGTAGGAGGACTTAGTTAGGATGTAGCCTCTATGATTTTGTACAATTTTAGTGCTGGCCCAAGAAGACAATTGGAGCCTCTCCCTGCTCCACAATAGTCTCAGACATGAACTGTTGGGCTCCTCTGGGTCAAAACCACCACTGTGGGGAGAGCCTGCGCGTCCTCCTGAAACCCGTCCTCTGTGCCCTGTGTCTGTGCGCTGTGCATGCCAGAGCCACGGCAATTGCTTCTCTGGAGATGCTCTGGGTTCTGGTTACAACCAGACCCAGGCTGGCTGTAGGAGGGAGTGGTGCTGAGATGGGGAGACTGAACCAATTTCTACAGACCTGGGGGCACCCTGTGACCGGTGGGAAGGGCAAGGGACAGACGGACAATAGTAACTCTGAACTTGCTTGCCTTTGTGGGTTTAAGCCAGAGTCTTAATGTTACTTGAAGACAGTTTTTTTTTTTTTGTCTGGGAGTATTTATAACGGTGAGAAAACTCCCGGACAGCTGGCAATGCATTTTGAAGGGCGCTAACCGCACTGTATCAACCACCCTCCATTGATCGCATCGCACTTTCGTGGCTGCGTGCTCCAGACATGGCACTTATACATTTTGAATAAGAATTTCAAGTACCTTTTGCTTCAAGCGGTTTTTCACCTCTTTTATTCCCATTTTTGCATGATCTTTTGCCTGCATGAAAAATTAATTTAAGTTAAGATTCCTGTTCTGTTTCCAGCAGGGACTGTGCTTGATTTCAGTCTGTGGTGAATCACCTTCTCTGATTACTATAAAAAAAAGGAAAAATGGGATCATCAAGTCGAAAACATAATGGCTCTGAAAACAAATACAATGTTAAAAGGTTAAAAAAAAATCCCTTAAAGAGGCTACAGAGATTTTATTTTCTGCATTTTGATGGCACAGGTTCCTACCTGCCCCCGAAACCCCCACTTTCTGAAGCCCTTCTTCTGCTCTCTATAATTATTTATCTCAGCAGCCTGGTGACAGCAACCAGTAAGCATTAGCAGCAGCTTTTCGGGGTGCAAGATTCAGGATGTCTATCACATGTCACCAGAGCAGGGCCTCAGGGCCAATTTCCTGGTCAGGCTGAATGGCTGGACCCATCACTGGGTTTCTCTAGTGCCATTTCTTAAATCTCATTTCGGCAGACACCCTGGCTTTTATTCCCTGTTATTTTAGACCCGTGTGGTTCTGTTGGCAGCCACCTAACCCATTAAAGCAACTACAATTTAAGCAAAGAAAGAACTAATAACATTAAAAATGGAAATAAAACAAAACCACCCAGTTGAGTGGCTCAGAGTGAAATCAGCAGGCAAGAGAAACCACGGGAAACAAACACTTGAGGCTTGTGAGAGGCGGAGCTTCGGGAACTGATGGCTCTCCCGCTTTCACTCTGCTGTGCGCAAGAGTTTTGCACACAACTCGTTTTCCTGGAGGGGCAGTGATGAGAGAGGGTGAAGGATCTGGAACAAAAATTAGGCGTATCTCCCACCATAACCACTCCTCAGTAACCTGCAAGGGAGCTGCTTTATTTTGACATCATAATGGGGACACACGGGAAAGGTTTGCTAGAATACCGGAGAGACCATACCTCCAGGTCTCAGAGGCACAGGCACAGCGCAGCCGGCATTTTAGCCGCCCAGCCTGCGTTCGAAAAGCGAAAACCAGTAGCCTCCCGTTTCTCTCTTGTTGCGACTGTAGGCAGAAACCCTTTAAACTGCAAATGTCACTGACCTGGCCATAAGGTATCAATGCTGGACTAGGGTAAGGGCTCTGAGAGCCTTGGGAAACAGCACAGCAGCCCGTGAGTCACCTCTGTGCGCAGGACCAGGTCTAGGTGAGAGTCTCGGCATGCTAAAGAGCAGAGCTGTTTGGGTCCCGAGACCAAGACCAGTACTTACAAACTTATAGACAGTCTTCATGGCCGGGTTTGCTTTCGTCTTCACAGTATTCAGAATTGCTCCACTTCCTTTCTATAATAAAAACGTCAATTAGCAATTTGGACTGAAGATATAGTAGGCCAACACCAACAAAGACCTCATCTCTTTAATCAAGTTAAGCAACACTTCAAGAGTGTGTAATTTAATTAGAGAAATAGGCCTGGATGGTAACTGGTCCCAGGCAATTAGTGATGGCCATGGCAGAATCACTATGGGTGCAGGGGGCAGGCTGGTTGGAGACGGGGATGGTGATAATGAGCTGAGGGGGACTCCAGGCTCAGTACTTTGCTTGGCACCTGTCCACTGGCCGGAAGGAAAGCTCATCACAGGCTCTCTGAGGCAAAGGTTTCCCCACAATAATCTTTGACTTCTTGAGATAGTCTAGTTACCGTGGACAGCATTAAGATACATTTCACAACAATGAACTCTATGGCTAATACCAAGCGGGGGCAGAAAACTGGGGGCCTGATAAGCCAGGAGTATCTGGCTACTCTGGAAATAGGTGACCCTCAGCCACGTACCTTCCTCTGCCCACCCTGTGTTATTTTCTAATCACTCTGGTAGGCTGCCTTCCTTAACATCTATATCTTCAGAAAGGAAAAGACTGAATAGCCATAAATGTTAATCATAGCTTTGGTATAAATCCAACATGCTGATTTCTTGGTTCAGTTTCTTTAGGAGAGAGAGCAGGGGAAGAGAAGGAGGAGGAGGGGAGGGTAGGCTTCGGGAGGCAATGAATGGGTATGAAGCATAGAGGCCTGGTCACTGTGAAGGCTCACCGAGGGGATGCCCGACTCCAGCCTCTGAGAGTACTAAGCGCAGGACGGCTGGTCTCTGCCTTCAGAGATCTCAGTGCGGGGGGCACACCAGGGTAACTACAACCTAAGGCAACGAGAGAGGTACTAGCTGGGTGCACAGGAGTGTGGAGGTGGCTCATTGTTTGGGAGGTCGGAGATGGCTTTAGAGGGTGAAACATTTGGCCTGGTCCACGAAGGATGAGCAGGAGTTCATGTGGGGGACAGGAAGGATAAGAACATCCTCAGGATAGGAAATAGCACAACAAAAGTGCAGAAGCTGAAAGCCACAGTGTGTCTGTGAGTACCGAGCAGTCAGAGGGTCATGGGAGGGATGGCAAGCGGGGCGGAGGCCAGATGGGGTCGGCTCACGAAGGGCCAGGGTCAGGAGCCTACACTCTAGGAATTTTAATCAAGTGCATCACATAATCAGATCTGTAGTGCTTTCAAAAGATAATTTCAGCTGATCCGAGCAGAGAGAGACAGAGAGAGAGACTGGATCCAGTGGATATATGAAAGAATAAGATATAGTAATGTAGTTATTGGGATTAACTTTTAGTGAAACTTTTGGTGACTGCCCATATTAGAAATCTTGAGCTTTAATTAAAAACATTACAACTTAACCTAGAAAGCATTCTATGTTGCAGGACAATATGAAATTTTCACCTACTCATTTATTCCATACTGCTTTCCAGAATTACTCAGTATTCAATTTCAATGGTCCTTTGGAGTAGTAAACTCTCTTTATCAATCAATCAACAAGTCCTTATTGCTTGTCTATGATTTGCCAAGTGCCCTGTTTGGCCATACCAGGAGAACAAAAGAAGCCTTTCACTGAGGAATTGCTTTCTCTTGGCCAACTGCAGCCACTTCCAAGGGACCCCGCCTTGGCAGCAGCGCGCTTGGCCCACAGCAGGGAGAACACTTATCACATTATGTTGGAGTTGCCTGTTTACGTGCCTGCCTCCCGAACAAGCTGGGGGGCTCCCCCGGAGCAGGCCCTGTGTCTGCGTGCCCCACTGTATCCCGGCTCCAGTACGGCGCCAGGCACCCAGGCCTTCAGTGCCCACTCACTGATAAAACTGAGTGAGAGAGAAAGGTAAGAATCTGAATTCTTTCGTGGCTCCTGAAGCCCTGAGCCCCTGGCTTCTAACACAACAAGAAACTGTTCACAACAACAGTGAGGGGAGGAAAACGTCTGCCAGTGACGAGTTCTCCGTCTTCCCAGGAGCCTTGGCTGTGAAAAACACTGCAGAGCAGCAAGAGGGGCATATTTTTGGTTTTCCCATGAAAATTTCCCAATTGCACTGGCCCTAGAAACAGACAGGCAGAAATGTTCTAAGATGATGACACCCATCTGACACGCCTTGGCCACTGTCCTGGGATGAGGAAGCTTCTCCTGGCGCTCCTCACCCTCACGGAGAGATGGCTTTGGACAGTCTCACCCTGCCAGTCTCCACCTGGCTTTACAAACAAAAGCTGTCTTCAGCTGACAGAAAGGAGTGCCCCAGGCTGAATGACAGCCCTGTGGGTGGCCGGGAAGCGCAGGGCTGCCAGGAGGCTCGGGAGGGGCCCAGGTGGCTCGGAGGGGGTGCATACTTACCCGGACTGTGGAGAGCCACTGGTGGTACAGTTTATCGCTGCCTGCGGGGAGAGGAGGCAGAGAAGCTGTCATTCAAAGCAGTTGTGTGCGCTCAGGACTTTCCCAGTTGCTTTCAGTATGCAGGCCTTCAAAATCTGGAGAACACGGAGGCTCCCATGCCCCCAGCCCTGAAGGAGGCAGCAGCCAGTTGCCGCCACAGGTTTTCTTTCCCAAACAGGGATCTGATATCATGAATGCCTGGAGTACAAACCACGGTCTGCCTCATTGCATACTGGAGAGGGGCAGACCCCTGAGCTCCGTGCCTCATCGCAGCACCGCCCGCCCTCTGCCGCTCTGTCCTGTGCGTCCCATAGGACCTTCTGTTCCAGCCTCGAGGAACTGCCCAGGGCTCCCTGACTATGCTATGTACCTTGGTAAACACTTTTCCCCTTGCCTGGTCACCATTCCCTACTCTGTTCCCTGCTGTCCCCGCTCAGTTCACACGACCACCAGCTCAGATGTCATTTCCACTGTAAGCTTCTTCATCTGAACAGCCCTCTACCAATAGGGAACACTCATTCAGAAGCCCGTTTTCTCTGGAGTCCTGTGAGCCACCCCAGGGCAGGAAACACAGTGTACACACACAACTGGACACACTTTCAGCACTCAACACCCTTGAGTAGTGACCCAGAAATAAAAAGGAGGTGCTACTGGGGAACTCGTTCATTGTATCTGGTGGGATAAGGAGGTCTTATCAGTAAACAGCTTTTCTAGACATTCTGAATGACTTGACTTAGTTGAGCAACAGGCAAAGCCCATCTTCTTGCATCAAATATTCAGCTGTTAGAACTACTCAGACGTGCCTCGTATGTGAAGCTCCCCCGTTACACAGTGAGAACTCAGAGCTCCATTCTAATTGCACAAAAACCTGATTCCACTCCTTTTCCTGCACTGGTTTTATGTGCCTTTGTCTTTAGTTATGCAACTCGTTCTCCTACCAGTCCACACACTCCCTGAGGGCAGAACTGGGTCCTCCATCTCCTATCCTACAGGGCTCCGGACACAGCAGGTGCTTGGGAAGTGCTCGCCGAGGATCCACTGTGTCCGAGGGACCGCACACTGGTTTCACTGATTATGCCCTCCCTGCAGCACAGGCAAAAGGGGTTTTGCAGGCGACACTTTGCCTGACTCTATGAATGTATGGGTGGCCAGCTGGGTCATCAGCACAGTCCACCCCAGACACACGCCCAGCGATAAGAGGAGGCCAGCAGTATGATTATTATTATCTTGCTCTTAGTGTTTTCACTTTGCTCTCAAAGACTGAGGCTTGGGGTCTTGGAGAGAATGCTGAATGGGGATTCAGGAGGCAGCGTTAGCCACTAACACCTCTCCGGCCCTCAGATGCCTCCTCCGAAACGTGAGAGGATGATCCCTCCAGTTCTGAAGGCACGTAGAGACCAGGCACTCTGCATTGCTTTTCAGGTTCTAAGGACACATTTGCTGAGCGGTGAGCCTGTGCCAGGGTCTGTCCCGGGGGACTGACTGCACAAACCTCTCCTCGTGGACTCTGATTTAATTGTAACAGGAATCCTGTGTGGCAGGCACTGTGCTCTCAGCGCAGAGATAGAAACATTTTAGCTCAAAGAGCTGAAATGACTTGACCGGGTTCTCACCGTTGGCAAGGAGGAGGGGGCAGTCCTGACCTGAACCTAGGTCTGTCTCCTAATCTGACACCTCGTGTGCTTTCCACTGCACCAAGCCGGCTGCTATGTTTTTAACTAGACTCCCCTCTCCCTACCCTGGGGAACACAACTGACCCCAGCACAGAGGATTTCAGATGGGCATCTCCTTAGAAAATGAAGAATTCCAAACATCCTCAAGCAGGGCCAGGGTTGAAATCACTTTCTCCGTAACCCCCGGTGAAGGAAACAAGCAGTCACTGCCACTCCTTGCCAAACACACCCTGATCCCACACAACAGCCCCCAGCACAGAAAGGAAAATGAAATGCCTCTCACCAGCATACTCGCCCATGTTGATCTCCTCTTCAAAAACATCACTGAAACCTTCACCAGAATTGAGAAGGTCTAATCTACCATCAATAAACTACGGAGAGAAAGAACAGAAACATAACAGTGTGCACAAATAAACAAGACGGAACACCATTCAGCTGGCACCTCCCAATGTGACCGAAGAAGCACCACGTTTGCCAAGACAGGAAAGAGCCCTTGGAACTGAGTTTCTGAAGTTGGGCTGCAGGGTTACAGCAACCTGTAAAACCGCTGGGTGTATGTGCAAGGGTCTGTCTGGGTGCCGTGCACCCTCCTCCCCCAGTCCCCCACCTGCAGCCTCCGTGCTCAGTGAGGCCAGCAGCAGAAAGCCCCGCCAGGGATCCCGACGCCGGCCACGCTAGGGAGGCTGGGCACCTGTTTGAAGAGCTGCAGCTGTGTGGCATTCTGCAGGAACTGCCTCATGGCTCCAGAGCGATAGTGGGACACGAAGGCTTCCTCACAGAAGGTGATTGGCTCCCCCTGGGAAAGGGAGAAGGGGAGAGGATGGTTAGAGGCACGGAGTACAAGGGGTCAGCTCTTAAACTCGACTAGGCGGTGCATCTACATCAGCTAATTAGATTAATTAGATTCTCCTCTACCTGGTGAAGTGGCTATTATTGTTGATGGCATTGTAGTATCTGGGTGAGGAAGCTGTGTCAGAGAGTAAGTCATTCCTCAAAGTCAGAGCTGGTAGGAGGCAGAGTGGGAACCAAAGGCTGGACGCCACCCCCACCTCCTTCCATATCCCAACAGCAAGTCAGTGGATGGGCCCTCCAATGGGAGAACCTCTCATCAGATAGCACCCGAAGCAGAAGCAGCCCTGCTACACGAACACCAGCTGCTCTGGTGGGTGCTGCGGGTGGTGGCGGGGCTCTCCCTGCTTGGTCTCCCCCCCCACTCCCTGCGCCTTAGCAGTCCCTAAGGCACCAGCTGTGGAACACGATTTAAAAACCATTTACCCAGTGATCTTAACCAATAGCAAATGAGAATTTTAGAAGAATTATTTATACAAAAAGCAGCGATGATCAAAAATAAAATTTACCATCCAATTTTCTGCTTATGCTCAAAAGGAAGATCGCTTTTACCAAACTGCATTTTATGAGTCAAAAAAATGACACCCTAAGCTTCAAAAACATGCCATCTTGTAGTCAACACCTCCATCCTTCTTTGAAGGCATCGGAGCGCTCATCTACACAGACAAGTCTTTAATTTTAACGGTGTATTCTTAATTCTGAAAGACCAGACTTTATATCTTGAACTGAATTAAAGGTACCCCTCGCTTTGCAGACATGGTGGCAAATAGAGATGTTTGAAGCTCCACTTTTATCCTATTTTAATGAGTTACATAAGTGTTAAATTTACTGTCTAGCTGTTGTAAATTCTAAGAGCTCCTCCTGCTTAAATTTAGCCAATATTAGCCCAGCAACTGGGCAGACTTATTTATTGCACAAGGGCAGCAAGACGACCCAAAAAAGTGAGGGTGAAGGGGAATAATTATTTTTATACTGTTATAACCCCAATTTTATAAAGGATACAAGGCAGCTTACATGAACACACAGAACAAAATAAAAAAGCAGAGTTGGAATAGATCTAAATATAGACAATGTAATTACTTGGGAAAAGAGTACCTAGATACGCAGGGCCTATATGAGTTCTGAAATTGTTACAAAATTAGTTCTGAGCTTCCTGGTTGTTGAAGGAAGAAGGGAAAAATGCAGATTTTACATTGTCTAAGAGGGAAAAAAAGTATACCAATTCCTTAAGGAAAAGACAGAGTTCCCATGCCACTTTACCTTGTCTAAGAGGGGAAAAAAGCACCAGTTCCTGAGAGAAAAGACAGAGTTTTCACGTCATTTATTACCTGGCATGACTTTACACCTTCCTCGCTAGAGACCAGCTAGTGATAACCAACAGAAGCCCAGCAGAATGCCGCTCCCATGGCCTGAAGTCTGGCTTCTCACCCTTGGGACCAGAGCAGGACAATTAGGTCTCCGGGTGATCTCCATGCGCACAGGGCAACTCCACACTGAATGACCCCTAAGAAGCACCGTCAGCTCAGACATCTTCTGTGAGCTCCGAACCCATGTCACCACCCCCACCTGGATGGCCTACTGGCACTTCAAACTCAAAATGGCCTAACCTCCCCACGTGAGAGCACCCCAAATCTGTTCTAATTTTTTATTTTTCTTTTAATTGATGAGAGAGCAGAGAGACACTGATTTGTTGTTCCACCTGTTTCTGCATTCATTGGGTGATGCTTGTATGTGCCCTGGCCAAGGATCAAACCCACAACCTTGGTGTAGTGAGAAGATGCTCTAACCAACTGAGCTACCCAGCCAGGGCTCCTTCTTTCTTATCATCATCCACTGCTACCCACAGTAGACCCGTGAGACTCCCCAGTCCTTCCCATTCTACCAGTGAAGTGTCTCAGCTCTGTCCCTGCTCTCCGTGCCCTGATTCTGGTACAGGCCTGCCTGCGGTGTGGGGCTTTAACTTTGTGCCCCTTTTCCGCTTCATTCCTCCCAGGAACTCCAACTCTTCAGGCAGAAGTGATTTTCCAAAATGCCAACTACGGCATGCCACTATTCTACTCAAGAATTTTGTTGAAAAAATTATATTTGAATACTTGATTACTGCTTGCTTCTTCCACTAGATTATATGCTTCGTGTGGGCAGGAATGGTACCTGTTTTGCTCAACACTGTACACCCAGACACCTGTGTGTCCCATATATGGGGTCCTGGGTGGAGAGGAAAGAAAAAATCCTGGCTCTTTGGCTGGGCAAACAAACCTAAGTGGACCCTTGCTTTGCCTTCCAGAGTCCTGTGTCCTTTTCCGCTGCTCTCCCATGTACCTTATGCTCCAAATGCACTTCCGATTCACACGTCATATTCTTTACCACTTTCTTTCTTGCTTTTACCAGTTCTATTCCTTCTACCAGCACGTCCTTCTCGTAGGCACAGATCTTTTGCTACAGCCATTCATGCCTGCTTGATGCTCCCACAGTGCCTTATGCAGCTCTGGGTGCTGGGTGATGTGTATCAGTGTCCCCTGTGATCAGGAGGTTGGGAGGGCACAGGTCCTGCTGGGCTCATCTCTACAGTCCCTGGGAACAGTGCAGAGCCCAGCCCCCAGGGATGTGGGTTAGAGAACTGCAGAATGAACTTGACTCTGGTTCCCGTCACAGCAGCCCTGTGGTCCCGGTGGTGCTGAGACACCACTTGTCTGACGTGAAAGGAGTACTCCAAGCACAATGCCAGGTGAGTGACACTTGTGTCCGGGGAATTTAGAGCTGCTCTGAGGAAATGCTCATTCAGTTGTTAGCATTTGATCCTAGAGCTTTGACCAAGCCCTGCTGTGAAGGAGAAGTCTGCTGAGGAACCAACGAATTCAAGAGAGTTTGCAACCAGATTTGGAGGTGAGGGTAGCCTGAGGCAGGGTTTAGCTGCAGGAGAGAAGAAAGAATCTCATCTTTAGGGAGGGGTGGACATTTTGGGCCTGCTGTCTTCTTACTGGATCAGATCTCTGTGTCATCAAAACAGACAATGGGACATGGGCACGATGCAAGGCTCAGGGGAAGTGTGACAAGGGAGACTTCTCTGCAAGGAGCTTGAAGAACGGCATCAGCAGGGTCAGTCGACACGGAGACAAATACTAGCACTCAGTGCAGTGAGGCTGGGATGGGTGGGCAGCAACGCGTCCACAGGAGTCAGAAGAGGAAAAGGCTGATCCTCCTAGAGCAGCAGCAGGTCGGGGACTGTGACAAGTGGGCACAGGACGGCGGTGCCCAGAAGGGTAAGTAGGAGTCAGGTGAGCAAATCCCACCCATTCCGGGCATTGTTCTGTCCCAGTCCTGCTGAAAGGCAGTGACACTGTCTCCTGGGGTCCTGGATAAGGTCTGTATGGCGACAGGCAGAGGCCTCATTTCCCTGGAGCTACTCACCTTCTAAAAACATGATAGCAAGTAACTTTCACCTAATCTTTACAGAATAACTGAGGCACAGTAACCTGCCCAGGTCACATAACCCCTAGTGACAGAACTGGGGTTGTGTACCCTAGTGGCCTCCAAAGCCTGGCTGCCACCGTCAATGCACATGGCCCACAGTAGACTCGGATTTCTCGGGCCTTGGTTCTGTTTGCCCTCAAATACCCCCTGGAGAGCGAGAGAGATCTTTTGGAAAGTGGAACCCCTCAGGTTCTCCTGCGGGGCACTCAGAGCACCAGCCACTCAGACGAACAGCCCTGGGAGTAGGCGAGCCTGTGTGAAGGATCTTTCTGCCACAGGACCGACTTCGGGATGCCACGCCACGTACGCCGGCGTGTCCAGCCTTTCCCTGCCACTGAAGTGGCCGCCCCATTCCACTCTCCACAGTGGAAAGGAGTAAGGCAAGGTGTCTTGTTAATTCCCTCCTTTGTAAGAAGTGCTGATTTAGTTCTCCTGTTAGGCTGATTAAACCAATTGTCTTCTTAGGTGACCCTCTAGGAGCTGGGGCTCCCAGCAGATAGTGACATTAATTCAGGGAAGCCAGGCCGTGAGCATTCACGCTTAGATCGCATTAGGAGAGGTTTCCATCCCCGACCCCGAGGACAGTTAAACACAGCTGCTTAACCCTGTCGAGGACTTTGTACAAAAAGACAAGATGCACTCTTGGATTATCTTCTTGACATATGGAATCAATGGAAAATTCCATTATGAATGAGTCAGTCTTTGTTAACAGGTTTGAAGTTAAAGTTGGTAATTCCAAAGTTTTTATTTTTATTTGTATTTCCAGAAATAAATGGATTTTACTCTTAGCACTGTGCTTACTGGCATAAAAAATAAAATCTCCCATCAGATTCTTCAGCAGCAACTTTCCTTGATCTGCTGATTCATACTTAAACTATTTGATTCTTATTTTCCTTCACAAATTTAATTTTTATCAAAATTTTATGTGCACATTGAGTCTAAGGAAAAAAAAAAGGTGTCCTCTCTTTGTGGACCTGGCTTAAAAAAGAAAGCTAACTTTGGAAGATTTATCCATCCAGACATTTAACAAACACCTACTACGTGCCTGTGCTGTGCCCTCTGCCAGGGAGTCTTGCCACCCCTGCTTTCTCAGGATGTCAAGGATACATGTGGGGGCAGCTGCCCCGGGACGCTCCCCTAGCTTTCCCCCTGCCTTGGGCTGGGTTAAGCACCCCTGCTCTGGGTCCCTCAGCCCCTTCACACATCCCACTGCAGCACTGACCGCCACTGACTACACTGCCTGGCTGCCCGTCGGTACCCTCACTTCCCTGAGTGATACTAGTAACCCAGTGGGAGGTGGTGAGTGGGTGAAGGTATGCATGGTACAAGAATGGCACAATGTTATTTTCACAGCAGCATTACTCGCAACAGCCAAAAGGGGGAGGCAACCCAAGTGTCTATACATGAATGGATAAACAAACTACACATACAATGAAATATCACTCAGCATATGCTACAATATAGATGAACCTTAAGACATTATGCTAAGTGTAATAAGCCAGCCACAAAAGGACAACTACTGTCTGACTCCACTAGAGCTAGAGGAGTCAAACCGATAAGAGAGAATGGGGGCCGCCAGGGGCTGGAGGGAGGGAGAACGGAGAGCTACTGTTCAATGGGCAGAGTCTCAGTTTTGTAAGACGATGACAGCTCTAGAGATGGGTGGTGATGATAACTGTACTGTAACTCGAATGTACTTAATGCCACTGAGCCGTACACTTAGAAATGGTTGAAGCAGCAGATTTTATGTTATGTATATTTTACCATCTTTAATTTTTTTCTTTAAATCTAAAAAAAGAAAATAATGACAGAAAGTTTAAAATTGTGAAAGCTGAGCAATGGGTACATGGCAGTTCATTTATTTTGTAAGAATCTGACATTTTTTCCTGGCCGGGTAGCTCAGTTCGTTGGCGCGTCATCCCGACACACCAAGGTTGTGGGTTCGACCTCTGGTCAGGGCACATGCAAGAAGCAACCAGTGAATTCACAGATAAGTGGAACAACAGCTCAATGTTTCTCTCTTGCTCTCAAATCAATGAATAAAAAATTTGAAAAAACTGAAATTTTTCTATAATAGAAAGTCAAAAAGAAAAGCTCCTGCTACCGAGGAACCCTGCCTGGTTCAGGGGACAAGCAACGACAGCTCAGTGTGACACCTGGCAGGTCAGAGGGCTGCCTCTGTTATATTTGGTAAAGGCAACTTTAAGAAACTTAAAACATTAAAAAAAATGTTTGATGCATTTAAGGTATACAAAACGATGGAGAGAGAACAAATCTTGGTGTCAGAAAGACTAGCCCTGGTCTCTGACTACATGTGACCACACTAGTTCTGTGACCTTCGGGTGACTTGTCTCTCCTTGTCTGTGACAATTAGTCAATGCTGGCCCACCTCACAGATTGCTTGGAAGATTAAAACAGATTACAACACATAGATCTTTCACATATATTTTCCACAAATAGCCATTTTCTTGAGGGCAGAGATTGGGTTTTACCAGGGCTAGCAACATAATTTGGGGGACCATTGCAAAATGAATATGCAGGAAAAAAGGGCTGTTAAGTATAAATTGTCATACTCAAATACTAAAAGCTTTTTTTCCTTTCATATCTCTTTCTAGACCTATCATGGTGTTTTAAAAATTTACTATTCAATGTCATTCTATGTAAAGAAAAATAAAATTTTAAGTTATTAGCATGAATCTTACTGTTCAAGTTTATATTGTGCAATGCCAGTTTTAAATGCTAACATATGTGGAGTCATATTCTGTAACGCATGCATGCATTTGTATTCTGTTCTTACCAGACAGTGGAGATGCTGCCTAAAACTAACTACTGTTATTTCAGTTCTTGACTTACACGTTCTACCTTTGCCTCGCTGAGGAGAAAGGACAAGGAACCGTGGTTGCTCCACCTTTTCCTTCCCTTCTATGTCATCGTTTTCACAGTAAATGATTGGCTAGTACAAGGCAGTAACATGAAGAGGAACGACGACAGGTTTCCGTGGTCATTCATGTGTCCTACAACACCACTGCCTTCTTTCAGCATGGAAGCAAGTCTGGTTCTAATGCAAAGTGAGCCTCGTGGGGCTGTCGGTGCCCCACCTCCTCAGACATCAGCACGTCTGCCTTGGAAGCATGCTGGTCTTGCTGACCTCCCTCTCACTCTCACTGTGGGTGCACTGCAACTCTGTGCCTCGGGGCATCGAGAAGCTACATTGAGATGACACAGCTCCGAGGAGGGTGAGCATTTTGCACGTATCTCCTCTGTGCATGCACGAGCTTCACTTCCCATCAGACCTCACTCACCAAATACAGGTTCAAAGGTAAACTCGTAAGAATTTCAAAATGTAACAGCAGAGTATTAAACAGAGCGCAGGGCCCTGTGACTGCACAGGTCTCACACTTCTTTTCTCCCTGTCCCTTCACAGGTTGAAAACTCGAGAGCGGCTCTGGCATTGGTTGTTTGCCATCTGACTAGGCAGCAAACAGCTTCAGGCAAGATTCTGGGCTGATGGAAGTGGAGTTTCTAAACTCTCAAGCGTGACCCTCAGGACTCTTTGTGACCTAGAGTGTCGATGCCCCTGAACCTCTTCATGCACTCTCACCCCTCCAGCTTCCTTCTTCATGCTTCTTCTTTGTGAAAACCTTACCTGATGCCTTCAATGTCCCTGTATGCAGTTCCTCCTCGATGTCCCTACACCAGTACCTCTGCCCAGCCAACTGGCAGCTCCCGGAGGGCAGGCTCTGACCCGCTCTCAGTGGCTGGTGAGCAGTGTGTGTCACCTGAGCCTCTTCAGGAAAAGAGAGAAGGGGCAGCAGGTCACACAGAGCTGGGCTGCAGTCCCACTGTCCCGTGTGCGAGCGACTGCATCTCTCACATCCTGTAATGTGGGGAACTACCACCTCAGAGGACTGCTGGGAGTTAAACAGGAATGAACTAGATGGGGTGGTTGGTAGTGCTCGACCTTGGCCATGCACTGGAATCTCCAGGGGGCACTTTTAAAGTCCCCAGTGCCAGGTAGTTTCTAAAACACCCAGGTGACTCTAATGTAGTCAAGTGTGAGAACCACTGGTGTAGGTAGAGGTGACTAGCGTGGCACCTACACCAATCAATATTCATTTTAAAAAAATTTAAGGAAATAGAATAAAGCAGCCAGGGAATCTGGCCCCACTTATCACCAGCAGTCCCAACTCAGTTGCATTGTGCTTAAATACCTCCAAATTCCTAATGAAACACTCAAGTCTGGCTAAAGGGCAGCACAGCCAAGAACCTCGCTTGTAAGTGTGAAGGGTGCATCTATAGCCTCCCCGGGCAGACAACAACGCCCCACTGGCCACGTGGAAAACTCCCCAAACCTCCTGCTTGGGCCTCAGCACCACTCCCAGAACCGAGCCCGAAGGCCTGCTCCTCACAGGGTCAGCGGCGATGGCTGCCAAGGAGCCGGGGTGAATTCCAGCCAACACAGGAAAGGCTCAGTGTGGTGTCTGGCCTAGAGAATGCCAGACCCTTACTGGAAGGCAGAGTGGGGGCAGCAGGATTAGATTACAGTAACTCCGGGTCAGCCAGGAGCGGCAGGAGTTTAGGGAGAAGGGACCTATAGTCAGCTGAGCACTTGCTTTGGCCCAGCCTGCACCGCATGCTCACTGAATCCTCACCAGAACTCGATGTTCATACACATCTCCCATTTTGTAGGTGAGGAAAAGAGCCCCACACAGGTGAAGTGCTTTGTCTAAAGTCCCAGAGCTGGTGGGTTTGAATGACCCCCAAGTCCAAGCATGCTCCCCCGGCCCCAGAGGTATACGCATACACTCGAGGGCACCAGGGTGGACTTGGGAAGGTGGTCGCTGCACAGCTACAGTCAGATGGTCCTGGCTGGGCTGGACCACGCCATGCTTTGGGATGCCAAGACCAAGGTGGCCTTTGGAACCCTGTGTGTGCTAGCCAAGGCACGCCAGGGACAGGCTCCCAGTCTGGGCCCCCGTCACTATAATAAGCCCTAAACAAAGAATCAATGCGTTATTGTGAAGCTGGCTTGCTGTTCGGATGACATAAGTCAGGGGAAACGTGGGTGCCTGACAAAAGCTACTCTGACGATTTGCAGGGGCAGGGACAGCCGGCTGACAGTATTTGCCCATTCTGGCCAGCTGCTCTGGTATTGACAGAAGACCCCACGCACACTTGCTAGATTACAGTAAAGACATTCAAATCACAGGCGCGTCGGCCCACGCCTGGGCTCCTCTGTGCCAGCAGCCCCTTCCTTTTGCATTAACCGAGACACACAGGGAGAAGTCAGGAAATTCTGATTAGTGCAGGAATGGCAGATGAGCGGGGAGGCCTGTGGAAGCCGAGGAGACAATGAAGTGGGTCTTCATGCATACTAGCTTAAGATTTTCTTTCCATAAGAAATGCAGATGGGAGTCGGCTCTACAGGGAACGCAGGTGCAGTGATTAAAAACAGCTACTGCTTACTGAGCACTGACTCCATGCTAGGTGGTTTTACATGCATTATCTCGGTCTTCAGGGCAACCGAGGTTAGCATCTCCATTTTACAGACAGGGAAACTGAGGCTCAGAAAGGTGAAGTCCACCTGCTTAAGGTTGCAGAGCTGGTCAATGACAGAGCCAGTTTGCAGCAGAATCTGTCTGGCCCCGAGGCTCATGCAATACAATGATTTTTTCTCTTTGATTAAGAGAAATGATAAATAGGTAGTATGTGACGTATCGGCTGCCACCAGGGCTGCTCTAGCAATCCAAAGCGATGAATCCTAAGGCTGTGATGAAGGGAGTGGACCTTGGAGAAACGAGCGTGAGCTGGGCCCCACTGCTCGCTTGCAGAAGCCACCTCACCTACTGGAACCTCGTTTTCTCACTTATGTGCTGGAAAAGTGAGCCCTACCTCATGCTGTAAGCATTCGGTGCCATCAAGGGGCAGCGGCTGGTCACAGGGGAGCCGACACAGGCGAGCTGGGGGCCACCCCGTGATGCAGCACAGCGACAGCTTCCTCCCCAGGACAGAAACCACATGAACTCGCCGAGATCTCAACACTGAACACTCCCCAGGGCAGCCACCTCCGCTGCCCCTGTTGGCCTCGCCATCACTGAGAGCCAGACTGTGGGTTCTGACACGATGACCGTTGTATTCTAAAGTCCCAAGAAAAGATGTGCCAAACTGATTAGGGACGAGGATTGCAGCTTCCTGGGAGTGAGAAGACAAATCCCAGAGAGCATATTAAAGAGAGGGTGGGGTTTGAGGGCCCGATGAACGCCTGGGAAAATGCAAATCAGCCTGAAGAGCATGCGGCAGGAGAACCAACAACATTAGCTGCAGTGATGGGAGTGTGGGACTCAAGGCCAGAGGGCATGGAGATAAAACCAGAAGCACAAGTTAGTCTGGAGAGAGGAAAGGTCACAACCCTCTGAGTTAAGTGAGGAGAAGATGGACAGACCTCACTAAAGACATACTGCCCACTAGTCCTTGGAGACACGGCTCCTGGGGGTCCCTCCGCAGCACTGTCCACACACTGAATGATCCTGCTCACATACCGATCCACCTATGCATGACCACCTCTTCCCGCATGTCACTCATTCAGGGCCAATCTCCAGTGCCTGGATGGGGCTTGGTGCCCAGGAGGCAAGTCAAAACACCCAACTTGGCCTTGATTCCTTTTCCTTGTCTAGGCCTCAGTTTCTTCATCTGTAAAATGGGAAGGTGCTGAGCTAGAAAATCTTTAAGGTGCTTCCTGATGAGAGCACATGTTGGTTCCAGATGCAGAAAGGATCTGTCTTTAGGAGGTCTCCCATAGCTCCTCTCAGAGAAAGGCATCACCATAAAAAGCCCTGGGTACAGAGTTGGGAACAGAGGATGAACTGGTGTGGGGATGACAGCACTTACTATGTCTGGAATGTGGGGCATCCTCTGTGGCTGTCTCCTCAGTCACACAATGGGGGAGACATTTCCTACCTCACAGGGTGACACGGGGGTCAACAGGGGATTCAGTTAAGTGCTTAGCTCAGGGACTGACTGCTAGAGAGGCTAAAAAGAATATCAGTCTTCTACCCCAAATGACAGTAGTCCTCTTCCAGGGATTCAGTTCCAGCAGCCCTGTTTCAGGGCACGTGACATGCACTGCCTGCCCGGGACATGTGTTGTGTCAGGACCATGACTCAGAGACAGGAGACACAGGGGTGTTACCTACTTCGGATCGAGAGGTATGAACTGACACAGCATTTGTGAAGGGGCTCTGGCACTGAGTGGCACACACCGGATGCTCAGTGCATGTTACTGCCCTAACAGCTCTTTCAGGTGTCCCTTGAGAGCTGGGTGTTGCATCTTGTTGGGACCTTCTGCACCTGTCACTCAACAAATACCTGTGACTGGGGTGCTGGCAAAGCACAGCCAGGGAGACTGTCAGGTGGGGTGGCTCCCGAGGAAGTCCACGAGGGAAGGGGAAATACCAAAGCCAAGCTCCCAGGAGGTGCAGGCGCTCGCTAGATGGGAAAGCAGAGGTGGGCGTGTGCGGACCAGTGTGCCCAGGATAAGGTGCAGTGAGGAGCTGGTGTCCCTGGACTTCGAGGAGCACGCACATCATGGATGGGTGAATGAGAGAGACGCTGATTCTCTCCTTTCTTATTTGGGGGCATCTTCCCCGAGAGCCTCAGATCTGAGAAGTGGTGGGCGCTGGATACTTACAATACAGAACCACTGAGATAGATGGAAAAAGTAATGGCCTAGCATGTGTTGGCAGCCCACCCCCGAGTCACCCAGCCAACCCTGGATGGAGCCTCTGCAACCAAGGGGTGAGCCTCACTCACAGGGACACTTACCGAAGGGGCCGCATTGACCAAGAGCCCCATCCTTGAGCCTACCCCCACAGGCCAGGCTACTCTAGCAGCCACCATGTCACTCCCTTCCCCAGGCTCTAAGCCTACAGATCCAAGTGGAGTGTGGACTTGGAGAGAAGCCCTCCGAGGTGTGACCCTGTTCATCTTGCCAACCACAGCTCCTCACTTCCCCAGACACTAGTGTCCCCATAACTCAGGACCAGTTAAACAGTCCTCCAGATGGGCCTGTAAGTCTCTTGCCTTTGCCCATACTGTGCCCTCTGCCAGGGAGTCTTGCCACCCACGCTTTCTCACGATGTCAAGGATACATGTGGGGACAGCTGCCTGGGGACGCTCCCTTGGGTTGGAGGTTAGGCGCCCCTGCGCGCGTCCCACTGTGGCACTGATCGCCACTGACTGCACTGCCCGGCTGCACCCTCACTGGATGGCATCCTTGAGGGTCTGGGCAGTGGTCTATTTGTCTCTGCACCTCCAGTTCCTAGCACAGCTCCTGGGTCGGGGCAGGCACTCTGCTGCTGCTGAATAAACTATTCACTGCATAGAAGGCAACAGGAACACTTCTGAGAAAGAGGCCAATAGGGTGGAGAGCAAGACAGACCGACTGAGGGTGTGAGGATGAGGGTGAGCGGGAGGGAGGGAGGGAAAAGGGAGAATGTGGGGTGTGTGCAGGGAGGAAAGCGGAGGCCAGAGCGCCGTCTAATTAGACCACATGTGCAGAGCAGCATCTGGCTCAAAGCGCAGCAGTTTACACGGCTCCTGAGTTGTCGTGGAGACAACCACATGACCAGCCTGGAGCTGAGACTCAGGGGCAGCAATCCAGATGCACTCCTAACATATTCTGACAGAGAGCAGATGGGCAGCTATTTGCAGGGCCAAAAAATGCCAACTCCGCTCCCCTCCAGACCCGCGCGCCCTCACTGATCATTTTCATCTTGTAAAGTCATTCTTATCTGCCCTGGAACCACCAGTTCCTCCCATGTAGGAGTCAGTGTGAAAGCTGCTATTTTTGTAGTTCCCTGACCATCACAACTTCCGGCCTGCTCCTGTGGGTGAGGAGATGTCACCACCTTTAATGAAGGGTCCTCGATGCTGGGCTCCACTGCTGCAAGGCTCTACCCCCGCCCCTCCCATCTCTTCCTCCATTAAAAGTGTCTAAATTCCTCACTCTTTAGGCCACAATGAACAAGACCCAGGCTCATGTGAATGTGGGAAGGGCACTGGCTTTGGTGGCTGAGCTCCTGGTCTGCCAGGCATTCACCTTGGGCATGCACTTGGCCTCTCTAAGCTCAGTTTGTTTCTCTTGTAAAATGGGCTTTATAAACCTACTTTCACAGGATTATTATAAGGATTAAATTGAATAATTATGGAAGAGCCCTGGAAATTATAAAACCCTGTATAACCTTTCTTGTCTTTTTTTACTGGGATAAAATTTTTAAGCAGAAAGCGTCTATCAGCTGAGTAGTAGGTGAATGACAACATCTTAGGTTCTGTATGAAACTACACTTTATACCTGCACGGATGGCAAGTGTCTATCATTAACGTCTGTGGTTAAGTAGGAAAACATCTAGTGTTGGAGAATCGAGTTGGGTTTGAATTCTGGTTCTGATGCTTGCTAGCAGGGTGATCCTGAGTAAGTAACTTAAAACTCTCTGCAGCCTCAGTTTCTTCATCTATAAAATGGGAGTAATCACTCTTCCCTCCTATGAGCCAATTCCGATGGTGAGAATTAATTGGGACAATTATGTGTAAATTGCCTAGCATGAAATAAGCACTCAATAAATATTAGCTCCATTTCCCTCCTCTCTGATCATTTAACCGAATCATGTAAGACTGAGACTGGGAAAGAGGCAAGGAAAAGCAGGGGTTCCAGTAGAGTGGGTCGGAACCCCACTGACTGGCTGTGTGGCCCTGGGGAAGTACGAGTCTGTTCTGAGCCTCAAGCTCCTCCTCCGGCACAGGAGGAGAAGAGGACCGCCCTCGCCACACCACTGTGTGGTGGTGTTGTGTGGTGTGAAGGAAACACTGAACATGAAGCAGCACCCGGTAAATGACCGTCATCGTGATCCTCCTCGCCCTAGCTGAGAAACTCTTAACCCTCTGGGGGAAAATGACGCCTTTTACATGGGTCCAGCCTGGACCACGGATGCCACACTGTCTCAAGGGACATGAGTCTCATTTTTGAGGTCTGGGAAGAGTGAAGTGAGGACCCGACCAGAGATACGTGCCGCTGCAGGCGCACAGGAGGACAGCCGCGGCCCAGGCCCCCCAGCCCGCTGCCTGAGTGGCAGTCAGGGCAGGCTGGTCCAGGTGCAGGGAGGCTTATTTATAAAGCACGGCAGGGTTCCCGCTGCCGCTAGCTTGCCTGCCATCGCAGGTGTGGGAAGGCCTGGCTAAAAATATTGCTAACGTGGATTTGATGTCGCCCAGCAGAGACTAATGATTGTTTTAAGTAAATATTAATTATAGGAGTTACCCAGATAGAGTGCTGGAGTGGCACAAATACTCCTGCTTCTACCTACGTGGTGAAGCGACCATTTGGAAAGACTCTCTCTTATTTAATGGCTGGTGGACTCTAAATCTTTGGAGATTCTTGGTTAAAATCTTTTGGAAGTGCCTTTGTCTGTGAGATACAGAAGAGGGGTTTCCTTATTTTAGAGACGATCTTCTCCATAACAAATAGCTGATTCAGGTCTACCGAACGCTTTACCATGAAAATCATCGCAATGGTGTGCAGAACCCAGACATGGTTCAAGGCCCAGCATACTGGCTGGCTGATCTTGGGCAAGCATCCACGCAAGAGCCTGGATGTGGGAGTCGCTAACCTTGGGAGCGGCTCTGGCTCCAGCGTTTATTAGCTGTGTCCCCTCGGGCGTGCTGTCCCCCTCCCTGAGTCTGTTTCCTTACCTGTGTGTGAAGCTATTTACTGGTCACTTTGATCAGTGGTCCCTACACCTCCTATCACAAGGAACCTCACCGAGGGACTGAGGGTCAAGTACCTTTCTAAGTGTCCTACGTGTATCCACTCATTTAATCCTCAGAATAACCCCATGGAGTAGGTATTGGGGCTGTCTCCATTTTATAGTTGGGAAACTGAGGCACAGAAATGAGAGGTAACTTCTTTAGGTTCATACAGCTGAACTGGAAACAGCAAACAACTGTTTCAATTCTCTTCACTTGGGAAGCCTCTCAGTTTCTAAGGCAGCCCGCAATCTTTACCTCCTTTAATCCTCACAAACCCTGAAAGATAATTCTTGAATTCCTGTAGTTAGCAGCCCATTTGACCTGTGACAGGCCGTCTGTCTGTTCAGCCTTGCACCTCCCTCTGCCCAGGGCTAGTGGGGGCTCGTTAGTTTGGCAGAAAGAAAACAGCATTTGGACAGATCCAGGCCTTTCACTGCCCACTTGGCCTGTCCGCCCATCCAGGACCCCAAAGACCTCCTACAATAATCTCTACAAGGATCAGAGGAGTCTCCTCTTGCTCTGGGGTACATCAGGAGCCTCTTGTTTCTTGCTTCCTTTAGAAGATAAATGCAGAGTAATTTGTGATTCTGGCTGGGGGACCATTAAAACCATTCCAAGAAGCCATGTAAAGAGGTTTTATTTAGTAGTGATGAATGGGGAAGGCAAATCTCAGTACAATTTATTTTACTAGCAATATATTCCCTGGTATCAGCATAGACTTGGCCCCCTCCCTCAGAAAAAAAAAACAGCTGGTAATCTGAGGTACTTATGGTTATTTTTGCAGGAACACAAGATAAAAGGTTTTTCTGCTGCCAGGCTACCTTCCTTACCTTCTAAATCTTATCCCCTGAGCCCTCCCTCGGACTCTGTGAGGCTGCCCTGTGGGTTCCCTCCTCCTCATCTCCTCCCTGGGCCTGGCTCTCTCCACCCAGTCTCGTTGTTGTCGCACCATCCCCGAGGCATCTTCCTGAAGAGCCACTCAGAAGCACTGCCCCTGCCCCTCACTGCTTTTGTAAGGGCTCTGAGAGCCTCTTGGGTGGCATGGAAGCCTCCCCCAAAGGCCCCTCAAGCTATAGTTTCTGACGCTTCCCCTGCAAACCGAAAGTCTCAGTCATTGCAGACTGCCTGTAGCTTCTCTTATACCCCACTGTTTCCAAGCCCTCTGCTTTTCCCTTTGCCTGGAATACCCTTTCCTCCCTTCTTCATCAGGCTAACTCCTACTCATCTTACAAGGCCAAACTCAGGTGTCATGGCCTCCCTGTCCCCTTGGCCACCCTTCTCTGGGACTTCCTCTGGGTTCCCCCGAGCCTACCCTATCACATTACATGTAAGTACCCTGCTTCCCCGCCAACCTCCTCCTTGAGATATGAGCTCTTTATGGGTAGAAGGTGAACTGTCTTTAGTCCGTAGTACCCTTACCGAGCACACGGTCTGGCAAGCAAGTGGCCCTGAATACCTGTGTGTTGAATGAATGAGTGAACAAATGAATGAATGAAATGTCTACAATCTTGTATGGAAGTGAGTCCCATGAAATAAAGCTGCTTTCTGAAAAGTAAAAGAATACCAAGATAGTTAGAGACAGACCCACACTATCTTAGAATTCTTCCTGAAGCAGACGGCGTCACAGCAAGGCTGCAATTATAGACGCATGCACACACGTACACGCACACATTGTTTAAAAAAATTCATAGAATGTACTTAACGCTGATTTTTTTTCCTTATTGGAAACCTGTTTACAATCTTGTCCACTGTCAGTCTTAAATGTCACTTTTCAGAAAGATGGCTGCTGCCAGGAGAAATTTATTTTCAAATTGAATCACAGCATGTTCATGCAGAGAAGCGCCTCTTTTGAATCTCCAAATTGGAGGGAATTCAGGGAAGAGAAAGCGAGGTGATTAGAATCTGCAGAGGCTGATTCAGGAGGAAAAATTATGAGGCTAAAATATGCATGGGTGATCTAAACAGCAGCTATTAGTTGGTGGAGACAGTAGGGAGGCAACCACCTAGACACCTACCAGAAGAGTGAGGATGCACCAAAAGACGTGGAAACAGAAAAGAGGGGGTGGAGAGCAGAATGGTGGGGAAAGGCCCAAACCACAGGGAAGAAGACACATTACTGACTGCCTACCTGTGCCAGGTACTGCGCCAGATGGCACCACTCGCTCAGCCTTTGCCCACTAGCTACCACGATTCCAATTTTGAAGGTGAAGAGGCTGAGTTTCCAAGGGATTAAGAAACCCAAATAGGCAAGTGGTGGGGTCAGGGTCTAGCAGCCACCCTGCCACCAGTTAGAGACTAATAAGAGATTTGCAGTTGGCATCGTTGTCCCTGCTGTTTACCAGAGCTGAGCTGATCAGGGATGGCTTCCTAGAGGAGCAAACACTTCAGCTGAATTTGATTCTGCTTCTCTGTGTCCGCTCAGAGTAGACCCCTGTCCCCAGGGTCTAGAGGTGCCTGTCCTCCTCGACAGATTCTGTGCCCAATGAGCCAGGGCATCTTGGCTCTCACACCAGTCATCCAAGTGATCTCTGGCCAGCATGGACCCAGCTGCCTACCCTAGGAAATGGAGCTGATGGCGCTGACCTCACGGGGTGCCGAGGCATGAAGGCTCTGGCACATGGTAGGAACTCACCAGGTACATATTTTTTCTTTTTTTAAACACAAACATTACACGCATTGTTAATGATTCCCTTGGCCTGGCAAACGTGTACACATCCTTTAGGACTCAACTCAAAAGGACAGCCTTCCAGAAGCCTTTCCCAAATTTGCAAGGAAGGGGCAGCCCTTGCCTTTCATTACATCAGCCACTAGTTGCTGAAGGCCTACTGCGGATCAGCCACGGGGCTACCATGGTCAGCGACCCAAAGGCAACCTCACAATATGTAACTACCACCTGGGATAATAAAGGCTTTGCAGGAGAGGTTCCTGCTGCAGGTGGGGAAAGGAACAGGGCGCCAAGACCCGGTCTGGTCTGGAGGCAGCAGAAAGCGTTCCTGCGCAAGTGACATGTGAGCCGAGAGAGGAAGGTAAGCAGGGACACCCCAGGTCTTGTCGGGATGGAGGAGTGCAAAGGGAATGAAGAGGAGGCCAGAGTGGCTGGAAGCAGTGGGTGCTAAGTCAAGCCTGGAGAGGAAGGTTGGGCATAGATTATGCAGGCCCTTTTAGGACATATTGTCCCAAAGCAATGGGGAAGCCCGAAAGCAGAGGGAGAGGGGTAAATATTTGCATGTTGGAAGGTTTATTCTGATATCTCTGAGGCCCAGTGGAAGCAGGGTGCCCACCAAGGCAGCTGCCGGGGAATCCAGGTGAGAGATGACAGAAGCTGAGGGGGCAGGAATGGAAGGGAGGAAGCCAAGAGCTATTTTAGGAGGTAAGAGTTGATGTGGACTGCCACAGCTCGGAGCTGGCAGCCTGACCGACCCCTTACCAAGCTGAGTACCCTGGAGTGGCAGGTAGGACCAGGTGTGATTCCTTCCTGAGTGTCCCGCAGAGGCCCCGAGCAGGGACTATGCTTTGTCATCACTCAACCCCCAACCCCAAGAGCAGGGCCAGGCACGCAGAGGTGCTCCTGAGATGCTGGTGAATGGAGGGACGAGGAACTGCTCAGCTCTTCCACAAGGCTGCCCGATGCCCGCACGGCAGCCTCCAAGAACGCAGGGAGCCAGTTCTAAGCAGAGCAAAGCCTGGGCCTTGCACGCCTGCCTCTGTGGGCAGACCATCTCTGCTGGAAAGCACACGCAGTGTTTGCCAGTCTGCCCTGTGCTCCACCGGGCGGGAAGGAAGCGTCCTTTGTTGACTGACGTTGCATTCTGGACAGTTTCGGACAGGGGGGTATGCTCTGGGGCATCTTGGGCTCTGCCAGTCACTCTTACGTGACTATGACACAGGTCTCAGCTCCCCAAACCTTAGGTTGTCGTGATAAGATGGGTGTGATGCAACCTGCCTCACTGAGTTGTTGTGAGGAACAGCCAGACTTTATGTATTCCTGACTCAGGGCCAGGCATGTCACAGAGATCGGTGGTTGGCAGATCTTATTACTGATCTTATTTGACACACATCTTTGTTTTAAAAAAATAAATGATTCATTCTCAGTCTTTTAGGACTATATAGCACACTCATTAGTGTCTCCTAGTAATTGGGGTCATCCAATATAAGCTATTCAATACTACCTTTACTCATTTTAAACTTTGCTTAAATCTGGTCGGAGTGACGTGATTTGCTGAGTTGGCAGCCCTGGTCTTTGGGAAGCCCGTGTGCTTATCCTGAAAGTTTCTCATTCAGAATCCAGGGGGCCTGTGCCAGGAAACTGTGTTGCAGCCATTTAGTGAGCCTCTATCTTGCAGGCCACACAGTGAAGGCAGACAGCTCTGCGGACAGGTGGGTCTGGGTTTGAATCCCACCCTAACCACTAAGCAACTCAGCAGCCCAGAGCAAATCTCGAGGGCTGCCTTGAGGCCTTGCCGCTCCAATCCCAGCATCTGAGCATTTGGAACTTGTGCAGAGAGGTCCACCCAGGTATGCTGTGGCCTGCCCTGTGACGCTGTCCCTCCCCTGCCTTAAATCTTTGGGCGGTTGTGTGGCCTTCAGGGTGGCTGTCTCTCCATTGACAAAACTGATTGAGAACATACTATGTACTCGGTGCCATGCTAGGTACAGGGAGGGTGTAGTGGATAGGAAGTCCAGAGTCTTCACCCTGTTCTGAGGGCCTCCCGCTCTGGCCCCTGCCTACCCTTCCTGACCTGCTACCCCTGGACCCCACCCTTAGCTGAAAGCTTGCAGGCCCGTGAATGCTCACAGCAGGCCCTCACCTGAGCCTTCGTTCAGGTTCCTTCTGTATGATGGGCCTTGCTCAGGTCATCTACTTGCCTGATTGTGGCTCCTGCCCGCTCCTGGCCTCACAGCTCTCATCCACAGGGGCGCTTATGCATGGTATGGCATGAAAGGGAGACCCTGTGCAAGAGCGGGGGGTATGCTGGCTGTAGGGGCCAGCACACCTGCCTCCACTCAGCTCCGTACCCTTCCACCTGTGGCACCAGGGGTGACCACATCGCTTCTCTGCCCCTGCTCTCCTCTTCTGTAACACAGCGGCAGTAACATCTTCCTCAAAGTTTTACTTCGAGCATTTTAAGACCCATGGTAGGGATGTGGTTAGTGGCAGCCATTCATACAATCATCTACATTGTTTCTTGCCTGTCACTCTCACTAACCATGAGCATCCTGCTCCTCTGCCATCGGGATTCCCCGCCTGAGGGGCAGAGCCCTGCACGCTTGAAATGAGCAGTGTGAAGTCCTGGGGAAACATGTCTCTCTCTACCAGAAGCCTTCTTGGTGCTGGAAGAGTTAAAATCTGCTTGTGCTTATAAACAAGCCCCTTTCAGCTCAGCACCATCACTGGTGTGAGTCACAAGGCTTAGCAGGTGTGGGCAATAATTAAAGGCTTCAGCAATCTACCTGGGCAAGGTATTTTTGCCTCTTATTCCAAAGAGGAAAGTCTCTCTATGGAGAGCAGAGGAGCTCATTAATGAGACTAATTAGGTGTAAAGGGGGTAGAGGCTGGCATCAGCTGCAGCTTGGAGGAGCTAATCATTAAGCTCTGTAATCTCCTCCACTGAACACAAGCAGATCAGGCTCAGGGGCTGTGAGCAGGGCTCCCGCACCTGAGTACCTGACCACTGGCTTTGGAGAGGCTGAAAGGCCCCACCTCTCCCTCTGGCGTGCTCCACCAGGAGATGCAACACAACACACAAACACACACATACACAATCGCGCATGCGCAGCATGGGGTCAGCTTCCAAGGAAAGGTGCCAGATCATCCAAGAAGATGCTTTCCTCTTCGTGTTCACTCACCTTTGAGGTGCACGTGCTGGGAAGCTGTGCACTGGGTTTTACAACGAGCTTTCCTGGATAGAAGGAATGGATCAAAGAATATCCTTCTCAGCCTCCATGTGTGGAAGAGAAAACTCTCATGCCTAGAATTCCAGATTTTCTGGCCACCACTAATGTTTAGCCAGCACAGGGCAGATTTTTCTTTCTGTGTCCACATCTCCCTGGCCTGTGAGCTCAGCAACCCTTGGCCAGGGGACTGATTGCCCCTGCGATCTCCCAGTGGCTGGCATCCCAGTGTGTCGCTGATACACCGGATGCATGGAGGGTGGTGGGACAGATTTTGCCACTGCCACTTTCTCAGCTCGGAGGCTTTTGGTCATGTCATAACCAAGCCGCGTTTCCTCGTCTGAGAAAGGAGTGGTGCAAGAGCACTTTCAAGAGTACAAACCATTTATGAAAGTAGTTCACTTACAATCATCATGTGTTTAAAATTTCAGTGAAAGGAGAGAGAGGCCGATCATCAGGGAATGGGAAAATAATTCATTAAGTCCGCACACAGGACGTGAGTGAGCCAAAGGGCAGGGCATCCTCGGGCAAGGCCACGGGAGGAGGACTCGCACCCAGAAGCTGGACTTTCAGATGCTGGCACCCGGGAGTGTCTGTGCTGTTTACAGAGCTCACTCACCATGGCTTTGGGCTCTGCCGCCAGCCGGCCTGGGAGGCCTTCCCTCTCAGCAACATGTCCTTGGAGACTCCTAGGAGGCAGGGAAGGAAGCGGCTTGGCTCCTTGGCTCCCCCATGAGACCCACTCCACAGAGCAGCCCCCTGCAGGTCTTCTACACCTGCAGCCATGCCCCCACCCCGGGGCTCTCAGAACGTTGGCATCGGCTGCGCCACACACGTCCAGCTAACAAACCCTGAGGGTCAGGTTGCTGGTGATGTCCTTCTTGTCCTTAGAGCCTCAGCTCCAACACAAGCACTGTGAAGTCTTCCCTGATGTCCAACTACCCACCTCCCATCTTCTGTGGTCCCTCCATCATCTGGGCACCCTCCACCACTAATCTTGCCAATCCCATCCAATTAAGGGGTGGGCACGTGACTCTGGTCTGGCCAAGTGGAGGACCCCATCCTCTGGTCACAGCGATTGGTTCAGGGTGGCCCAGATGTGGCCAAGCATTCTCTGCTGAGACCAGATGCAGACACTGGAGGTGGGGCGGGGGGAAGGGGTGTGCTCACTTCAAGCTCCAAGGACCACAGAGGCCCTTCAGGCTCTATCACAAAGCAAAAGAATGTTTGAAAATAAAAACTAACAGGCAAAGCAAAGCAATACAGCAGTTGAAGAGAGACTGGCAATATCAGTTGAGCTCCTGAATCCAGCTATGCCTGTAGCAAGGAAGGCCTTGGACTGCTCAGTTATGTGAGCTAAGAAATTCTCCCTCCTGTCTTTTTTGCCCAAGTTGGTTAAGTTGGGCCCCACCATCTATAACCAAGGGGGTCCAAACCAAGGTTTAACCAAGTCTAGGGCCGTATCAGTCAGCTGCAGGTTTATTTCTCCTCCCCAAACTATGGCTGCTGCTGTCCCAACTAAACAGTATCTCTTGGTACACATTCCCCCCATCCTTCCTGTCTTTTAGTTGTAAGCTGAAGTCACAATTGTGGACCTGAGGGAAGCAAAGACATGGCAGGACCCAAGGCTGCTCTCAGAGCAATGCCCGTGGCCCCCAGATGGGGCTCCTGGATGCAGCTTTCTGGACACTTTCTGGACCCCACATGCTCCTTATAAAGACCCCTGTTTGTTTCTTGAAGGTCTTTTTCTGAGATCCCATAGAACACTTTCTACCATTTTCTTGGACTGAACAACAAAAATCATGAAAATATGAATATACACAATGTCCTAAAAAAGGCAATAGCTTTAAAATAATTAGAAATAAAAGGTGGAGGGGGTATGGGGAAGTAGCAGGGGAACTAAGACTGGCTCCCATTAAGCAGTGCAAAGCATCCCGAAAGGGGATGCTGGTAAGTCGGGAACACTTGTGTTTCACATGCAGCTACAACCTCCACCCTACAGATGAAGAAACTGAGGTGCAGAGAGGCTTAAGTAAGCTGCTTTCTGTCATAGCCTGGCAAATGCCTACTCCTTCCCCTTCCACGTGATCTGAACCCTCCCTGCTGGCATATCCAGCAAAGCCCCCACAGCCCTCCGTCCATTCACCACAGGGTGTCCCCCTGTTGCTTACAGGTGGGCCTGCACTGTCCAAAGGGATCTCAAGGCAGAGACTGTTTTTCATTCACCTCCGCTTCCTGCCCACCAGCACAGGGCCATGGTACGTTTGCTGTAGTAAATGGATGGATGACGGAGTCATGATTTGAACCCCTCCCTGTTCAACTGGAAGCCAGACAGAGCTTCCCTCCCCCAGCTGCCTCCGTGCCTGCCAGCACCTCCCAACCTCCTTCTTGTTCTCCCTGGAGGGAGGCAGGCTGGGTAGTAGAAGTGGTTACAAGACCAGAGGGAGCACGGACAATGGTAATAAATATGTAAAACCCAGAATTCATCACATCCAGCTAATTCTAAATGCAAAAGACACCACATCCTCCGAGACAGACCCCCAACAAAGGAGCCTGGTTTGCAGCAATTTGAAGAGTGGACCAGATTGTCCGGTCTGACTCAAGAAGGCATTCTCTTCTTGACAGGCAAGATATCCAGAAGGCTCGCCATCCTTGACTAATTTGGTGGCCAAGGGATCATCCCCCACCCCACCACAGTTTTAGTTCTGTAAGACACCCTCCTTGTGGTCCCTGAGAGATCTTACAGCCTTACAGCACTGGACAGGAACCTCCAAATATGAAAGCATAGGATGTACCTCTCTTGAAGAGACAGGGTTATAGCAAGATGTTAACATTACACAAAGTAAACTCTGTCCTCTGGGGTGGGGGGCGGTAGGGAAGATTCCATAATGAAGTCAGTATCCCTCATGCAGTGCACTTGAAAACAGGCACATTCCTGTGGTGCCTGCCTTCATGTGCTAACCCCAAAGAAAGCGAGAAAGGGCCTGCCGAGCCACCCAGGAAAGACAGCTAATGCTTACAATCTGGCCAGGCGGGAGGTCTGCAAACCCTCCCCTCTAGCTTCCCACACTCGAAACATTTCCTACAGCGAAGGCTTCAAAGGTAGGAAGGGGAAAAAAGATTTCCCCTCTGCCCTATGTCAGCTGAGAGAATATCTTTCCGTTCCCACTGTTAACTACCCACTCCCCACACGTGCACACACACAAGCACACACCCCTGCACGCACACACACAGCTGCAGAAGAGAACCAAAACTGCATGCCTAGCTGGGAAGGAGGGGAGTGGGTTTGAAACCACAGATGAAGGTCATGCCAAAAGCATGTGATCTGAAGTTAGCGGTTCAATTCCTATTTCCAAAACCTACTAGGATTAAGGAGATTAAGAGAGAGAGTGTAGGCAGAAGCACACACCCTCTGCTCTCAGGTGAGCTGCTAAGTACCTCATGTGCACACCCAGGAACAACCCCACCCAGGAATCCCAGTACTCACTAGACTGTAATGACTGGGTCTCATCGCCAACTACAGGAAAAACTGCTCTTCAGCGACAGCCGACAAGGAAAGACTTGAGGGACGACAATGAACAGCCCTCCTCACTTAAGTACCAAAACGTCTTCCCTGCTGACTCTGCCTCAATGGAATGAACTCCAAATAAAGTTCTCCATCAGCCTGTGGTACTGAAGGCCCCAGTTAAATCTTGTAAGGTAGCCTGGGGTAGGACTTGGGGTGGGGGGAAAGGGGCTACTTTAATACAACACAAGCTGGTGTTAGTGACACGTCTGGAAAAACTCAGTTTCCACGTGGACAAAATAGAAAAACATGGACTGAACAACCACAGCCGAATGGTGGGTTTGTTGCTATTGTCAAAACTGTTGGCCAGAGTGCTTTGGTACACTTGAACTCTATTTTGTTCTGAACCAACTAACATCATCAATAGTGACTTAGATGGAAACACAGAAAATACTGATCAAATCTGTGCAGGAGATGCTGACAGCAAGGATTAAACACATTCTCAGGAAACTGAAACAATGGACTGAAACTAACAAGTTGAGATGTATTCGGGACAAATGTAAATTCTTATACTTAGGTTCAACAAATCAACTCTAGAAGTGCTAGTCAAGACTGACCTGCTTTAAAAAAGGCAGAATTTTGTGTTCAACATATGTTCAGCAATGGCCTGCAGTGTGATATGGCTCAAAAAAGAATGACGCAACTCGCCTACATTCACGGTAGAAAATCTCGAGCTACACTCAAGTGCAACAGAGTCCAACAGAAACACAATCTGAGTTATCCAGGTAATTAAAAAATTTCCAGTAGCACATCTGAAAAGTAAAAAGAAACAGGGAATTCTAATAATGTATTATATTTTGCCCAATGCATAGAAAAATACAGTTTCAACCTATACTCTACATAGAAAATTACTAATGAGTTTTATATTCTCTGACTCGTATGGAGTCTTAGAAACCTAGTGTCTATTTTACCCTTACGGCACATCTCCATCTGAACCAGCCATGTTTCAGGTGGTCAGCAGCCATGTGCAGCCAGTGACCGCTGCATTGGACATCGCGTGACTGAAGTAAGGGTGGGGACAGGTCCACCAAGTTCTGTTCTCGTCAGACCACAACTGGAATATCTGGTATTTTAGGCATATGAAGGACAACGACAAATTGCAGCCCTCTGAAGACTAGCTGAAGGACTGGGATGAGAAGGCTGAGTGCGAAAGGACTGCGTTTTTCCAGTACTGGTAGGAAAATCATGAGCAGTACTAGTGTTACCTGGCTACAGGGCAGAACACTAGGACTAGTGGGTGAAAGCTGCAGAAAGACTTCGGCTCTTTACAAGTGAGCTTCCTTGACACCAGAGGGGTGAAAGCAGAAGTCAGCTGACATGCAGAAAAGGATGTGTGCATTGACAGGACGATGATCCTCTGAGGTCTCTATCAACTTTGAGATTCAAGGCTGGGAGACACTAAGTATGGCCATGATGTAACAGGACTGGCTGTCTAGCCAACAAACCAAAACATACACATCCGAAGATGTTTTCTCCTTCAAGTGGTCTTCTTAGGAGGTGACAGTTCCTTCAGGCCAACGCTCGAGGCTGCCTGTAAGTGTGGCTGTGAGACAGAGGGACTGTGGGGCCTCACTCTGCACAGTCCCTGCCTTCAAGGAGGGCCTGTGGTCGACCCTCCTGGTGGTGTGCTAGCCTGGCCCTCAGCTGACTGCAACAGTGAACAGAAAGTATCCAAAGTAGGGCCTATGAGGCCTCCCACTTAAAGACCCCTCCTGCCGCTGTGTGGAAAAGAACACTGCCAGTGGCCCTTGTGGACCTCGAGGCTGGAGGGCTCTCTGGCCCACCTCAGGTCCTGGGGAGTCCCGCACTCAGTCTGGATGGCTCACCACCCACCAGTCATTACACCAGGAATATTCACCACAGTCCCTCACTAGGAAGCTCCTCAAAGGCAGGGACTGCGCAAAGGTCCCACAGTGCCTGCAATCCGACAACCACAATCACACGGTCAGCCTGCGAGGGCTGGCCTGAGTGCGCTGTCACCTCCCGAGAAGATGTACATGCAACTCTAACATAAAGAAAACCGGCTGAAATACAGGGCTTCCGGGGGATTTCTTTGAGGTGGCAGAGGAAGGCAAGAGATGAAGCCCACCCGGGGGAGCCTGAGAAGGCCTCTCTGAGAAGGCTTCCTTTTCTTCCCCAGATGTTCAGAAGGTTCACTATGTGTCAGGCTCTGCGCTGGGCACTGGGGACCACCAAGGACACTGATGGGGCTTCTGTCACTGAGGTGCCTGCAGCCTCCCAGGAGAGAGAGAGGGGCACAAGAGTGAGGGTGACAAAGGGCTTAGGCGTCTGAAAGAAGAAGTGGTCAATCCCACCTGGGCTGTCAGGACAAGTGTCACAGAGGAACAGAGGGAGGTGATGCCCACGCTGAGCCTGAGAGCCTGGTTGGCAGACCCTGGAGGGCGTCACAGTGAAGAGAGTGCACAAAGCAGCCCAGGACACTCAGGAATAAGACTCTCCATGGGGCACTGGGGGTGATGGAGGAGAAGGTGAAGGGGAGGTCACTGGTCACATCGTGAAGGTCATGGATACCTGACCAAGGAGTTGAGACACTGTCCTGTACAGACTGAGGGACATGGAAGAGTTTTAGGATGAGATCTGTCCGGAGTAAGTATACATATTTTTTAATACAAGATTTTTTTTTGTTCTGCCTTCATTTTAGTAAAAATGAAGCATTAGGGAGCTGGCAAACCATCTCTGCATCCCAAAGACAGTGCGACATGTGATAATGACTGTGAAGCGCAGCTAAGCCTGTTAGCAAGAATGACCAGGGAGTGAGAGGCAGGAGTGATGCATTACCTTCCCCTGCCGTCTCTTTGTTTAAGGATCATTAGGAAGGGAGCCATTAGAAAGACGCTAGCCAGGTAATAGGAGGGAAACAGGTCTTGGCAGGGCTGTGTTACCCGTGGAGAAATTAGCAAATAAAATTCAGAGAAGAAAGCAGGGGCTCCCGTGCTTACCCAGTGAGGCTCTGGAGGAATAATGGCACATGTGGCTACCACCTGAGGAACCTTGATGAGGCAGCAGACTTGCTCAACATTCAGCGACAGGCTTCAGGTGAGCAGAGCGTCCTCCCTGGGCAGGGCTGTGATCCCTGGGCCCCTCGCAAGAGCTGGCCCTTCGCCCCTGAACCATTGTCCCAGGCACTGGGTTATGCATGAGGGACGGTGCGATGACTGAGCCATCACCTGTCCTCAGGAAGCTCACACTCCCTGACGTGGGGCAGGGCAGGGCAGGCCTCATCCTCCCCATTCTACATGGAAACTGACAGGGGAGGCAGGGACTCAGTTTACCCACCCATCCATCCCCTGCTACGTGGCTTAGCACCAAGTTCCTCTTGTCACTGTGACCACTTGGAATATCAACTGCATGAAGGAGGAGATTTGGGAAGTGCCATTATGGCAAACAGGTTGCTCAGAGAGGTGCCAGCTCCCCGTGTCCCCAATTTTCTTGCATTTCAGACACTCCTTCATCCAAACAGCTTGCACTAAGTACCTTTTATAGGCTAGGAGCTAGAGGTCAGAGAGAGTAAGTCACAGCCTCTGCCCTCAAGCATGTGGTCCAGTCTGGTGCTTCTAACAGGGGTGTGCACAGCTGAAGGAATTTAGCTTGGGCCAAAGCTGGACACTCTGCCTTAGGGGTATCTGAGAAGCACGGCAGGGTGATGAGCACTGCTCAGGAGTGACAGGTGGGAGGTGGACAGGGTGTGGAGAACAGACTGGAGGGGAGAACGCGGAGGCCAGGAGACCAGAGGGTATTCACTTGTACCAGCATCACTTCATGAACAGCTTCTGCTCTCCCTCCGGAGCGCAGTTTGTAAGAACAGACATCTTGGGGGAAGCTGGGATGATCTGTCTCTATGACTCCAACAATATTTTGCAGAGTTTTCTGGGGAAATCTCCTCTACCAGGGGTGCCACATCCTGGGGGAAGGGACCTGGGCAGGCAGCCAGAGGCTTTCCGCAGTTCCCAGTGGCTGGCAGAGCATGCTTGTGAATGGGCCAGGGCTGAGGGTCTCTCGGATGACAGCTGCCTCAGTGCCAGGAACTTTTGCATCACCTTGCATTGCTGGAAGAGGTTCCAAGCATGGGACTGGATCCCCTGCAGCTTCCTACTTCGCTAATAATAAACAATAAACCTTCCGCACTGGTTCGCCAAAGGAACCTGGAGCAGGTGGCAGACGTGAGCTCTGGAGTTGGCCTCATCTGAGTTTAACTCCTGGTTCTGCCACTCACCAGCATCCAGGGGAGTCTGGACGTACAAATGCACCTTCTCTGATCAAACTCAATCCATCCATGAGGCTGGCAGGGTTGGTGGTATTGCAATTTTGTACATGAGAAAACTCAGGCCAAATGACTTTTGGGGGATTCACATGCTTCTAAGGGATAGATGTAGGGCTAGAATCCAGGACTCTTAACACTGAATTCAGATTTTTCCATAGTCTCTGGGGAGCCTCGGCCAAAGGTAGCTCAAGGTTGCAGAACACACCTTTGGGAGTGCAGCTAAGAATACTACTTCAGTTTGGTTCTCCGGCGGATCAAGCCAGATCCTCCCTACTGAGGACACACAGTCTGACAATCCCATGTCCTGGCGTCTGCACAGTGTCCTCTACCTAGAGGCCCCAACTTGCCTCCCAACCACTCAGCACATTCCTACTCATCTTTTAAGACCTGCCTCATGTTACCCTCTCTTCTGAGAAGGCTTCAGACTTCCTTTTTTTTTTTTTGGTATTTTTCTTGTATGTCCATCTATCCCAACCTATCACTGTCTCATTCATGTTTTTAAAGATTTTATTTATTTTTAGAGAAAGGAGAAGGGAAGGAGAAAGAGAGGGAGAGAAACTCAATGTGTGGTTGCCTCTCGCACACCCCTTACAAGGGGACCTGGCCCAGAACCCAGGCATATGCCTTGACTGGGAATCGAATCGGCGACCCTTTGGTTTGCAGACCCGTGCTCAATCCACTAAACTACACCAGCCAAGGCTGTCTCATTCATTTTTTTTAAAAAAAGTCTCTCTCCCTCACAGGACTTGAGGAGCTCGGGACAAGGTGTTATGCCTCATTTATCTTTTTTCACCAACAGCCACCAGTGCTGGACACACATCGGGAGTCAAATGAATGCTTCTCGAATGCACAGTCTTAGTAAGGCTGAGGGTTCCGGGAGCTAGAAACAGCCCCAGGAGAAGAACTTCCACTAATGCCCTGCAGCTCTTCCTTTATGGGTAGACATTCAAATGGCCCATGTGGCCCAGTCACAATCCCACGAGAAAGCCCCATTTTCTCGTCAAAGGGGAAACTGAACACACCATGGGTGTCCCCGATGGCCACTTTCTCCAGTGTGAAAGACATCTTGGAGTGGGGTGGGATGGGTGGGCAGAAGGCAAAAGGTAGGGACAAACTATCAGCTCTGCGTGGTCAAGGCCATGACACTTCCCCACCCTGAAAGAACCCCCGGACCAATGTGAAGCAGGTGATGTCCCAATTACTTTACAAGGACAGTACGTCAGACTTCTGGATTTTTTCAACGACAAGCAAGAGTCCTGATATTAGAGACTCCCCCACATCTTGTCCATCTCTTTGCTTCTAACTTCCCTCTCTGAGCTATCTTCATGGCCTGTGATAAGTATGGAAAGTAACTCTCTGAGTGTTTTAAAGCACATTTTTTTCTATTGTTTTAATGGCCCCAATAAGGGCACCATTGTTCCTTAGCGGTATACACGCTTCATTCTAGTAATTAGCTGTCAGAGAGTACCCGACAGCAGCCTACTGTTGTCCGCTCAAATCATATTAATGAAATGCAATCCACTCAAATGTCCGGAATGCATAGCTGTAATTGCATTAAGCAGAGAGACTGGGGACATCAGGATCAAACTTCAGTCTCTGAACAGAGCGTTACGATCAAGCACATTAATCCATTATTTCTTCAGAATCTGACAGCCAATTAATATCCCAGGCCTTCATACACCAGGCAGAGGATTGATGTCCCTGTCATGGTTCTGTTTTTAAAAAAACCATTAAAATGACTGTTTGTACTCAGGGATGTCAGAGTAAATGCTGGGTGTAATGTTTCTAATCAAAGCCAATTGTTCAAAGGTGGAAAGGTAAGAAACAAACTTTAGAGGAGCACTGTCATCTCTCCTAAAAAAGGAAATTTAAAGATCTGAAAGCGTCACCGTTTTCCCCAGTGCTTTTAACAGAAAAGTAGCTAAAATTAAGTACTAGTCAGGGTTCAAAAAACTCAGCTTCATCAAGTGATTTTGAACAAGACATGTTCGGTGTGGGTTCTGTTTTATTTTTAACACAAATAGGTATTCATTTTAAGGATTTCACTGGTATTTACAACTAAGCACATCGATACACAGAGCAAGACGGCCGAGTCCTGAGTCTCTTGCTTCCTTCACAGAACATACTTTGTTAATTACCAAAGCTGCCATGCACAAATTAGAATTTCTGTGGGCCTGGGAAGGCAAAACTGAGAATAAATACCTCCTCCAATCTGCAAATGGCACAAATGTCCTCTGAATCAGACCACTTGGAAGAGTGCGCACATCAGTGGGGCATTCAGGACTGCGATACGATTTAATTAGAAGCTGCTATCTGGACACTGTTATTGACATGCTGGAGCTCGCAGACAAAACTGCAGCCTATGGACTGCCAGTGTCCTTGGTGGGGGCCCTCTGGGTGGGGTTGCTCTCACTGTGCTGAAAGAGGGCTCATTTTGGGCTACAAGCACCAGCATGTGCGCTTCTGGGCTTCTCAGGATCTGGACCCTCTCTACTGCAGTCCCCACCCTCCTCAACCCCACCTGCCTGCTCTGGTATGTTCTACCACATCCACCAGTGCTGCTCACCCCTGCAACGGGTCCCTCTATACATTTTCCTTGAGTGACAACTTTCAATGCTGAGCCTAGCATCCCCGTCTCAGCTCGGGTTGGCATGCCTTTTGTGGGGCTCCCCAGCCTCCTGCTGGCCTTTATCACAGCACCTACTAATGATGGGCTGGAAGTGACTGTCCCCAGGCCGATCACCTTCACCTGAGTGTGCACAGCTAGAGCTTCAGGATGACGACCTCTCTGGGCCCAGCAGGCAGCAGTGACCCAAGAAAAGTTTGCTGAATCCAATAGAGCAGGAACATTTTCAAGGCTCTTGATGTGAATTTCCACTTGGCTCTCCACTCCTCTCGGCAGCACAGAGGAGTGCCTTATGAGCATCATCCTACTTGTGAAAACTAAGTGTGCTGAACCTATCTTTTACAACGAATCATACCAGCAGTTTCTAGTTTTTTAATCTCCATAACCATTCTGCCTAAACAAACAAACAAACAAACAAAAAACGACAACCCCACCCCTCAAGTTAAGTCTCAAACCTTGGGAAATGGGACATTGATTTTATCAGCAAAACCACAAAAGTAGCAGTTGCTTCATCAACCAGACGCCACGCCGGGAAAGGGAGAGGTTGAAATAACCATGCAGGAAGCCTTAAGAGTGTATGTGGAGATGCACAGGACATGAAAAAGATGTATGCAATTTTAGGGGTCTTGTCAGAAAGACACTTTTAATAGAAGAATTTACATGTGGACAACTAAGAGATGGTTAAAATATGTTAAGCTTGGGGTGAAATAAGTCTGAAGAACTGTAACTATACAGAAGAGTTCTGGACAACATGGGAGGCTGGGTAGGACACAGGGATACCTACAGAGTCCCTACTATGTGCACTTGACACATACTAGCTTTACACACGCCTCTCATTTACTCTCCATGACCACCCCTGGGTGGCAAGAATTACTGTCCCTGCTTTACTGAGGAGGCCTAGGGGAGGAGAGTATCCTGTCCAAGATCACCAGTGCATTGCTCAGAGGCAGAGCTGGATCTGATTCCAGGTCTCTCTTATTCTAAGCCCAGCCCTTCTCTCCATACCATGTTTTACCAAAGGTCAACCATTTTTCTCTTGTAAAAAGATATTAATTACCATTAAAGCAAAATCACTACTCAAAGTATCTAGGAGCTTGGAAGCAGAAGGCACATAGTAAAGAAGGTGCAATGGAGAGGACCAGGTTTGGGGCACAGCAGGCTGGTGTCCACCTCCTAGTTTACCGACTGGAGGCCTGGTTTTGGGTAAATCACTCTGTCATTTTCAGCACTTGGTTTCCTCATCTGAATTATGGGGATGAAACCACATACCACGAAGGATTGTAGGGAGGCTAATGAACTTAAAACATGGTGTCTGGCATGTGACAATGATTGTTTACTGTTTTCCAGCCCTTACTATGTCCCCGACAGTATTCTAATCACTTTACAGATAATGACTCAATTAAGGCTCACAACAACCCCAAGAGGTATAGACTATTATTATTCTCATTTTACAGATGAGGAAACAATAAAGAAATTAAGAACTCACCAAGGACACTCAGAGCTGGCATTTGGACCCTGCATCTGCCTCTGGAGCCCATGTGCTTTACCCACCACTTTCTTCTGTTTACAGGTTGATGGCGATGGTAATTCATCCTTCGAGGCTCCACTCAGTCACCTCTTCAGGAAAGTGCTGCTAAGCAACCTCTCCTCTGGCTGAGCCTGCTGCTCCCGTTAGCACTTCTTGCCCACATTAAACAGCTCTGATCCCCCTCCTCATCTCTGAGCACCGGGCAAGTAGAGCCCGTGTTCTCCCTTTTCTGTCCCCTCAGGGCCCAGCACAGAGCGAGCATTCTGCCCCACACTGAACAAGGAAGCATGGGCTCCCTTTATAGCTGGGCAACCTCACACTCATTCCAGCCTACATGGAGGGGGTCAGGTTAAAAAGCAGGAAGTCTAAACATTTACTTTTTACCCAGGTTTCATCATTTGAATGATTTTAAATGAAGCAGGTCACCAGAATACACCAGTCTCTAAATGAACAAATTTGTAAATGCCACTCAGAGAAGACGAATGCAAAAGGTCTCTGCAGGTCAGCACATCTTGGGATTCCAATCACATCAAGTTGGTAGACGGTGGGATTAGAGTTTTCTTAAAATCAAATCAAGGAAGCAAGGGTACCAATTTCAAGCTCTTTATGAATTCTGATATTGTTTGTACGTGGATCATCAATATTCAATCCAAGAAAGAAAATAAGCTCACACATTTCCCCCTGCACTGTTTGGCAAACTCCTATTTATCCTTTAAAACCCTCTGTAGACACATCTCCTGTGAAGCCTGCACTAATCCCTCAAACAGAGTTCATCTTTCCCTCTAGAAGCCTAGAATAGGCTTCTATAATGGCACTTAACATGCTGCCTTGAGGGTTCTTTATGGCTCCCCATTTGACGGTGAGGACAAAGATGGTGTTATGCATGAGTCTCAAGCTCTAAGTTCAGTGGCAGGTCTACAGTAGGAACACCTTCACTCAGATCTGGGTTTCTCGTCTCCAGCATCAAGGCCAGGATTTAACCATTAGGCTCAACTTAGCCCAGAGGCACAGTACTGTTGGATCAAAAAATAAGGCCCACTCCCTTTCTTTCTAATATGTCTACAGGGAAACATTTCTGAGCAATTTCTTGAACAACTTCCTCAGAATTATTTAGGGGGAGCAGTGAAGTTCAATTTCTGGCTTTGCAAGGTCTAGCTGCAACCTTGGCTACTTAATAAAGCCGTAGTTTGTTCACTGCTTGAGCAGGGATAATAGCACTTACTGTATGGGGCTGCTGGGGAGAGTAATTAAATAATGCTTGTAAGGTGCTTTGCACAGTGCCTGGAAGATAGTCAGTGCTTTCAAATGGGGACTATCTGGGGCAGGCAGTGCAGCTCAGTGTTAAGATCATGGACTTCGGAGTCAGATGTGTTGAGACCTGACCACCAGTCATGTGACCTGGGGATAGCTAAGCACTCTCTGCCTCTTTTCGTTACTCATCCAAGTGGAACAATAGCAATTACCTTTTAGATGGTTTCAAGGAATAGTTGGGAGTGTATGTAAAAGTACCAAGCACAGTCCCAGGCATATACCAGGCCCTCAACAAACGGTTTTAGGGAGCCATGGAAACCTTCAGCACCAGACTTCATCTGCCTCTGGCCTCCTAATATCAAGCTCATTCCTGTCTCAGTCACCAATGCTGTCTAGGAGCCCTTGAAATGCTGCCAGGGCGATGACTTTAAATATCAGCATCTGGCCAGCATGAAGAAGCTGTGGACTGTATTCAGAGGGGCTTCTCCTTGAAATGCACCTTGAACAACTCCAAGTGTGACCAGTGTCTAATTGCCTTTCTGATACTGGTCACATTCTCCCCCATCTCCAGGACAGGGCGATCTTTCTAATGTGAGGATGGGATCTCGTATTTCTACCGACCAGAGCTGCCCAGTGGAACTCCCCATCTCAAGCTCTATGTCTTAAAGTTGGCTCCACAGCATCAACAGGCCTTCTGCCTCAGAGGGGTCGATGGTCCAAGTCTGAGAAATGCTGGGTTAAACCAAGTTTCAGTGCGGGTTACTGCTGAGGCGTAGGTAGCCTTTACCGTGCACTGTGTTCTTGCAAGAGGGGAACTGAGTCAACTGTATTCCCAGAGTCTCCTGGCTGCAGAACCGTTTTTACTCAAAGAACAGTCACTGCTACGAGTATGAAAGACACTGGGTTACTCTCTAGAACAGAACTTCTAAGATTTTCCATAAGTGTTCCTTTCTAGTTTTATCCTTCCTTCTTCCCTTCCTCAGCCCACCCCATATTTTAATAGTGTGGAACTCATTGCTTTGCCCCAATATGTTGCACCCTTCTTGCCCCTGTGCCTCTGCCTAGAGGAAGTACCCCTCCTCGTTCTGGTGAAACTGCACTCGCCTTTCAAGGTCCAGCAAGCTATCCCATCCTCTGTGACACCTGCCCCTCATCCCATCTCACCTACCCCTCCTACCCCACCCCTGCCCCAGACTACACTGTGGGGGTTCCATTTAATGAAGGGATGACTTCTTTACTTGCTTTTTGCTTCCCTCCACCCGCACCATGGAAGGTAAGTTCCTGGAAGACAGGGCCATGAATGATTTCTCTTTGCACACCTGGCGTGAGGCCTGCACAGAATAGGTGCTGAGTTATGCTCAGTAAATGTTCACTGAATGTCAGAAGGAGCCATTGCACGCAAAGTAATAGAATTTTTTAAAAATATGGTTTAAATGCCTTAAGTTTTATAGACTTAAAGACTTTTTCGGAACATAAGTCCTTAGCATCTGACTTAAATTCTTAGTGGATTTAAAAGCATCATGTACTTTCTGCTCTACTGAATACGGAATCTGAGAAAGGCAGAGCCAAGGGGCCTTCAGAGATCTGCTGACCCTTCTCTGTCATTTTAAAGAGGAAGAACCGGAAGCGGAGAGGAGGGAGGGGCTTGCTCGAGGGCAGCTCTCCTAATGCCCTTGCCAGGACTCTTTCCCTGCAGCTTGTGATCTACATGCGCAGTTCCTCAGGGGCATGGAGGTGACCTGTCAGGGTCTCACATCCGACTGCCCCCTTGTGCCAAGCAGAGCTGAAGAAAACTTCTTTGTAATGGCACCAAAATGATGCTGCTTGTTAACTGGGGACTCAACAGTCATGCTGGGCTGCAGCACACACTGAAAAGGCTACAAAATAGCAGTGACAGTGTGACATGAGAAAAGCCCCCCTCTGCCCAAGAGTTGGCTGGTTTTCACTCTTGATGTTAGAGGATGAATTCTTTAGGCAGTCACATATTTCTCCAGGATAACTCTGAAGGAACTCCATGATAATTTGGCATCAATATCCAGCTTATGTTACCTAACATATTTTCACAGCTACAACTCCCTGCAGGAGATATTTTATATGGACAGATCTATGGTGATTGGTAAATTACAATATGTACGAGTATGAATGCTTCTAGGAAATGGGGCTTTATGTAAAGATGCAGTGTTTCATACAGAAGCCATGCTACCTACACACACAGGTTGGGGTAATGGATGTGTAAACAGACATACTTTGGAGAAGATAAGGTTTGTCTTTAAAAAGACTTGGGCTTATTTCTTCTTTAAACAATGGATTGTGAAGTGAGATTTATGAGTCTTGAGGCATATAAGAAACACAGCTTGAAAAGAGTTAACATGTCCCGACCAGAAGTCCTAACAAATTGAATCTTATTTAATTAGATATTGTATTTGGGGGGGAAAAATGAAATAAAATTCTTTCATTAACTAAACCAAACTCCCTTAAAGGCAACAATATGTTCCTCTCTGTCAGGACAGAATGGAATAAAATCTTTATTTTAATTGGGGTCAGACGAGGAGCCATTTGGCTTCAGATGCTTTGTTTATCAGCCCTGAGCTTTATGGCTGAACCAGAACGTGAAATATTCCATTACACAACCGTTCCACTTAAAAGCCCACTTTCCCAATGGTTCTTCATATGCTAAATGCTGTAAAAAGGGCCCAAGCTTTAGAAATGGAGTATTTAAAGATTCCCCAGTGACATGATGGTCCCAAGATGGCCTCGGGTCAGAGGGGCCATTTCTTCTATCCAGTAATGTGGCGTCCCTTAGACAAGAGCCCTGTGATCAAGAGGAGTAGACCAGGAAAGCCACCCACCCTGCCACAGCTACTCAGTGTGCACGAGAATGTCCCCTGCATGCACCTGAGCTGAAAGGTTCGATATATAACAAGCATTCATCAAACACCTAGGATATGGCAGGCTCTGAGACGCAACACAAGCCGGTGACCGAGTGAATGCACGCGGCGGCCAGACACTCTGCTGAAAATTCTAGCTGTGTGACCTTGGGCAAGTCACTAACCTATCTGTAACTTAGTTCTCTCATCTGTACAACAGGAAAAATAATAGTATTCCCCTCATAGGGCTGTTGTGAAGATGAATGACAAGTGTGTGTCAAGCTTTAAAGAGTGCCTGGCACAGAGTCAGTATTATTATTATGATTATTATTAACACATATTTCCACATTTGTCCTCACCACCACTTATGGAGGTAAGGGTAAGTAAGGCCCTTTCACAAATGAGGAAATAGGCTTGGGGAAGGTAAACCATTTGTCCAGGGTCACACAGACATTTCAACTCAGGTTTGTCTTAAGTTCAGGGCTCTCTTTCCACTAAGAGATGTTACTTTCAGGATGAAAAGAATAAACACATATTCACAATACAAAACCCAGAGAAGACTCAAAATTTCTGTGTAGTCTTTAAAAAAAAACCCACATAATATTTTGTATGGGTAACTGGGCAAAGAGGGACAAGTTTGTAACCACTACCATTTTCTCTAAATAGAGAGATGTTAGTATCTATAATGTGATGAGCTAAGTGATCTGATGTAGTAAATAATTCACATTTTAAAAAATCAGCATCTTTATTATAACTGAGGATAACAATAGTTATGATTAAGTGTATTAATTAATTCACTATACGTTTACGTACAAGGTTCCAGGCTGAGAGCCATTCAAATTGTGCAAGATTACTACTTCTCTCCCCAAAATGCACTAAAGTACAAAAATATTAATATAGAATAACTTCAAATAATTAGTGTTCAGAGAGTTAAAACAGTTTCCATTTCCATTAAGAAATTTCATTTGGCTTTATTCAGTTCCCCTTAAAATGAATTCACTCAGAAAACAACTTCCTTTTTATCTCTCAAGTTCTAACATCAAAATCCATCTAGACCTGCAGAATTCTTTTTCAAGCACAACAGCAATGGGTTAATGATGACATTACCTTAGAGCCCCCAAATAACATACGCAAAGAGAGATGGGACTGGTCAAGAAAATGCCATCTCAGCTGGACTTGGCAAGTCCAGAGACAATGGTACAAAAGACAAGGCTCCTAAAACAAGACTGGGGAAGTAGCAAAAGTTTTGGCAAAAGGCACACTTTTAACTTTCATTTTTGGTGATGACAATGAGATCATGCTGTCTGCACCTTACAGGAGAGAGTCAAATTCCAGCATTTCCCTGGAATTTGCATTCCTACATGCGTACAGAAAAAAGAGCTATTTCAAAATAAATGCATCATTCATGGCTGGTAAATTCCAAGATGACACCCATGAAGTTCTCTCTAGACATTTCCCCATCTTCTGTGAAATGCTGTTCTGGAAAATGTAATAAAATGAGCTGTTTCTGCAACTTCACAGCAAGTGTTTTGGTTTGATGGTAAATCAGTTTTCTTTACTTTTTTTCATATAATTATACCGTGATTTTTTGACACATAAAAAAGATAAGTGGACATCCGCATGTATGTAATTCACTAATTGCACATCTTCAGTGAGGAAAAATGCTTATTTTAAGTTATTGATTCTCTTAACCAGAGTTCAAAGCAAAGGTGGCATGAACATCTAAATAAATATTAAGGAAGTGTCAGAGGTAACCAAGGAGGGACCAGGTGAAGTGTGAAGTGTTAATTGTATCTAAAAAAGTATAAAAGAAAAGAAAAGAAAGACAGATATACTGAACTTCCAATTATCATAATGTTATCTTCTTCTTCACACATTTTCAAACTTGAAAAAACATCGGAGCCAGAGGAACAGAGAGTAGAGTACCCCCGGCTGTGTCCTGCATGCATCACACACTGTGCACACAGTTTATTTAAATACAATGTAAAATTATGACTTACAAAAGGCACATTTACATTACAATACACCGCCAGCTTCCAAAAGGCACAGTGAAGGAACAGAACAGAAACGAAGAAGGAAGGCAACGGACGAGAGGAGAGGAGAGCCTGCAGCAGCTGTTTGGGTGATAGGAGCACTGTTTCCAATGTGAGCAGGGGATGGTTCAGCTGATAACCGTCACACCTGAACACACGCCAGTACACGTAGGTGATCTGCAAAAATAAGATGCCCGATGGATAATGAAGGTACACACGTAACCGTGGACGAGCTTTGGCTCCGAGGGCAAAGCAGCAAGAGGCTCGTCAGGAGGCTTCACTGTTGAAGAGGTTCACGACTGGCGAGCACAGGAGGAAGTACGCGAGAGGCGACACCTTGCTGCCTCAGTTCGTGGAGCTGGGGTTCAGATGACTCTGTCTTCTAAACTGGCTGACTACACCCACCCGAACCTCAGTGTCCTTGTCTGTGACATGGGGATATAAATGCTCGCTGGAAAGGACTGCGGGATTAGAGATACTGCAGGCCAGACATGGCACGCTCCCCGCAAAAGGAAACGACCAGTGACCGTCCCATCTACACGACCCTCTCTCCAGGCTGCAGATGGATGGCACATTCCCAACGAGCACACAAGGGACCATGCCTTTCTACTCCTCGCGTGGCACCAAACAAGCCTCTACAATTTTAGATAAACTGACAAGCGCCGACAGCCTGCCAATTCTCCAGCCCCAGGCCAGCCTTTCCTCCCAAACTCCGAGGCCTGTTTTACGAGGTACGCACTGGATGCAGCCCTAGAATGACCGATGTGTTCCTCCAAATCAGCACTCCAGTTCTGAATTTTTTGTTTCCCCAATCTCCAGCCCGCTGCATTCCAGACTTCAGTCAAGGACATCTCCACTCATTTACTCTTCAGATTATGTGCTCAGGGTCATCTCCAACTCCTCCATCTCCCGAGAAGTCACCTACTTCAGATGAAACTACCTGCACAGTATCCACAGCTATCTCTGCCCCCTAATTCCTCTCTGTCCCCCTCCTGGATCATAAAGAGTTGCCTCTTTATGAAAGACTCAGCTCGGAAGTGCAGGCAAACGCCCCATCCACTCTCTCCTCCCCACAGCCCCAAACAGCATTGCCCGAGGCCCGTGCGTCTCACCCTGCTGCCTCTGGAACACACAGCCACACGAAGTTCTGCTGTCTCTCCCACTGCACCAAGAGCTCCTCAAAGGCCAAGACTATTCTTACTCTTATGTTCCCCAGACCCAGGCCTGTAGTGGGTGTCCAGGAAAGTGAGTTGAATCTGTTGCTCACAACTCTGTACACATTACACACACACACACACACACACACACACACACACACACACACACACACACAGCTGATAAAGAGAAATACTGAATGGAATAACCAGAGTGAGGGCACACGAGCAAACCCATGTGTGTCCCATCTCAACGGGACACAGACGGATGGTGTGATTTGTGAGGCACTTGCCACTATAACAAGCACGTGTGCACCTGCCACTTCTGCGAGCAGCAGCCACGTGAGATGGTTTGAATGGGGCTTGTCATTCCCGGTCTACACATGAGGAAGTTAAGGCGAGGGGAGTGACCATATAAGGCCCCATGGCAAAACCGGTGGAGTGAGATGGGACCCAAGGTGTTGGAGGCCACACTGCTGGCCTCTCCACCAAACCACGCCACTCTCAGCAATCAGAACTGCAGAAGGGACAACTGCTGTGGCTCTAAGGCATCCCCCAACATGGGGGCTGGGGGCACAAAGGGAATACTTTTCACTACAATAAGAAAAGACTCCTAATATACAGGAGCATTTTAAAGATTGAACAGTTGCTTCAGAAAGAGAGAAGGTCCCTGGCACCAGAGGTATGCAAGCAGACGCTAGAAAGCCTCATGGGGTTGAGGAGGGGAAGTCATGGAGGATAGTCATGCACAGAACAGGGGACAACGTCACAAAATCTGTCTAGTCCCTGCCTCTGGGAAGCCTTCCTAGGGCCCTTCACAAGGTAAGAATCCCTTTGCTATGCTGGCACAGGCCTGTGTAGATGATTCTTCTGTTAAGAGCTCAGATGTCACAGGCAGTCAGACCTGGGCCCCAGTCCTGGCTCTGGCATTAGAAGGGTGGCCTCAGGAAAGCTACTTGATTGCTCTGAGCTCAGGTGACTGTGAGGACCTGTCACATAGTAAGTGCTCAGGAAGTGGCAGCTGCCATAGTCTGCACTGCAATCACCCACTTCACCGGATGAGGTCGTGCTGAGGACAAAGCAGCTGGGCCAGTGCTGGCCGAGAACGGAAGGAATCAGCCATCAATGGACCACTGCAGCAGCAGTGCAGGAGCATGAGGCCTGCCTCCAGGGCAGACCTGGGTCTGGTCCCGGCTTGGCCACTTACTGGCTCTGAACGCTGGGAAAGTCACCTCTTGTTTCCAATTCCCAGTGTCTACAGTGGAGAAATGTGACCAATACCAGTATCCACACCCTCCCTAGAGTTTACTGTGTATGGTACACAGGACTTTGTTAACTGCCGAGTGCCAAGCCAACATGGACCATCGTGTGTGGCAGGGTGAGGCTGGGACAGGGACAGGAGAGACAGAAGAGCTGCAGCCCAGCTTGGCTGGGGGGTTGGGGCTGGCTGTGGTCCAGGGTCCCTTGGCTCTCAAAACAAAACCCAGCAGTTATCTGGGCCTCGTGACTTGAGGGTTTCTAGTTGGCTTGTATGTGGAAGCTGTGTGCGGTCAAACACACAGGAAACCAAAATCAGAGAGGAAAATGACAAAGGGAGAGAGGGAGAAGAATATAGAGGATCGAGCAGGTCAAAGTGTTCCTGGAAAATAAAAGCTCCAAACAAGAACCAGCAGAATGGCAAAGAGGCAAACAGACGATCAAAAGCAAGAGAACAAAATGCAGGCCGGGAAGTCAGTGCCAAAGAATTGATTAGTCAAACATATGAATCTCACGCTGGAGCAGAAATATCACAGCCCTGGCTCCTGACTGCGGAGCCCTCTCGTCATAATGGGAGCTATGAAGAGGCCGGGGAAGAAAGCAACTTTCATTTTTCCTCTGTGAACGCAGAGGGCCCGGCCCCATGAGGACCTCTCCTTGTGCTGGCTTCGAGGGGGACCGTGGCCCCTGGCCACAGGACTGGGGTGCGAGAGAATGGGCCGGCACTTGGCTCACTTCACTTGAAAGCTCAGAGGCCTCTACAGATGCACATCTCGGGCAAGAACGGCATCCTGGGATGTGGACTTAGAGATTCAAATGAGGAAAGGTGAGTGTCCTTCTCAGCGTCATGGGGACTAGAGTTCCTTCGCTTCTCTTTTCAGTGCTCCTTCCTTGCTGCACAGCCCACTGGCTATTCCCACAGCCACGGCAATGACCGAGCGTTGCAGACCTCAAAGCCGGAGCCAGAAACTTTACTGAGACAGTGCAACTGGAAGACCCCCACACCTGGGTGGCCCCAGTAAGGGGCCAGAAGTTGGGTTGGCAACGATAGGAAACTGTAGGCAGTTTGGAGCTGTGGAAGGAACAGATCTGGAGCCAGAAGATGTGGGTTCTAGCACTAGCTTTGCCATTAATGGTTACAGGCCAAAATTACCTCACGTCTCCGAGTCTCAGTTTCTAAAGGGGACGATGACACAGACCTTAAGGGTTGCTGTGAGGATTAAATCAAATGAGATGTCTTCACAGTTGCCCCATTGTTGTGCAACTTAGGTAATCTGAAGAAGATATGCTACCACATTTTATAACATTTCTTGTATTCTGAAAGCTAGAGAATGAACTACATAACTTGTGCTCTTCTCTGAATGGGCTACAGGAACTCGGGTCATTCAAGTTTATTACTATTGAAATGTCATTCTGAGGTCTGTCTACCTTTCGGCCTTTCTTCTCGGGGCCCCCTGTGAGCAGCCCTGGACTGAACTCTGGGATGTAAGAGCTTCTCTGCTGACTCTGATTCTCGGAACAGCCCACACCTCCTGGCTTACTCCACACCCACGAGAATCAGCCCAGCACAGGGGAAGGACCTCGGGCTTTGGTGTCAGAGACTCAGGGTGGGAGCCCGATCCGTTGTACCACTGACATGCTGTGGTAAAAGTTCAGTTTTTAGATTCTCTATACACGTTGTATGCATGTGTTACTGGAAATTTCAAGTAGGAAATATATTTTTGGGTGGGTCCCAATGGACAGGGGAGATCCAAGAGAACTGATGCAGATGGAAGATTCTCTACAAACCCAGCGCTACACTGTCATTTTCTCAGTCAAAATCCCTACCTCTTTCACTGGCTGCTAGAAGGCCAACTAAGGCCCAGGGTCTGAGGATGTCAGAGTTGGAAGTCTCTGGATTACATCTAGTTAATTTCTTCCTTTTGTCATCAGAAAAACTGAGCCCCAGAGGGTTAGATAACTTGTGCTCAGGTTACACCAAGAATTGAAAGTACTGCTTTGGGGTGGTGCTGCCCTGATCTGACTCCAAAGCCAACAACAGAGCCTTGCCCCTGACTCCTGGTCAGAAGGGGCAAGCTGGCTGCCTCACGCACAGGATGCGCTGGTCAGTACAGCCGGGCTTACTGGAAGGCAGATGCCTGTGCAGAACAGCGGGACACTGAGTTCCTGCACGGCCCACCCGGGAGTCTGCTTGATACGTATTCTAAACGAGAACCCAAAACGTTCCTCACCCTCACTACAGCCTCGCCCAACACGGATCCCCAAAGCCCCTGTTCTCTAAGGTCAAAAAGACAGGATGCAACTGCTGCTGTGTGCCTGGTACTCGAGAAAGTAGACGACAGCAATCAGTTAAAGGATTCCCAGTCTGAAAATAAATGGTGACATATTATAAACAAAGGGTTTATTAACTTACTAGATAAAGAGCTCCTAAAAAATCAAGAAGAAAAGGATTAACTGTCCAATAGAAAAATGGACAAAAGACTCATACAGTTTACAGAAAAAGAAACACAAATTACCCTTACACTTGAGAAAAGACATCCAACATCACTTGGAATAATAGAGATGTATGCAAAATTTCACTGAGGTATCACATCTTATCCAGGTTTAGCAACATACCCTATAGTGAGGCCGTGGGATAACAGGATATGAGTGGAAAATGATGCAACCCATACGGAGAAGAATTTGGTAATATCTAGCAAAATTACCTATGCAATTATCCGTTGATCCAACAATTTCACTTCTAGGACCTCCTCTAACACTATACTTATAAAGACACAAAACGATATATGTGCAAGGTTTTTTTTGCTGTGATATTACTTAAAATAGCAAAATCTAAAAACATAAATATGGTACTGCAACACATCCATACTATGGAGCGCTAGGCGGCTAGAGATGATGAGGCTCTCTCTACACTATTACGGACTGGTTTCCAGGACGCGCTGAGTGAGAAGAGGTTCAGATGCAGAGCAGTGCACGGAGCAGCTACTTTTTAGTAATGGAGAGGGTTTATAGGGGAGGGAAAAATCAAGGTAGAACAATTTAAGATAAACATGTAATTTCTCTGCATGAAATTTGTTACAGATTTAAAATAATGTTAGGAGTTCACATCTGAAAAAACAAAATTAAATTTTAAAGAATTCCTAGAATTTGAAAAGACAACAAAACAAGTGAACCTAACTATGTATTCCACTGGTGACATAACCACCAGGAGACAGGAACTGACAAACCCTACAGTGTTCTCAGTGGACAGCTTCAAGGTGTTAAGGACAATAAGATCAAAATAATCACAAATTTAATTTGAGAATTACTGGAAAAATAAAATGGATTTCTTAAATTTAAAACTATTGTTATGTATATATTGTATGATAAATTATATTGTATTAAGATTTTTAGGAACCAATGTTTTCAAGATCAGTAGCAATACCCACCTTTACAGTTCAGGAAATGGTCTTTAAATACCACTCGCCACGAAAAGGAATCGAGGCTTGCTGAAGAAAGGGCTGATCCCGGGTCTGGGACAGGAAGTGTACAAGATGGACCTGAGGGATCCTGTTGTACTGGAATATAGCCACGAGTTAACAATCTACATTGTGGGAGATTCTGTAACCGGTTTGAACTCTCCAAAAGTGTCAATGTCATGAAAGGTCAAGCAAAACAAACAGTGAGGGGATTTGATCTAGATTAAAGGACACTAAAGAGACATAATAACCAAGTGTAATATGTCATGCTTGATTTGAGCTCAGGTATGTTATAATATTATTGTATTAATGTCAAATTTCTTGAGCATAATAAGGCTTTGCAATTATGACAGACAATGTTCTGATTCTTAGGAGATACAGGCTAACATATTTTGGAGTGAAGTGTTATGAAATCTGCAGCTTACTTTCCAATGGTGCAGCAAAAAAAATAAAATGAAACAAGAGGTGCAGTGTATATATACCAGGTCTGCCTGGAAAAAGTCCAACCACCATTAATACAACTAGAATGGTTTGTGCACATTGATGTAACCTGGCAGTCAGGGACAGTGAATTGGAATGCACACGCATGAGCGATGATGACTTCACTGTACTAGTCAGTGGGGGCAGTAGACTTCATTGAGTATGTGTAGTGTGTGGCTGTCGCATTCCAAATGACTGAGAGCAATGAGTCTGCATCAGATTTTGCATTCAACTTGAACATCTTCTGTGGAAACTATTTGGATGACTCAGGATGCCACAGCTATGGGCACCTGGTGATTGGCAGCTTCATCACAACAACACTCCCACTCATGCATCTCATCTCATGTAGAATTTTTTGACTAAACATCAAATCACCCAGGTGACTCTGCCCTCCTACAGCCCAGATTTGGCACCCTGCAACTTCTGGCTTTTCCTAAAACTAAGATCACCTTCAAAAGGGAAGAAATTACAAGACAGTTGATGAGATTCAGGAAAATACAACAGGGTAGCTGATGGTGATTGGGAGAACTGTGTGAGGTAGTAAGGTGCCTACTTTAAAGGCGACTGAGGCTTCGTTGTCTTATATACAATGTTTCTTGTGTCTTCTTCAATAAATGTCTGTATTTTTCATATTACAGGGCTGGATACCTTCTGGATAGACCTTGTATATTTTGAAAAAGAATGCAAATGCATAAAACATTAATTATCAGTGAATTTAGGTGAAGGGTAAGTAGGTATTCATTGTACTATTCTTTCAACTTTTCAATAGGTTAAAAAAATAAATAAAAAAGTTGAAGAAAAATAAAATATCAAATCATCCAACTTTTATTGTTTAAAACATCTTACTCAGGTTAAAATGGATTTGCTTTAATATACTTCAGCCAAAAACGTAGGGAGAGCGGGACAGGAAATAGATTAAACAAATACGACAGAGGTGTCAATGGCTGTTGAGGCTGTATGATGGATACAAGGGGGGATCTTTACTCTGTACATGTGTGTGTATTTGGAAATTGTCATAATAAAAAGTAAAATAAAGTTGCAGTTTACAAAGAGTTATTTGCTACAGATTTATAAGACGGTAAATACACGACACACAAAGCGCTCATGTAAATCAAAATTAAAAACACTGAGAGCCCCGTAGATAATGGGCAAAAGGCAAGGTTCAGAACTGGAAAATAAATCCCAGGCTCCTACACACGAAAAGAAGTTCAAGGTCACTACTAATCAAAGAAATGAAAATTAAAACAGAATTCAAGTTTTTTCACATATTAAATATACAAGGATAAAAAATAAAGACTTCTAGTTGTAGCCCAGGTGGCTGTAAATGGAATGTTGATAAGAAGGTCACTCTTATAAGAATGAACAACAGTAAAGAATAAATAATAGTAAAGAATAAACAGTAAAACATTTATGAAAAGTAATTTGGCAAGTGCATTAAGAACCTTAAAGATATGCATATCTTTTAATCTAGCATTGGAATTGCTGGAAATTTAATTTAAAGAAAAACTCAAATGCCAATGAATCTCTACATATAAAATCATTCACATCAAAACAACAACAAAAATTTAAATTTCCCTTGAGGGGCGCAGTTCAGTAAATTGTGGTACATCTAAGCTGAGGAACTGTATAACCATTTGCAAAGACAGTATCTCATGGTGTGAGGGAAACCTGAATGATGAAGATCATATTAAAAGAAAAGAATTATATTGATTGTATGAATTCAATTATGTAAAAAAGGCATAAAAACATTTGGAAAGAGAGGCACCAAAATTTAATGCTGGTTGCCTCAGAGTGGTGGGAATACGAGTGACCTGTATTTCTTATGCTCTTCTGTCTTTCTTAAGTTTTCTGCAATGAAAATGTTACTTTCGTAATCAGAAAAAAAACCCACATTGTTATATTTTAAATGTTGTCTCAACCTGGCCCTTTGCCCTGGTGTCCATTTTTGTTTGTTCCTGTTATTACAAGAAGAGAATCTTCACAGGTGACTGGTAGTCCTGGGTGGCATTAGGGATTCACCCATGTGCTATGGGTTTTTAACTAGCATGAAGGACCCTATAAGTAGGAACATTTAGAAGCAATTAGTTGGTGGCAATATTATAAATAGAAAAGGAGCCAAATAAATGTTTCCTGGATATCATTAATTTAGTTGTAAAATAAATTGAGTTACTTTGGTAACCCCATATACAGAAGGCACTCACAAAGACAGCCATGTGTTAAATAAGAAAATGTAGATGCAGAGATGGCTCTGCTGTACACAGCTAAGATATTCCCACAGAGACAGCATTTCTCAAAATATCACCCTCAAAAACAAAAGCTTCATGGAGGAAAACAAGCCCAGTGCAATGCTAATTGAGTGGGTCCTGCCCACTCTCCCAGAATCTAGCTCTCCTCCTCTTCGTTCTGGCTGGGTCTGAATGCTGTGACCCAGGGCAGACCACTTCTCAGAACTTTCTTATTTGTAAAGTGGGCATAATAATTTACTTTACAAAAAATTACTATAAAGGAGTACAGAAGAGAGTAGACAGAAAAGGTCATGGGGATGCCCTTAGCACAGTGCCTGCAAGTCCTATTGATCCCATCTCCAAAAGAGCTCTATCTCCTCCCTTTCCACTCACACCACAGTAGTCCCAGCCGCCCCTACCTCCTGTCTGAGTGATCAGAGTGACCTTCTAATTGCTGTTTGTGCTTCCACTAAGGCTCCCCTCCCAGCAGCCAGCACATTTTTTAAAAAACAGAACATTGACTGTGTCACACAATGAAAAGATTTTTAAAAGCCTCCACTGACTTTCCACTGCTTTAGAATAAAATCCACATCCATGGCAAGACCTTGCATGATCCAGCCCTGCCTAAGTCTCTGAAATCTCTAACTTCAATGCATGCCACTGGCCTCCTCACTTGCTGTATCCGGGGCTCCCAGATCCTTTGGTTTCTCCAAGGTGCCACGTTACCTTGTTCTTTCAGCCTGGAACATTTCTCCCTTCAACCCACCGTGTTGGGTAATTCTCCTCCTTCACTTCTCCACTGAAATGTCAGCCCCACGGCTTCCTTGACCACTTCATCTGAAGCACAGGCACTACAGGATAGCTCCGATGAAACATTTTAACTCACATATCTGCCTCTCTCCTTGACTACTGTCTATTTCACTAGAATGCAAGCTCCTTGAGGACAGGGGTCATCTTCTTCTGGAAGTCACTACTACTGGCTGCCTACCCAATGCTCATTCCCTCCTCTCTCTTTTCTAACAGATCCCCATTCTGTTTATGTCTGCATCGTCCTCTGTCAGAACAAGGGTCTCAGGTCCCATCCCAGAGGCAGAGGGTGGGTCCTCACATCTACACCAACCTCAGTGGTCTCATTTCCTTGCCAGAAATTGGTTAGGGCACGGACACGTGACTAAATTCTGGTCAATGACACATGAGACAAAGTCACCAGGAGAGCTTCCAGGAAAGGTTTTCTGAATCCTAAGAGACATTAGGAAGGGAAGATTCTTTTGCTGCCTTTGGAGATTGCTGTAAGGATGTAATGCCTGGAAGTGACAGAGTTATCTGGAGACCACAAGGTAAGTGTGCTGGTGGCATGGTCAATAGCTGATGCGGGCAGACTCGGGAATGAAAGAATGAAGTTCTTGATACCATCAGTGAGTTGCTCAATCAGCCAATCACTGAACTGTCTACGTCTGACTCTGCCATGATCAATAATAGAGTCTATATTATTGCAGCCAGATCTCTGTCCCTTGCAGCTGAGAGCTTCCAGCGCGCTCCTGTTCCTCCACCCAGTGTGGTGTCTGCCACCTAACAGGCCCTCAGTAAAACTTGTTTGAATAAACAAATCACAGTGTTCAATGTCCAGTATTAGGAAAAATCTTGCTGCCATAGTAGGACTCATACCATTTCCAGAGAAAAGTGTTCAGTTTTGCTTCTTTCTCCCGGCCTGCTTTCTTATTACACAGACTACATTGGAAGAAAACATTTAAAACACAGTTCTACCATCCCAGCGTAGTGCAGGACTAAGCTGTTAGAGTAAAGGTTCTTAGTGTAAACACAGACTCCTTGCACTGAGGCGGTTTCGGATACTGCAGTTCCCGGGGTGGGGGGGTGGGGGGTGGGGAAGTGTACCAAGTCTCTCTACACCCTGATGCTATGCGGCACCTTTAGGTACCAGAACACCGTAAGGTTAAAGTTATTTTACAACTATCTTGGGAAGAGGAAGAAATGCTTTTCATTGGCTGTTATGCTTTCTGGTTTATTCACCAGTTAAGTTTTAAATGTATACGAAGCATCCATTTTCAAATAAACTCCATTGGAGGCAGTCTAGTGGTTAAGAGGCTTTGGAATCAGGCCTGGATTTGAACCCTGGCTTTGCCACTCCTAGTTGTTGTGACTTTCGGAAAGTTACTTACCTTCTCTGAGCCTCAACTTCCTCATCCTTATAATGAGAATAATACCTAATTCATAGATTTTTTTTTTTTTTTGGTAAGACTAAGTGTGGTACTCATATGGCACTAAATGTAACTTCCACCCTGGTATATTGTTAATGTTCACAAGAAGCTATAGTTATAATGAAACTGTTCCTATGATAATCCTTAAGTTTCACGATTCCTTAAAGAAGGGTCTTGGATGTTAAAGGGCATGGTTGTTGGCTAAATACCATGTGCCACAAATCAGTGCCACCAAAGGCTGATCTCCTTCCTGGGAGACAGTGCAGCCCAGGGACAAGAGCACAGGCCTTGGAATCAGTCAGAACTGGGCTCTAACCCCAGCAGTGCACTCGCTGGTGGTGACCTTTGATAGCAGACCGGTGCTCTTCAGTTTCCTCATCTGTAACAGGGGCCATGTGGCCCCGACCCCCTGCCCAATGTGTCTGTGGACTGAGTGATGGAGCACCTGGAAACTGTCCAGTACAGTGCCTGACACACAGGAGGGACACACTGCACACAGGCATCCTTCCATTTCTTTTGATATCACTTCTTCCCCATTCAGGTTAAAACCAGAAGTTCTCACTGCATAATGAACTGGGCCCTCTTGACAGGAGGGCATAGGAATGGTACCATGGGTTTTAAAAAGATGACTAAATTGACCAACGATGGAAATACTTATAACAAATCTATCCCCACAAATGTTTTATTTGGTTTTAAGGCCCTGCTACGCCTGTATCCCACTGCCCCCTTGAACACAGGGGTGTGCACTGCTCACTAACATAGGGAAAACTGGTGGACCCCCTTCCCTACCCAGAGCGGCTTCTTGTGCCCTCTGCCCAAGGATGGCAATGTCACAAGAGCAAGGGAGCTGCACAATGCCCAGAGATTTATGAAAATACACATCTGAAAAAGGGAACGCTGTGCAGAGAGTGGTCGTGTGGGCAGGCCTGGTGCACAGGAGCAATTAGAGCCGGTTTGCAACAACTCAGTGTGGTTCTATTCAATTGCTTAAAGAATTGCCATAGCAACAGCAGCCACACATGGTAAAGTGGCAGCAAGATGGAGCAAACACTTGAAAAAGACTCTCTCTTGCTAACCCCCCTCCCCTCCCCAAAACAAATAAAGGGCCATTTTCTTTCTCTAAAATAGTCTCCCAGCCATTGTCCACACTTCATGCCAAAGTGGGTGACAAGATGTTCATCTTTGTTTTTTGTTCTTCTTTTTTTTTGTGTGCTAATAATGGTGGCAGCAGGTACTTTTTAATGAGCTCTTACTATGTCCTGGGTTGATGAAAACTTCACTCAATAATTCCATCAGCAGGCATTTACTGAGTGCAAACTATACCTGCACTGGGGACATGAGACGCCCTAGGCACTCCCTGCCTGCAAGGAGCTTGCAGTCTAATTAAACAGAGCTATAAACAAATTTGCTTCTGAGGAGGGCAGGACCTAAGCCATCCCAGTGGGCAGCCACTACGTGCCAGGGATACAGAGATGAATAAGAAACTCTCTTTCCTTCCAATAGCTCACAGTCGGGGGTGGGGTGAGAAACATGGATGCGACACACTAATGGGAGGCCACGTCTAATTGCTAACATATGGGATTTAGGAGACCACATTCGGTCATTTACTTGACAAAAAGAACCAGATTTCAGGAGGGGTGCGTGGGGAGGGCTGAACATGTAGAGACTGCTGCCTCCTAGCAGCTGGTGGGCTAGGTCTGTAAGCTATGTTCCGCATGGACAATATTATAATCCCCTTACGTGTGATAGCAACAGTGGGCTAATCCCCAGCTGCAGGCCACGTGCTCAGCTCAGCCCTTCAGTTCCTCATCCTTTGAGGCCTCCCTCACAGGAACGATGGGAAGTGGTCGTTCTTCCTCCTTGTGCACAGCAAGATGTACAGCCAAAGCTGGAATCCTGACTTGCTTTTAGGCTCGTACAGCCACTAAGTGACAGAGTTAGAGATCTGAACCCAATCATCCTGACTGAAAAACCTGTAGGGTTTATTTGGTATGCTAAATCGGGTTAGATGGATAGGTCACTAGTCAAAAAGTTCACAGCTTGCTCTTGAAAAATTACACTTAAAATTGAAAGTCATCTCATACTGCAAAATTAACCTACTTGTAATGAACTAGTTTAAAAAAAGAAACATAAGGCAGCAGCAACTAATGACCTTAGAACTCTTGTTGCCAGAGGTGTACATACTTTGACTCAGAAAGGAGAACTTCATTCCATGGTAGGAGAGTTGAGGACGAACTCACCTGGAAGTATTTCAGTGTATGGGATACATGCAGAGACTATCTGGGTCAGCTCTTTGTAGTCCACATCACAGTTAAAAACCATTAGCAGAGGTGTCCAACCTGTGGCCCATGGGCCGCGTGCAGCTCAGGATAGCTGTGAATGCGGCCCCACATAAAATCATAAACTTACTTAAATCATTATGAGATTATTTTGTGATTGCATGTCGAAATGTATTTAATGCATGGCCCAAGACAAAGCTTCTTCTTCCAGTGTGGCCCAGAGATACCAAAAGGTGGGACACCCCTGCTTAGAGCATTATTAGGCCAGAAGCTGGAGTTCCTAAGAAGCAATGACAGCAGGGGGCCAGAAACTCCCTAAAAATTAAGTGAAGTGAACAATAGAACAGGACCTTTGTGCTGGTACAAAGAGCAGGACGATAGAAATGGTGATCTATTCATACACCTGATCAACTTCACTAGCTATTAGGGAAATGTAAATCAAGGCTACAATGAGATGTTGCCTCACCCCTGTTAGAATGGCTATTATCAACAAGACAAGTAATAGCAAGTGTTAGGGTTGTGGAGAAAAAGAAACCCCCATTCACCGTTGGTGGGAATGTGAACTGGTGCAGCCACTATGGAAAACAGTATGGGGGTGCTTCAAAAAATTAAGAATAAAGTTACCATATAACCCAGCAATCTCTCTTCTGTACATCTAGTCAAAAAATTTGAAAACATTTGCAAAGATATATGCAATCTTATGTTCGTTACAGCATTATTCACGGTGGCCGAGACATGAAACCAATCGAGGTGTCCTTCCACAGCCGACTGGATGAAGGTGTGTAAACACGGCAGAACACTACCCTGCCACAGGAAAAAAGAAATACTGCCACTTGTGACAGCATGGGCAGACCCTGAGAATGAGCAGAGTAAGTCAGTGAGAAAAAGCTAAGAACCACATGATCCCACTCATACGTGGGCTATCCAACTGCAACTCAAGGACACAGACAACAGTATGGTGGTTACAGAGGGAAGGGGCGTGTGGGGCGGGCAGTGAAGGGTAAAGGGGGCCCAGTATACAGATCTTGTATCATTGAAATGTATACTTGAAACCTATATAATCTTAAAAGTTTTTTATTGATTGATTTTAGAGAAAGAGAAGGGGAAGAGAGAGAGAGAAAGAAGGGAGAAGAGAGAGAGAGAGAGGGAGAGACATTTTCTCTCAAAAAAATAACCTGTTGTTTCACTTACTTATACATTCACTGGTTGGTTTTTGTATGTGCCCTGATGGGGGATCAAACCTGCAACCCTGGCATATCTGGATGATGCTCTAACCAGCTGAGCTACCTGGCCAGAGCTGAAACTTATATAATCTTATTAACCAATGTCATGCCATTACATTTAATTTAAAATTTTAAAAAAAGATAGGGTGATCTGAGCATGTAGTTTGAGAGGAAAAGGAATGGACGATCTGGTGGCATCATGGGAACAAAAAATACACATACAAATTGGGGGGCTGACTTGGCAATGAATGATGTCTCTTATATAATTACCCAAGGGGAAACATTGCTCCTTTCTGATGCCTCCCTAAAAGAGGCCACTTACATGGCACTTCTTTCAGGGGGCTCAGAGATATTGAGAATGAAGTACATATTATACTTGGCACATAGTAGGCACTCAATACATAATCTTTGAATAAGTAACAACTTCCTGAACAACATGCTTCAGCAAGAACAGTAAGAGGATTCGGAAAACTTTCAATGGCATCTGTGGGCTTGATGGTCAGGCTTATTTCAAGACTAAAATGTAGAGTAGATCTAGAAATACAGGTTGCAAACTCAAATGCCCTCACCGACCCACAAGGAATGGTGAAGAGTGATGGGAGCAGGTGTAAGACAATGGCGAGTGGGGGCAAACAGAGTAACCATGTGCTGTCTCTGAATATTTGGAGGCACAAAAAAAATATAAACGTTAAGCACCACTTGACACACCATCACATTCAAGGGCTATGTTTGTTGAATTTGGCCCACAGGCTGCCAGCTTTGACCTCTGACAGAGAAATGGATGGGCCACCTCTTTCTTCCCATCAAAAATCCCCCTGCAAATAATGCTTCAGACTGGCCATGGTTTGGGGCTGGGCAGTCAGGGTTGAGGGCTGTCTTCAGAGAGGGGTCTGGAGGACTGTCATCCTGTCCCAGTGGCTAAACACTTGTACCTTTGTGTCCTGGAGTGCTCAGAGGAGCAGAAGGTGGTGTACACTCTCATTATGGACACCCAAGAGCATAACCAAATGCTTAGCTCCAACTTAGCTACTTGGAGAAGACAGATGGACTTCAACCCAATCTGTTCCACACCTGGAAAACCAGAGAATTACTCTTTAACAACTGAAAATGGGAAAATGACTGCAAATAGACTGCATCTCTCTTGCTAGGCATTTCACATCCACTGGTCACTAGCATCTCTGAACCACTCTGGGAAATAGGTATTTAAACAGAGTAACCACTCTGTTTTACAGATAATTGAAAACTGAGGCTCAGGAAAGGGAGAGACAAGTTCAAAGCCACACTGTAAGTGAGCAGCAGAGCCAGGATCTGAAACCCAGCTGGCCTCCTCCTAAGCCCACCTGTTTTCTAGGGGAGGCAGGTGCAGAGACCACAGCGGTGCGACGGCGCCCTTCCAAGAGAGTTCTCTGCAGAAAAGGGCTCCTTCTCTCTGCTTCCAGGGCCTGCTATTAGGTACAGCCTGGCCTGCTGAGTTAAGTTCACCCTTGGGGGAGTGGGAAGGTCACTAAAGGAAGGAGCAGAGTACAAATCTCAGCCTCCTTTTTGCGGGCATCCCTGAAATATATACTAACCATCTAAACGCCAAGAGAAAAGACATTATTTGAGAGTTTGTCTCAATCACCTGTATGCTGTTGTAGGTGGCAAATGCCACAAGCCAGAGGGCAGAGAGAAGACTGTTTAAACTGGATCCTTTTCTCTCTGATCGATAACTCACTGAACAATAATCAGCCAGCATTATGACCCTTCTCTACAGGAGCCACAGGGGAAAATAATTTAAGAGCACGCTGGAAACATAGGACAAAATAAGACAGTCCCTGGAAAGTCCACTTCTTTTTAACAAATGGGTAAATCCCCCAGCATTAGGTCAAAGGAAACCATAAACCTTCCAGGTTCACCCAGCAAGCGCTCTCCACCATTCTACCTTCAAACCTCCTCCACTCTCCCCAACTGACGACCCGTCTCCATCCCTAACCACTGTCCACACACACACACACACACACACACACACACACACCCCTCTGCCTGGATGTCGCAGAGAAAACTAAAGCCATCAGGTGGACCCCTACCCCCACCTCTTCCTTTACCTGGATCCCCACCCCTCTAGGCTTCCTTCCCCACTGATACTCAGGCAGAGGGGCAGAGGGTCTACTCTGTTCCAGGGCCACTTACCCTGCTTTGACAAACCCCTTCTTTCTCAGGGCCTGGGTTCTGACAATACCTTTACCTCCCCTTATTCTTTCTTGTCAGCATTTCAATGTGTTCAAGTTTCTTCCCATGTTAAAAACAGCAACACTAACCCCCTGCCCCCAATTTCCCTTCATCGCTGTAAAACCCTCTGGCCATCACCATTCTCTCCACCTGCTACCAGCCAAACTGACCGGTTGTCCAACCTCAGCTAAGATTCCCAAGATCTTCTCATGGATAAAACTCACAGGAGATTCTGTCTCTGTCCAGTTAACCCCCTTCAGTGGCCAGGAGCTGTCTGTCAGGCACTCTCATCCCTTGGAGGTAGTGTGGTGCCTGGTTTTATTCCCTCTGGTTGGGCCTCTTCTGGCTCCTTCGTTAGCTCCCCTTTCTTTGGTAGTCTTTGAAATATAGATGTTCTCTGTCTTATGCTCTCTTTATTTTTGTCTGCATTTTTTCCCTGGTTAATTATTTACCATCCAAATGCTGACATCTGGCAAATCTGTGTCTCCATCCCACCCCTCTCTCCTGACCTCATGGTTTCATATACAAAGCAGCCTAACTGGGCACTTCTTAGATGGATGTCCACTGACATGTCATGCGCGACATGAGTAAACCTGAACTCACCTTTCTTCCCAAACTGGTTCTTCTTCCCTCATCCCAGTGAATGAAAATAGCCCCAGCTAGCCACCTGGGTCCGTCTTGCTTTATAATTTATACTTTTGATTACTGACACCTGTGGATTCCAGCCCCTCATGTTTCTCAAGCCCATCCACTTCTCTCCATCCCTTCTGTCACTTCCACAGTTCAGGTCACCTTCATCTTTCTCCTGGATTATGTTAACAGCCTCCTCCTGAGTAGTCTCTGCCTCTAAGCTTGCCTTCCATTAATCGTTTCTCTTCTCACACTACTACTATAGTCACCTTTCAAAAATGCCTGCATATTCATCATGTAACGTCTCTGCTTTAAAAACTCTTCCATCACTGCCCCACTGATGTCAGGATTCATTTCAAGCTTCCTGACATGGCCCAAACCTACCTTTGAGTTTCACCTCCTGCCACATCCCTCCCTGTGCCAGCGATGGTCACTCCCTCTGCCTGGAAGATGCCGCCCTCCCTCTTTTCCCTGGCTAACTCTGGCTCCTCAAATCTCACCGTGAGTAGCACTTCCTTTGAGGCATCTTCACTATGCCCCAATTCCTGCTTGGGGGCCTCTCCTAGGGTCTCCCACATCATCTTCTACTTCCCCTTGGAGCCCTCAATAAACTGAATTATATTTGCCCATTTGCCTGTCATTCTCTCCTCTATCTATCCCATTCCTTGTTGGCAAGCCAATGCCCACCCTGATTACTGAGACATAAGAGGAACTATTTGTGGTTAAAATAATGAATGGTTGAATTAATAGAAATCAAGAAGAAAGATGCACATGTTTAAAAAAAAGTTCATGCTGTAAGAGTAGACAGTCACAGGACAGTAGGGAAAAAAGCCAGATGTGTGGTATGAATTGGCTTCTAACCTTGATTCTGAAACTGACTTGCTTTGTGACCTCGGATTGATTGTTTAATGGCTCAGAAGCTCAGCTCCCCATCTGTAAAACTGATTGATGTTCCACCTACCTCTCAGGTTGCTGTGAGTGTTAAATGGGATGACATGTGAAAGCACCTGCCACCATGCAGGGTGCATAATAGGCATCAGAAATGTTTTCTAAAATTAAGTGAAAAAGTCTAATTATTCAAAAAGGACATTTGAGGTGCATGAGAACAGAGCCGGCTGGTAAGACACATGGCCAGACTCCATCTGCAATGATGAAAGAAAGCTAAAGGCAGGAGTCATGAACTCAGTATCAAAGCTCTTCTGTGTAAAGGAGAGGATTCCTCCAAAGACGTTAAATTAGAAGAACTAAGTTTCCACATGTTATTCTCATTACTTTCCTAGTGAGCCACAGAGAAAGTGAGGCCATTTTTTCTTGGGCAGCTTCTCTAGGACACTGTTCTTGTGGAAAACCAATATTGTTGGTTTCCTCCAGGACTGGGGTTGCTTGATGGGAACAGGGACGCAGAGAAATGTTTGACGTATTTATTGCTGCAGCCTGATGGTGTGAAAAAGATCTCCACACAGACTCCCAGGCCAGAGTCTAGAAGCCAGCCAGGACCCTTGCCTTCCCTCCAGTCTCACAGTTTTGACTGAGAGATGCCATCTCTTAAATCTCTCTCAGATGTGTTCTCCTTGCTCTATTTCCACTGCTTTAGAGTTCTGGGCTCCATTTTCCTTCACAGAACTATTTATCGTAACAGCCTTCTCGCTGGTTGCTGTCTTGGTGTCATCTCCTTCCAACCTACTCCCTTGATGCCTTCAGAAAAGCAAACATTCCCTGTTTAACTCCTCAAGTGGCTCAGCTGACTACAGAAGGATGCCCAGACTTCCTGGGAAGTGTTCAAAGGATTTCACGAACTGGTCCCTACCTCTCAGGATGTTCTTTCAAAGACACCCTATATTCCAGCCATGCAGAGCAATTTGAGGCTTTAAAAAAAATTTAAATAAAAGTGTGCTCTTGCTGTTTCTTCTGTATAAAACAATCTTTTGCTTTCTAGAAAACTTCTTCAACACCCATTTCAAATGAGTAGCTCTGTCTCTGGGAAGCCACCCCTGACCCATCCTGGTGGAGTTAGAGATACCTTTCATGCCACCCTCTTATCTAGCCCTTTCCCTGCACTGCAACTGTTTTTCATGGTTGTTTTCTTTATGGGCCTGTGAGTTTCCCTGTCAAGTAACAGATGATCAATATAATATTTTTTAAATGAATGAATGACAAATAATGTACATGTCATCAATCTTTGAGTGTTATGAGCTTCTGCAAAATGTTACTGCACTACTTGAGATAAACAACAAAGGAATTATAAGGAATGTGATTTGCACAGAAAAAAAGCCTGGGTAAACTTGAACCATTCCCCCTCACTATAGTGATACTTAACACCTAGCACTCTGTGGACGCTTAACAAATAGTGGGTAGTAACAACAGTAGACTTTTTTATATTTACAGAATACCACAATAAACATTTCATCACTTTCCTGTGGCTTAAAAATTCTAAGTTTAGAAATCTGCCCAACAAAACCAAAATTCTGCTACTGAGAAGAGATAAGTGATATACAAACCTTGGTCAGCAGTCTATTTAGACAGACAAAAGATATTTTCTGATATACAAAGACAAAAAAGTTTATAGATGGTCACTGAAAGAATTAGTAATGATACAATTCAGCAAGAAGGAGAGTGAACCCACAGGAAAACAATGAACACAGATGTTCATAAATCTTAAAACTAACTCCAGTCTACATTTTAGTGTTTTTTTAATAACTGAAATTAATACGCTAATAAGAGTAAGATTTGTATGGGGGGTTGTCCAATGAATAAAGTATATTAAAATCCTTGTATTGTTCAGAAAGAGAATAAGAAACTAATTTAGAATTGTTAATTTATGTGATTTCCATATTCGTATGTAGGTTTATTCTGTTTTCCAGTATTCTGGGCTAGACTCCCAAAAAAAATCTTCTTGGAAAAGCAAAATGTCTCTCTTTTCCATTTTGCACAGATAGTCTTCCTATAATATTTTACAAATAGCTTGCCTCAAACTAAGCTCATGTTTTAATCTGCTCTGTATAAGGTTTGTCTGGGATCCTCCCTCCCCCTCTGCTTTGGTCTTTTCCCAGCTGAGTCATTTCCCTTTCCTTTTCCTTCCTTCATTTTTCACATCTGAACTTCAATTATTTTTATCTTCCCCAACACTTTACTCTTTTTTTCCCCTTTTAACTTTTTTGACACAATTTCAGATTTACAGAAAAGTTGAGAGAATAAGTACAAAGAATTCCCATTTACCATTCACCTAGATACTCCAAATGTTAACCTTCTACTACAATGGCTCCATCCTTCTCTATCTTCCCTCACACGTGTGCACACGTGCACACATGCACATTTATAATTCTGCATTATATGTTTTACCTGCATAAGATGTTTTTCTGAACCGTTTGAGAATAAATTTAATACATGATGTTCCTTCACCCCTGCATACTGAAGTATATAGTCAGTTCTGCTACAATGTGACATATTTTTCTAAACATCATCATGCTTAGGTGCACAAGGCTCAAAAACAACATCTGTGACATGTTTGAAATAAGATAGAAACCTAATAAAAACAATAGCACCATTTTATACATGCTCAATGGGTAAAAATATATAAACACTACAATAAAGGTCATTTTACCTTGAAACTGACCTGAAGTTTGCTCGAAGTGGGTGTCAGAGGGTTGCAGTCTATGAGAAGCTCGTGAAGTGGGGGAAGGAAGACGGAAAATGGCATCACTGCTGTGGACGGGAGGCGCGTGGCTCCCAACACACGCGATAAACTGAGTAGCTGGCAGATGTGAGAGGTGTGCGCGTGCTGTGTATTCCTATACATTCCTATTCATTCCTATTCACCTGGGTGCAGTTTTCTGCATTAACCTGGTATTTCTCATGGATCACATCACACATAATCAAACACAAAATTCACATTATGCTCAAATTGTTCCCTAATATATCAATCACATCAGAACAGACTTGTGTTGTTAGAACAGGCATTATAGCAAACTGGCTGTATATAACCACAGTATAATGATTAAAATCAGAAAATTAACATCGATACAATAAAAATATCATCTACAGCCTTCACTCAGAATTCAGAATTGTTCCAAAGTCTTTTTATAGCAAAAGAAAATCTTGGATCATGCACTGCATGCAATTGTCCTGCCTCTCCATCTCCTTTAGTCTAGAATAGTTTTGGGGTCTTCTTTGCTGTAAGACATTAACATTTTTGAAGAGTACAGGCCAGCTATTTTGTAGAATGTTCCTCAATTCAGATCAAACGCACTACTCTTACCTCAATCTACCACTGTTGGCCAAAGCACTATTAATGCCTGAAATCTTCCTGAACGTGATTCAAGCGTGGAGGGAGGGTCTGTGTCTTTTATCACAGCTCCTTTTGAAGAATCAAGTGAAATCTGCATTGGGAAACCTACAAAATGGCAGTCACCTAATTGCCCTTAAAATAAAAGTCCCTTCTTTTAAGAGAATTAAAAACTGAAAAGACACACAGAAAACCCACCCACCACAGAAAGTCATCGACTTGCCACAACCCCGGAGTACAGGAAGCACGTCACTGCCCGGACGGTCGGTGTTAGAAGGCTGACATTTGGATCAGCATTCCGCGAGGGCCGCGGTGACCGCAGGAGGAAGACTGGGAACTAACATTTACTGTTCCAAATGTGCATCTCCAGTGTGGTAATCACACACATCGTGGGACTGTGCATTTAATCCTCCTAGCAGCTCTCTGCAGTTGGCGTTGATGTTCCAGTTTTACAGAGCAGGAAACCAAGTGAGGATACGAACTCCTATTTGTCCTGCTCTAAATTTTACATTCTTTCTCCCATATTTTACTGTATCTTGTAAGAATTGCAAGGGTTCTCGTGTGTACTAATCAACAAAAAAGGGACCAGTACCATTGCAGTCCAGGGCAGAGCATGAGTCAAAAACACCACATCGCACACAGAAGAATAAAGCAGATAGTGGATGTCGCTGCTGTACCCATGGCTGGCACTTAGAAACAGCATTCTCCCCCACAAGTACACCTAGGTCATTTTATATAGAAATTGCAGGGTTACAAGTTCATATCGGCATGAATTATCTCCTTTTGGCTTCCTCAGTTTCTGCTGTTGACATGTTTCTCCTGGGGAAAAAAACCCCTGGCCACAATTTCTGCAGAGCCGGGTCCTGAACCTGAAGCGCAGGCCCACCACGTACTGGTCACGTGGCTGTGGAGTGCGGGGCCCTGTGCAGGTGCTCAGTACGTGCGGCGAAGAACAGTCTGAAAACGCTTTCACTTGTTTTAGTGGTGTGCTTTTTTTCTCAAACAATTTCTTATCATGACTAAAAAGAAAACAGCATAAATCCATCTATCCAGTCACTCACTCACTCCCTCTCCTTAGCACACCTCAGACATGGCTAAAGAATCTACAGAAACGTTCCATTATTCTGAGGGTACAGCAGGAAGGTTCTAATTAATGGATAACAAGAAATGGAGTAGTGATAGCACCATTTCTCTAAACAATAGAGAATTCCCCACGAGCCCTCTGACAGAGAAGGAAATGGTACCACGCTGGAACCTGACTTTCTCAGATTCCAGAGCTGACTTGCCGTCCCGTCTGCTATAGTCAAGGGAGGCCAGAAAGTCAAGCCTCTTAAGAGTCTGGGGTTGGTGACTGTGACTTCTTTGTGTGGGGTGCCTGAAGTGCTGGGATTTGTGGGGGGAAGAGCCTTCTAACTGGTCAGGCAGGTTTCAGAACAGGGTGCATGATGCTGCCCCTACTGAGGGGGCCCACGGATCGTTCTGAGACTCTGCTCAGAGCTGCAGGGAGCAATTTACTTGTCCAACCGAGTTTCTGAATTCCCCCTTCTTAGAAAGGCCAATAAAGGGTAAAGGCCAGCCATGCATTGGATTTTCTGTGTTTAGTTACTACAAACCTGGGAAAGAACGTTTACTTACATTCACGTCGAGCCACGCCCCCCCCTTCCATAGCCCACTGGGTGGGGCCGCATTTCAAGAACCTTCAGAACTCTGAAATGTGCTACATGACAGGGGCCCAGACCTTGCCATCTCTGAGCTGGATTTTTAAAAATAATATTATGAAATTAAAGAACTAGGAAAATTATTAACACTGTATTTAGAAATTCCATTGAGTTTCATGTACTCTCTATTTACACATGAAAAGACTGCATTTGATCTACATTGCTTTGAGCATAATAATAATAAAATAAACATCTGTGAACCTGCCACCTAACTTAAACACAGACATTATCATTGCGTTGTCTGGGTAACCCTCCACTGTTTCTCTACCCAAACCCCCCTAACTCCTATCCTCAATTTTAGGTTTCTCATTCTCTAAAGTTTTTTTTTAAAACACAGTTTTATCACATGTGTGTGTGGCCTAAATATTTAGTTTTGATTCCTATTGAGCCTTAAAAATTGGTATTATGGTGTTTCACTAATTTTCATAGCATTTAATATTTTATCACATAAACATACTATAATTTATCTATTATCTTTAATGTACATTTGAATTGTTTCTAGTTTTTTGCTCCTATGAAAATTTTTGGATGTCTCCTAGCCTAAATGGGCAAGTTTCAACTTCACAGAATAACATCAAATTTGTTTTTCTAAAATTGAGCTTCCAATTTGCACTTTACCCAGCAAAATAACAACTCCTATTTCTCCACAGTCACCAATGTATCTGACTTCCTAATTTTTGACAGTTTAATAGGTGCAAGATATAATGATGCCTTGATCTTAATTTCAGTTTCTTTGATTTATTACTGAAATTGAATATATTCTCCAAAGGTTTATGAACCATTCACATTACCTTTCCTATAAAATGTCTATTCATTCTTTTCCCTGTTTTCGTTTTTATTGATTTATAGAAATTCTTTATGTAATCTAGAAACTAAGCCCCTGTTCATTAAAGTTGTAAATATCTTCCTTCAGTCTGGCTTTTTTTTACTCACTTGCTTCATAGTATCTACTTTTTGTTTAGGAGTAGAGTTCTACCTGACCTCCTATGAGAAATCTGATTCAAAAAGACAGACAACTGTTGGTAGACCAAGAACCTAGAAGGCATCCTTGATTCTCTTCCCTCATCCAACACATCGGCAAGTCCTGTCACCAAATTATACCCCAAATCTGACCACTTCTCCCCATCTCCACTTGGCCACAGCAGTCTCTCCACAGCCCCCCGTTCCCTGACTTCTACTCTGGAGCCCCTATCATGCATTCCCCCACAGCAGCCAAAACGAGCTTCTTAAAACTTGAACTGGGTCACACTACTCTTCAGCTTGAAGTCCTTCCAATGGTTTCCACTGTACCTGGATTAATATCCAAACCCTTCCTGAGCCCACAGGTCTTCATGACCCACCCCCTGCCTACCTCTCTGCTTCGTCTCTTGAGACTCCCCCAGGTTCACTCTGCTTCAGTCACACTGCCTTGTTTTCTGTGTCCCAAATGGGCCAAGTTCAATTCTACCTCAGTCTCTGAACTTGCTGTCAGTTCTGCCTGTAGTGCTGGTTGATACCCAAGATACCTGTATACCTGCTACTTCTCATCATTCAGGTTTCAGCTCAGATGCCGCCTCCTTGGAGAGAGTACCAAGAAAGCAAACAGCACTTTCCTCCTCAAACCCACCCCTGATGGCATTTTCTTCTCCCCATAGCACTTGTCACTACCTGAGACCACCTTCCTCCATTTTTGTGTTCACGTTTACTACCTGTCTTCCTCCAGTAGAAGAGAAGTGCCCTGGGGGCACTTACTATGCTTGAGGAAGATAGTTTTGGCTCTTCCTGGATTTCTCAGGAAGAAATGTAAAAACAAGAAAGGAGATTCTGGGAACCTGGTGGTGGTAGCAGCAGTAGTCTAGTTTTTTCAATACCTTTAAATCCCCACATAAAAAAAGTAGAGCAACTAGACAGCAAAACCTTAAACACATGTGCAACATTTACAACCAAACTAGGGAGATATGGTTCCCAAAATACAAGCAGGTTGAGAACAAACGATCACCTCTGTAAACCACCAACAGACCTGCTTGGTGTCGCCCTCCGTGTGCTGATCAACCTGAGAACCAGTGAACTTTAAGACAGCCCATAGGGCCTTGCAGAAAGCTCAGTGGGCCAATGTAAGAACAGCAAGTGAAACCAGCAGGGTTTTGACCTCTGCATCAGCAGTGAGGGCAAGGGGTCTACAGTGAGAAGGACTGGGGGGGCTAGAGTGGTCTAACCCCTAAGAGTCCTGTGAGCTCCTATGAACGCTTGAGAAAATGTGTCAGGACAGGCATCTGCACTGGAGAGAAGCTGCTGGAAGTGGAATCAAGACTGAGCAGGACAGAGACAAGATAGAGGAGGGGGAAAAAGGTCCAGATCAAAGTGGGAGAAGGGAACACCGACGGGTGAGTTCAGAAAGCAGCTGCCCCAGATTTTGAACCCTACCAAAAAAGACAGAAGAGGGAGCTCTATGAAGTGAGAAAAGCTTTCTCGAACTCCATCTTGTTCTAAAGTCAATAACACTGATTTCATATACATATGAACAACATAAAAGCACTGACATCAAATCCTAAACAATGAACTCATACCTGAAATATATGCCCATGAAATAGACTAAAACTGCAACCTACTATACAAGGCATAAAAGAACGACACATATCTGACTTATAAAACCTTATAAATGATGGAACAGAACTCGGGAAACAATTAGAAATAAAAGACTCTCCAGAAGTGAAGACTAAACGAGAAAGAACGTAAGAGCAAATCAGTTCAACAGGTAATGCTTTAGGAAAAACGAAAGAGCCCTGGCCGCTGTGGCTCAGTTGGTTGGAGTGTCGTCCCACAGACCAAAAAGGTCGTGGGTTTGACTGTGGTCAGGGTACAGACCCAGGTTGGGGGATGACCCCTCATCAGAGTGTGTCTGAAAAGGCAAACAATCAATGTTTCTCTCTCACATCAATGTTTCTCTTTCTTTCTCTCCCTTCCTCTCTCTAAAAGTAATGAAAAAATGTCTTTGAGTGAGGATTAAAAAAAAAAAAGGAAAACAAAAGTGAGGAAAATTTTAAAATAAAAATAAAGAGGAATTCTGTCTCAGTAATATAAAAGGTTGAAAAAGAAAAAAAGAGACAGAGATTTCAAAGCAAGTAAAAAATACTGAAGACAGGAAAAGAAGACTGAATACAGAAATAGGGACGACAGCTGAGGGTCAGGTTAAGGGGGTGGAGGAATTGAGCAAAAAGGAAAAGGGGCTCATGGACATGGACAACAGGGTGGTGACTGCTGGGGGAGAGGAGGTAGAAGGGGACTAAATGGTAATGGAAAAATACAATGAAGATTAAAAAAATAATTAGAGTGCAAAAGAAGAAAAATAAAGCAAAAGAGCAGAACTGACAGTAAAACCTATCATTTAAAGGTTGCGGGGGGAGACCTGAAACTATACATTTCAAATATGTTGAAAGGCCACATTCTATCTGAGACTCCAGAACGAGAATGACCATCACAGACAGTCCCGTAAAATTACTAGACTTTAAAGAAAGAGAAAAAAAAATCCATGGACATCTATTTTTTTTAAAGTGACAAGAAAATTAAGATTATCGTTAGACTTTGACAGAATCACTTCTTGGCAGAATAGTATCACATTGAAGATAATCAAGAAAAGAAAGTATGAGCCAAGGATTTTATATCTAGCAAAACTTTCAGGGAGAAGGAGCACAGAAAAACTATTATCAACATTTAACAATGGAGGGAAGATTGTTCCCATGAACCCGAGGAACCTATTAGGGAGCAAGCTTCAGACAACCAAACATGACCGAAAGATGTCACTGTCAGAGCTGGTTACAGACTTATCTGAGACTAAGACTAAAGGAGGGGCTGAGAGAGAGAGAGAGAGGGAGGGAGACAGGGGAGTGTGTAATAGCTGTATGTTCTAGCGATGCAATTATAGTTCAACTAGCCGAAATCTGGGGGGTGGGGGAGAACAGTGAGAGAAGATACAAAAAAAGTTAAATGATTTTCTGTAATCATGTGGTGGTAGTTTTTGTATTGTTTACCAAGGTTGCTGTGTATGAAAGTAAATTGGTAATTATGAGATATTTTAATTCCATTATTGTCTGTGCCCTTGAGAACCAGAATTCTAAGGATGGAAGAAAGGAAAAACAAAGGTAATAGAGAAGAGGTTAAGGGAAAAGCTCTGTAGTCTTGAATTCAAAGTACTACTACATATACACGTGTATACATCCGTGTGTGTGCATGTATGTGCATGTCCCAGCTCTGCTCACTATACAGGCCTAGAAACAGTGACTAACCCAGAGGTAGTGAGTATTCTCAGCTCCCAGGTTTTGGTCTTGAGACATTATTTTTCACTAAAAGAAACTAGCGCTTCCTGAAGAAATGTCTGACTCCAGGTTCAGGGACAGGAAACACCTAAGACGAGCCTGGGACACCTACTAGGGTTCTGTAAAACAAAAGTACTCAGATGCCAACCTGAAGAAGTTCTCACTGGCCAAAGATGGGACAGCTTGCATTTCAACAACAATAACCCAAATCCATCAAATATAGTTAAGCAATAATACTTTTATATAAAAGAATTGTCACATTGGGAGGGTAATAAGGGAACTAATTTATTATAAAGGGAAAGAATGAAGCATTTATCTTGCCTTTGCTTATACGAACTGTAACACTGGGCAAAAGAATAGTAAATGAGGAAAACGGTCTCTTCATGAAAATATTCCAACCAATAACAAAAAATAAATGATAAGCTTAGAACACCGCCATTTTGTGAATAAACAAATGAATAAACAAATATAGGCATTAAGCATCATTGGCTATTAAAAAATCACTAAAAGAGACAACCAGACTTGAAATGTCTCCTATGGTCTTGCAAAAATATCACCTGCAATCTTGCCAAAGTGACTGAACCTGAGTCTATCCAATCTCAGGATCCAGCTGCCAATTAGCGGGAAGTACAATGGCCAGGAACACAGTGAAGGGCACCACGATTATGCAATTAGCAAAATCCACACTGTGGAAAACTACAGGCCTGGTTTCTCTAATAAGTAAATTGTAATGAAATGAAAGGGGTGCAGGAGGAACATCTAAGTTAAAAGAGAACTGGCCCCGACTGGTGTGGCTCAATGGATTGAGAGCTGGCCTGTAAACCAAAGGGCTGCCAGTTCGAGTCCCAGTCAGGGCACATGCCTGGGTTGTGGGCCAGGTCCCTAGTTGGAGGTATGTGAGAGGCAACCACACATTGATGTTTCTCTTCCTCTCTTTCTCCTTCCCTTCCTCTCTTTCTAAAAATAAATAAAATCTTTTTAAAAAGAGAGAATTAAAAGCCATGTCACTTTTTTATATGGCCAAGACTGAACTGTAGCATCTAAGGATAAACATTTGGGTAATAAAACTTATTTTTTTAAACTATGAAACTCAAATGGTGGTTATTTTTGGTGGGAGGAAAAGAGTTTTGATGGGAGGGGTTTCTGGGGTGAGTCGTAAAACTGTTTCTTGTCCTGGGCAGTGATGGTGTTATAAGAATTCCTTAAGTCATTCACTTGATTGAAGCAGTTTTCTTTATCTGTTTTACAATAAAAAATATTTTTCAAAAATTTATAATGATACCTATCTAGTGAGAAATATTGCAAAGACTGAACGTCAACATTTCTTTATAAACAACATCATCGTGATGAGAATTCTTACTATCTTTTTCATTAAAGTACACGTGCTGTCTTTACTTTGAAGAAGAAAGCTGCATACCTACTCCACTGTTTCCTTGTAGGATAGAAGATAGAAAAAGTTCAGCTTTACATTAAAGAGTTATTTTTTATATGTTTAAAAACTAATATTGTTGGTAAAGAAGACAGCTGTGCATGAGGGGGGATTTTTTATATGTTTAAAAACTAATATTGTTGGTAAAGAAGACAGCTGTGCATGAGGGGGGATAGAAGGTATGTGGGAAATCTCTGTACTTTCTACTTAAACTTTGCTGTGAGCCTAAAGCTGCTCTAAAATCTAAAGTTTCTTAAAACAACCCCACCTAATATTAAGTTGTACCCATGTAGCAAGTGCCTTGCTGTATTATCTTATTTAATCTTCACAAGAAGTCTGTGAGGCAGATCACATTTGTCCTCACCCTTTCTCACCCTTTCACAGATGAGGACACTGAAGTGCTGAGGGGTTAATCAACTTGCTCGAAATTACAGAAATGGAGAAGCAGAACCCAGGTCTATCTGGCTCCTGTAGTCAGGTTCGTATTTGATCCATTTCTCGGTGCCTAGTACCTACTTATGGAATTAAATTGATTTACTGAATAGTAAAGATCAGGAAATGGATATTAAGATTACCTAAGCCACTATCTAGAACACCACTTTCTTGGTGCTAGAGATAAAAGAGGCAATGAGTTCCTTTGAGCCCAGCAGCCACGAGACCCTTCTCTGGGACAGAATGGTCTCCCCAGCAATAGGGCTTGAGTCCAAGCTGGCAAAATGCTTTCTGCATCAAGATGAAATGTGTTTGGGAAACCGGAGAGATGAAAGAAACAGCTACGTGCTACTGACAGCAGGGACCGTAGCAAAATGTTTTCTGTACCCTAGGAATGCAAAGTTGCCACCCTGACACACTGAATTATCAACTCCAGACTAAAATGAGATGTTAGAGTTCATGTTTCCTCACTAGATGCTGGAAACCATGACCAACGAGAATCAGTAGCAGCCTGAGACCAGTGGGGGAAAACACGAGTTCTAGAGGCAGACACAGTCCTGGCTCCATATCTTACCAGCACCTACCTCATCTGGGGGGTTCCCTGTATCCCTTTCCTTGGCAACCTTTTTCTGCACAACACTTATCACCACCTGGCCCGTTATACACTGACTTTCATCTCTGTCTCCTCTTTGCATCTGCCTAGAATATAAGAGATTTGAGGGCTGGAACTCGATTTGTTCACTGCTGCATCTCCGGCACCTAGAAACGTGTCTGGCACAGTAGGGTCTTGGCAAATGCTTGTTCAAAGTTTCTGATTTAAACTATTTCAACACTCTCTACTTTAAGCTCCTCATCTGTCAAACATGGGATAATAATACATGCACACTTACCAACAAAATACAAATAAAGGACAAGAAGTAAGGGTTCAATAGGTATTGGGGTTTTTTTCCCTTCCATATTTCTTTTGCATAATACTCTACAACTAAGGATAAAACTATTTAACTCAGGATAAAACTTCCCTTTCATAGAATAGATAAAAACCGTTTAAACTGGCTACTGACTTGCTCAGGACACCCTCGGAACTTACAGACCATTTTTAACGTTATGAGATGAGAGTAAAAATGTGTCACGGGTAGGAATGTGGGCAAAGAAACCCTTAAGCAAATGGCTCATGAATAATGCCAGTAAGCTGTGACTTATGAGAACAGGGTGAGTGGAGATCTGCCAGATCACATCACTAACAGGGACCAAGAAACCAAATGTAAATAATCTTGGGTTAAAAGCTTCCCCCAAATCCTGCCACACCTCCATGGAATGTGACTGCTGGTGAACTGGGCATTCATTGGATAAAAGGGAAGCTGCCTCCCAAAGAACACTTTACGCCTGCCATCTCAATGAATTTGAAAAACAATTTTATGAGAGTGGCATTTTTATCCACATATAACAGATGAAAGCCTGTGGTTCAGAGAGGAAGTGATTCCCAAGGTTTCACATTTCCTAAGAAGCAACTCTCCTGGAGTCTCAATTTTCATCAGCCTGTACTGAACAGATAACTACCATGCATGTTGGGTACCTCTCTAACACCTGAATACTCCATCCCACATTTCAGAAGCTTCCCCCTCCACTCCAATGCCCCCCCAGGAAGTGAATATATTAAGATAAGAAATTAGACACATACTAGATAGTAATTACTACCTAGTAAAACTTCAGCTAATTCACGGAAATATGGAGTAGTCAATCAACTTCTGTGGATTTCTAACACTCCTGTTAGCTCCAGGCTAAGCCCCAAAAGTTTTAAACACCTTGCTCTTGTTTCATTATAGAACAGGAACCAGCCAGGCATATGTCAAGGGAGCCCTGTGAAAGTATCACTTAAGTAGAGATCTTCTTTCCTATTTTACAATTGAGGAGCTAAGGTTCAGAAAGGTATAGTAACTTGCCTAGAGTCACACAGTTGAGAGGCAGAGTCCAGGTTAACACCAGGTTTAACAATAAATCAGGGGACTTTTAACTTCACCATGCTGCTCATTCATTATTGACCCGGGGATGTGTGTGTGTCGGGAAATGGCCTTGATATCTGGGTTCTGGTTCTGAGCCTGCCTGATCCTAGATCTGCCCTTTCTCTTCTGCTCTATTCTATATAGAAGGGAGGCTGTGTTCCCTGGGCTCCCAGACCAGCTAGCTTCCTGCTTGGTTTGGCACATGCGAGGAGGCCCTGGTGAGAGATTTGGAGGGGGAGAACGGGAGGAAGAAGCTGAGTATGGCTCCTCTTTCTTTGCTTGCATGGATTGCCCAGCACAGTTCGCCAACTCTTTGACTCATTCGCCCACGGCCCAGACCCACAGGCTCCGGCTTCAGTTAGCTGCCCTGGCCCAGGAAACCACCCTGCTGGTGCTCGTCTCTGGATCACCTCTGGCCTCCTTTGAGACTCAGCCCCTCTATCAGTTGAAGAGCCATTTCCTTGAATTATTTTCTCTCTTGTAAACAACAGAAGGGGTTTCTGTTGTCCTCGTTAGATCCTAATTGATACACTGATCAAGTTGTTGGGCCAAGGGGTCCAAGTAGTGGCCTGTGGTCCTGAGCTGAGGTCTCAAGACCACCTGTTGGCTACAGACCTCTGTCTGGCCAGACAAGAAATGCTTTGGAAAAGAAACACGCTTTTCTTTTTCCAAGGTTCATAGCTATGCGACTGGGGTAAAATGAACCCAGTTGGTATCCTAATTCCACGGCCTTAGGGCAAGAAAAATTCATCATACTCATTAGCTACAGCAGCATTTCCCAAACTGTGGTGAGGACTAGGAGATGCATGGAATGTTAATAGGTATTCTGGGGAGAAAAGGCTTTTGAAAAATGCTGGGTTAAACCAAGTTAACCAGATTTCTTTGCAGCAGGGCTTCAGTAATGTGCATTTAAATATCTAAAAAAAGTTAGAGCATGCAATATGCAACAATCCCAAATTTTATGTGATCAGAAAACATGTCAACATCTTATAGATCTAATATTGCAAGGAACATTGTTCTAGAAGTGCTGGTTTATGGTTAGTGCTAAAACCCTTTTGTGGCCTTCCAGGTCTTTCCTGGACTGGATGGAGCCGACCCCTTCTCCACTTCATTCTTGGACACCCTCATTTTTCCTGTCTGTGTTCTGGCTACTTAACTGCTCACAGTGTCTCACCATGCCATGTCGTTTCAATGCCCCTTGCTTTTGCACAGGCTACTTTCTGCCCCTGCTCCCCGGGAAATGCTACTTTTCCCATAAGGCGCCATCCCAGGCACACCCTTCCTTAGAAGCTTTCCCTCAGCCCCAAGGCGGAAGCCACTCCTCCTGCCTTTGGATGTCAACCGCCTGCACAATATTCCACTGCAGCCGTTACCACACTCAGTGCAGCTCTCTGCTCGCTCTCTGCCTCCGCCTTGCACTGTCCTCAAGAACAGTGACCGAGTCTTACTTGTCAATGTGTGCGAGCCAGTGCTCAAAGGATGGTGGTCACCAGGTCCGGTTTGTGGGAACACAAATACCCCGGGATTTTAAGTTATTTGTATCATTTTCTACTATCAAAGCTAGATTATAATTGACTTAAAATTAATGTTAAATAAAAGCACCATTGTTATGATGATCTCTAATTAACCTTATGTCCAATAGCACTATTTTTATTATGATGACAATAATTGAATTTTTAAAAAATCCTAAAATCAATTGAAAAACAATTATCCTCAAGAACAGCAGCAGGACTAACACTGCAATGAGAAAGTTCGCCACTAGGTGTCAGCCCAGGAAAAGAGGAGGGAGCTGCACTGGCAAGTGCTTTACTTTTTCATCTAATCATCACCATAAATATCAAAACCTTAAACAAAATATTAAGCAATTAAAATTATCTACTCGAGGAATGTTTTTAAAAAGATATCTAAAATGTTGACATTTCCCCTTTGCAAAATAGTTTATAAATGGTGTTAGTTTAACCTGCATTTTTCAAGACAAGAAACATTTGTGCAGATTAGGGACATTGACTCCTAAAAGGAAACCAGCTCAGTTTTCTTCTGAAATGCCCTGAAATTGTATGTAACACGGACCATATGGTAATCACCGCTGTGGGGACCAGTCAGAGGAAAGAGCATGGCTGCTAGCATCAGGCAGATGGAGGGTTCGAGTCCTGGCTCTGGCACTTCTTAAAAAGTGACATAACCATTCCTTGCCTCAGTTTCTCATCAGTAAAATGGGACCACACCACTCTCTCCATATGGGCATTATAAAAATCAAATAATGGAATACATGTAAACAGTCTAGCTTATAATCTAATGCTTCATATTATTTTCTTTTCTTTGAGACTTAGAGTCTTAATGATTTGTTTAACAAATCTGTGTTTCAGCTCCCAAACAACTAAAGACAGTATAACTAAGGACTACTATACTTCAGTTACACAGATAACTATGGCGCACCTTCCATGTATCAGGCTCTGTGCCTGGGATACACGAGTAATCACAACACTCCACCCCCTTCGGGAGCGGGCTTCCATTTCTTTGTGAGGACAGTGTAATACTGAATGTGATGTATATTCCTGAGGATCTATCCACACCCCATAAAAAATCATTGTGGATGCATGTCCAGTGGGGGTAGGAGAAAGGAAATTTACAATTTTACCCTCTAATCATCATAAATCCCATAATATCCTCCACAGAACAAACCCACCATCACTCCATCTTACGTTCCTGAGCCTCTACTGTGTGCTGGCGTAGAAGAAAGAATGAGACAAATCCTGTTCTTAAGGAGCTCATAGTCTGGCTCTGTCCATGAAGTCATATATCACTGTTTTAGGCTCTGAATCGTTAAATGTTATCACTGCTTGAAAATGGATCAGAAAGGTTTCCTTTTCAGAGTCTCATTGAAAAAGTAAAAGACCTAAAATGACATTATCTGACTTAAAACACCGTAACAGCAACCACTTCTCTTTACCATAGCTTCCACAAAAATACAGCATTTAAAACGGCCACAACAAAATCAGCTTACTCCATTAATATACTCGCCTCTTGTATTTTCCCAACTAGAACTGAGTATTTATTGCACATGGCGATTTCACAGTCACATCCTAACTGCCTCTGGTTGGCTTCCATGCAGCTGCCATTGTGCCTTTGTTTGATATTTACACATTCACGGGTGGCGATTGTGTCAGATTCTTCTTCTCATGCTCTAAGATGAAGCTGTGGATGCCTTTTCAAAAGTTAATCATCTACACGGCGCAACACTGAAATGTGACCACCGGTCTTACTGATGCATAGCACAGGAAAATAAGTATCATTCATTTGTTCATCCAGTCATTCAACACACATTTAATGAGCACCTACTAATCTATGACTACTTCAGTCAGACCAAGGAATACAAAACCTGGTTCCGTCCATGGGAACAAAGTAAGAAGGCAGCCAGATTATTAAATGAGATCAAGAATTCCTAAAATTTGAAGCCTAGAATTTCCTCTGGATGGTCTAAGATACATTGATTGTGTTTTACTTTTTGAGCATTTTAGAACACATGAGAATTTAATTTTCATCGTATTTAGTGACACTCTTTGAAATCGCCCAGTGAAGCTTGATCACAGTGTTTATGCAGATTTCCTGCCAGTTCCCATCTCTCACTTAAGGACCTACTTTTTACTTGGGCAGTCTACTTCTAAAACTCTGGCTCTCAGTTCAGCCATCATACGCTGTGTGGCTCCAAGGTGCCAGGACTCCTGCCTGTGCTCCCAGGCACCCAGAGCAGCGTCGGCATCTCTGGGAGGTGGACAGTGGAGCTCTGGTGCCAATATCGGACAACAGTCATCCCAATAGGCAAAAAATGTTCTGATGAAACAGAAAAAAAGATTCTCAATGATATTTTCTCTTATGCATTTAAAAAACGGACTCTAATGCATTCCTTAATTTTAAACCCTTGGTACCTACCACCCTCTATAGCCTGTAAGTGCTGATGGGCAATAACATGAATGAATAAATAGTAAATATTGAAGAGAATAATTAAATATGTGATTTCTTTTTTTTAAAGATTTTATTTATTCATTTTTAGAGAGAGGGGAAGAGAAGGAGAGAGAGGGAGAGAAATATCAATGTGTGGTTGCTTCTTATGCACCCCGTACTAGGGACGTAGCCAGCAACCAAGGCATGTGCCCTGACTGGGAATTGAACTGGCGACCCTTTGGTTTGCAGCTCACACTCAATCCACTGAGTCACACCAGCCAGGGCTAAATATGTGATTTCTTACAAATCCTTTATGTGTTATTTGAGATAGAAGTCAAACTTTTGCAGTTACTTCAGAAGGTAGGAATAAACAGGCCAGAACCTCACTGTTTTCTGGGCAGTTTCAGGAAGTTGGACACTTGTTGAACAAGCAGGGCCACCACCATGCTGAATGTGGCCATCACATTCTCCTCCTCTTCCTCCTGGCCCTTCTGGTCACCCAGCAATCGTTACTGTCATTTAGTTGATATGTACTATCAACAAAAACATTGTGCTGAGTTTCACATACATTATTGTTACTTTCCTCAACAGTCCTACAAGACTGACATTATTTCCACTTTAGAAATGAAAACACTGAGGCTCAGAGAAGTTAAGTGCCTTCCCAGGTCATCTTCTGGCAGATGTCAGAGCCAGGATTACAACCCCAGTGAATCCAAAGATCAAACTCTTTCCATCACACTTGGTGGCCTCTTTAGTCATTTAGAGCCACAGAGCCATGGGTCCCCAATATCCTGGTGGTGGGAGCACCTTATTCCCTGCTTCAGCCCCAGGACATGATCTTGACTTGAGATGAACACTGAAATGAAAAAATGGTAAATGGTGGCCAGTAAGTGAGTTACTGGCCCCTTCTCTTGTCCACTGCAGATTTCTGCTGTCAATGCATCTGTTCAGCTTAGGCCTGTAGGATGGGCTACAATCCCCCGTCTACTTGCCTAAAATAAACTGGAAAAGAAGAAAATCTTTTACAAACCTTTCCTACAGAACATTCACAGATACATATCCATGCTTCACAAGCACACCACTCTCCACTTAAAAACAGTCTGGGCTCTGCGTGAAAACAATTTGGTGATTCTTCAAAGAGTTAAACATAAAATACCACATGGCCCAGCAATTCCACTTCTAGGTATATACCCGAAAGAACTGAAAACAGAAACTTAACAGATACTTGTGCAGGAATGTCCATGGGAGCATTATTCACAATGGTCAAAAGGTGGAAACAGCCCGTGTCCAACAACAGACGAACGGATAAGCAAAATGTGGTGTACGCACACCGCAGAATATTATTCAGCCTTAAAGACGGATGGAGTTCTGGCACATGCTACAATGCGGATGAACCTTGAAAACATGTGAAGTGAAATGAGCCAGACACAAAAGGACAAACGTGGTATAATTCCACTTATAGGAAACATCTAAAAAGGCAAAATCATAGAGATGGAAAGTAGACTAGAGGTTATCAAGGGCTGAGGAAAGAGGGAATGAGGAGTTACTGCTCAATGGATAGAGTTTCTGTGATACAACATTGTGGATGTAATAATGCCACTGAATAACATACTTAACAATGGTGAAAGTGGCAAATTTTATGTTATGTGTATATTTTCCACCACAGTTTTTTAACAAGCATGGGCTCTGGGAAAGATGTGGGTCCAAGGCCCCGCTCTGCCCTCGCCAGCCTGCGTGGAGAATCTCAGTGCAGCGCAGAGGCACCCAGCCCCTTCCAGGCTCCACCTGAGCTCCCCTTCCCCTGCTTCCCTCACTTCCTGATCTCTTGTCTTGCTGTGCTGCACCTATTGTTTTAAGATGTCTCAAACCTTATTTTTAGCACCGGATGGAGGCACAAATTAGTTGTATCTCATATATGCTCTGGGTATCCTTTGCTTGCCTAACTGGAGGGCAGACAGCGCATATCATGATGGGTTCTTAATTCTTTCCATGTCGAGCTGCTCTGAGGTCAAGTCAAAGGGAATTTGCTTCCTTACCACTTGGTAACAAGTTGGTACCCACAGTCAGGCTCCTGCACGCAGGTTTGTATTTCTCCATGCAGAAGACTTCAAAATACAACATTTCAAAGCTTTATTAATAACGATGACTAGGTGGATTATTAATTAGAATACCAAAGAATTGGAAATAATCTAAATACCTAACATGAGAAAGTAATTACAGAAATTATATCTGTAGCTATGTAAAAATGCATATGATGTAGTATTAAATGGAGGAGAAATAAACTTTTAACCTAGATTTGATAGCCACTATAAAGCACTTTGGATAATGAAACATAATTAAAGACAATATACAAAAGGTAGTTGAGGTGGGACTATGGTGGGACTATGTTAGTTCAGTGGAACTATGGTGATTTTAATTTTTTTAGTTTCTAAGTATTTTTCTATTGCCTATTACACTAAAAACACATATAAATACCTTTTTAAAAAAAATCATGAGATCAATAGTGTAACTCAACCAGGAGACAGATACACATGGTGTTTTTCTGACCTGCTCCAACATAGCCTTGTCCATTCATGCTTGAAAGCCAGGCTATCAATCTGCTTTTATCTTAACTTCTCTGTCTTCAGAGGGTTTTAGGTGGATAAATATGACTCAGCAGAATCATGTGCAAAATCAGGGGCTGTAAGGTAGATGATGCCAGCGTGCCCACAGCTGCATGTGGAAGCCGGGCCTCCTGGGACGAACTGAGCAAGCAGGACTGGGGGAGCTGGCTGCTGCCCGCTCAGCCCCTTCGCAGACGCCCGCAGCCCAGCATTCCCTCCCACCGGGCAGGGGCTGTGCCCCGTTCATCCTGGGGATGCCCAGCCGGCAGGCTGGCCCAGAGGGAGCCACACGAGCTTGTTGACTATACAACTCTCAGAGTTCCATCTACACTGGCCTTCCCACAGACACTGGCACAGAACAGGATGCATCTTAAAGCACCGATATCCATCAGTCTGATTCTGCTCTAACGTTTACCAAGGGCCTGCAGTGGACAGACATGGGAACAGGCACCTTCACACACACTGTCTGAGGACAGCTCCGTGTAACATGAGCTGTAAAATAAAAAACTCCGAACAGAAATAGGGATGAAATTAGAAGACGTAAGTCTATTTTGAAAAGTTCTTTAAAACTAAGGCTACTGTATTATGTCTTTCAAAGAGAGGGCAGTGGGCTAGTCATATTAAGATTTCATGATATAATTTTAAACAAAGGAGAAGTAAAAGATTCTTTTTAAAATTCATTTGTTCTTCACAGGCAGGAGAAAGGGAAACTTTCAAGGCAAATTCAAGAAGCACACTGCTGTACACATCCTCCAAAAGTTGCCATCTTCTACCAAGCTGAGAAAGGATCCTTGGCCTAGCAATTAAAATCACTTGTATTTTATCCCCTTCTTGCCAAAAAGGACCCCAGCCCTAACTAGTTAATCCTTAACACACACTGCTACTCCCAGAGTTGCCTGGCAACTGCTAGGAGGCGTGTCAGAGAGCAAGAAAGGCCTAAATAAATGAGCTGCAGCCTGGGCTGCTGCTTGACATGGATAAAGGGGTTTTTTTTTCCGAATGGAGCTGCCTGGCTGCTTGTGGTTCTGTCATTTAAGTGGAGATGAACAAGTTGGCTTGGCTGATATTGTTAAATATCTTGGGCTTTGCACCTTATATTCTCCAGGTGACTGAAAAATGGGTCACGTGCCCTGTGATTTGCAGACACTCGCCTCTGCCAGGCGGCAGCAACCTAACGCCTAAAGAGAGACAGGATGCAATGTGTGCACACTGAACAGAGACCGAGGGCCGGCCCCCAGCCTCACGAACTTCCCTGTCCCTTTATCTTTCTCACCCATCCTTCCATCCACTGTTCCCAAATATGCTCACTGACACCTACACCCATGCTGTGACCCATGCCTGGCGCAGGAGCCCAGAGAGAAGAGAGTTATAAAAGTGGAACATGTGGAAACCAGAACAAAGACAGGCGAGAGGGTGTGGTGGAAGGAACCTGGGTTTTGGAGTCAGGCTGACCTGAGTCTGCCTCCTGGCTCTCCCACTTACCAGGAAGTCACCTGCAATCTGAGCCTCTATCTCCCATCTGTAAAAATGGACACTAAGGGGCAGTGGTGGGGGATCGCTGAGATCACAGGTGGAGCAACTGAGAGGCGAACTGAGCTCCGAGCAGGTAGGAGAGGTGGCTGCTGCTGGACACCCTTCCACTTTGTGTCCCGCAGGAGAGCCCTCTGAAATCTTTCCCCGGACCCTGAAGGGAGACAACACCCTGGGACAAGTACAGGTCCCCAGCAGAAGGTGTTGATGGAGGGAGCAGGTCAGCTCCTGGCGCAAGGCTGGGCCTCAGCAAAGGGGCTGTCTTCTTCTCTTCCAGGCAGGGGAAAGAAAATGAAGCTCGAGACTTCCAATCAGCTGCATTTTCAATTTTCTTTCCAGTAGGAAAGAAAGAAAAAAAGGCCAAGGAGCTATAACTGTCAAGTGAACTCTGGGCGGTGGCATGGGAGTTGCCCACCCATCTCTGCCTCTCCAGCTGGGGCTCGCCCCTGCTCACAGAACTGGTGGGCCCTCAGGGGCTCAGCAGAACCAGACCCCGCACTGCCCCAGGAGCAGCGTGGAAAGGAGCACCGTCAAGTCTGTCGTGTTTCGTAAAACCAAACCTCTGTGACACAGCAGTGACCTGAGTCTGATACCTGCACCTACGGGCCCAGGGTGGGAAGCCGCACACCACGCCAGGTGTGGCACCCAACACAGCCCTCCACCTTGGACTGTTCTCCCACCGCTGGCTGCTGCCCAGACCCTGCACAGCACTCTGCCTCAGAGGCGCTCCGTCTGGCCACCACCTGCTTCTGCCACCATCTTTGTCCCTCACCATATATATCAAAGACCTTCAACGTACTCAACCCTTTGACCCCATGAAACCATGTCAGGAGTTCTGCCTAAGGAAATAGTTCGGGGCACGCATGAAGAGCCATCTAAAGATGTTCACCACAGTGTGGTTTAAAATGATGAAAGGTGACTGGCAAATGAAAGGAGCAGCGCTGGGATGATGTGGTGGGCCTCGGCGCTGATTTCAGGGCGCAGGAACTTGGTAAAAGTCTCTGCGAGTGGGGCCCGGGCTGCCCTTTGCAGAGCCCCAGAGGCAATTCTGACCCACAGCCAAGGTTGTGAGCCATTGCAGTCAGCTGATGGAATATTATAAATGATGTTTGAGGATAATTTTTATGTGATATAAATAAATGCTTATAACATACTAAAGGCAAAACCAAATAACCGGGGACTGGACTGCTTTGCCAGTAATTTCTCAGCTGCCTAAAAGTAAAAAAACCCAAAACAAAAACCAAATGAAATGAAAACCCCCCAAAACCCTAGAACCTGGGTAGGAACTTGCTAACATGTTATCGTAATTCCAAATGATAGGATTATGGGTGTCTTCTCATTTCAAGGCCTCTTCTTACCAAGAGCAGATGTTTTTATAATGAGGGAAACAACGAAAAGACCAGTGGCCTGGGGAGGCTGCCCTATCCCCTCGGCACTGGGCTGCCTGCCACCCTGGAGGCTCGTCCAAGTCACCATCCCCACCCCGCCCCCATGTGGCCAGTGCCCCCACGCTTCACCCCTTCTTGGGCTCTCATGGGCTTTGCAGTCATTATTTTAATTACTCCCCCAAACAATCTTGTATGGGAAGTGTTATATCCCATTTTCTGGATGGGGAGAACTGGCTACCATTCAATCTATGGTGTAAAAACCATCTACACAACGTGGTGATGACGCTTGCTCAGAAAACTTTAAGCCCTCTGGCTTCCCTCTTGGCCTCAGAAAAAAGCCATTCATACAGATGAAATGGGACCGAAACCATGACTAATCTGCCATATTTAGGTGATTGTAAGATGCAAATTTCTTCACGTTGTAACATCTCTGAAATCTGGACGTGCCTTGCAGTGGATGGCACCTTCGATTACAACAGGCAGCATGCTTTTCTCTTAATGGTGCACAGAATAATGGTACACCTTATGGTTGAACAGCAGCTCACACTCAGTGAAATGTACCATGTCTACAACCAAACCCATCATCCTATCCTCAAAGTGCTACTTTTAATGGCTATATAATATTCCATCACAAGTATTTACTTAACCAGTTGCCTATTACGGACACTTAGCCTGTTTCATGTTGTGACCATTATAATACTGCTACTGGGACACCTTTGCATTAAGCTTTCTCTTTCTCTACTTTGGGCATCATCATCCTCTTCCAGGTCCAAATCTTGAGAAACATTTTGACATTTCTTGACCTTTGTCTCCATATTTTATCTATTACTATACTCATCTAGTCATTTCTTTTTCATTGTACCTTTTCCTGGTATAACCATCAGAGGACTCTCTTCTGAGCTCAGCCAAGAGACCCCTGTGTCTGCTTACAGCTCCCCTTTCTATCCATCACTATATTACTGTCCAAATATGACTTCAGTCATACAACATCTGCGCTAAAAAACTTACACTCCCTACAGGGTGAAGTGCATGCTCCTTGCCTAGTACCCAAGGCTCTGTCAAACTTGGCTCCAAGCTCTCCTGCAATCCCATCTCCCCACCGGAACCCCTGACTCCAGCCAAAGCAGCCAAGAGGGGTCCTGCCTCCAAGCCTTTGCTCACTGAGTTCGCTCCATACCTACTACAGGAAGGGATTCTGTCTTTCTTTTCCCCAAACTTTACCCATCAGACCCAGGTCAAGTTTCAGTTTTCCTATGTTTTATAATGCATTTGATACTTATAACCACCTGGAGATATAGAATAATAGGAATTCTTCCTATTCTTTAAAACATTTTTTTATTCCTTACCCAAGGATATTTTTTTATTGCTTTTAGAGAGAGGTAGAGTGAGAGAAACATCGATGTAAGAAACATCAACTGGTTGCCTCCCATACGTGCCCCGAATGGGGATCAAACCCACAACCTCAGTATGGGCTCTGACCGAGAATCAAACTCGCAACCTTTTCCTTTGCAGGGCAATGCTCCAACCAACCGAGCCGCCTGGCCAGGGCTTATTCTTTATTCTTGCTCAAGGTCATACAACTTAGAAGTACAGAGACAGGCTTTAAACTTCAGGGGTTCCTTCCTCAAATTCAATGCCTTTCAAAGCCAAGTGCAAATACAACCATAAACTCTATAGAGAAGCAACTTGTGCCCCAATCACATATCCAGCAATACGCAGCAAGACTCAACAGCCTCTGAATTGCAGGCATGTACATGACAACCATGAGATCAGTGTAAGAGTGGATATATTTCACATCTTTCAGTTCTCAGCAGCCTGAGAAAAGGACTGAGCTGCTGTCTCATTCTCATTTTAGAGATGGGAAGACAACAGTATTTTCCTTGATTTTTACCAGCTCTCAAAGCTACACCAACTTGACTGGTCTGGCTGAGTCCACGTCAGGACAAAGAATCAGAGCCCATGTCACTTGGTGACAAGCAACCCATGGGGAACTTGCTCTAAACTGAAGGGAGTATTTCTTAGGAAGCAAAAAGAATATATCCCTTCTCTTATGTGACCATGACATTGCCGGAAGCTGGGGTGGCCTAGAAAGTCAGGTCTACGTGCTGGATGGAAGACGAGGAACAGGGAGGAGAGTGGCATTCGGCTCCCACTGTGGCTGCTCCGTCAGCAGCCACTTCACAGAGAGTGCACCTTGGTTGCAGGAAAACCATGCCATCGGCTATCACTCTGTGTCTCCCTCAACACGTGACGCGGTCACAGCACCATAAAACAGACTCACCCTACAGCGGTGCGACACCCCACCCCCCACCTAGGCTGGCCGTGGCTGCCATCACTCTCACCTGCTCAGGGTGGAGGGAGCCCTGTGCTCCTGAGAGAAAAGGCTGTCAGCAGGGTTTCCTCCAGTGTCTTCTCCTACACAGGGTGACCCAGGTCCCTGGGCCAATTTCTCCATTCTCCTCAGCCAAGAGTAGGCTGACTAGAGGGGTATCAGATGCAAACGTCTTACGGAAGCTGGGAGACAGCTGGCACTTTCATTGGTTCTGGGGTTGACCTGATATCTTCATCTCTTAATGATAACTAATGACCTCACAGCACAGGGAGAGGGTAAGAATGAGGCAATGAGGGCTCAGAAAGGTTGAGGGGCCATGGAGGCAGATAACATTATTTCCCAGTCCTCAGCATACTTTATAGTCATTCACACCAAGGTTGCTCTGGGAGACTCTAAGCAGTGAATCCCTAGGATGCTTTACTTTCTCAAGTGTGGGCACAAAATCCCATGCAGGAAAAGGGCAGTGAGGCCACGTGGGAAATCATGAGCTTCGAGACCAACTGGTTCCTCCACTGCTTGGCAAGCCAGGGCTCTTCTCTGAGCCTCAGTTCCTGCATTTGTAAAATGGAGATGACTACTGCTACCTCAGTCTTCCTGGGACTCCTCAGTGAGGGCAGGTGTGTGTGAAGGGCTGCGCACCGTATTAACACGCAGTGAGTGCGACTGTCTGGGGAGGCGAGAGGCGAGGGGCTTAACATTCGCTGGAGCAGTTAGTGCTTCACACACGGCCGGCCTGGGGAGGACACTCCCCCAGGCGCCACCAAAAACACCACACGATCTCTTCTAGGTGACTTTAACAGGTAGGTGAGTTTTCTTGCAGTCCCTGAGGTACGTTTCTTAGCCCTAACCAAACACAGGTTAATAACAAGCCGAGAAGTTACTCACTGGCTCAATCTTCAGAGCGTTTCGGTAGCTGCCAAAGAAAGCAGCCTGGGCCTTGAGGAAGGCTCTGGCCACGCCATCGCCAGTGGTGGTGGAGACCTTCTTCAGCCGGCTCTTCAGCGAGGAGATCTGGTGACCGAGAGAAAGGAGACACAGGGTGAGGGCAGGGTGGAGGGAGGATGGCTAGCTAAGAGCTCTAGAAAATCCCTGGCCGGGGGATTAATTTGATACCTTGGCTGCTGGGAGAGCAAAAATGCATTCAGCATTAGGGCAGATTTTTGACATTTAAATGAATGTTGCTTCTATTAGAGCACATCTAATAAAAACACAAACAAAACCACTTTCTAAGCAGTTACGATGTGCCAAGTAAGCTTCACATAAAATTTCTAATTTATCTTTCAACAATCCTGCAAGAAGAAATTGGTGTTCCCATCTTACAAGGGTGAAACAGTCTCAGAGAGAGTAGATCACGTGCCTAGAAACAAACCTAAGAAGTGGCCAAGTTGGAACGTGAATGGAAGCCTTGTTATCGTTCCCAAAACTACACAAAGATTTTTAGTTCTAATTCCATTTCCTCTTCAAATTACTTACGCATATTACAAATAAATGACTTATTTATAACACTTAGTATATTACAATACAATAAATTAATGTGTTATTACATAGCTCATACCTTTCATTCTAAAGATATAGTAGCAGCTTATAGAGAAGCACTCACGGGTTCATAGAAAATAGATAAGAAAGCCGTGGCAATGGGAAAAGTAGCCAGGAATAGATTCAGTACATAAAGATAAGCCAGAGGTCTTACCGAGTGGCTAGAAATGAAATTCTGACTTAACAATCTCCTAGTGGTCAAGGCAAAAAGGGACACATAAGAAGTTAGGCAATCCTTGTGTCCACGTATTGCAAGCAAACCAGTTACCCAATTGAATACAGATTTTCCTCAAAGTGGGAACTAAACGAGATTCCTCCTGCGAGTCTGCAGCGCAGGAATGACTACGAGATGATGGCTCTTGCCCTCCACTTCTTCTCTCATCTCAGGACGCCACACTGCGCGACGTCTGGGCACACCATGCATACCCTGTCCCGTGTGAAAGGCGCCCCTGGCACTGTGTCATGTGGTGGCCTCAAGTCATTCATTTACTCAACAAATAGGATTTTCTGTGTTAGGCGTTGAGGATACAATGGTGAACAAACCAGATATAAGCTCTGCCCTCACTGAGCTTCACTCTCATGAGGGAAACAGCAGGACTGTGACGAACCTGTGACAGAGCTCACCAAGGAGCTCAAGGAAGGCTTCCTGGGGGGCAACAGGCTTGCAATGAGACCCGGAGGACGAGCCGAAGGAGCCGCCTCGGCCAAGAGGGAGGAACAATGCACCGAGCATGGGGAACAGCATTCGCAAAGACCTGTGGTGAGCCGAGTTCAGAGAACCAAAAGGGCTACAGCTTCAGCGACAGCGGGGGTCGGAGGAGCTTGTGGTACACCACGGAACTTTTTTCTTCATCTGGTTAGAAATGTAAAGCCAATGACTTTTTAAGCACACAGGTGCCATATCAAGGGGACAATTCAGGAATCAGGGGCTTGGATAAAGGACTATCTAACAGCTTGACATTATTTAAGGATAAAATTTAGGATAAAACTTAAGAATAAAATAGCAAATTAGATTCAGGTGGTCCATGACTCATCTACCAATTTTTAATATGAATGACGGATGATCATTTTGGGGGGGCACAAGTTCCATAGCTTTCCTCGGAATCCTAAAGGTGCCTGAGAACCAAACCAAAAAAACATTAAGAATCACTGATCTGGGATGGACTGCACATACCTTTAGAAATGCTCCATTAACATTACTTATTACTAAGCTTCTGATAAGGGATTTTAATAGTTTATTAAAATAGACGTATCTTACATACCATAAAGTTCATTCATCTAAAGTGTACAGTCCAGTGGTTCTTAGTGACAAGGTTGTACAACTATTACTGTTATCTAGTTCCAGAACAGTTCATCATCTCCTCCCCGCAAAGACGCATCTTATTGGTAGTCACATCTTATGCCCCACCAATCCTCCTCCTCCCCTCCTCCCTCAATCCAGTCCTAGGGAGCCACTGATCCACTTCCTGTCTCTATGGCTTTGCTTACTCTGGAGTCACGTAGGATGTATATAATCTTTTGTGACTGGCTTCTTTCACTAAGCATAATGCTTATTATGAGCCGGGTTCATCCACATTGTAGCACTTATCAATACTTCATTCTTTTAGCTGAATAATACTTCATAGCTGAATAATATTCCACTCTAAAAATATAGTGTTTATTTCTTTATTTATTTATCAGTTGATGGGCATCTGGGTTGTTTTTACTTTTTGGCTATTATAAATAATGCCGCTATAAATATTCACGTGTAAGCCAGAGGACACATGGAACAGTACTTAGTACACAGTAGGTCCTCAATTAGTGTCTACTGAGTACAGGGGGAAAATCCTGAGTTGCTGCTGAGGGGATGTGCCACATGCTGACAGTCACGTGAGTGTGGACAGGACTGACATCCTCCTCTGGTAAGTCAGAAGTGACGGGAATATGCACGGAGAGGGTGGCCACCCCGTCTCTGGTTGGAGTCAGGCTAAGGAAAACACTTTTCTTCTGGAAGCAGTTTGGATTCTATCTCAACGCCTGAGTGTAAATACCTGGTTTGCTGTGACCTCCCCTACTCTGGGACACATGAGCTCCTGCACCACAGTGGTGGGCACCATGAGGGACAACGCAGGCCATTGGCACCCGGGCAGGCTCTGCCATGGACTTTCAACTTGAAATAGAGATGCAAAAAAGACACACGCTTTATTAAGGTGTTAAAAATACTGCCCACTCCCCATCATCCAAATAACAAAAACCCTGCCCCTCCCGGGGACTTGGGTGACATTTCCATCCTTTGAAATTGTGCAAGCCACTGTCTCTCTTCTTCTGGCTCTTCAAAGGCCTTTGGGCCACCTGCGCCTCAGATTATTCCTCACTTAACCTTCCCTGGCCTTTCCTGTTCATTCGGGAGGTGTTTAATTACCTTGGATTCACAAGCTGCACTTCAGGTGAGCCTCTCCTAATGGCCTCATTACCATTTTACACAAAGGGGTAGTTGCTGATGGTAACTGAGCAAATATGAGCGTGCCTTCCCACCCGCCCAGCCGGTCTGAAACCAGCCAAGGGGTCCTGAGCTTTTGGTGCCCCTGTGACTACTTAGGCCAAGACTTCTGAAGCTCTCCCCTCACTCTGCATGGCGGAGAAGCTTTTGTCAGCACTTCAAACTTGGAAACTTCAAGTAGATGCGCATCTGATAACTGGTGGTAGCGTTTTGTCCTTTAAATAAAACCAAGGGAAGAAAATCTAAGGCTTAAATAACCCAAAGTCATACATCTAAAGCTGAACTTGCTCTGAGTACTCCTGAGGGTCCTGATCAGATAATTAACATCAGGGTTCATCAGGCTTAAGTCCGGAGTGACGGAAATGCTGATGAGGATGGCTTCCTCCTTCAATCATGTCTCGTCAGAGGCAGGCGGAAAACAATGGGAAGGGAGTACAGAATTGAGTTCATTAGCCTCTCCCGTTGGGTTACTGTGACACCACCCAACCACCTCCCACGGCCAGATTCGGATGCTGGATGCCATGCCTCTCTTTCCCTTCCACAATGATTCTCACGTTTTATCAACACCACCCTAAGTATGTCCTGAACCCACCCTGTCCCCTCAGAGCACATGACCTTGGACCTTTGCTGCTCACCTCCATCCACCCTCTCAGGCCCAGACTGGGGGGGTGGTTTCCTAGATGGGCTCTCTGTCTCCAGCTCCCCTCAATGCCATCCCAGAACTGTCCTAGTCATCTCGGGAAAACGTGAATCTGATCATTTCAATCCCTTCCTCAAAATCCTCCAGTGCCCTCAGCCTGGGCCACCAGCACCTTCGGAAAAGCAACCCAATTCCTCTGAGCAGTCTGCAAGGCTTTCCTCAGTTGGCCTCGCTTTCCACAGTCCCACTCGAAGTTTTACTAGACTGGTACTGACTCTTCAGCCCATAGATGTGCCAACAACTCAGATGGAGCTGTCCCTTGTCCCTTTCTCTTCTGCTTGTGAACATCTCTTCTCCCTATGAAAGATCATCCACGTGACTGTCAATGGGACTGATTAAGTATATTATATCACACCCTCACAATGAACTACTGCATAGCTCAAATGAATGTGGCAGTACTGTGTAAACTGACATGAAAAGACGTCCACAAGATACTGCCAAATGGGGGGAACATGCAACCTGCAGAGCAGTACGTACAGCATAAAGCATTTAAAAAATTATACATGCACGTATATGTAGTATAAACCTAAAATGCCAGGTATTAAGCCTTAACCATGTGGAGATGCTTTCTATTTTATGGACTTTTGATTGTTTTGATTATCCTTATAAAAAAGCATATGTTACTTTTATAATAAAGAATTTAAATGAGGTATTTTCCTTTAATAGTCAAATTAAACACTGCCTTGGGTTAAGGGAAAGAGGGAAGCCAGATGTCCCCTCATCTGTGAAGCCTTCCCTAACCCCTAAGACAGGGTTAATGACACCCTGCCTGGCCCCCGTGGGACTGCATAGGTGACTCTCTGGTAAGCTGCAGTATCTACCATCTTTCCTGCCGGGCTCTGAGTTCCCAGACGGTCCAACAGTGCTTGACCCAGTGTAGTCATCCAGCAGTTTCTGCTGAATGAAAGAACAGATGAGCAAGTGTTTTGACATCTTGCAAGGAATTTCCAGTGGCTGAGCCTCTCTGTTTGGAGACAAGTCTAGGATCACATTTGATCATTAGAAGAAAGTGGTCTCAGTTGGGAAGGGCTGGGGGAGAAATTGACACTCATTCTTTCCCCATCTGCAGCAGGCCATCATCGGGATGCAACCAAAATTGCAAGGAAAATGAAGCCGTGGGTGCTGAATGAGTTAAAGCGGACAGCGAGGCCAGTCTCACAGAGCACGGCCTACGCAACGTGTCTGGTCGTAAATGCAGTGTTCCCCACCACCACTCCACCCCGCACCTGGCTCCTGTGTCACCTGGTCACTGTAGGCGCCACCTCTCGGGTCTCTTGGCTTCACCCATTCCTCTATTCCCCTGCATTCCACATGCAGGAGAGCACAGACCTTGAATCACGTAAGTCTAAGTCTAAGAGTAGAAACCTGGCTTCTGTTCTTTCTTAGCCTTTCTGAGCTTCAATTTGCTCTGTTGTAAAATGAGGCATCTGCAACAAACATGCACTGTGAGGACTGAAATATCATGTATGTAAAATGGAAAACTGACGTAGCAGACTGCCTAACTTTTTATGGTTAGTTCAGGTTCCATCTTTTACCTGCACTACTGCAACAGTCTTTCAACTGGTGGCCCTTCTTCCTGCATTGAACTATCCTTTGCATTGAACTATCTTCCTAAAACAACAGGTTGAATCGTATCACTCCCTTCCTCTAAAATCTGCAGCAGTTCCACTCTGCTAACATGAAGTCCACACTCCTTGGCACAATGTCCAAGGCCTTCCATGGGCTTGGCTCAAGCTCCATCTCCGATGTTGTCTTCTCTTCAATTTCAGAGATTGAAAAACTATTCCTAAGCCTGGGATATTCTTTATCCCATTCTCTATCAAAAACCTTTCTATTAAAAAAAGCCTCTGACTTTCTGTGATGCTCTCTGTCATAACAAAGAGCTCTTTCTCAGGGCACATTAGCCTGTGCCTTTGGTGGATGTCTACAGGTCCCACACTAAAGACACGCTGGGGGCAGAGCTGCATAGGACCAGGGCCCAGCTCCTGATGGCTTGCATTCAAGCTCCCGCCGACCAGCCCCAAGTTAGCTTATTACTACTTCAAAAGGGGCTCTCATGTTGTTTGTATCACCATCCTATTATTTAGCCTTTTATATAACCAGAAGTTTATATAGCTTCTTCCCCGCTAGAATTAAAATAACCCTTGCAATTCATATTGGAACTCAACAAACGCAGAATTATTTATCACTTGGTTGCAACTTGCAGTGGAGGGGAGAGGGGTGAATAAGGATGGCATACTGTTCACCTGTCCACCTCTAGGGCTCTCCTGTCCATCTTTTTCCATCAGTGTTGGTACCCTAAGATCATTTAGCAGCTTCCCTATTGCTCTGAAGATAAAGACCAAAGTCCCAGCCTGGCCCACAAGGCTCTGCATGATTTGGCCACAGCCTCTTTCAGGTGCAAGGTTCCTGTACCCCTCTCCACGGCTTTAGCCATGCCCTCTGGGCTCCAGTCGCACTGGTCTCCCTCATACCCCAAGGCCTTTGGATAGGCTTGCTCCTCTGCTTGCAGGCTCTTACCACCTCACCCCCTAGAACTCAGCACTGTCCAAGAAGACTGTCTGTAAATAATCTATCACATGTATTGTCCTATGTGGCAGCTGCAAATGAGCACTTGAAATGTGACTAGTGTGAGTGAGGAACTGAAATTTTTATTTTATTTCATTTTAATCAATGTAAGTAGTCACATGTGGATAGTGGCTTCTTCCATGCGGAACAATGCAGGGTCCTAGACCGAGTACTATACATCCTTCAGATCTCAGTTCAAATATCACTTCCTCAGCCTGACCACCTTGGACTAGACTAAGGTGTTCCATCTTATACTCTCACTGTGCCTCTCTTTCAGGGACATAGCAATGTGTAACGATGCATTTTCCAACAACCTAATATATGAGGGGGCACCCCAAAAATCTGGAACTATCTTCTGGAGTGTGGGCCCCTTGTAGTACAGGCTTCCCCCACTAGGTGAGTGTTCTAGGAACCCATCTCTATCAGTGTACCAGTTGGCATTGTTGTGAGAGGCTGCGTTTGGCTTCAATGAATTTTTTTTAGACTTTCAATGCGTTTGCCCATTTTGTGATGGGTGATTTACAAGCATACCTGCCCACCCTGCTCTGAGCATTCAGCATTTTTTGGCCAAAAAACAGCATGACCCTGGTGCCTACCCTCCCTCTTCCCCTGATCTCACCCCAAGTGACTTTATTTTGTTTTCTTGGAAGAAAAAAGTCCTCAGAGGGAAATGTTTTGCCAATGTGGAAGAAGTGAAACAAAAAATGGCAGAGGCACTAAAAGGTATCAAAATCAACAAGTTCAAAAACTGTTTTGAGAAGTAGGGAAAGTCTTGGTAGGTGTATTGCATCAAACGGAGTACTTTGAAGGTTTCTGGAGGTTAAACATGTAAGAAGAGATACCCAATTTTTTATAAATAAATTCTGTCCTTTTGGGCCCTCCCTTGCATACTTGTCTCTTCTGCTAGACCAAGCAGCACACCTCAAGCAGAGAGTCTGTTATTCTCAATGTCCGACTCAAGCCAGCCAGTGCAGGGGCCCTGCTTCTCTCCCCCTGGGAGTTGCATTAATTGTCCAGTGTCAGAACTGGAGTTAAAAATTTTTTTTTGACAATTCAGACACCCAGCAGCAGCCGGGAGGAGGCAACAGAATCACACTTTCTTTCCCTCTTTAAAAAATGGCCCTTACAGACTAAGGAAAATTGATTCTTCCTTTTCTGAATAAAGCAGGCACCAGGGCTGTGTTAATGTGACCTCCTGGAGGACATGTGGGTCTGGAGAGTGGAGAAGGGGCTACTTCCTGCCTTGTTTTCCTGTTCTCAGGGCACATCTACATCAGCTCCCTCTGCTACCGTCACGTAGGCACCTTGGCATCTTACCTACCTGTGCTGTGGTTAGTTCTTGCCTCCAATTTGAAGCAAAAAATCTTGATGTGTAAAGGCAATCCTATCCCGTTCTCTTTCCCAGTAATAGTTTCTGGGAAAACCAGAAATTTACCAGGAGAAAGGGATAGAAACTAGCATTTATGAAGCATCCCACCAGGTACCAAATGCTATGGCAAGTGTTTTCATACTCAGCATTGTATTAAAATTTCAGACGACTGGGCTAGGTAGGCACAGTCATCCCCACTACACAGATGAGGAGAGTGAGCCTCAGCCCCATGTCACTAGCTAGTGCAGCAAGGGGCAGAGGCCAAAGTCAAGACCAAGTCTGTCTTACTCCAAAGTCTGTGCCATTCCATGATTTCTTACTGCACCAGGATTTCTTAGTCCAGGAAATTAGGTTTGTCCATGACACTGGTCTATTTTCCCCCCAACTTAATGTATTTTCATTATTGCTTTCTCTCATTCGTTGCTCTTCTGTTTCTTGAGAACGTGGTTATGCACTGACCTCAGTTGGTTTTAATGGCTTCTTCTGCAACCAATTTCCTCTTCAAAGATACTGCTTCTCCGTGGGGGATGGGGGTGGGGGCGGGGGTTGGCGGGGACTGTGCTAGTAACACAGTGCTCCCAACTAGAGCTGGCTTTGACCCTAGGGGTGTAGGTCTCTACTCCCTCTGTCTCTCCTGACACCTCATGGGTTAAGCATTAAGTCAAAAAGTTAGAGGCAAGTGTTACAATTCTAAGCAGCCTTTTTTTTGCCAGACAAAAGGATTAATTTTCATTACGTGAAGACTACTTCACTATACGCTATAATGCCTTTGTTGAGCATCCTATGAACAAACAATCAAGTCCTTAGGATGATATTCTAGGAGTAAATCAGTACAATTTTAAAGGGACTGTTTCTACTATTTGCCAAATACAACTCTGAAGGAGTCTTGCACACACCAGGACATTCCAGCACCCCCCCACCCATGTGTGTAACCCACACCACTGCATTTTAAACTGAAGCACACAGCAGCAAAGGCGTTTACTTTTTTTATTTGTAAAACTCATCTTCCTCCAAACCCTTTTTCCCCCCAGATGAAGTAAAATTGTCTTTGTTTTCCCTATAAAACAATTTAGCTTCAACACACACACACACACACACACACACACACACACACACACTTTTTTAATGCAGTTGAAAAATCTGCCCAAGCTAAAGGGAGCTACAAGATCTGAGCTCAAAGTAAATGTGTATTTAAATTACTAGGTGGTCATTCAATAAGAAGAGTATTTCTAATCAAATATGTGCATGCGTGTATGCCTATATATGTATGTATCCAGGGAGTATTTTCAAAGAAGGGCTTTCCCCCCCATACTTCTGGCAGTTTAAGTTTAAAGGTCAGATTTAAACTATCACCATGTTTCACAATGCAATCTGTGCAGTGCCGCGTAATGAAATGGTTCAGTAAAGGTGCTCGTGGAAATTCTTTTAATTAGGTCTAAGGCTTTTCAGTTGTCAACATGAATAAACCAAGAACCATTCTCTCGCAAACACAATGCACAAAATAAAAATGTAAGTTACCTTTGGAAAAAACAGACATGCACTTGCAAAAGGAAAGTTATGCATGTATTTTTTTTTACGACATATCCTCTACCAATTAAAAAATAAACGCCCAAATCTTTCAACAACAAATGGACTGCAAATCCAAAATGAAGGGGCTGCTCTACTTCTCAGGAACCAGGATACCATGCCTGGTTCTAATGAAAAGTATTTGGAAGAAGACGCAAGTTAATCATAACTAAAAATGCTTATCAAGGGACTAATGACTTTCTTTGTGAGCAAAAGCCACCTTTCCATTTAACTGTAATTAATTCCACAGATCAGTGGTATTTCAGTCAGACATGTGAATGTTCCATAATGACTCTTTCAAATTGAATGTTATCTATTGAAAATGCACAAAATGCACTTTTTCCCTGAGCACCACTATCTGAGGCCCAAAAGATGAGAATATCACAGCAGGAACATCAAGACTTGCTTTCAAAGCTGTGTTGACAAAATGAACTACTTAGATTTGGATTTTTTAGCTGTCAGTTCAAAGCTGAATCTAAGGATCGAAATATGCGAAATGAAAACCGCAAAGAAACGGTGGGTTGCTTGGGGATGTTGGACTGTATCTGTACTGAGTTCCGATGGAAAAAGCAAAACTAAATAAAGGACTCCAAATCACTACCAGTTCATATTTACACAGATACAAGTTGTTCATAAGAGCCAACTGGCCTGCCACTTGCCATGGAATGGGGGAACTCAAATGGAGCAATGGCAGCATGTAATAAACATGTGTAATACATCAGTGCATTGACTGATTAACCAATGAACGAATGTGTTGCAACCCCTGAGGATGAGGGTACAATACCCAACAAACTGTATGTTGATTTACTCTGGGTTCAGACAGACCTGAGTTCAAATCCTGACTGAGCTGCTATTAGTTGGATACCTTAACGTCAGTTATTTAACCTCTTCATCTACAAAAAAAGGGGTAAACACCTCCCCCCACTTTTTGCAGGAATGTTCGTAGATTAAATGTCAGAGATTTTCCACGCATCAGACACAGTGGCTGGCACATAGTAGGAGCCTAATAGATGGCGACTATTCTGCACTAGCTCAACTCCAAAGCCAAAACCACTCAAGCCACTGTTTTAGCATGAAAAAGAATAATGGGCTCACAATTAACATTTTCTAGGGCATCAATTACTGAAATGTCACTCATTATGCTAAGCCTAGTGGGTTTATTTAGTGACCCAAACTCGGGTGTGTATTTGGGAGTTAATGAAGTGCCTCGTGTTTACACAGATAAAAGCAGGATTTGTCTCAGCACCAATCGGGGCTGAATGGATATGGATTTCCATGCCCAGGGAGGCAGCCAGGCCGGATCCATGGAGGATCACATGGATACATCCGCCAGAGTGAGATATCTCCCAAGGGGATCTGGGCATCTCCACCTCCTCGGGGGAGAAAAAATACAAGAAGGGGGTGGGAAGTGTGTATAATAGATGTGTTTCACAGTGTCCCTGCTGTGATGAACAACTTGATCCACTTACAGTTCCAAACACATGATGCATAAAAGAGCTGACAGAAATTCAATTCTTCAAAGAAAAGCATCTGCTCTCTAGTGGGAACGGCCAAATATTAAGCAGTTTTAAGGCAGGGCAAAGACCTAGAGGAGCACACTTCATTATCTAGATAGCCAGAGTAAAGAAATGCAGAGGATTACAAATGCACGAAAAAGTAGCCGAGATTCCAAGCATTAATTACCCGGAATAAAATGATTCAAGTTAAATCTTTGTTACAACAAATATTAAACCCAGCTGTGTTTATGTAGCAGTTGTGAAAAAGAAGAAAAAAAGAAATCCATGTACAATATCTGTGAGCTCTGCCAGTTAATTGAATTTGCTGGCAGCACTTCCTCTACCATGAGCCAAACATCCTCAAAGATAAAATGTAGCTTTTAAACAGACCTGGGGAAAACGGAATCAAGAAATTTCAGCCATTAAAACACAACTCTTTACTGGTATAAAAGTAAAGTAAAATTCAGTAATGAAAGGAAGGAAGTCTCTTAAACATTTACTGCATTCCAAAGCTTGGAGCTGCGGTTTATTGCTAAGGTCTCTTCTGATGTCCCACAGTGCTCCTGCTCCAACGTCTTTAATGAAGTCCCATAAACTCCCATAAACTACTCGATTGTTGACAAATCATACACACACACTCAGGGCAAGGCCCACTGGACCATGATGCTCCTTCCCCTCTTGTCTGAAATTTGTAAGTCATGGAGTGGACACTGTCATGGAGAGTGGTCCGATACAGAACAGAGACCTACAGACAATCCTTTAAAAGCCTGAGGGATGAGAGACTGGACACTGGTGATAGGTGATAGCAGTAAGAATTCTCTTCGGTAAACTGTTCCCTGACTTCCAAGTCCAGTATCAGTAGTTTGGGGTGAGGGGAAGCTTTCGTCAGATTCTCAGAATCAGAGAGGCAACAAGAGATGGATCTAACACTAAACCCTCAGTCTGAGACTCAGCGTAGTGCAGATCTTACCATGTTATTCCCTGGCTTAATAATCATCTTTGTTGATGCCTCACTGACCAAAATATGAAGTCTACACTTGTTTATGACAGAAAGCCATTCCTGATGTGGTCTCTCCCGTCCACTTCCTTGGTCTCATCTTCTGTCCCTTCTAACTACCCACCCTATGTTCCAGCTGGACTAAACTATTAATTCCTGTCCAAACACATCCAGTTTTGTTCATACCTCCAGCCTCCAATCATTCCATTCCTGCTTCCCAGTACGTTCACCTCTCCTTTTCTAGGAACAGTGGCTGTTTCTCACACATCTCAATGTTGCACTGAGCCCACAACCAAAAAACTTGCTGGAAAGTAATCTCCATTCCTGAACTGGCTATAGATCTGCCTGTTTGGGATACTGAACCAGAAGTGTCAGGGCTCTTGTGGAAGGAGGCTAAGCTGCTGGCGTGAAGGATGAGTGGGTAGGAGAGCAGCAAGAGATGTGCCAGGAGAGGGAGGCAGAGACTGGATCATAAAGGGCCATATTCTGGAGCTTGAATTTCACCCAGAGGGGAAAATGAGGAGCCATTAAAGGCTCACTGAGAATAAGGTCCGTGTCTTAATCAACTCTGTGTGCATTCTACCCAATGTAAAGCATGGCACATAGTAGGTGCTCAGAAAATGTCTGAGGTTTTTTTGTTGGGTTCCCCCCAGCTTTATTGAAGTATAATTGACAAAACTGTGTATATTTAAAGTATATGTTATGTTATGTAGATGTTGATGTAGATGTTATGAAGTAATCACCACAATCATCTAATTAACATGTCCACTGCTTCACACAGTTATCTTTTTTGTATTATTAACTATAGTCACTATGTTGTATATTAGATACTCAGAACATAACATCTCCCCATAGGAAATCCCTACTGAACAAATACACATTCTGTCAGCAAATGCAATGTATGCTTTCATGTGGCACAGGGAGTACTGAGACTACAAGGCCTGTACACATGAAGATTTATATTCTATAAGATACTCAATATAATTAGGCCCTGCCCATCTCCCCAGTCAGCATTTTTTCTTCCTATTGGGATTTCAAGAATGGCTGTTCCCCCACCCGCAAAGTTTACTACTAGTTAGACTTTTTTCAGAAGGGCAGATTGCGAAGCCAGACAGCCTGTGAAGGCTGCTCTGGAAGACTGAGTCCTGTGCTTCTGAGATCAAATGCATTGTTGACTCACAAGGCTAGCACACCAGCTCCTAGGAGGCCCGTAGCAGCCTCTCCAGAGTCTAGGGTACTGCTGAAGAGAGGCAGCAAGCAGACTCTGGGCTTATTTGCATCTGTGCCCTTTTGAACCAGTGTTGCCTTTGGACTCCCAAAGATAGTCAGCTACATGGTATAGCCCAATTTTAATGTAATTTGACTAATCCTATGGTCACAATTAAACAGGACACTGTCATTCACTCAGTAAATGTTTGTTGAATACATGCTATATTCCGAACTCTGAGGCAGATACAGACATGAAGAAGGAACAGCTTTCGGACCCCAGCCTAGAGGGGTTTGAAGAGAGGACACAAACAGACACTTCCACTGTAACATGACCAGTGCTGCCACAGAAGGATGTGCCATGTGCTTTGAGAACACAAAGGACAGAGCAATTAACTACTGAGGGAGGGTCAAGGAAGACTTGATTGTACAAAGACTGGAAAACTGATCGGCGTTAGATGAGACTGAAGACACGGCATGCAATTAGGAAGCCACTGCCAGGTCTCCAGTGTCACAGCACAGGAGAGAAGTACAGGGTCAAATGGCTTGCTGGCCCTAACACAGGAGACCAACATAGCTACACATGCATTTCAATGAAAAAATGAATATTATATGAATTTTTAAAAAAATTTTCAAAAGTAGGTGCTAACTTTCATATTATTGATAAAAGTGAAAACTAGTATGATCTTTTGAGGGAAGTAGTGGAATTTAAAAGTATGTATCAGAAGCCTTAAATTTTTATATACCCATGATTCAGAAATTCTACATGTCGGAATTCATGAAATTTCATTAAATGATGTAGAGATTTAAATACAAATATGTCCAACACAAAATTTAAAATTATAAGGACAGGACCAATTGAATATATTATAGTATATATTCATACAGTGGAATGGTAGTTCATACATACATTAAGGGGCATGAATTTTAATGACTGACATGTTCACAACATATTAATGGTTTTCCACTTTTTTATTGTGATGCAGAGTAATGAATGTATTATATTTTGTACACCAGTATATATATGCAGTTTCATAAATTGAATCTTATCCATATTATATGTGATACACTCTGCTATGTTCTATTTAACTCCATTTTAAAAATGCTTGTTGTGACCCACTAAATTGATTTTATGGTTTCACTAATGGGTGACTACTTGCAATTTGAAGAAAGCCATTTCTAAGTTGTAAAGTAAAATCCCAGTGGTATTTGGTAAACATGGCCAAAAATTCAAAATGATTGACACTCAATCTACCAGTAAATCATGGCTGTAATGTACACTGAACTTCTCCTCTTTCTCATCAAAAAGGGAACTCTGATCTTCAGAGATCTTGCTTTTCCAGAAACTTGTATAAAGTAGAGAGTTAAATGTTGAATAAATAAATGACTGGATAAATGCATGAGTTTTCCAAGCCCTAGTGTTCGAACTAGACTACACCCTTAGCTCATTTCACTTATGCATTCATTATTTCACAGACATTCACTGAATGCACCTATGAGCCACGCACTGTGCCAGGGCTGTGTTCACAAAATGTTTAGGAGGGGAAAGAGGTAACTAAGTATCATGTTACAGTAAATGGTACAAAAGTGGTATGAGGAAATTGTGCTGGGAACCTAGAGGAGGGTGTGTCAAACTACAGCAGCATCAAAGAAGTGACACTTGAGGAGTGCCTTATAGAACAAATAGGTTTCCCAGGCAGAGAAGAAGGAAGGGTATGTTACCCGGAGGGAATAGCATGGAAAGAAGCATGGAGATGGGAAAGAACGTAAGGCCTTCAGCAATGGCTCCTCCTCCACGTGGCTGGGAGACGGGGTATGAATAGTAAAGTGATGAAGCCGAGGCTGCCTGTGGTCAGCAGCCAGCTTGTGAAAAGTCCGGATGCCACACAGGAGGAATGCTGACTCCCTGGGTCTGGTGCACCGTGGGTGCTCTGTGAACGGCGGCTTTCTTCTCGTTCTCACATCAATGAACAGTGCTCAATGTGGTTTTTCTCTTCATGTGTTTAGAAACCTCTCAGCTATCCCTTAAAAATTCCACCAAGGAAGAACAAGAAGTTTAAGTGAGTTTAAAATGCATCATTACATTATTTGTGCTCTTTTTAACCAAAGAATATGGAGGAGGAGAAACTACGGTCCTGAAAACATACAAACTATAAAGCCAAAAGAAAAGGCATTCAAGCATTTCAGAGGAGGGGAGGAAAGATGATTTTTTTCCATCATAAAACTAGTAATAAATCATATCAGAAAATCTGGGAAATAAAAGAAAAAATGTTAACTCATAACTTTATCATCCTGATACACCACTGTTGCTAACTTGGACGTTCTTTTAAAAATCTTTCAGTTCTATGTATCTGGTTGTTTTTCTTCATTATGGCCATAATAGATATATCATTTAATATTCTCCTTTTTCCACTAAATTGTATCCTTAGCCTTAGCATCTTCTGCGTTGCTCACATTTTTCATAACCATCATTTTGAATGGCTACAGACTACTCTCCGTTGAACAGCAGTGGGAGAGATTATCTTAATCACTCCCCCTAATTTTGGGTATTAAGGTTACCTCCAACTTCGGTGAACAGAAAAGAATGCTATTTGGTTAGGTGACTTTCTTCATCTAAAAGTATTTGCCAGAAAAAAGCTTATGAGTAGAATTATTGAGTCAAAATGGAATACATTTTATGTCCTGTTACATATATCATCATATAGGAAACATGTTTAAAAAGAACACCAATCAGGTTATAGAAAGTATGCGGTAAATGACAGAAGAGCACACAGGTGGAAAAGGCTTCCATGTATAGGTGCATACACAAAACCTGCAAATTTCAGGCCAAAGAATATTAGAAAGGGCCCCACTGAGCCCTGGGAAATCTTGTTCCTCAGTCATAAACTGTGGTATGTCCACACCACTGGAAGCCTGAGAAATTTGAAACTGCCTTTTCCAAAGCTTTTTAAAAGCCCTACTACCTGTCCATTGGCTTATACTTAACACAAAGGAACAAGAGATGTTCTTCAAATATTAGGGGGGAAATAGAAGAAGACTGCTCGGTTAAATGGCTGCAGAGAGAGGGGACATTATATTTTTGTTCTCAGAATCTGTGTGGGTTTGAGATACACACGAAATCTGTAAACAGGCTTTAGATCAATAAAAGATAACCTATTCTTGCAACATTCCTCCTCCAAAATCCACAGCATGGAACAACACAGTATTGTCAGTGAAGACAATACATTAGCAAGTTTCATGGATCCCATTGAAGTACAACAGCATTAACCTTGCAACCCTCAGTTTTTTGTTAAGGTAGAAAAGGCTAACTGAGATAAGATTATGAAATTCAAGACTAAACTGTCTAGGTACCTGGTTAGAAAGCCAGAGTCATCATTCCTGCAAAGTTACTCCTTTCCCCATGTTTATATGTCATATGAAAATCAGCAGAGTTCTGAAAGCTATTCAATATTGGTACTTTCTTTCAAAATTCATTTCTAAGGCTTCTTTTTTTAACTTCATTCAGTCATATCTTACATACAAAAGAACGCAAACATTTAAAAAGTAAAGTTTGGTGAACTGACTACTGTATACATTTGTGGAACAACCACTACCAGAAAAAAGGCGCAGCATTTCCTTTACTCCAAAATCTTCCTTGCTGCCCTTTACAGTTTCTGCCCTCTCCATCCCACCCCACGGCACCCACTCATCTGCTTTCATCCACTATCACGCTGGCTCTCTCTCTTCTAGAATTTTATGTAAATAAAATTAAATAGCATATTCTCATGTCTGGCTTCTTTTGCTCAGCATAACATATTAAGCTGCTACAAACTGATGTACAAACATTTGGGAGGTGTTTTTTCCATTTCTCTCGTGTAAATACCTAGGAGTGGGATTACTGGGTTATATGGTAGGTGTATGTTTAACTTCATAGGTAACTGCGAAACTGTATTCCAAAGTGATTTTACCATTTTATGCTCCCAGAACCAGTGAAGAGAGTTCCAGGTCACTTGTGCCACATCCTTGCCAACTTGGTATTGTCAGTCTTTCAAAAACTTTGAAAGTCAGGTTATTGACATACTATATGTACGATTTGCATATAATAAAATTTACCGCTTTTAGTGACGAGTTCTATGAATTCTGAAAGGTGCATATAGCCATGTAAACATCACCACAAGCTTTGAACACTCATCTGGTTTCGGTCTTTCTAGTTCTCCCCTATTCCAGAATGTCATATAAATGGATTCTTTCACTTAGCATAATGTGACATTCATTCACTTTGTGGGACAGATCAATGGTTAGTTTCTTTAAATTGACAAGCAGTATTCCATTTTATGGGCATACTACTGTTGGTTTATGCATTCAGCAGGTGAAGGACATTAGGATTGTTCCCGGTTTTGGGTGATTATGTAAAAAGCTGCCAAAAACATTCACATACATGTGTTTGTGTATGTTTTCTTTTTCTTGAGTGAATATGTAGGAGTGGGATTGCTTGGTCTTATAGTAAACATATTTCTAACATATACATTTATAAGAAATGCATAATCTTACTATTTTAGCCATACTAAGTGGGTACATAATGAAACCCTCAATATAATTAATTTGTAATCATGAAGCATCTTTCCATGTACTTATTGGTCATTTGACTATCTTTTATTGTTGAGTTTCTGTTCAAGTCTTTTGCATACTATTTGAGCGGGCTGTCTTCTTACTGAGTTTATGGGTTCTTTACATATTCTGGAGAAAAGTCCTTTTGCAGATATAAATATTGAAATATTTTCTATGGTTTCTCTCTTCATTTTTGTAATGGTGTCTTTCGAAGAGAGTAAGATTTTACCTTTTATGAGGTTTGATTTCTTCTTCTTTTATGGTGTACACTTTTTGTGTCTTATCTAAGAATTATTTCTTACTCCATGAAGACTATCTCCTAAATTTTCTTCTATTCATTTTCTACTTTTTACTTCTATGTTTAAGTCTATAATCCACCATATTTGAATGAGGTAAAAGTCAAGATTCATTTTGTACCATATTGATATCCAATTGTTCCAGTAGCATTTGCTGGGGGAAAAAGCTATCTTTCTCTATTGAATTACTTTGGCTATTTGTTGAAAATCAACTAACCATTTATGTGTAGATTTAATTCTGAACTGTTTATTCTGTTGTATTGTACTGTGTATCTATCAGTACTGTCTATCTACATTTACTATAACTTTATAGTAAGTCTTGAAAGCAGGTAACATAAGTCTTGCACCTTTGTTCTGTTTCAACATTGTTTTGCTATTCTAGATCTTTCACATATTCATAGATATTTTAAAATCAGCTCGTCAAACTTTGTTTTGTAATTTTAAAAAAATACAAAAAACAATAAAATTTTTAAGAACTATAAAACAAAAAAAAAAAATCAGCTCATCAAGTTCCCCCCTACCCCCTTATAAAGCCATCTGGAATTTGGGTTGGGATTACAGTGAATTTATAAATTTAGGAAAATTAACATCTTAAAAATATTGAGTCTTCTAATTCAAAACATGAAATATCTCTCTGTTTAGGTCTTTAAATTTTTTTCTAAGGAATGTTTTATAGTTTTCAGTGTACAAATCTTGCACATATTTTGGTAAATTTATTCTCAATTATTTTGTTTTGTTTGCTATTTTAAATGATACTTAAAAAATTCATTTTCAGTTGCTCATTACTAGTATATAAAAATACATTTGGTTTTTATATACTGACTTTATCCTGCACATTTGCTAAATTCATTTATGAGACTGCTTAGGATTTTCCATATAACCGATTATATTGTCCAAATAAAGACAACTTTTCTTCCTTATTTCTTTAAAAGTCTTTAGGACTTTTAATTCTTTTTCTTGTCTTGGTGAGCTGGTTAGAACCTCCAGTAAAATGCTGAATAGAAATGGGAAGAACAAGACGTCCTTTTTTGTTCTCATTCACATGGGGAAAGCATTAAGTCTTTCACCTTTTAAGTGTGATGTTGGCTGTAAGTTCTTCCTACATGCTCTTTATCACAATGAGGATACCTGGTTTGCTAAGAGCTTTTATTATGAACAGGTGTTGAATTTTTCCTAAAAATTTTTTTGATGTATGTTTTGATATAGTTTACCTTTCTTAGTCTACTGATATGGCAAATCACACTGATTGATTTTCAAATATTTAGCCAACCTATATCAATCATGGTATCAACCTAAATTGATCATGATGTATTATCCTTTTTACATATTGCTAAATTCAATTTGCTAATATTTTGTTAAAAATTTTTACATCTGTATTTACAAGGTATATCGATCTGTAGTTTTCTTTTCTTGTAAATTCTTTGTTTGGTTTTTATGTCAAGTTAATTCTGTCCTTATAAAACAAAGTGGGTGGCATACCTTTTCCCTCAATTTTCTCAAAAAGTTAGTGTACGCTGCAGTAATTCTTCCTTAAATAAATGATAGAATTAATTGGTGAAGCTGTCTGGGCCTAGAGTTTTCTTTGTGTGAAAGTTTTAATTATAAATTCAAATTTTAAAAATAGAAATAGTGCTACTTTTCTATTTTTTATTTCTTCTTGAGTCACTTCTTGTAATTTGTGTATTTCAAGGAATTTGTTCATCTAATTTATAAAAATTATAGGCATAAAGTTGTTTACAATACTTCCTTATTTCCTTTTCTCTTCATTTTTAAAAATATACTTAAAAATTTATTTTTCAATTACAATTTATATTCATTTTTTAAATTAGCTTCAGATATATAAAGCATACACTTTTTTTCTTCTTGAAATTTTTATTTTTAAATTGAAAATTAAATGTCACCCCTTTATTGGGGTGACATTGGTTAATAAAAAAATAAATGATAATACAAAAAAGATTATATAGGTTTCAGGTGTAGAATTCTGTAATACACCATCTGTATACTGTATTGTGTATTTACCATCCAAGTGAGCTCTCCCATAAAAATATATTTTTTATTTTGGAATATCTTTAGGTTTACAGAAAAGTTGCAGAGATAACAGAGTATCCATATACCCCTCACCCAGTTTCAATTACCCCTTATACGAGGTATATCTTATATAGTGCATTTGTCAAAACTAAGAAACCAACACTGGTACATTATTATTAACTGAGCTCTAAAATTTATTGTGATTTCATTAGTTTTTCCATTAATGTCCTTTTTCTATTTCAGAATCCCATCCAGAATTCCGCATAGCATTTAATTGTCATGTCTTCTTAGTCTTCTCTGATCTGTGACAGTTCACAGTCTTTCCAATGCCTTTTATGACCTTGGCAGTTTTGAGATGTACCAGTGAGGTATTTTATAGACTGCCCCTAAATCTGGGTTCCTGTGAAGTGTCTGCCGTGACTTGCCTGGCCTTTTGGAAAGAATACCAGAGAGGTGACAGATCCTTCTCATTATCTCCTATCAGGGTTATGTAACATTCACATGACAATATTGGCGATGTTAAACCTGATCACTTGATTGAGGTAATGCCTGCCATTTCTCCACTAAAGTTACTCTTCTACATACTTCATCTTTCGGAAGGGGGTCACTAAGTCTAGCCCACACTCAAGTGTGTGTGTGTTGGGGGTGGTATTAAGCTCCTTCTCACAGGGGTGTCCAACCTGCAGCATGTAGGCCACATGCAGCCCAGGATGGCTATGAATGCAGCCCAACACAAAACTGTAAATTTACTTAAAACATTATAAAATTTATTTTGTGATTGCTTGTCACATGTATTTAATGTCTGGCCCAAGACGACTCTTCTTTTTCCAGTGTGGCCCAGAGATGCCAAAGGGTTGGACATCACTGTTAAGAGAGAATGTCCACAACTATTATTTGGAATTCGTCTATGAGGAAGATTTGCCTCTTACCCTCTATCCACTATCTTTCAATTGGTGTTGATATGGTATCTTTTCCATCCTTTTACTTTTCATTTATCTGACTACATTTAAGGTGGAATTCATGTAGATAGCATGTAATTGGGTCTTATTTTTAAATATAATTTATAAATCTCCTTTAATTTAGATGATGCATATTAAAGACAATGCATGTTCAATGTAATAATCAATATAGTTGAGTAAATTGATCATCTTGCTAACTTTTCTATTTGTTCCACCTATGTTTGGTTCCTTTATGCTTTTCCCCAAAAATCTTTTGGATCTTCAATACTGGCTTATTAGCTAGATACCTTTATCTTATTTTTTTCCTTAGTGGCTCCTTTACAATATACATCCTTAACCTCATAGTCTGCTTTCAAGTAATATTGTATAATTTAAGAACCTCCATTCTCCACCCCTGCCCTGTCCCCTGTGCTACTGCAGTCACGAGTTTTACTTCTAGCTGTTATTACACACAATACCTTGATAATATCTACCTTAAATCCTCAATTACCTTCTGTAGAAATTAAAAATGAGAAAAGAAGTCTCCTACATTCATCTACTTATTTACTATTTATGGAATTCCTCACCCTTTATTGTCCAAGTTTCTCCATGGTATCAATTTTCTTCCATCTGAAGAACCTCCTTTAAAAGTTCTTATCGTGCAGGTCTGCTGACAATGATTTCTCTCACATCTTGTGTTTCTGAAAATGTCTTAATTGTGTCTTCATTTGTGAAGAATATTTTCACTGGATATACATTTCTAGTTTGACAAAATTTTCCTTTATTATTTAAAAAATGTCAATCCATTATCTTCTGGCTGTGTAGTTTCTTACAGTAAATCTTCTGCCATTACTTCTTTCATTTATGTCTTTTTTTTTCTCCAGCGAATTTTAAGCTTTTGTTTTTATCACTGGCATGGAATAATTTCACGATCTACCCTTTATGTGGTTTTGTTTGGGTCCATTATGCTTGAAGTTCATTGTGTGTCTTGGAACTTGGAGTTAATTGTTTTCATTACAATAGAAAAAAAACTGGTTATAATCTCTTCAAGTATTTTTTCTGTCTTTCCCACCATCCTCTCCCTCTAGGACTCAAATTACATGGATGTTAGTCCTTGATATTGTGCTATGGGTCCTAAAGGGTCTGTTAACCTTTTCTAGTCTCAATCCTTTCTCTGCTTCATACTGGGTAGTTTTTACTGGTATGTCTTCAAGTTCATTGATCTTTTAAGATGTGGAATCTAACATCCTTTTAATCAGTGGATATTATCAATCAAGGTATTATACTTTTTCCCCCTAGATGTTCCCTCACATTCTTTTTGTATCTTCTGTTTCTCTCCTCATTAAGTTCAGGTCTTCCTTTAAATTCATGACTATTTATAATAACTCTCTTAAGGTTCTTGTCTGATAATTTCATCATGTCTGTCATTTCTGAGTTCGCTTCTATTGACTAATTTTCCTCTTGGTTATGGGTTACATTTTTCTGATTCACAACGTCTAGTACTTTTTTGACAGGATGCGAGTTACTGTGAATGTTATGTTGTTGAGTGTTAGATTTTGTCTTCTTTTAAAGAGGGTTGAAGTTTATTTTGACAGGACATTGAATTTCTTGCATATCAGGTTGATCCTTTTAAGGCTTCTTTTTTTTTTAGGAAATAGTTTTGTTTAAAAGTTTTTATTTATGTTTAACATACACAAAAGTACAAATATCACTGGTGTTCAGCTTCAGGAATTCTTGCCCACAAAACTGGCACTAAGATTAAAAAAAATCAGCACATTACCAGTATTCCTGAAGCCCTCTCTTATGCTCCTCAAGGCTTGATTTTTTTTTTTTTTTGGCTGGGTACACTGAACTTCATTGACGGTGTATGACAAGGTAGGGCTCCCTAAGCCCCTCCCCTCTTCAGGAGGTCTAGGATTGAAACTGGGTATGGTGGGGGATGGATTTGGGGCAAGGACTCCCCAGCAGCTGAGGGCCTCTCTTCCTGTCACTGGGCTGGTGGTCCAGGGGGCTCTCACTCCTTGGAGGCCATGTGGACCATAAGGTCCACTGCCCTGTTGTTGTAGCCAAATTCATTGTCATACCAGGAAATGAGCTTGACAAAGTGGTCATTGAGGGCAATGTCAGCCTCAGTATTGAAGGTAGAGGAGTGGGTGTTACCGTTAAAGTCACAGAAGACAACCTGGTCCTCAGTATAGCCCAGGATGCCCTTGATGGGGCCCTCTGATGCCTGCTTCACTACTTTCTTGATGTCATCATAGTTGGCAGCTCTCTCCAGGCAGCACGTCAGATCCACAACTGACACTTTAGGGGCAGGGACACTGAAGGCCATGGCAGTGAGTTTCCCATTCAGCTCAGGGATGACCTTGCCCACAGCCTTGGCAGGGCCAGTAGAAGCAGGGATAGTTCTGGGCAGCCCCTTGACCATCACACCACAGATTCCCAGGGGGGCTATACATTCACAGTCTTCTGGGTGACAGTGATGGCATGGGCTGTGGTCATGAGTCCCTCCACAATGCCAAAGTTGACATGGATGACCTTGGCCAGGGGGCCAAGCAGTTGGTGGCACAGGAGGCATTGCTGACAATCTTCATGGAGTTGTCATACTTGTCAGGGTTCACACCCATCACAAACATGGGGGCATCTGCAGAAGGGGCAGAGATGATGACCCTCTTGGCTCCACCCTTCAACGAGCCCCAGCCTTCTCCATGGTAGTGAAGACACTAGTGGACTCTATAACATATTCAGCACCAGCATCAGCCCATTTGATATTGGCAGTATCTCTCTCCTGGAAGATGGAGATAGACTTTCCATTGATGACAAGCTTCCCGCTCTCAGTTTTGACTGTGCCTTTGAACTTGCCATGAGTAGAATCATACTGGAACATGCAGACCATGTAGTTGAGGTCAATGAAAAGATCACTGATGGCGACAATATCCACTTTGCCAAAGTGACCAGGTGCCCAATACAGCCAAATCTGTTCATTACAACCTTTACCATCACGTCTCAGGGTTGAGGCCAGCACTGCACGGGAAGATGCAGCTGTCTGTAGAACATGAGGAGCAGAGAGCCTCAAGGCTTGATTTTAAGCTTTGGTAGGGCAGGGCTAAAACAATCTTTACCAGAGCTAATTTAGACTACTAGCAAGGCTTGGCCTCCGGGGGTTTCTGATGATTGTCCTGAGTGACCAATAAGATCTTCCTGTTCTGGCTAGTCAGGGCGTGAAGGGTTCCTGGTCTGTGTGAACTCCACACCACAGTTGGGCAGATCCATCTTCAGCGGATTAGTCAAAAGGACCCAATTCTCACTTCTGGACCACTTTTGCTGAGTAACACCCTTCTCTTTGATAATCTGATCCTCAAATTAAATCTACCTCTTCCTCAAACTCAGATCTCTAACGCCTCAACTCAGCAAGACTGCTATGGTTGGCTGGGGAGCCCCCTCCTGCGCCAAAGTCCAGAAAACGCCTCCAGGCAGAAAGCCAGGGTTGGGAGGGGCAGCGCTGTAGGCCTCACCTTACTTGCTTCCTTTCTCTCAGGGATCATACTCCTGTACTGCCTGTTGTACAATATGGGAAAACAGTTGTTTTCATATTTGTCCTGAGTTTTAGTTGTTAATGTCAGGGGCAGAAATCTAGTTCCAATTATTCCATCATGGCTAGAAGCAGAACAAAGGCCTCTTTTAATAAAATTTCCAGCACGAATGCCATGTTTTGCAAGATTTCATCTACCAAAATAACCCAATCCATATGTTCCCTTCATCCTTCCATCTATCTAGTCAGTGGCTGCTAGATCCTTGGGAAACAAAGATGAATAAAACTTGATTCCTGCCCTTGAAGAACTCATAATTAAAAGGGAAAGCCAGAAATGTGTAATAAATTATCCTGCTGGTTGATAAGTATAATTATACAAGCAGTGTAAGGAGCTGTGGGGACAGAGAGAAAGACATGGTCAAATCTACTTGGAGAGGTCAGGAAAGGTTTTTACAGCCTAGCATTTAGATTTAATCTTCAAGAATGAGTAAGAGATTGACAGATGGGGCAGGACATTTGGGACAAAAGAAACTGTAAGTAAAGTGTGAAGTTATAAAACAACATGTGAGCTTGGGAGAAAAACTAACAGTTCTAAACACCTATAATACAGGGTCTGAAGCAGTAAGGAGAGAACTAAAACTATAGGAAAAAACAAACAAACAGGTGGGTCACATCATGAAGGAGAGCCTTGAATGCCATCCTAGTCATCATTTGCATACATAGTTCATTATATTAACTACAATCTATAGAGCTCATAGGACATGTTTTACATATTATATACATTACATTTAATATTCGCAATGTTTTAAGAAAATTAAAACATTCCTTTTATTTTTATCAATAAAAATTCCTTTTATTGGTACTTAAAAACCAAGATCTGGGTGCTGGGAATGCTCATTGCTTTTAGCCTCTCTCAAAGGACAGAGTCAGAATATATGTATCAAGAACCATTTGTATGACATCGACGTAACCTGGCAGCCAAGGAGAGTGGACCGGAATGTGCATGTGTGAACAATGATGACTTCACTGTACTAGTCAGTGGGGGCGGTAGACGCCATTGAATGAGCATGTGTACTGTGTGGCCATTACACTCAAAATGACTGAGTGAACAGAGCAAGGAATCTGCATCAAATTTTGCGTTAAGCTTGAATATTCCTCCACAGAAACTATTCAGATGATTCAGAAGGCTGCAGCCATGGGCAACTGGTGATTGGAAGCTTCATCACAACAATGCACCCACTTATGCATCACGTCTCGTGCAGAGTTTTTTGGAGAAATATCAAATCACCCAGGTGACTCAGTCCCCCTACAGCCCAGATCTGGCGCTCTGTGACTTCTGGTTTTTCCCAAAACTGAAATCACCTTTGAAAAGGATATTTCAGACTATCGATGAGATTCAGAAAAATAGGATGGGGTAGCTGATGGTGATTGTGAGAACTGGGTGAGGTTTCAAAGTGCCTACTTTGAGAAGTAGTGGGGTGTCACTGTCCTATGTACAATGTTTCTTGTATCTTGCATCTTCTTCAAGAAATGTCTTCTTCATATTACATGGATGGATACTTTCTGGACAGACCTCGCAAATACAGGTCTCTGTGATTCCAAAGCCAGTGAAAGGAACTTGTCTTTAATCTAGAGGTACTGGAAAGTTATGGAAGGCTCTTTGTCTTCAGAAATTTTTTAAAAATTATGTTCATTGATGAAATGGCTTTAAATTTAGTTAAATATAGCTATAACTAAATTAGGGAAGCATAGTTAAATTTATGTTTTAAAAGGTAATTAGTGCATGAGGAAGAAGGGCCAGAGTCACAAGAAGCAGTTCAGAGGCTGCTGGTAACACTGCAGGAAAGAAAGAAGAGCTTGGACTAGGTGGCACTTAGGAGAGATGGAAAAGAGGCTTTGAGAAATGTGTAAGACGCGAATCTGTCAGATGCAGTCACTAAGTAGCTTTGGCAAAAGAAAAGATTGTGAGGTCAATCTGTGGATGTGCTGATGGACTAAAAGTCCCTGGTTCTGTGCTAAATGCAGGGGACACAACAATGGCAGGGTATTATTTCTCCTCTCAAGGACTCATAGCTCACAGAGCCTTAGAGAATGAAAACTATGAATCCCACAAAAACACATTAAGTACCTTATAGACTACATTCCCTCCCCGTTACTCTCTTTGGAGTTTCTCCTGAGTCTAGGGACCCATGCTAGAAACCACTGCTATAGAACATTCTCAACCTCACCACGAACCAACCTGCAAACGAGGAGGTGCTTTACGCCCAGGCTGAGGACTGCTAGGGAACTAACTGTTCTCTAGCCCTGGCTATAATTACTAGCCACGGTTTTATTAAAAACAAATGCAGGTATCATTTATTGAACACTGACAACGTGTGAGCACTGTGCCAAGCATCTGATGAACACTACCGTCCATTTATTTGTCACTGCAATCCTAGTAATAGGCCTGGTACTTGTCTTTTTGAGATGGGAAACTGAGGCTTAGAGAGGGAAAATTATATGCCCAAGTGACTTTGGTTCTTTGAGGCCACTTCACTGATCATTTAAAAGGCATCTTGGAATGTGCCATCTTTGGGAAGCCTCCATTGCCATCCCTCAAATTTTGTCATCCCTCGGCCCTTCTGTGCCCAATTCCTACTTTTCCGGCCCCTACTCTGGCATACTGTATACATGTGTAAGTTACACATCTGCTTCCCCTACTGAAGATGCTCTTTGAGGGAGATGACTAGGTCCGCTTCATTTTTGCTGCTCAGTGCCCAGCATGGGGTCGGAGCACTGCAGAAGGGACCAGTCAGTCTGCTCCATAGTTTCTGAGCCACCATACTCACCCTGGGCTGCCCCAGGCCCCTGGCCATTCTTTGCACCTGATATTTTGTACTTTCCACATTCACTCAGCAGTGGCAAGGTCCATACCTAAGATACTCATGGCTTAAAGGGAGAGCTTTTCCACTGAGAGGGAATTGGGGAAGCATTCCTTAGAGCAAAATAACTCAAATTATGGTCAGGAGACCCTAAGAGACCAACCACGTACCCTGTTCTGACATGAGGAACAATCCTCACAGTGTCTGGTACTTTTATTTTTCCTACTTCTGATGGAGGCAGCCCCGGCTCTGGTGTTGTCCAGTTGGGGTCCTGGGGTTCCAAGCTCCACTCTGCCCCAGCCAGCCATGTGGTCTGTGGTTAGGCACGTGCTCGCTGAGGCCCTTTCCTCCCTGTGGAAAGGAAAGGACACCTACTCCACAGGGGCTAAGATGCTAACTGAATGTGGTCCTGAGTGCAGGAGGCGCCCAGAGAGGCAGGGGGCCGGTGACTCTGTGGAGTGACAGGGTAGGGTTCACTCCTTGGCTCCCACTCTGTCTAGCTCTGTGGGTAAAGTGGAAATAAGAAAAAGACCTTCCTTAGAGTGGTGTGAAGAGGAGATGAGAGGTCCATGATGAGCACTTAGTACAATCTTAGCATGCAGGGAGCCAGAGAATGGCAGCCATTGTTCAGTTACGCTACAAATGGAGCATCTTTACAGAGTACAAGTGCCTCCCTCAACATTTCATGGAGAGCTAAGAGCAGAAGGTACGAAAGCTTGTTGCAAGCCATTCATCAACAAACACTGATCTCTTCCACAGAGCTGACCGCGCAGTGCCGGCGGGACTTGTTGCAGTAATGGAGCAGCTGTGCCCATGGCCAGGACACAGACCCAGTGACACACACCCAGCCCCGTCCTGGCACTGTGCTCCTCTCAGTCTGGAATCAGGATAACTAGATCTTCTCGCAGGCAGTCAGAGGTCAGACCAGGAACGTCAACACTGCGCTTCCCACTGAACCCCAACCCTCCTCATTCCTAAGGACAATGGACACGCTGGGTCTACTCCAAATAGATACCCACGAGGCAGCTCTGAGTAGCAACATGAGACACATGTGAGGTCAGATGTTACCTTGGCAAATGTGGCAGGCAGGACATTTTGCTAACTAAAGCCCACATTCTGTCTAGACCTGAGGTCATGAAGAAAGATTTAGGGCACATGGAGCCACATTCAGAGCAGTGTCACCAGAAACCTGCTGACGGCCGTGTTTGAGGATGTCCCAGGAAAAAAATGGAGGACTGAAGTGCCCCAAATTGCTCACACTGAAAAGTCCCCCACCACCTTAGGGAACATGGCAATGTGCTGGAGAGGGATGGCAGGACCCCCGGCTCCCATAGGAAGGAGAGCTGTCTAGGCCCTGGGATCACTTTGTGGCCTTTCAGATGAAAGTTATGAGAACAAAACATGACTATGAAAATGAACCACCTCCCAACTTCCTTCACTGAGACAAAGGCTCCAGAGAGAACAGAGAAACGAAGCGTGACCCTCGGGCCACAGGAAAGCCACAGCCGCCCACCCGCTTCCCCTTCCCCATAGAGGTGTGTCGCCTTCATGGCCACTCATTACCCACCACGTCATTCGGGAGGCTCTGGAGGTCGTCGAAAGGGGTCTCCAGGGTGTTAGTGTCCACGTTAAGGATCACAACATCATCCAGGGCCATGTTTCTGACTTTCTGCAAATAAAAAAAATTCCAAAACAGAAAATCATTGAAGCACCACATGGATACAGATCTTCCCCCAGCCTTCTCTGGGGCAGGGGAATCAGGAAAAACAGACATTTGACAATGGCTTACTCTGGGGCAGGCTCGAGTGCTAGGTGGCCCACATTTGTGAGAACACTACCTGTCACAATAACTCCTTGAGCTTACATGGTCACCCCTAAGCCCCAGGAATGGGAAGGGTTTCATAAGGACTAAGTTAACATGCCCCAGGTCACACAGCTAGGAAAAGAGATCTTTATACCCCATGTTATGTTTTTCCCTATATTTCCCATTTTTAAAATAGAGGCTGAGATCTAAATCTCTGGCTCCAGGTACTCTGATACACAGCTATGCTCTTATGTCACCCGCATTCAGCCCAAGCCCTCTCAGTTACTGAAGGCTACAAGCCCACCCCTCTTTCAGCTCTTATCATCGTTGGCTATGAAATGGAGTGAATGGCTTAGTGTTAACATTTCCCTTAAACATTAAGGAGGAAGGTCACACTTTCAATTTGGTTCCATTTTTCAGAGGAACCCAGTTAGTGAATCACAGCTCAGAGGCTGTGGCCATAAGCCATGGCTCTACTGGTACAGGGAAAGGGAGACTCATGTCTACCGGGTACTCATGTTTGGCGAGAGGAGGAAGGCATGAAGGTACAGTATGGGGAAGAAGAAGAGCCCACCATCTGGGAGCAACTCTCCATGGTCTAGAAGAACACAAGACTGTGTGTAGCCTGAGCTTTCCATTTCTATTCACACTGTTTACCCACTGCTGGAATCCATCTCCATTTTCCTCCTGCCTACTCACCGCTCCTAATCTGTTCCAATCCTTTTACGCCGTCACGTATCTAAGCTCATTTTTTTTTTGAGTCTAGAACTCCAAACTATTGTCTTTATTTCCTTTTGCCCTGGTTAAACAGAAAGACCCTATAATTTGTTGTTTAAGTTGAGACACTTTTGGATGTAAAATAGAACATGTTATGCCCGGGCAAAGGCATGAAATGGGACATAGGGTATATGCAAGGAAGGAATCGTTTTCATTATCAGCCATTCTCTGAGCTACTACAGGTGATTGTGTGTGCCTTGCCCAAGGATATCTGGCCAACCAAGGTGAGGCTGAAATCTGCCAACACATGTGTCTGCCAAGTGACATCAGTCAGAAGTTGATGGTAGTAGGAGGGAGGAGACACTTTTCCTAATTCACCCATGAGCACTGTGTTGGCTAGTGATGGAGTTAGACATCCCGACAGCTGTTTAAGCCTAAATTTGTAAATGCCCTGGAAATGGACAGCAGGGACTGCTGGTGCTTGCTTTCTGCTCTGCTTACCTTATCTCACTTAGTTCTTAACACACCCTGCAAAATGCACGTTCTTACCCTCCCTTTACGTAACATGAGGAAAATGAGGTGCAGAGAGGGGAGCTCAGGGGCAGAGGTAACACAGCAGCCCTGCGGCCCCTCCTCATCCGCACAACCCTTGCCAGTGAGCCCCGGAACCCTGGGCCTGCTGGGGTGTGGGCTCCTTCAGGGCTCACTCTTTGCCTCACCACTGTATAATAACCAGCACCCGGCAAAAGGACTTGGTACTTCGTAAGAGCTCACTAATATTGATCTACATTTTTGTCTCGAACCCCAGCCTCTAGGACAGAACTTAGTACCCGAGTAAACATTTCCAGACTCCTCCCAGCAGGAGGGTGGAGCCATGCTGGTCAGAAACTCCCTAGGGGTGAAATAACACTTCGAGAGGGCAGAATCCTGAAACCCTTCCACTTAACGAGACCAGGAGCCTCAAACTTCTGCTCCTGACTTCCCCAGGCCGTGGGGGCCCAGGCCACAGACCTACCAGTCAATTCATACAGTTTTACTAAGTGTTTACTCTGGGCTGAAACCCACAGAGGAGGGACAAGATTGCCTATTTAGAAGTGTATTCTCCCTCCACACTCCAACACACGTTAACTGACCGCCTTACTTACAGGGCGGAACGCTATGAGCGAGCAGCACTGATAATATTATACATCACCAGTGTTTCACACGGCACAGTCCCTTTTACAGATGAGAACATTAAGACTCCTTAGCTGCTTCCCTTTGCAAACTGACAGGTTAAATACCTAGCAGCATGCTAGTGGGAAGTTACAAAAACAGCCTCAACGATCACCTTCATCACAAATATCACACTTCGGAGCTCACACAGCACTTTCACAAAGTCTTTCACTGTCAGCAATGCAGCTCTAGATGACGTAAAACCATTCCCGTTTCAGAGGTGAGAAACTGAGGCTCAGAGAGCTGAAGTAGCTTCCTCGGGGTATGTGGCTACTTCCTCTGGGAAACCGAGAGGATAACTGTGACCGCCCTCCTCACCCCACTTTCTCCCGGGGGGTTGCTGGGCACACAGTAGAACTTCTAAATAATAGCTATTACTATTACTTTTATGATACATGCATCAGCCTCCGCTAGTCTGATAGCTGTGGAGACAATGGACTAAGGGCAACAGTCAATTGCTGGGTTTTCACATCAAGGATACCAACACCAGAAACAATCAGAGAAGGGGCAAGGAGGGCTGAGCCACAGCTCAGCCAGAGAGGCCCGAGGACAGAGGTGAGGGCCATGGCACCCCAGAATCATCCATGTATGTTTTTGCCTCTTCTGACCTTCCAAAGAGCTCCAAATATTTCAGGGCAAGGGGGCAGGGGCCCGGCCATTGGAGAGAGGCCGCGGGGGCTGAAAGGCCCAGCGAGTGGCATGTTGGCTGTGGACCAGACTGGCGTCGTCTCTGTGTTCCCGGCGGGGCCCCAGCAGCACAGACCAGCCCTGGGCTCTCCATGGTGGGGCTGGAACAGGCTTTTGATTTCTTCCCACTCCTGCCTGGAGGGCTTGCCAGTTAAGCTGTGTGGAGTGTTTACTTTTGCAACAATGGCGGAGGGCTGAAGAAGAGGCAAAAACCTGGCCCTTTTTTCTGGCTGAGTAGGCCAGGGTCCCCTTAGTAACCAAAATGCCCAAGCACCAGGCTCCAGGCAGGAGCTGGGTCGGCACGGTTTCCTTTTGTAGGACAATGCTGCCCTCTCGGTGGCAAGGCCTCTTCCGAAGGGGCCGCTGGCATGGACCCCAGGGCCTTTCTGAAGCTCAGTGTTCCCAAGGAAAGAATTGGAGGCCAGCTCAGCCGGATAGTGCCTTATTCCTGAAAGCCTCACGGAAACAGGGGGAATAAAAAAGGCAAAAACAAAAAACACACTAAACCTCAAGCTGGGGGTGGAAGAGAGGGTTGCTGGTAGAGAAGGCAGCTGGACCCCTGTTGGGTGCCGGTCCTTTAATCCTGTCCATGTAAGGAGGGAGATACTGTTATCTCCACGGTCACAGCAAGGAAACGAGGCTCACAGAGGTCAAATAAACAGCCCAAATCACACAGCTAGTGAGTGGCCGAGCTGAGTTTTGAACCCAGTCTGATTTGAAAGCCTAGCTCTGAAGATGTCCCCAGACCAATACTCAGACTTTAGGACAAGTACCTACAGAGGCAGGACATGCAGTTATTCTAACACACTCAGGACCTGCTTTCTCTTGCCTTTTGTATCATAAAAATGACATATGTCTACTGTAAAAAAAAATGGAAAAGACACAAAAGTTCAAAGAAGAACAAACCCTCTTTTGTCCACTTGGAGATAATATTTTGGTGTGTTCCCTTCCACATTCCTCTGCCCCAATCCCTACTTTAAAAAAACAGTTGAAAAATGCTTAACATTTCTTTCTGATTCTCGTATTTATTACCATATAAGCAGTGCTCCACTTCATCAAACCCTTTGTAAAGATCTTTACTAATTGTTACAAAACGTTTCACCTCATGGAAACAAACCCATTGTCCAAGTCCCTTTTGTTGGCTATTATATCCAATTGTTAAGAAATTATTATATGTAATATTGTCATGAAATGTGTAGGCCCAAAGCCTTGCACTTTAGGATGGATTCCTGGAAGTGGAATTTACTTTTCCACTTCTTAAAAAGTGTCCCTCTCAAATTCGACTTTGAAAAAGATAGCTTTACTTCCAATTATTTTAAAGTCATTTTATCCACAGCTTGTGTTTCCTACTCTAAGTGAAGAAAAATCAGCAAAGACACGAGCAGATGTCAAAATAGTCCTCCAAAAACCCTACCCAATTAAAACACTGACTAGTACCGCAGCACACCGAGACGGCTCCCCGGTAGCTTGTCCCACGAACACATTCCCTCTCTTTTTAGTTACAACATATGCCAAAGCTCCTGCCAGCTGCAAACCCTCCCCTCACCAGACTCTATAGGCTTTTTCTCAGAAAGAAAAAAAAATACTGACATACACACTGGCTTTCCAAATGGCATTTCTTGCACAGAGAAATACACAAAAATGGCATCTTCCCACAAATATTGTTAATCAAAAATGTCTTTCCCTTTATGCTTTGTCACAGACTTAACACAGCCCCTGCCTTTCAGGACAGGGAAGGGAAAAATCACAGTGTGGCAGGTGGCAAGGCAGCAGAGAAGAATAAGACTGCCCCTTACCTTGTGGGTTGCCTGAGGCAATTCATCCAACCTCCTAAATTCCCTGGGTTTTCATCTGTAACGGGGCAATCCTGACAGTGCCTGCCTCACAGAGTTGTATGTCAGGGAGTCTGCGCGATTCCCAGGACATCCATAAAGGGCATTCGACCAACAGTGGCTCTCTCGCCTGTCTGTCCCCTCTCTAGAGTCCCCAAGAACTCAGCCAAGCCTGGCTAACTTCACTCCAGAAGGCCAGAGGTAGCAGGAAGTTTGCCTTTCCCCATGCTCCTCTGTGGTTATTCCCACAACCAGAACAAAAAGTCAATCCAGAGTTATTTATACAGGTATTCAATTCCTCCCCTCACCTGTGGGCTTCTTGGGTCACGAGGCAGATCTCTGTACTCTCAGCTCCTACCCCAAGTTCGGCAATTCTTGAATGAGTGAGTGAATGAATGAATGAATGAGAGGCAGTACAGCTGACAGGTGAAAAGCACATGATCGGGAAGCCGGTCTGTCTTGAGTTCTAATCCAGGTACACTACTCACTAGCTGAGTAAACTTGGGCATTTCACTTAATCTCTACGAGTCAGTATCCTCCTCTAAACACTGGGGATGGTAACAGTGCCTACACCTCATCGGCTTGTTATAAAGATTAAATGGATTAACCTTTTTAAGGTACTTAGAGTGACGTCTGGTATCTGAGCAGCTTAAGATAAGCATTTGTTAAATAAAAAGGAACAATCATTTGAGGGTGATGGTAATGTTCTACATCTTCACTGTGGTGGCATTAGTTTCATGAACGTTTAAAACTGTCAAAATTAATTGAATCGTACACTTTAAATGGACTGTTTGTTGTACATAAATTATACCCCAATGAAGTTGACAAACACATTAGTACTATGTCCAGAACAGACAATGAAATCACAACAGACTGTGAAAACAACAATGCATGAATGAAAGCTACCCCACAAGACACTTTTCCCTAGGCCATCACCAATGTACGTTCTGATTGGCAGGTGTGTTTGGCTCCTTGCCTGCCTCCTTCATTTTCTGTGTAGCCCAGGATTTAAAAAAAAAACGTTGTTTTCCACTTACGTCCTCTTAGAATAAACATAAAAATCCAATGCCCCTAGAAATTCAGATATACTTTCCTATACAAAAGTGGAGTCCATTTGAGAACCACTCTACTGGAGCTAAGATGGCTTTATTGAGCTTTACTTTCTAAAGCTGGTGTATGGAGACAATGGGTTTTCAATCTAATATATAAAATATCAATGGCACTTGTTCAAACCACACCAGCCCCTCCCCAGATCAGGGGTGATCCAGGGAGAAGACTGGGCAGCGAGTGACAAAAGGTAGGACTTGGAACAATGTTTTAAAATGAAGAGCAACAGTTTGCACTGGCAATGTAATCCAGGGGATCCTGAGGGTGGTTAGGGGCACGTGCTGCTCCCCAGCTGAGGAAGCTGAGGGCTGGGGTGAAGGAAAGCAGCTGGTACGGGGCCTGCAGGAGCAGGGGCCCAGCTTCCCCGCTGCCCCCCTAGCTGAGCACTGGGCTCTCTATCTGGGATGGAGGTTATGGGTCAGTGAGGTGGCACGCATGGGGTAAACGGGCCAGCATGCAGTGAGTCTCCTCTGCTGTCCTTCCATCGGGGCCATCGTCAGCACAGGCCATATCTCATTTGTCCTTGCATCTCTAGTGCCCAGCACCGTGCCTGCACAAGGAAAGCGCTCACTAATTGGAGAATGAATGAAACACTGTGCCTGGATCTACTCTACAGGGAGGCAGGCCTGGCAGCAGATGTCAATGCAAGCACAAACGGACAACGTAAGCCCAGCGTAAGCAAATTGGAGTTTGCTCAAGGAAGAGCGATGGGAATAACAATAATGATGGCAATGATAACAATCATGTAAAATTACCATGATTAATTAGTGCAGAATTAATTCACAGTTGACAGAGAAAGCATGATAGGAGTTAACATGGAGGTTAAGAAGACTGTGGGTTCTGGAATCGGACAGCCAGATCCAAGCCTTGCCTCTGCTACTATATTACCTCCGGCAAGTTCCTTACTGCTGACCCTCAGTTTTCTTGTCTATAAAATGGGGATAATATGACCTACTACACAGCTGTGTTGTGAGGTTTGAGACGGTTTGTGTAAGGGGTGTCCAACCTTTTGGTGTCTCTGCATAACACTGGAAAAAGAAGAGTTGTCTTGGGCCACACATTAAATACACAAACACTAACAAAAACTGATGAACAACAAAAGGCTTTAAGTAAATTTACGATTTTCTGTTGGGCCACATGTGGCCTATGGGCCACGGGTTGGACACCCCTGCGTGGCTGTAAAGACTAACGCAGTGCCTGATCGCAGTGAATGAGCAGTGAATGGAGAGGCTGTGAAAAGTGGGCCTCTATCCTTGCAACTGGAAAGTTATATCAGTAAATGGAGTTCCAAGACTCTAAGAATTTGAACACCTGATTTTCAGACCAAAGGCTACTTTAAACGACTACCACCCTACAGTTCTCTTCCTAGTTGTCTCAGAAGTGTGAGCACAGTCCTGGAGCCAGACTGCCACTCTCTGGATTCCAACCCTGCCAGTTACAACCGTGTTACTTCGGGAAAACCTTTTAACCTCCCCGTGCCTGTGTCCTCATCCGTACGAGGTTAAATCATACTGACACCCAGGACAATGGTTACCCTTGGGGCTGGAGGAGGAATGACTGCAGGAGGGCAAGAGGGGCTTCTGGGGGCTGGTAATATCCTGCTTCTTATCTGGTGGTGGTTACATGGGCGTACCTCCCTTGTAAAAACACATCTTGCTGTACACTTAGGATGAGTGTGCTTTTCCCTATAAATCTCATACTCAGTAAAATGTTTACCGAAAGTAATACAAACATCACCAGATTGTTCCAGTGGTTAGATGAGTTAACATATATATAGTACTTAGGAAAGTGTGTAGTATATAACAAGCACTGGATATTACTATTATTATTATGAAAAACCAAACAGCAATAATTTCCATTAATAAAAAGGATTCAATCTGTAATATGTGCACTGGCAGAGAATTTGTTTGCAAAGGTAGACACTTCCAGAACACAATGGCTTCTCTGACCTGTCCTGTCTCGTCTCCAGTGAGGAGCAAAGCAGCAACAGCTTTGGGTACCTTCTGAGAGATGCCTGCAGCATGGAGTCAGTTTGGTTTGGGAGGGCAGCAGGAGCATGAATCGGATGGACTGGGCGTTGGATTTTATCACTTTTAATTCCTTCTCAGGACCCAGAGCAGGATATTTAAACCTAATAGAACCTCAGTTTCTTCATCTATAAAATGGGGCTATATTCACATACTACATACACTTGTAAAAGAATTAAGTAAAAAGAAAAAATTGAAATATTTATGTTGCACCTACATGGCCATGCTCCCATGTGCCCAGGATGCTGGCCTTGACCACAGGCAGGGCTTCTCCCTGCTGGAGTGGCCCCTGAGGCTGTAAGCACAGTCTCTTCTCTCATGGCCACGCGAGCACCTGAGGCAGTGCCTCTGAGCCAGCAACCAGACCACCAGTCAAAGTGGTGGGGTCCCGACCGACTTCCTGCAAGGGCACTTTGCTTCAGGAAGACTCAACCGCCTCTTGAGTCTGAGGGTTATCACACCCACACCACAATATGCTTTGCTTTGGCTCAAAGAAAGTCCAGAGCTCATCCCTCTATGACAGAGGCATAACTGATAAGTCTCCCGATATTATATTTTGTCCCCCTTAAGTCTGGCTTCTCAGGGTTTTTTTTTTCTTTCAGTTTTCAAAGGCATATTGGTTAAAGCCTAAACCAAAAATCACATCTTAATAGTTTGCTAATCCAAACTTGATCCTCAACAACTGACTGTTGCTGGGCCTCATGCAATCACCTCCTAGGTTAACTACACTCCTGGTTATGTAATGCTGAGTCACAGCTGACTCTACAGGGGCCTGTGCAGGCCAGGATGGCGATACCCGCTCTGTGTCCATCCTCTCACCGACTTTTACAGCAACGAAAGGAGAACCACAGGCTTATGTGTTCCTCCCGTGGCCCAACCCTTCACACGTACCATTGAATGCAATGCTCGCAACACCCCTGTGCAGAGGCAAGGAGACTGAGGGTCAGACAGGTGAAGTAACTTGTCCAAAGTCCTCCGGCACAGAGGCGGTAGAGCTGATCACTGAACCCAGCTGAACACAAGCACCTTTGTACTACCCAACTCATCTTATTAATTGCTCTGACACACTGTTTCAATCAACAAAGATATCGAGCAACTGTAATTTATTAGATATTTGTTGGGCAAGTACCAGAGGAATAGAGTCCTTAAGTAGCTTGGTGATTAGCCTAGGCTCCATTAGAGTTGCCAGGGGAGAGGGTTTCCTACAGAATATTACACCCATTTGATGGATGGGGCTAAAAGGATTAAACAGTTTGCCCACGTTCACACAACTGCTGTCTGTCAGAAGGATCTGAATCTGGGTTCTGCGTGCCACTGTTCTTTCCACGGCACAGCACATGTAAAGTGTGCTCAAATGCACGCGCATATACATGAGCAGAGAACAAAGAACAGCATGGGGAGCTGGTGGCCTCCTAAGAGGAAAGGAAAGCGAAATCAGAGGGAAAGTGGAAAGGACAGGAAGAGGAAAGGCAAATAGTCAGGTATTCTAAACCCTTTATTCCCTCCTGAAATCTCAGATACACACAGAGAAAAGAGTGACATTTTCTTTCCCTTCCTCAGGCCCCAAAGGTCACTGAGCTGCCAAGCAGTTGATAAACGTAGTGGTTTTTCTTTGGAGCCAGGAGTCACTGATTTGCTCCTTCCTGCTCCGCAAAATTAAAAATCCAAGCCCGACAGTTCAGAGGACTCCTGAAAACACCGCTGGAATTTCCCAGTGTGCTTTAAACAGAAACAGAAGCTTGGCAGGGGAGGGAAGTGCTGTAAGCACCTCTCGGGTCAGGCCAAACCCACTCCTCACAAGGTAATAAGCACTGACTTTCATTAACAAATCCAGAGATTTCCAACCCAGGTCAGCAAAGGGGCCATTTCTCCATTCCTGGCCATCCGCCCACTGGACATTCATTCATTCACTCACCCATTTGATTAGTCATGCATCAGTGAGTCATTCATGTCAACTTTATGTATGTTGGGTCTTAAGGCCTGAGAGATGACTACAACATGATTTCTAAACCCAAGGGGCTCCTAGCCTACTTGTGGGAGGGCGTGGACAGGGAGTGGTGGGATAAATTATAACCAATAACCCTAAGAAAAGGCACAACAATATGTAGAAGAGACCTCACTGGTGGAACGTCTCCATTCACACACGGCTTGCCTGATTCCCTCCCCTGGCTTGTCCTGGAGCCAGGGTCAGGAAGTCCCCAAGGCTGGTGTCCTGGCTCACTCACTTACTAGCTAGGCACTTTAGGCAAGACACGTCACCTCCTGTAGCATCAATGTCCTTCTCTGTGAGATGGGTGTCAGGATCCTACCCTTCAGGATGGCTGAGAAGATGAAAGGAGAAGCTGGAGGGCCTGTGTTTCATAGAGCACCAGCTATAAGGCAGAAGCTTGGTGAGCGCCGGCCTGATTCCCTCTAAGAGCTTGATTTTGCCAGCTCTGCTGGGGGCTCACTCTCCCGTCTAGCCTAGCATGACCCCACTGTCCAGCCTGCCCTCCTCTCTGCCCTCAGAATGGAGGGGTAAGTCCATGGACACCTCTGACTCTCCTGGTGTTTTGCCTTAAACTGAAGTGCCCTCCCCACTGCGGGAGAGTCCGTTTTCTCATGGGTAAAGAGAGAATGAGAAGGTGTCAACACCTTTTACCAGCACAGCAAAATACAAATGAGAGATGAGGGGGCAGAGCATGTGGTAAGCTGTGAGGATGGTCCGGGCTAAAGCACCATGATCATCTCCAGCCCGCTAGACCCAGCTCTTCTATAAAGCCTTCCTGACTACTTCTCTCTGGTCCTAAGCCAAGTACACTTGGGCCCTCAATTAAAACTTGTTTAGTGGTGTTTCTACTTGTTTCATGCACACCTGCCACTTTTCCCTTAAAATAACTGTTTTAGCCTTAAGATACTCACATATACTGCAATAATGTTTACCACCATAAAGCACTACATCTATAAAATACTGCAGATTTTTAAATACTAAATTTTTAAATATATTATTTTATCTGATCCACAAAGTAACCTCACAGAATAAGTATTATTATTCCCATTCTACAGAAGAGAAAACTGAAGCTCCTTCCTCAAGCCCTAAAGTAGTAACAGAGCTAGGATTTGAGCTTGGCATGCCGGACCCCAAAGCTTGGCCCCTTTGTCCCATCTGTGCAGCCCCCTCAATTTTCCTGGCTTAGCAAACACTGAAGACACTGATTAGATCATATATTTCTCTTGTAACCTCCATGGATAGGCTAGATACTCAATAACAAACAGTCCCTAAAAGCAGGACAGTATCATAGCTTTCTTTTGTAACACAAAAACACTTCACACAACAAAATAACTGGGTTTGAATTCCAGTCCCATTAATTGTCAGCTGTGTGACTTTGGACAAGTTACTTAACCTCTCTGGGTCCAGATTTCAACATCTGTACAATAGGGCCACCAATACGAGAACACGGACTTGTAGTGAAAATTAGATAATGAATGTAATGCAGCTGGCAGTGTTTCAACAACAGTATCCATCTGATTTGAAACGATGAAACTTGAGTTTAAGAGTTTCATTGGGACATAAGGAGATGTTGATTCTCTAGTTCCAAAATGGTTTGGGGTCACCTTCTCATGAAATAGGGCCTCATTCTTCCCACATAACTGCCACTTGCCATCATTCATTCATCACTAAGCACAGAAAACGCGGACTCCCATCTCCACCTGCCTTTTATTTGAAATGTCAATTTTTAAAGAGTAGAGAGGTTGGAAACCCAATTTAACAAGCACACTGAAACATTGTTTATTGCCCCCATAAACATGGCTTAGTGAGAATTACGGACTTAATCAGAGTGAACTTATCTCCCGGTGAAAAGGAACACTTTAAATTTCAGAAATGGCACCTTTACTGTGAAAATCTCTTAACTTTTCAAACAAACTACAGGGGGTCTTAACCATATGGGCAGTAAAGGGGTAGCCATTACTGTGATTTGTCTTGCCCAGGAGCCGAGGAGTCCTAAAGATCCATAACAACTTTAAGATCTAGAAAAAATATTTGGAAAGCCATATTCAGGAGACATGTCTCTAAAAACACCCGAAAGGTCTGCTGAGTGGGAAGTAATGTCTGTCCAGTTGCTAGGGGCTGCCCAAAAGAAAGGCCCCCAGAGCCATTAGAACAGGGGCTATTTCCCAAGCAGCAGCATTGGGAAAGCATGGCTCTCCTCCTGTGCATAAGATGAAGCATTTAGCAATAGGTCATATCTGGTGACCTGCTTTACAGAAAAGAGGTGCCACCTAAATCCCAAAGGCTGCTAAATGGTTTGAGTGATTTTTTTCTCTTTAAACAAATTATACCAGAGGATGAGGTCTTGTGAACCCCAACTTCCCAATCTGCAGCTTCATTAGGGCAGCTCTGACCATTCCAGGAAAGGTTTTCATAAAGACATCCCATTTTGCAGAGACTGTATCAGCCTGGATGCCAGAGGCAGGAAAGGCAACAGATATAAAATTTTATTATTTCAATGCCCCAGTAGCAGCCAGGAGGACTTAATGAAATCACCAAGATTTACAATCTGAAATAGCTATTGCACAGACAGATATGATTAAGGGAGCTGCGCCCTATGACCTTTCAACCCTTTGATCCTCACACAGCAGGTGGCCTGGAGCCCCCTCCTGGGCATCTTCCCTCTCTTCCAGCACTGCTGAACCTTGATGTGCAATAAGCCTGACCCTACACAGGTGACTCTCATGCTGCTTATCGCCAGCAGCTGCTGCTAATGGAACAGCCGAAATCACTTGGCCTCACAGTTCTACCCCGGAGATGGGGGGAGAGGAATCGGCTCTGCCGTGTCCAAACGGTGCTAAAATGACGTTCAATAATTCAGCCCAAAGTCCACTTGTTTGGCAACGCTTAACGATGCCATTACCAAAAACTGTCCTAGAAATGGAACTCTGTCTCCTCCGATTTATACTTTGAGTTAGAAAAAGAATCACCTTTTAAAAGATAAATCACAAATCTCAAAAAAAGGAAAAATCAACCTCGAAGTCCCAACTGCATCTCTCAGAACTTCCCTAAAACCATGTGCAGCAAATTTATACCAATGAAAATCAAAACAATTTTTGGAAACCTAAAATTGACTGTTTTCAGTTCCATGAAATTTCATTTAAAAAAGCCCATATGCCAAAATGTCCAAATTCTCTTATTTTTAAAAATTGGGATGACTTCCAAAATCATAGCTATCTTTTTCTTCCTTTTTTTTCCTTCTAAGCTAAGGATGGGTATGCGCATATGTACTTATCAAGCTTCATAATTTAACCCATTCGGCCAGTATAAAATAGTTGCAATCAAATGCTGAAGAGGCAGGATATATTTGTCATCACTGGATCTTTCAAACCAACTGGTGCCAAGGTGTAACATGTTCTGTGTGGTTAAAGACATGCCCAGGAGTCTCGGCAGCTCCAGTCTGAAAGCTTTCAGGGTTTTTTCTCCCCCCTTGATATTTGGGTTTATAGAGGAAAAAATTTTAGGCAGGACACATAAACCTGTGGAATGTTGATAACTTCCAACCACAAAAGAGAACTTTAGTGTCTCTGTTCATCATACTTAGGAAAGACCCTGAGCCAATGCCTTTGATTCCAAACAAATACAATATGGTGGCCCCTCTCTCTCCCTGGTCATTAATGTCTGAATTCAATGGGCAAAGAAAAAAAACCCACTTCTTTGGTAGCCTCAGTGGCATATATCTTAAATATTCAACTTTAAATTCATTTTGAAATCAGCTGAGAAGGGAACAATACGTAAGGAAAGGCTTATAGACTTCAGTTTTAGTCACATGTTTCTCCAAGGAGGTTTAAGTTTAGTACAGACAGCAGTTTATGGAGAAATCAGTTTTGCAGGGAAAAAAGGTATGGTTACTACACAGAGTATGACCTCTTTGTGTAAAATTATTATTAAGCTAGGTTCTTCAAAGATAACTATTGGAAATGCTTTATTAACAATAATACCTACTGTTACGTGATGGCCTACTAATGTGCATGGAACTTTAGTCCTATTGTTTTGAATCATCATCACTCTAAGGCACCTGTCCCCACTCTGCAGATGGGAATGTTAAGGCACACACGCACACAAGCTCAGTGACTTTCCATAGTTGCACATAGACAAATGATGAAGCTGGGAATTAAACTCAGGCTCATTGCCTGTTGCCAAAGCCCACGGTCCATCCCCATTTTTCCCAACAAACGCAAACAAAAATCAAACGAAAAGACCCAAAACAATAACATGCAATAATCTGTGCAGAAAATGCTGGGTTTCAGCTTGCTTACACACTGCCGTGGCTCATTTAAAGGCCTTCTGAATCAATTATTTTAGGTCATTAAGAGGAAGTTTAATTTGGTTGACAAACACCCCTACTGTGGTGACCTCACATATCAACAACAAATGCCTGATGGTCACAAACTCGTACCATGAGTCTACTGAGCATGGTGTTAAACAAAACCACATGTGCCCAGATTCCAAGTGGGATTTGACTAGGCCAAGGGTACCGCTCTTCAATCATCACGCTGCTGGTTTCTGAGCTCGCACAAGCCCCGCCCCTAATCACTTGCAAGGAGTTTATGAAAAGAAGTCACTAGTCCTATGTGGCTATGCTCAGTTAAAAGTGCCTTTAAGCTAATGCCAATTTATAAAAAGTCACTCATTAAAAAAATACAAAAAGAGGCTGAAAAAGAGGGCAGAGCCAATCCTAAGCAGGTGTCTTTTAGCTTGTTTTAAAGAAAAATGATCAGTTCTACATCCATATAATACAGATACACGCATACAGTAGTCCTCCCTGCTTTCCACAGTTTCAGTTACCTGTAGTCAATCATGGTCCAGGAATCTTGTGAAAAATTCCGGATATTTTGAGAGAGAGAAAGAGACCACATTCACATAATTTTTATTACAGTATAGTTATAATTATTTTATTTTGTATTAGTTATTATTAATCTCTTACTGTGCTTAACTTATAAATTAAACTTCATCATAGGTATGTTTGTGTAGGAAAGAACATAGTATATATGGGTGGGGCAAAACTAGGTTCATAGTTGTGCATATGCAAAACAGTTTATTCTTGTATCATTCTTTATTCATTATTATATTATTTTTCCATACAAACAACTGTAAACCTACATACAAGGTTTAGGACTATCCGTGGTTTGAGGTATCCACTGGTGGTCTGGGAATGTATCCCATGCAGATAAAGGGGGGAGCTACTGTAGGAACTTCCATTTTGGGGTACCTGACACATGGTAGACACTAAATTTTCTCATGAACTCCTCACTAAAAATGCTTATGAAGTAAAGAATCTACCCATTTTATCAGAGAGGAGTCTGAGGCTCAAAGAGGCACCTTAACAACCCATCTGCAAAACCTGCAGGCCCTCAAAGTGGCAACACTTAGAACTCACAGGCTCAGATGCAATGTATATTGGTAGACCTTCATTCAATGGTTGATATTATTAGTAAATATTCCCAACAGGCATCTCTTAAGAGGATAACATAATAGTAATTTTGTACAAAGTGGTCAAACTGTGTGGCAGTAACCGCACCTTTATCTCCCTGCTAAACCGATCTCTCCTCTGAACAAAGTGTGTTTAGAGTCACCTAGTAGTGGTGGGGACAGAATTTGAATCAGGCCCACATAACAGAGAGCCCAAGAGCTCTTTCCATTCTGCTACATAGCTTCTGGCATGCTACTCCTTCCTCTGACCGGAATTTGATTAGTTCAAGCTTCTCTTAATAACAATTTGTAAACTTGATGTTTTCTTTGAAGTGACTTTTAACATTGCTAAATGGGACCTACGTATAATGACTGGCTAGGTGATGATGGGAAAATTGGAAAACAAAAGCATCAATGATGGTTTCATATTTTCTACTGGGATTCTCCCTCAAAAATTACTCAGTTTTTTTCTAAAATATAACTGGCTTATCTCATCTCACAAGAGAACATTTCAGTCACAACAAATTAGACTGAAAATGTACTGACTGTAAGAGATACTTCAATCAGCCAGAAGTAGTTGTTCCCTTTGATTACATAAATTACTACTACAGCTTTAAATTGTTTTATATTAACTAATTCCAACATTAGGGTAAGTGACATTTAAGAATCACACTCATTTTAAACGCAGATGCAAAGAGGAGGAAGCTCCCAGGGGAAATCCATCAGGTGAAATCCAAGACCATCTGAATGCTCTGAATGCGATAGAGACTCACATGTGATGGTTTCACATGATAATATAATTTTAATTGTACTGATGAGAGAATGGAGCCATGGGAAGGCTAGGGAAGCCAGCTCGAGTCACGAGTATACTCAGAGCTTTTCTCTGGAGAAACAGGAGGCTGCCAGACTAGAGCTCCCCCTTCCCCAGCAGAGGCCACCCTGAGAAGGAAAGGCTCAGGCAAAGGCCAAAGGAGGGGGCTCTCTGCCTAGGACTGGAGCGGGGAGGGCAAATCCACACAGCCTGACAGGAGGGTGCACAGAGCAGGGGCTCTGGGGGCTGAGGGACCGGGTGTAAATTATATCACCTCTCTGAGCCTCAGCTTCCTCCACTTGCAAATACAGCTATCTCATACTATGCAGAGATTCTGAGAAACGCTCACAAGAGAAAAGAAGTAAAGCACCCGGCACAGTGTTTGGCGTTGAGGGGGGACTCAGAAGATGTTGGTTTCCTCCAGCCCCCTCCCTTCCTCACTAAAGCTCTCTCCATGAACCGATGATGGAAACTACCAGGTGGAATTTTTCATGCATGTGTCACCTTCTTATAAAGCAGAAATATAATTACTTAGAGCTAGAAAATAGCTCTCACATGCAATTTCTCAATTCTTGCGAAGACACATAAGCAAGTCACCACTGATAACGGAATATAAATAGGGCTCAGAGTTCTGCATCAATCACAGCATTAACAAGTGTGCATTACATCTAACTACTGTCTACCTGTGGAGTCCCGCAAAGAAGCAAAATGGTACAATGGCAAACAAGAAACACTTTTCTTCACTCACTATGAAACTGTTTAAAAATAAATATCCCCCAAATGAACAAAGGATTAAAGACTTTCTATGCTAGGGGAAAAATAAGGATCAAAAAGACCAAGAGGAACTTTGACTTGGCACCTGGATGCTGTCCCCAGGGTGGTGGCTCTGTGCTGCTGCAAGCGCTTGGTGTATCTGCAAAACTAGCAGGAGCCCCAGCTGAGCCCGCCCAGATGCAGGACGGTGAGAAAGGGAGAGGACCGCTGTACACTTGGCCTGTCCTCGTGCACCCGTCCCACACCTCCTGAAACTGCACTGGAGGGGAGAGGTAGTGAGCTCCTGCGGACATGGTACCTGGGTCTCACTCCCCCTGTTCCTACTGCCTGGACCTATCACTTAGTATATTACCTAAATTTATACCCACAAACTAGGCTGTGGAAACACTATCTAATTCATAAAAAGTAGTTGGAAACGGAGAGGAAAAGTCAGAATCTAGTAAAAGTGGTGCTTAAAACCTCGAAGAAAGTCATCACTACAACACTTCTGCCACGGCTTGGTAGCAAGGGAACCATTCGGAAGCTTGTGTTTGGGACGCTAACACATCTGAATTTTATATACATGGTCATGGTGTGTAATTTACTTAAGAATTACCTTGATCTTTACAAATATCAATTTACTTTATTAACATGGTTAAGCAGTTTCCAAGCATTTTATATGGAAGGACTGTGTTTCTAATGGCCCAGAAGGAGAAGGCCTGACCATGTCCCTCCCCTATTTACACTCTTCAATGGCTCTCTGTTGCCCTATAAAGTTCAGACTCTTTAACGCGGCTTACAAGGCCCTGGATGGCTGGCCCTTGCCTGCCTGCCTGAGCTCGCCTCTCTCGCTTCAGCCTTAGGTTCCTATCAGACACTGAACTACTCACACTTCCTGGGAAACTCCATGGGCAACGCTTTAGGTCTTTGTAGATGCCATTACCTATTCCCCTGGATGAATTCTTACTTATCTGTTAGGAGTCAGTGTAGGCATTCCCTTCCTCTGAGAAGCATAGCCCTGAAGGTTTGGTTCGGTGTCTCCCCTCCCAGAGCTTATGGCATCCCAAATTCACTACAATTACTTTCTGCTTGTCTACATCTGCTCAAGACAAAACTCTGCGAAGGCGGGATTACATCACATTGATCATTCTGCTTAGGCCTCTGGCATGGGGCCGTCACTGCTACCCAGAAGGCTCTCCAAACATTACTGTCGAAGGAGAGGTTCACTGCACATCCACCACAGGCCAGACATGCTGGACATACACAGGACTCATGTATGTAATCCTTACCCGCAATCCTGAGATGGGTACGAGCCGCTACTGTGGATGAAGAAACTAACACACAGAGACAAAGTATCATGCCTTATGTTACCCCAGAAGGGGAGTGGTAAAGCAGGGGACTGTTAGTGCATTTATCAAATTCTACAACAGCACCACTCCCATCCCTGGTACGATGCCTCTAGTACTGCAAACCAGAAGAAAACAGGGCAGGCACCAAACAATTTTGTTCAAACTCTTTTTCCCTAGGAAATGAGAATGATGATGATGATCCTTGGAACCTAAATGTCCCAGAAACGCAATTTTATAGCCATCAACTTAACCATGTAAATAGCTTTAAGGCCACTGACAAAATAAAAACAGCAATGCTTGTTGGTCTTCATTGAATTCTTTAGGTGCCAGTCTGCTAGACACCCAATAATCATATCTCCCTGGATCCTCCAACAACCCTCTAGGGGAGGTATAGCCATTGCCCTCATTTTACAGGTGAGAGAAAAGCTCAGAGGTTGACTACCTCGCCTAAGGTCACACAAGCAGCAAGTAATCCCCAGCCCACCTGTTGACCTTTTCCCTTCACTGCCTCTCTTGTCTAGGTGGAGCTTCATTTACAGGCTCACCTGAGCCTCTGTCTGGAACTATGTCATTGCTACCACCTTCTTCCCTCTTTCCTGACCATTCTGCCACCAGGAATGATATAAAATACCCTGATGTCACTCTGAGGCCTGTACACCAAGCAATGTTTGTGCAGCTTACAAAGGAAGGTTTTCATTTATCAAAAAGGGGAAGCACTAGCTATGAGACATGAGCTGGTACCTGCTACCAGACATGGCACAGAAGAGGGGCTACAGAAACATCTCCTGAGCTAAACCGAGGCTGACAGAATAGAAGGAAACAGTCACTGTGCAATCTGGCCATGTTTTGGTATTTCCTAGCTGCCAGCTAACATGATCATTTTCTCCAAGAAGAAACTAGGTCAAAGCCAAAACCTTGGCCATCCTGCTAACCTACCACTAGACTCAAAGTAATGTTTGCTTAAATAAGAGAACGATATAAAAAGGCAGAAGTGGGGATGAGAATGATGATGACCTATATATGTGTCACTTTAGAAAAGTGATTTTCAACAGGTGTGCCACGGCACACGGATGTGCTGCAAGCATTTTAAAAACGTGCACTATCTGAGTAGACAGGGTGCTGCTGTCCTTTCCCTCAGACTGTCAAATTAAAAAATGACAACAGCCAACACAACAATAGCCTTCTGGTGTGAATGAATAAAAATCATACTTATATTTTTTGTCAGATTGGCAAAATTTTTTGGTGTGCCCCAGTATTTTAGTAATTAGCTTATGTGTGCTGTGACATGAAAAAGGTTGAAAATCGCTGCTTTAAAAGGCAGGCAGACTCTCTAAGGTGACTAGGTTACCATTTAACAAATAGCAAGGGCACCCTGTAAGAGCACAAAGACTAGAATTAGGTCTTCCCCCAAAATAACCTTTTTTCAAATGAGAATGCTAGGTTATAACTTATATTTCTTTTTGTGCAACAAATTTGAGTGTCATAAAAATGGTTAAAAAGTCTTCCTATGGTAGCTTTTTCTAAACTTTTATGAACATCTGCCACATTCATTTGAAGTTTAAAAAATTCTGGCACATATGCAAAGGCATAATAAGGTGCCTATAGCTTTCAAGAAAAAATAACAAGACAGTCAAAAATAAGCCTTTTGCTGAATTGCCAGTAAGAAAACTAGTATGCGGGAGGAGACGGGCCTTCCCGAGCTCCTTCTCCAAAGAGCTCTCTCTCCTTTGGCCCCAGGTACGAGCTCCTCCTTCAGTACTACAGCCCATAGTTCCTGGAAGAAATCTCACGGGAAGCATCCCTCTCATCTGATGGGTGTAACAGAACCACATAAACCCAATCGAAAAGCACAACCAGAGCACTCCAAGTCTGAGTTGAAATCCACAGGAGGAGATCAGAAGACTAAATCCCAAGATCGCTAATTCACGGCTGCCTAACACACCCAGGAAATGCTACTTTGTTCAGAAAGTGTCTTAGCAGGCTTCAAGTGTGGGGTGACTATTTTTCTTTTTCTTTTAGTGCTGACAACATGGGAGTTCAGCAAGGCGTACTCCTCTCCTACTTTAGCTAATTGACAGGGATAAGATTTATCCTGGCCAGGGCTTCCTGAATCTTCTTGCTTAGAGCCTTTCAAAGGCTGAGCAGAGTTGACTTACACCCATTCACCTAAGTGCAAAACTGACTCAAGTTTTAGCTTAAAGATTTATGTGTATTTTGCATTGCTTGTTTTTACTAACAAAAGGCCTTGTTTTAAATTACTTACAATGATATAAAAGTGAAAAATTTGCTCTGTTCATCTTTACGGTGCTGGGCTCTCGGACAACAGTGGTGCCTGCTGGAGGACTCTGAATGTCCGTCCTCTGGATTCCAGCTTCCCAAGAACTCCCTCAACCCTTCTTTCCAAAAACCACCTGCTTGGGTCCTGCTAGTTGCTGAGGACACCATGGCAAATGAAGCACGGTCTTCGTTCCCAAAGAACTCATGCTCCAAGGGATGGTGAAGAGGAGCAAACAACTACCACCCAGAGCAAGAGGTACAGTGGAAGCCAATGAGAAAATAGGAGGATTTCTTAAAAGAGCTAGAGAAGGGCAAGGCTTAGCCATGCAGAAGTGTGGGGATGTGAGCAGGGTCAGGGATCAGTGAGCACACTGGCTAACCAGGAACAGTGAGAAGACAGAAGGCTTGACAGCAGCCAAGAGATAGAGAACTCAGGGGCAGCGCAGAAGGAAACTGGAAGGCAGGCCACTAAAGGCAGAGTGACCCAGTGGAAGTCAACCCACTAAATGCTTAGACTATGAACTGAATTTTATATTCACCTTCAGACCTAGCAAAATGTGTGGAACATAAGAGGCCTTCATTTTGCTTAGCAAACGAATGAATAAGGCTTTATAAGAATCCAAGAAAAGTGAAGAAAATGTTAATGAAGGTAGTAAGGAAAAATAGGGCAAGAGAAGTATCAGAGACTTGGTGACTGTTTAGAAAGAAAGAACAAGAAAGAGGAGCACTCAGCGATGCTCAGTGTGTCCCACTTTGGTGACATCACAGGCAGTGGTGCCATTCACAGCGACTGGGAACACTGGAAGGACAGCGAAGTAGCTTGGTGTGTCTGTGTGTTGGGGAACACTGAGTTTGAGACATCTATAGTACATGTAGGTGAAGCTGAACTGGCACTTGACACGCGTGGACCTGTGCTCAGAGACAGGCATGCTACTGTTAGCATCACAGCTGCAAGTAAGTGACTGGCATTACCTTGGTAGCTGAAATAAAAAGCCTTTGACAGGATGACTCGAGGGCATGCACAGAAGAAAAACAGGGCAAGGCAAGAAACTTGGACAATGCTGAAGGTAAAGGGACGTGAAAAGGAATCTGAAAAAGCCTTGCTAGAACAGTCTGGTGGGCAGGAGGAGAGACAGAAAGGAGCTGTGGACTCCAATAGACCAAATGGTCTTTGGATTAGTGTTTCAAACTCCGTAACAATTGGCACCAAAGGCCTATTAGAAAGTGTTCAATTTAAATTTTTCACACAGGAGCTTTGAATACACCCCCAAACTTGACAAACAAAGGTAAAACACAGAAGAAATCTCTTCAATCTGATCTGAATACACCAGCCGAGATAGTCCATAAACTGTGTGCTGTATGTGCTCAGGGCTGGGTGATGACAAGGAGGAACTGTTAACAGAATGCAGGAGCCACATGGCCGTCCTGTCAAATTAGAAATTTGAGCAGATTTCTGTGGTCTATTTTGATCAAGATTCTCAATGTCAAACAAACAGGTTTTTCGATAACCAACTTGTTTCATTTTCGTAAGCACAATAGCACAGTGTGCAACAGTTAGCGAAGAAGCAGGTGGTCCTCGTCGACGTGAAATGAGGGGAACAGAAGAAGAGAAGTAGCACTTCCTTTAAGACATGCAAAGCATCATCACAGACGGATATGGCTTTAGATTTTCCCTCTGAGAGCTTAGCTCCTGTGCAAAGCAGGCAAGCCCCCCAACTCCCACCCCATTTTGCTCTGGTACAAATTTAAGCTCTCTCCTGAGGAGGGAAAAGCTTAGGGTTCAGATCTACAAACCAGTGGCACTTACAAAAGCACAAATAAATCCTGTAAAAGAATTGCTATCTAATTGGTACAGCCACGCAGAAAGCAATCTGGCATCAGATTCATAGCTTTGACCAAGCATTTCTACATTAGGGATTTTAGCTAAGGAACTAAGTCAAAATGTAGATAAAACCTTATGCATAAAGATGATCACTGAAATGCTATTTATATTAGTGAAAAATTATAAACAACCTAAGTGTCCTACAATAATAGAAAAATGGTAAAGTTGTGATATATCCAAACCATGGAATGACAGGTAGCAAACTAAAAATTTTTCTTACTGAGAACAAACATGTAGAAACCCCATACCATAATATTAAGTGACATATAAAAACATAAAATTATATATAAAACACCTATCACTTACATACATTTACACAAAATGTATATTCATAAAATAAAGACTAAGAGGAAAATAATAAAATCCTAAATGGCTGAATTTAGAATGGTATTGTAGATAATTTTCCTCTTTATACTTTTATATACTTTTTATACCACATTTTCTATAATAAAATGTGTAATATTGTTCTAGTGGTTGAGAAAAAACATCTTTTTGAAAAGCAAATCATTTCCCTTCCCTGTCCAAACCCTTGAGGACCTTTTTGCTCCTGCCTCTTTGAACTTCATTCCCTCACCCATGAGAACTGACAGTCTCCAGGCAAAGAGGAAAAGCACTGGAACCAGGGGCCCCGGGGAAAGGGTCAAGCTGAGCGCCCAGCTCTGTGCACCTGGGGGTGGGGGGGCGCTCCCGCGTGGAGAGCTGTGAACCCACAGACCAAGTCTTTTCCACTGCCGCCTAGCAAAACAAAACAGCAAGTAGAGAGATCTGGGGAAGAAAGGAGCCGACTTACCTCCATCAAACTCAAATGGATTCCTATGAGGTAGGGCATGGGAGCACTGTGAAGAGAAACAGAGACACACAGCCACTTTAATGTCTGTTGCTTCTGACAGAAAATTACAGATGGTTCACTATTTGGAGAAAAACTGTTTTAATAAACGTATGCACAGTTACATTTCCTTTCACAACAAAAATCCTAATGTGACATTTTGTTCCCAAGCCTAGAAACGTCAGAAGAATTTCAAACTGCAGGCGGCACAGGGAGCCGCAGGGGTGGTGGGAAGACAACCGACACTGGCGTTAGCCCCCAGATCGCAGCTAGGCAACTGCATGGCCTCAGCTGCCTCATCTTTAAAATGGGGTCTTGGAAGAAAACTGGTAGGCTGCTATCAGAGTGAAAGAAAGCATACATCGAGTGAGTAGTGCAGATCCTGGCACAAATGGGAACTATTATTGCCACAATTACAACAGAAAAAGCAGTTGACAAGGTTGAACGGAGCATGATTTTTTATTTGCTCTTTCCTTCTGCCATTGAGAGATGTGACCTCACGGTCCATTCTGATTCAACAAAGCTCATGGAGAGCTATAGCATACATGCCATCTGATGCCACCACAATTCATAAAGCCCCTTCCAACTACTTCATTCGCAGGGTAATGGGTTCCTAAGCTGGTGACTGAGCAGGAGATGAGAACCCAACTCCAAAGGTTTGAAAAGTTGGGCATTATGGATTGACTTCTGTGTGCCCCTGTGTGCACGCACACACACACACGTTATCATTTATGTTACTTACCAATGATACATGTGCTGGGTACTATATGAGGAAGGTCAAATTCATCTTTCCTAATCCACACAACAACCATACAAGGGAGACATGTATTATCCCCATCTTACAGAGGACATAGGCCCAGAGAGCTTAAATCACGTAACTAATGCCACAGAACAAAGTAAATGACAAACCTAGAATGTGACTTCAAAGTTTCTTCCTCTGTGCCATACAGACTTCATAATACTGAACCTAAAATCCTCAGGCCCCCCTAGTACACAACCTTTTCCTGGGAGATAGGGGATTAAGGTCAAGGAGTAGGGAGGGAGGGAGCGATTGTCAACCTTCCTATATGAATTTCCAGTGTGTGATACATCCTGTGAAAGGTGCAAAAGGGTATTTTATGAGCCTAAAGGAAAGACACCTGGCTCAGACTGAGGTGACCAGGTTCCTTTTCTCTGGGGCAGCTGGGGGAGTGGGCGTAAACTTACAGGATGGCTTTCCTGGAAACCAGGCTGGGGAAACAAGGAGTGGGAAGACACGAGAAAGGAGAGGTGTGCTTTCAATTTAATACTAAGGATTTTAGGCTTTTATCCTGAAAGCAATGGGTAGGCAATGAAGTTTTTAAATATTAGATGTGCATTTTAAAATCGCTCAAATGTTTAAAAATAAGAAAGGGCACAATTCCCTCATTACCATTCGACAAATAAAATTCTTCAAGCAAAAATCATTCCCCAGAATATAAAATGTCCTCCTTACTACAGATCTCAGCAGTAATATATCTTGGGATCCTGTAAAACAGACTTGAATATTAGCAGCACAGTTTGGGAACTATTCTTCTAGAAGACTTTTGTATTTGACAATAGCCAAAGAAAGAACTACACACACAACTGCAGTGAAAGTGGAGTTGTCTTTTTTCTTTCTTCTTCTCTCTTTTAAAAAAAGGTATCTGCTGTGCACATTCAGCTTCTCTTCGCTTCCAGGGGCAAGGAAATGCCCTACGATATTTTTTTTTCACTTAAACTGTAAACCATTAGTTTAGCTGCCAGCTACACAAATGCTCAAACTTCCCAGTGTGCCTGGCTCTGCTACCCAAGTTTTTTCCAGTGTACGCTGAAATGAATGTGTTTCTAATTAAGTAGCTTCAGGAAAACGACAGCTTCAATGTCAAAAATACAAAGTCTGAACCCTGGCAGGAAGTCTTAAGACTACAAATGTCTCATCTAGTGGAACCTTGCCTAATATAATGAAAGGAAGCAGGAAGAGTGCAGAATTCCAAAAAAAAAAATAAAAATGGACACATGAATGTGTCAAGAAGCACAGCTTAACACATAAGAGGGAGAAAAACTCAAATCCATAATATTTAACCAAATCTTATCAACTTTTCCAGTCCCTACGTTCAATCATGCAATTGACCAATGACCCTGAGTTTTAATTAGCATTTCAGAACTGAAATTAAAAAAAAATGAATTAACACACAGAAAAAGGCATTTTCAACAATTGTGAGAAAATACCTACTGCAAAAGCCCCATTCAACACAAACACAGGCCCTCATCTGAAAAAGAAATATTTCCTAGAATTTTAAATATGAAGTTCTAATGCCATGCCCTTTTGTCCTGCAATGAAAATCAGTGACATCCTGAGAGGAAGAGGAGTCTTACAGAAAGGACTGTGAGAAGGGACAAAGTGGCACTCACTCTGCAGCATCATTAGGTAGGCCTTTTCTGAAGCCCAATAATTTTCCAAAGAGTAATTATGGCCTATCATAGAAATGTAGTTTCTAGCCAAGTATTGTTAGGGCTGCTACAGCTTTGTATTTAGAAAATATTTAAAACACATTTATTCTGAAATCACAGCAGCTCCATGTTTTATACAAATGCAAATTTAGACAAATACCTTTTACACTGTTGTTATTTGCTTACAAAGCCTCAAATACTTCCCTGAATCTACTGCATTTTTGCTCTACATATATACTAATTACAAATTCCAAGTGGGAAGAAGGGGGGAAAAAGAAACCCGGAATTTCCTTAACATCTCAATGTAGCGAATATGTAACTGGGTAATTCTAGGTGTGTTCTGAAAACAATTTCTATTCTCATTATACAATACCTCAGTAGTCATGACTGCTACCACCTCATTTTCTTTCAAAACCTATTTTCTATGCTTTTTTATTGTAAAGAGAAAATTTTCTGGGGAAAAGAAATCACTCACCCATGCTCACGTCATCTTAATACAACTACTATTTTTGTATTGTTCTCCAATATTGGCTGACATTAACAAACATTTTCCCTCTTAATAATACTCTTTATTATAAAAAGTTATTTTATTGTTGTTGAAATATAGTTGTCTCCATCCTCGCCCCCCATCTCTCCCCACCACCCCAGCCATCCCCACCTCCCACCCTCGACCCTACCCTCCTTTGGCTCTGTCCATGGGTCCTTTATACTTGTTCCTTGACAACCCTCCCCCATTCCCCCCATTATCCCTTCCTACCTCCCCTCTGGTTACTGTGAGTTTTTAACAAACATTTTATATCTTTGAAATTATAGGGTGCATATATTTTACTGTTTTCTCCTTGGCTTCAGTGATAGTTCTCATGTTCTTACTACAATCTTTGTGATTATTTTAAAAACTGTGTAATATTCCACAAAGTATGGATGTGCCATGCATGATTTATTAAACACGATTCTTAGAATTATACATTTATTTGCATCCATTCTTTTCACTGTAAGTTATACTTAGTGAAAACAAACAACTTAACGTGCATGAATTTCCAAATATGGTATTAGTAAATCAAAGGGCAAGACTGTTACATTTTTTGTTGTATCTTGGCAAAGTGTTTTCTAGAACAGCAGTAACTGCCCCAAGGGACACCTTGCAGGACTGATGCTGGGATTAGAGATAACCAATAAAGCGCCTGGCACAGGAGCAGCACAGGCTCAGGAAGTGACTGTCGTCATGTCCAGATGGGTTCTCTTTGAGCCCTAGCACGGCTGGCACCTCTGGACCCATCTCTTACCGCCCAAAGACTGGTTTCCTGTTCCTGTACTGGTTCTGATGGACACCTGGCAAACCTTGGTGAGGATGGTCAAGACTCCGTGATCAACGTAGGGTGCTGGACCTGCATCCTCTCCACACGTGGGTTTCTCACTCTAAGCACACTCTCCTGCCACCCGTCTACTTACTGAGTTCAGTAGGGTTGCTTATCACTTTCTTCAGAGGGCAACCTTTACTCTTGATTTTATGTACACCAAGAAGGCAAAAACTACCAAGTAAACTATGCTTCATTACTTTCTTATCATATAGAATGACAACTATTAAAAAGCACTTATCACTCTTGGACACACATTAAAAGGAAAATATAAAAAAATGAATTGGTTAAGCTATTCCTAAAAACACTCTTCACATTCAGAGTCTGATTCACTTGAATCATTTTCTGATGCACAGTCATCAATGTCCACGTTTTTCCAAGGTTCTCTCAGTAACAAAACATAATAAAACTTCATCCACTAGAAACTATCTTCCTTAATTGGGTCCCAGAAAGAACTTGTTCGCTGCTTTTCAAGAAAACATGAATGCAAATATCTGTTTCACTAGTAGCAAAAATACACCATGGTTCTCTGCTCTGGTATCTTTCGGCATTCACAGTGACTTTACATTTCAATGCAGAATCTGGGTGCAATTTTGCAGACATTTTAAACAGCAATTAGACACAACATGTGCAGAACCAACAACACACATCATTAAATTAAAGTGGTGATACTATTAACAGCTAGGACCAAGTCCAAGCATAGGCAGGTCTTGACAGCTGTGTCACAACTGCCCGATGGTTAGTAGTGATTGTGGGATACCATTGTACATCTCTGGGTAGCAGAACAGAGCATATCTGTACTAGGCCTTTGTTCTCTGAGAATTATTGCATTGACTTCACCAATTACATCCTGGAAGAATAAAAGCTATTTTTGCTCCCTTCTGCCCTGCAAAGGAAAGGGATTCTGTTGCTGGTGTCAAGGCAGTGACAATACAATGACCTTAACCTGAAAGGTATGTTCAGTTTGAATTCTCTTAAGGGGAAAAGGAACTAATATTTATTGACCTACTACTATAATTCAACAGCTTCAATGCATTACTCAAGGCAATTCTGCAATGTAGCATTATTTTCCACATTTTCAGAATTGGAAACAGGCTCAGAAAGGTAAAGTAACTTCCTCAAGGTCACACAGCTAGTACATAGTACAGTCATATTCAAACTCAAGGCTGTTGGACTGAAAGCACATGCTTTGTCCATGGTGCCCCACGGTGCATACTCAGTATTTCAGCCAAAGCAAAGGAGGGAGTACTGGTACACTACAAGGTCCATTCACCCAATCCTGTTATGAACTCTAGGCCTGGGATGTACACCACTTCCCTTCCAGGTAAGTCCTACTGCACAAGCTCATTCCTAGCAATGACCAACCATGAATATGGATGCTGCAGACTTATTAATGGGCCCAGTAGTCCCCATTCCTTATTACTGTACTTTCACAGTTTAATTCCTTTCCCCCAGATAACTTGAGCCCTGTTAATTATTTTCCCTTGAGGTCAGCAGCAACAAACCGGAAGAGAATCGGGTGACATAAAAAAATACTAGCTGCTCAAATACATAATACAACTTCCTGAGTCCTGTCTGGTGTGGCTCAATTGGTTGGAGCCTCGTCCCATAACCGAAAGGTTGCAGGTTCAATCCCTGGTCCAGGTGTATACAATCGCCAGTATGAGCACATACGGGAGGCAACCAATCAATATTTCTCTCTCACACTGATGTTTTTCTTCTCTCTCCCTTCCTCTCTGTAAAAGCAATGAAGGGGGGAAAAAAAAGCCCTCAGGTGAGGATTAAAAAAAAAATACAGTTTCCTGAGACAAGGAAGGGAGGGAAACATTGGGTAGAGGTAGGAGGGCTCTGACCCTGAGGTAAGCAACACCTCTCCTACCTCAGAAAGGAACCTGTTTAGAGCTGCCCAGGTATTTGGAAGATCTACTGTTTTTCTTTTCCTTTTCCCCCCATATAAATGCATAGTTAGCATTACAATTTACACATCACAGTACCCACCTCAATTCAGAGGCCCACCACCTTCTTAATCAAATAACCTCACAAGTCTTTCCTCAGTTTCCCATTGCTCAAGGAAAGGAAAACTCTGGAACAGGTCTTACTTATTTGAGCTTTGCTTTTCTTTTTTGAAAAAGACACAAAAGTGTAAACAGAGCTTGTTCTAGAGTTTTAAATTCTGTTCTTAAATAATGAGACCTGGCATTGTTAGAGAGGTTCAAGGACAAAAGAATGGGAGTAAGAACAACAACAAAGACCACACATCTTGTTGAAGAACACAAATAATCATAGCTTGGGACTTACTGAAAGTGACCCCATAGATTGTCTACAGGCTAATATAATGGCCAGTGTTGCACAGGAAGCCACCAAGAGCAGCCACCATTCGCTGCACTAAGAGCCAGACTGGCATTTTCCCATTGGATTCTCACGATGACAGTGTGAGGTAGGTATTATTACTACCATCAACTTGTAGATGAAGAAGCGAAGGTTGGGAAGCTAAACAACTCATTCAGTTCACACAGCTGGTAAAAGGCAAAACTGGGACTAGAACCCAAGTCTGTTTTGCTAAGATAAAGCTTACTGTTTTCCAGACCAGCACTTGCCTGGCTGGGAAGGGGGAGTGGAAGGAAGTTTGGAGGTTTTCTCGAATGTGCTCCTCCAGGGCTGGCCAGAAGCTGTGCTAGTCCCTGGACCCTCCACAAACCTGTCTGAACACCCTCCTCACCATAGGCACCACTTCTTCCAAACCTGCCTTGGGCTCTTTGTGGGCCTCAGTCCCCTTCTTCCCTTAAGTCCTGCTAAGTCTGTGCTGCTCCTTCTAGTATACTGCTCAGAGAACCTCAGTGGTTGCTAACACCTCTCTTTTACAAGCTTTTGTCTGGGTTGTCCATTTGGCATAAGTCACGTGCTAATCTGTGTGATTGTTCTAGATTATCAGTTACAAGAAAATCAAACTGGTTCCTGTTTCCCGGAGTCTACATTGGTCCCATGTGTAGATCAAGAAGAATAAAGACAGCAGGGCTGCTATGTACTGAGCGCTCACCAAACACCAAGAGCTGTGCAGGAGGCTTTAGCTAATTTATCTCACTTAATCTTCAAACAAATCAATGTGTACCTTTCATTTTCTAGATTAAAGTAAAAGGGATTCTGGAAAACTTACAGTGAGGTTAATGGCAATTTCAGTCCAAATCCTTCTACTTCAGTGTCTCTTATGCTATTCTCGCTAAATAAATACTACCTTTTCTTAACCATTATGTTATATTAAAAAATGGAGGTCTCCTGGTCAAGATGGTAGCATAGGTAAACACCTCCTTGCACAACTACATCAAAATTACAACTAAAATATAGAACAACCATCACCCAGAACCATCAGAAATTGAGTTGAATGGGAGTCTGACAACTACGGAATTAAATAAACAACATTCGTTCAGACTGGTAGGAGGGACAGAGATATGAAATGGGCTGGTCCCAAACCCACGTGCGGTGGATAAAAATTCAGGAGAGATATCTGGGGAGCAAGGAGTCCCAGCTCCACACTAGGTCCCCAGCCCAGAGAGACAGTGTCAGGAAGACAAATCCCCATAACTTCTGGCTACAAAAACCAGTGGGGACTGAGTCAGCAGAAGAAACTTCTGGAGTCCCAAGCAGTTCCTCTTAAAGAACCCACATACAGGCCTACTCAGACTCATTCCCTCTGAGCTCCAGCGCTGGGGTAGCGGCTTGAAAGGCACCAGTGGCATACAGGGAGGAACTGAAGTGTCTGGCAGAAAGCAAGAGCTGGGGACAGCTTTCTCCACGACAGAAAAGCAGGCAGAGCCCACTGTCCCTTTTCTCAGCTCTCCTCTCCCCCTGCCCAACAGAACCAAAGATCTGGCAGGTGGATGCCATATCTGAGACTCTATCAACCTGGCTCACACTGTATGCCCTATCCTGGAGATCCCCTGAGATTCCATCCCACCCAACTCACTGGCACACCCAAACTATTAACAGTGACTCTCTATATAAATGGCTGGTCTTGGCTCATCCTTCACAACTTCCTAAATCCTCTCAAACAAGCAACAGCCAGCCTAAGTGAGCCCTAGCTCCCCACCCTGCCCCTACCTCTTGATAAGTGGCTCCAGGCCTGTCACTAGCAGCAGCCAGCCCAGATTCACAGCTTAGCTTTGCCTGGGAATCTCCAAGCACAGCACAAGTAGCGGCCATCTCAGATTGCTTTATAGTTCAGGCAGGGTGGTACTGGGCAGAATACAGGTAGGGGTTAACCTTGGCCTGTACCACCCAGGAAACCCCAAAGCCTGTGCACCCAGTAGACAAATACAGACCACATCAGAGCACTATGACCCTGACCCTGCACAGCTGATCCTCCACAGAGGGTGAAGGTCGGTGGCCAGTAGCCACAGCTAGACCTTGCAGCTGACTGGCCTGGGTAAATCCCTTGATTGACCTGCAAATAGCAAGCAAGGCTCAACTACAAGAGGAGGGTGTACTCAACCCACACAAAGGATGTACCTCAAGTACCCAGCTTGGGTGATAGGGAAGCTGTGTCACTGGACCCTACAGGACACCTACTATATCAGGCCACACTACCAAGAGAGGGTGTCATAGCAGCTCTACCTAATACATAGAAACAAACACAGGGAAGCTGCCAAAATGAGGAGACAAAGAAACATGGCTCAAATGAAAGAACAGATCAAAACTCCAGAAAAAGAGCTAAACAAAAGGGAGATAAGCAATCTATCAGATGCAGAGTTCAAAACACTGGTTATAAGGATGCTCAAGGAACTTAGTGAGGACCTCAACAGCATATAAAGGTACAGTCAGAAAGGAAGGATAGACTAATTGAAATAAAGAACAATTTACAGGGAATCAACAGAAGAGTGGATGAAGCTGAGAATCAAATAAATGATTTGGAACGTAAGGAAGCAAAAAAGAACCAATCAGAACAACAAAAAGAAAAAGAATCCAAAAAATGAGGATAGTGTAAGCAGCCTCCAGGATAACTTCAAGAGGTCCAACATCCACATCATAGGGGTGCCAGAAGGTGAAGAGAAAGAGCAACAAGTTGGAAATGTATTTGAAAAAAATAATGAAAGAAAACTTCCCTAAATTGGTGAAGGAAATAAACATACAGGTCCAGGAAGCACAAAGAGTCCCAAACAAGATGGATGCAAAGAGGCCCACTCCAAGACACATCATAATTAAAATGCCAAAGGTTAAAGATAAAGACAGAATCTTAAAAGCAGCAAGAGAAAAGCAGCTGGTTACCTACAGGGGAGTTCCCATAAGACTGTCAGTGATTTCTCAAAAAACAAAAAACAAAAAACAAAACTCTGCAGTCTAGAAGGGACTGGCAAGAAATATTCAAAGTCATGAAACGCAGGGACCTACAGCCAAGATTGCTCTACCCAGCAAAGATACCGTTTAGAATCAAAGGGCAGATAAACAGCTTCCCAGACGAGAAAAAACTAAACAAGTTCATCATCACCAAACCATTATTATATGAAATGTTAAAGGAACTTATTTAAGAAAAAGACCATCAAAACTATGAACAATCAAATGGTGATAAATACATACTATCAACAATTCAATGTAAAAAAACAAACTAAGCAAACAAGAACAGAGACAAAATCACCATACAGAGAGTGTTTTGATGGGTGCCAGATGGGAGGCGGGTGTAGGGGAATGGATGAAGAGTTGAGGGGATTAAGAAGTACAAATGGGCAGTTATGGAATAGTCATGGAAATGTAAAGTACAGTAGAGGAAATGGAGTAGCCAAAGAACTTACATGCACGACCCATGGATATGAACAATGGTGTGGGCATTGCCTGAGGGAGTGGGGGGAGCTGGATGAAGGGGGACAAAGAGGGGGAAATGGGGACAACTGTAATAGCATAACCAATAAAATATAATTTTTAAAAAAGATTCTAATTAAGTGGAAAAACTCACCCCTTACAATTCTTCAGTTATGAATAATGATACTGTCTCATAAACGAAAATTGCTTTTCCACTTTTAAGAAAAAACAAAAAATGGTTATTTGATATTTATAGCTAAAAAATATAAAATAGTAAGTGGACACTTCATAGCCAGAAGAAAATTATATTTGCCTTACTACCATCAATGAATTAACTGATACTCTTTTTTGTTCTAAACAGGATTTAAGGCAGTTGTTATGAATATGTTCAATACCACAGTTGCAGTAGGAAAAGAAATGGGGACAACATGCCCTGGCTGGGTGGGCTCAGTTGATTGGAGCAGCATCCCATACACCAAAAGGTTGAGGGTTTGATCCCCAGTCGGGGTGTATACAGGAGGCAACTGAGTGATGTTTCTCTCTCTCTCAAATCAATGAACAAAGAAAAAAATGCAAGCTGGGGTGAGGTCAGTACTGCACTTGTGCACTGTGAGGTTCTGCACACCTGCTGGGGTGCCCGCAAATTTGTCTCTGAGCTCTCCAGCTGCCAAGCCTAGGAGGGAAACAGAATCATAATGTGATTTATGGTGTCCATAGAGAAAAATGGCCATTCAGGTGCTTGAGTTTTTAAAAAGCAATGGGGAGGGGAGAGAGAAAATTAATATCTCATAATGTATTTATTATGTGCTGGTCAGTCAGTCAACAAACATTACTATGTGTCAGGCACCACAATGGGCTGAGGCTAGAGAAGAGTTCTGTTCCTTGCCTATTTGGAGCTCATGGTTAACAACAGACATTGAACAAGCATATTCCTGTATGTGGGTAAGCTGGTGCTGGGACACTTACACGGAACTGTCATCCTCTCATTTCATCCTTGCAGCAATCTTGAAAGCCTCATCTCCATAATTTACAGAGGAACCTTTGGCTCAAAGAGGTGAAGCAACTTGACAAAGGTCACAGCTAGTGAGAGGCAGAAAATACTGCGTGAAAAGTAGAAGAGACGCAAATGCCATGAGTTAATTAAGTTTTCTTTGAGGAAAAGCTGTTTAACTTTTTGCCTGGGTTCCAACCAGCTCTCCCTGATTTCTGATCAACAACAGAGGATGAGGATCCATGAGAGGACAGGAGTGATTCTAGATTGGGAGAGGAGGCAGAGACTGCCTAGTTTCCACCTGCAATTTTGGCAGCCAAACCACAGGGCTCACCCACAGTAGAGGAGCTCAGCGTGTGTGGCGCTGGGCAGTGGAGATGGTTTGCTAATTTGAGACAGGTGTATACCACTGGAGCTGTGGGGTGAAGGGGAAGAGGGAGGACAATGCCCTTTGAGTGTGGCCCTATGGCTTTGTGGGGTAGTAACTCTGGGGGTTGGGAGAGATGCCTTCTAGAGCTCCAAGGCACTAAACTCAACTGAATGAACACTTGAGTTACAAAAATAATGCCTGAAAGAAAACGTATAAGGTCAACATCAAAGCCTGGAGCAGTCCGCCCTTCTGTGCCTCCTTGGTCTACCGGAAGGAGACGGGCTTGGAAAACATCAGGAAGGGCTCAGTCGCTAAGACCACTGCAGCAGGATAAGTTAATCACAGAGCAAAGGTCAGGAGACGGGGCTCTGATGGCCCCAGAGAGTTCAATGAGAACCATAAGAGCTAGAGCCAGCTGCAAAGGGGAAGTCTCAGGTTGTCAGCCACCAGCAGCTTACGAGACTCTCGTACAAATGCAGGAATGAATGAGGTACAAAAGAAATGAGAGAAAAGAGCTCTATGGAAAAACAATCAAGAGAAAGTAACAAACCAAAAAAATGTAAAAGGTAAAAATGCAACTGGTAATAAGAGAAAAAGATTTTATCTTTTTTGTGTTCCAGGACTAAAATATGTCACATGCCAAGATGCAAAGTAACCAATTTCCTTCTTAGTCTAGCCTCAAAGTCATTCCAATGTTTAAGGGGAAGACAAACGCACAGTTGGGAGATGACTCTGAGCCCAGCACTGTGCTCATGCTTCATATATTCTCCCTCATTCCCCATCTCGGAGAGGCAAGGACACATCGCAAAAGCCCTGACATGAGGTGTCTCCCCCCACTGCTGCAGCTTCTGTGATGGTGGCATTGCATGGTCTGTGGATCTTGCTCTATTGGTGACCGGGAGCATACCAAGAATGTCTGTTGCAGAGACCTCCACACTGTGCCTTAAAAGCTTCAGTTTTCTAAGCGTTGGGTTCAAGAGACGTTCCAGGTGAGGGAGAAGCGAGGAATGTATCCCAGGAGAATGAAAACCAGGTCCAGGCTTGGTCGTATAAGCAGATATCAGAGCCAGCTCTGTCCCATGGAAGCTAGTTAGAAACTGGGCCAGAAAGGCAGGCTGTTGCCCAGAACCACATCAGGCAGAGGGAAGGGGCCTGGCAGGGTGGGCTCAGTGGGCAGGTCCAGGCACTCAAATATAACTACTGAGGAGGTAGAGGGCCACTGGGTGGGGTGTGTAGGCTGCAGTCAGGTTGGGCGAGCAACAACCACCTTCCCCAACTAGGGAAGGGTCATTCCTGTGGTAGAGACACCCTGCAGGTCTCAGCACCTCTGTGGGAATATCGCTGTCAAGGCTGGAGAAGAGCTGTCTGCTACACTACCATCTGCTAAGTCAGGTACACCTTGGAGGGACCAGGCGAAGGGGTCTGATGCCAACCTTCTACGCACACTACTTGTTTTTATAAAACAGTCAATTGTGCTTTATATACTTTTGGAAGGTTAAAAAATGTGCTTTTTTAAATAATAAGGATTAATTACCTTATTAACAACAATTAAAGAATGCATTAAAAATGTAATGCATCTGGAACTGGATATTGGTGATGGTTGTGCAACCTTGTTGAGTGTACTAAAAACACTGCATTGTACACTTTTAAAAGGGTGTATTTTATGATAGATGAACTACATTTCCATCTAAAAAATCAAATGGAGAACTTGAAAAGACAGTTTTCCTACAGAACCTATAATATAGCTAGATATAGATTCCTATAGAATCTATAGTACAGAAAATGCAAGGGGCCCAGTCTCTTCTCTCTCCCATTTTTCCACCAAGAAGATACTTTACTCAGAAACTGTCCAAAGCTTCCTGCAAAGGCTCCAGGCATTTTCAGTTTTGGGCTCCGCTGCAGGAAATGAAGGTGCATGTCAGTGTAGGACTCAGTGACCGTTGTCATCTAACAACTTCTTTTTAGCTCCTATTTGATTCCGGGCTCTTTATGGACATGTGTGCTGTTAGCTGTATTCTTGTGGGTGAGGAAACTGAGACTCAGACAGATCATGTGACTCACCCAAAGACATATATTCAGTAGGACCAGAGCTGGCATTTGGACCTAGAACTCTTTTCTACTACTCAGCCTTTCTGTTCCAACCTCAGGGTCAAATTCAGCCAAATCTTACTTAGTAATTCACCTAGAAATCTATAGTTTCCTTTTGTCCAACCAACACACAATGTTTATGCACTTCCTAAGCATTAGGCCCACCACACCCCATTTTCCTTCTTCTGCCTGAAGCAGAGACCCAGGTCCTCCCCATCTCCTGCCTCTCTTGCACGAGCTCCTTGTTGTCAAGGTTCCATCCTTAGCAGTAGGCCTATCTTGATCCCTTGCTGCTTCTTAGCTTTAAAAAAAATCTCTGTTCTCCCATTCTTGCCTGGACACTTGTGTGTTCTCTTGTAAAATAATGTTTTCTCAAATCCAGAACCACTATAAGCTCCGACCTTCCTATGCCCAATGCTAGGAATATAGTAGGCACTCATAAATGCTGCAAAATGGAAATGATACACAGTTTTTTTGCTTACTTGTTGGAATTCAATATTTAACAAAACTTACGTAAGTCAGAGTTAGGTAAGAGAATGTCAGCCACACCTGTCTACCTCATCTACTTCCATCCAACCTCCCCTGCCTTGGTGTTGTGAATTTCAACAGGATTTGGGGAGTCATATCTAGTCATTAATAACAAAAATAGTGCCTACTATTTATGGAGAACCTGTTTTGTGTCAGTAGTAATTACTATTCAAGTTTGACAAAAGAGAGGAGGTTCAGTGACCTCAAAGCTAGTATATGGGGAAGCCAGAACCAAAGGCAGGTTTTCTGGTTTCTACCACATTTCACTGACCTGTATTTCTGCCACCAAGAATGTCAACAATACCACTTGCTTTAGCATTAATGTATTCCCTCTGCAAAAGTTCATGGCATCAATGAAGATAAGAGATTAGAATGGAGGCAGCTCTGATCATCCAGATGTCACTTCACAGCTGTGTCTAGTGAGGCCCTATCACCCACGTGGACTGTGCACCCTGAGATTAGGCACATTTCAGACTGTTTGCTAAAAACCCCAGATGGAATACACGATGCAGCATGGAGTGATTGGCTCAGAAATCCACGTGCACTACAGATAAAGAACCTACAACCAAGATCTCTCACAGAGAATCAAAGTAAGCCCATTCTGAGTGAAAGAAAGGCTTCCAGAGTCCCTCAGAAATAAATGTCAGGAAAGCAATGCAAATCCAAACCTTAATTGTGCACCTCTGATTTAACTTTTCCATTCAACCGTGCTCTCAGCAAGCATCAGGAGTTAGCTACTCTCTTGGCTCTTGACCTGGCTATTCTTTGGCCACATGAACTTACTTGTCTTGATCTGATATGGAAATATGTTATCACAAAGGTGTGTTAACAAGTGTCCAAAATAACCCAAATATGCAATTAAACTTGGGAACTGACTTGTGGTCCTTATTTAGGATGGCTTCTGAATAAATGAGAAAAAGGAATTTACATGGGAAATACCATATGGCTTCTACTGGGACCTTTTATTAGCAACATTTAATTAGCACAGTGCCTTGTACATAGTAAGTGCTCTATAAATATCTGCTGAATGAATGAATAATTAATCAATGATAACATAAGTTTACAATTAGCAAGTCATCAAGAAGGCCAGAAGCAGAATTTTTTCATAAAATCTTGATGATGGGTATACCTTCTTCTCTCACGCTTTGGAGTGTTAGTAAGAAAAGCTTTAATATCAGATAGCACTGGATTGCAAGCGCAGGCTCTGCCACTTCTTAGCTGTGTGACAGTGGGTAAAACACTAACCTCTCTGAGCATCAATACCCTAATCTACACAATAGAGCTAATAAATTTGCCTTGCAGTGTGATCTTGAAGATTTGCAATAATGTTTATGAAGAGCTTGACACACACTGGACTCAATAGATGGCGGTCATTATAATGAGAGGGAATGCCGATTCTCATCAGCAAGTCAATCCTTTTGTCCCAGAGACGGGAAGGCTCTGCCAACACTGGCCAAGGTCACGACTGCCATCAGCCAAGGTAGGCAACATTCTCATTTTCACTTTCAAAGTTAAGAGAAAAGCACAGATCTAAAGTAGAAAGGAACCAGCAGCACATGTTTTTAAATATTCATAAGGGCTGGAAATGTCTTACTCCTTTCGTTTTCTCTGCCATCTGCTTTTGTTTCTTTTCTTTTCATTCTTATGCCACAGCTGCAAATGAAAACAACCATACAATAACTCAAGTTAAATAGAAAAAAATCAAAATAAAAACAATCTGAGGAGTAAAAAGAAAAGATGAATTATAAAGTTTTTCCCTGAGCTCACAGACTACAGAAGCAACAATGTTTGATGTGAGGTAAACCCTCTGGAAACCCAAATCCGTGTCCGATGTTTATAATAATCATGATAAGAGCAGCCGCCACTTACTGTCACTTGATAACAATGTCTCTAATTCCTAAAGTCACCCTTTCAAGTAGGCAAATTAAACCCATTTTACAGGAAAAGAAATGGCAGACCAGAGGGGTAAAATAAATTTTTAATGGTGACACAGCTAACGAGAGATGAAACTGAGACGTGAACACAGGTATGTCTGAACCCAAAGCCCAGGCACTTTCTCTATTATCCTCTTCAAAAACGAGAAGGAACCTGAAAAAATTAAGTTGGGAAATATTTAGGGCAGACCATTTGTGCTAAACTGATTTATTCGGATAATTAAAATTCGTGATTATAGCTCTAATTAAAGTTAACTCAGATAATTGGTTGTTGTATTTGTGAAAGTGCAATTAGAGTCTCCCACATAATTGCGGGGTTTTCAGCATCATAGTTTCCATTTATTCACTGCATCTCAGAGCTTTGCTCTTCTGGCCTCTGTTCTACCAAAAGCTGCATTACAGCTCTTAGGGTCTCTGAGCTCAAGGACCATGACCTATGATACCAGGGTCTGAGCTCAGCCTCATTTAACACGTCTTTGTCCCGAAGTCAATGAACACCTCATCTTCAAGTGCAATGTAAAAAGCTCTTACAGCCTACACTTTACTGTTGTCCTGAAAACTCCTAGCAGCATGTACCTGAAGAAAAACTGGCAGCAGTGGTCCTCATGTGTTAATTACACTTGTGAAGTCTATTATGCATAGAAAGGGCACCTGCTGGCAGTGAAAATGACTAGAATCTGCCCTTCCTGTGCAGTGAGTAAATTGAGAGTTCATTTCTACAGGAGATAATAGTTTTCAGATTCCATTTCGTGTATCCCCTGCATGGGGACGTACTTAACATTTAAATCATCTGCAGAGGCACAAACCTCCTTCAAATTTACATGTTTCAGGCTCCTAGCACTTTACTTACGACGCTAGTTATCCCTGCTGGCTCTTACCACCAAGGATTAAACTCAATGTGGTGAAAGTCACTGAGCACAATAGAATCAAGTTATTAGCATTGACTCAAATTTCATGGCATTTGTAGTTTCTGACCAAAGCAGTGGTAGCAGGCTGAAGGTGATCAAATCAAGCCTTAACGGAGGTTTTTTTTTTTCTCTTGGAGTCTTTTATTTCATCATTCTTGCATCTTGCAGTTAATAAACAGGTACCAATCCCCACTGGTCTGTAATCATCCTTTGGTCAAATGTCAAAAAGTTCTTTCATGGGAACAAGAAACCAGGAGAGAAACGCTATCACACAAACAGAAACTTCCAAGATGGAACATAATCTCGAAATTCACTCAGACTCAGAAAAATACAAGCCTTAACTTGGATTTTCTGGAGTAGAAGTTTGGGGTGACAAGGACTTACTTAGCAGCTTCCTTGACAAGTCTTCCCTTCTAGGTCAGACTCGCCAGGATCACTGCTCTCACCAGGTTGGTGACAAAGTTCTGGACAGTGCTGGAGTTAGAGAGGGAAGTGAAATGAGGATCTCAGATCAGCTGCCACAGGAAAGAGTAAAAACAGCTGATAAATCCTCTAAGCAAACAAGAAAGGAAGAGTGGGACCTGAGATGGCAGCTGGAAAAAACACTGGTTTTTTTTAAAGTAAAACTTTTCAATTATAATAACCGCACTTTCTTCATTGAAATAGCTGAAAAGTTTAAAAATAAAATAAAAATCATACAGAATTCCTCTCCCTCCTTCCTATCACAAATCACTGTTAACATTTTGGTGCATTTCCTCCCAGATTTCCGCAGGTGAGTGTGTATACACATTTAATTTTTCTGTTACATATACACATACTTTTTGGTTTATTTTTATAAAAATGGAATTATACAGTACATAAAACTTATGGGCAAGTTACTAAAACCTCTTGGGCCTTGGTTTACCAGTCTGTGAAATGGAGTCAATGACACCTGCCCTACAGGGTTTCTGATTGCAGATGCGAAGGAGATGGCCCAGTAACTGGGGCCTAGGGGACCTTCACCACTGGCAGCTGCCGTGATCACTGATGGTACTGACAGAGCATTTTCCCCTCCGCTGTTGGTTTTAACCTAGCTAACAATTTAGCAACCAAAACTTTCCAAGTAATGGAAAGCTAAAGTTGTGCTATTACCAATCCCTGCACACAGGAACCCCTGGGCGTTCCTACCTAAAGCACAACGTCGAGACACACAGGCAAGTCTCTCCTAGCGAGAACCCTGAGGCTTCCCTCAGAGCACTTGTCTGCATGCGGTGAATAGGGGGTCATGAGTCTCCTCTGTGGTGCCCCTGAGATGGGTGTGGTGGCCTAGGGACCTGTGTCTGTGTGAGAGTATGTGCCTGTGAGGGTGTTGTATGTCAGGGGGTGGGTGGCAAGAGGACTGGGTGCCACTGTGTGAGTCTGTCTTTGGAAACATATGCCCCTGTTTTACCTTTTCTATTTTTCTCACTGTCTCCTCTCTGCCTTCCTTGGCTTTGTATTTTGTTCTTTCTTCTCCCCCTCTCTCCCCTGACCTCCTCCCTCTTCTCTGTCTGTCTATGCCAAGCTCATCAATCTTGCATTCAGACAGCAACAACAACACTACCGTGGGCCTTTCCTTTGAGATACACGACAGGGGAAGTGACTGATAGCTGGTTAGGATGCTCAACAGGAGCGGCAAGCCTGAGCAGAGGAACAGCCCCTTAATCTCATATAAGAGGTGGGAGAAAGGTGTGGATAAAAAGTAGGTAAAAATAGACAGGGGGATGTTAAGAATAGTATAGGAAATGGAGAGACCAAAGAACTTATATGCATGACTCATGGACATGAATTTGGGGTGACTGCTGGAGGGAATGGGGGTACCGAGCAGAGGAGGACAAAGGGGGGGAAATTGGGACAACTGTAATAGCATAATCAATAAAATACATTTTTTAAGAAAAGAGCCACTTGATAAGAAATATACCCAGTAGAGAAATGAGCTGATTCATTTAGTGCTAGGCACTAGAGAGGGTCGCTGATCTTCACTTGGCGGCCTTGAGCTACACCTTTATTGCACCCATCACTTCTTGGGGTGAGGGTGAGCCCAACATTCAAATTAGGGCTACTGAGGAATACCTTTAAGCTCCCAGGTCAACCTGGCTACTTTGGTGAACCTTTTCAGGGGCAGGTTTACAAACTGGGTTGGAGAACCCAGCAAAAAGTATGACTGACCTGAACTCACTCTGAACCAACTGTAAATATCCTGAATCATCTGTTCTTAAGCGACAGAACAGCGGCCCCTCAAATGGGTCTCTTTCTCCTGAAGCTGTCAACTTCTGGCAGGTAGTGCCTTTTCCTATATATGTATAGTTCTGAGCTGTCTGGAGACAATGTCTTTAACTACATCACACTAGAGAAAGAAACTATTCAGAAGGAAAATGGATCCCAATTCGTCTTTTTGGTGATCTACTGAAGACAGAGCATGATGACGACAGTGCTTCCGCAGAAACACTCTGAGTGCTTATCATGAGCCTGCTTTTCTGCACGGCGCCCTTTCATCTGTTACACCATTTCATCTTTATGTAATTATGTATACAACAACTTCATTTTGCAGATGACGAAACAAGGTCTTAAGCCAAGTGACTTGTCCAAGGTGGTACTGCTGACTCTTATCCTGCCTGCCTTCCTTCCACTAAAATACAGTTCACTGAACTGAAATTCCCATCAAAAAACGTGAGGGTTTTGAAGTCTGGTTTGTGCTCCCAAACCACAGCTGAGAGCAAGTCTTACAGAACGTGCCAGCACATGGCTGAAACTTGAAGATCTTGGGGGTCTTGACTGTTCTTGTTATCAGTTTCCAATTTGTCTTAGAAAAAAAAAAATCACGCAACTACTTGGTGCTTTGGCTTCCCCAAACTGAGAAATGGGAAAATGTTATCTATTCACTTTAACTCTTAAGAATGCCATGACATATACAAAAGATATTTGGAAACAAAAGGGCCGTGCCGTCATGTGGTTTAAAATGCATGTCATTTTTTAAGTTAGTATTTTTCATGTAGAGTCACCAAGTGCATTACCAGCTACAGCCTTAACATTCCTTGCCAGTTCCGAGAGAAGGAAAGCAGAGGACGGGGGAAGCAGCGGCCTTACCAGCAGTAGTCCAGCAGGTGCGGTGGCAGGACGGGGATGTACACGTGCTGCCAGAACATGGGGTAGAGCATGGCGGCGGACCCGTGGATGCAGGCGGTCAGCTGCAGGAGAAGCAAAGCAGAGGTCAGAGCTAACAGTCAAATGAGGAGATACTGTCCTACTGGAGTTCAGCAATAAAATTAAATACATACTTCTTGATGTATTTAAAATAAGTTAACTCAATCATCCTAATTCAAATTTAGTTAAGAGGCTGCTTTTCAAAAAAAAAAAATCTATTTTTTCCTGATTATGAAGCTAATGCACAATGACAATAGAAAATTTAGAAAATGGAAAAAGGGATAAAAGAAAACGAAAGTCTTCACCATCTGAAAATAATTTAATATTTTGGGGTATTACATACATATGTACTTGTATTTCCTTTTCTAATAAAATCAGGATTATTATAACTACAGTGTTCATTTGCTCTTTTTTTTGCAAGTATGCTCTTTTTTCTTTAAGTTAACATTATTTGCTGGCATTTTCCCACATCTTTAAATATTCTTAGAAAATGTATCTTTAATGCCACTCAATAAATTTCCCATACTATATTTAACTACTCTTCTACCATTAAGTTATGTAATCAGATCAGGTCAGTAATTTTTATAGCTGGCTCCTAGATGTAGAATTCAGATGTAGAATTAAAGGTTATAAATATTTAAGGCACTTAATAACTATAGTAATATAAACATAATACATGCATTCATACAGCAAACAGAGGAAGGACGAGGGTCTTTACACCAGCCCAGCTGTGTACTGCAATGTCCCCTTGCTCCTCACCAGCACTAAGAACTGCAGTCAAGGTAGTAGCTTTAAAATTGTATCTATCTTGATTTTTTTTTTAATTCCTCTTATCATGACTGAGGCTGAACATCCTGTCATATGATTCTGGACTATATTTCTTAGGTAAATGGTCTGTTCCTAGTCGTAGGCCACTTTTTCTAATGACTGTTAGTATTTTTTAAAATTGATTTATAAGCAAAGAGTAGATATGCAAAGGATACTAATCCTTTGCGATGTTTAAAAAATACTTTAACCTTACTTTTTTTTTTTAACTTTTGAGGTGAAGAGGTTTAAATAATTACATAGACAAATATTTTCCTTCATGACAGTGTCCACTGCTTTTATACTAAGAAAGTCCCCCAAATCTTGCCCTAGTGTTTAGCTTTCATCCATCTGGAATGAATTTAGATTCAAGGACTGAGGTGAGAATTTATTTTTTCCATATAGTTAATCAATTGCCCCAGCACTCTTAGCTGACTAATACTTCCTCTCCCTCTTCTTTGGACATATTCCCATTTCATGTTCCTTTTTTCCTTAAGAGCTAGACACCTCACATAATCAATACTTGATATAATTAAAATTTTGGGAAACAAAGATATAATGGAATAAAATTGCTATAAAATTCAATACAGTGAAAAAAGGAAAAAAACCAACACCTTGGGAGACTGGCTATGAAGTGACAAAAGCCAACAACACATGTTTCTTTCTGTCTTGTTTCTTTGGTTTCTCGGAAGCCTGTTCCCAGGAGGACTTGGCTTCTTTTGGAAGCCGTTAACTGGCCTTTGCTGACAGAAGGACATTTACGTGGCGAAAGAGTGACATGCCAAGGCCCAGTTAAAAGAATCCCAGCGGTTAGTGTAACATGAACAGCTTTAAATTGGACATGCAGCTGATGTATCACAGTTGTGAGAGCTGTGTATTAAATCCAGGGCCACTACTCCCCCGACCCCTCTTCCCTCCAGACCCTGTTCTTTAAATCAGGTACATGTCACGAACAGGAGCTGATCCAGCAAACTCTCCAGAGCTGTTCCCAGCAACACCACCAAGGTTTATAGGTTTAACCCACTACTCTTAACCCATTTTAAAATGCTTCCTTATAAAGGAGGCTATCTGTCATATTATACATGACTAATCTCTTCAGGCATAGAAGAGATGAGAAATCTTTGCTGGTGTTGAATGAATGAAAATGAACCAACTCCACCCTGAAGTCTGGCTGCAGTGTGAAACTGGCCTTGGGCCCCAGCTCTTTCTGCCCATCCTTTAGGAGTCGAACTACTCTTACAGAAGTGCAGGTCCAGTCATGGAACATCCTACTCAGAAGTCTCTGGGGCACATCTGGAACAGGCAGGTCTCCACCAATTCCCAGTCTACCTGGAGAGGAGCACCGGCAGCTAGAGCTGGAGATCTCACAGTCTCTAGAGCTGCTTTCTCCAAGTGTATTCTTAGAACAAAGCACTTACAGACTTAGAAGAAGGTATACACTCCTCTCTCTCCTTCTCTCTTTCTACCTGGTCCCTGAACTGGCCCAGATCTGTGCCCATAGCAAACTCCTCCTGCCTCAGGTCTCTGGGCAAGTGCTACTTCCTTCCATGGCTCACCTCGGCATACACCCCATCACTAATGGGGCTATAACTGCCTGCATATTTGTCCTCTCCTTGTAAAGTCCAGAAAGACCTGTTTCTCTTCTTCATGTTCTCGTGTGTATGTATACATATATTCATGCTAATGCAATGTTTCTTGTATATAAAAAATAATTCTACTTAGAATATATTCACAATATAAAAATAGTTAGTGGCTTGGTTTTCAACATTATTGGACCAATTATTGTCATGAGTCTCACAGAGTGGTGTATATGACTCAAATTCCAAACAATAACGGCAAACTAAGACACAAGATATGTCACTTCTCGGAAAACTATGTCAATGAATTAATTCATCTGTTCATTCAATAATATGCCTACTCTAGAACTCTACGACACAACAAATAAATAAAGGCACTTTAAAATCTATAAGGTGCCATACAAATGTAAGGTATCATCACATGAATCCATTTGTGATTCTCTTTGAAGATGTCATTCAATAGTATGTTCCTGGCTGAGACAGAACTTGATTACTTGTCTCTTTTAAGCTTAAACTGGTTTGAGTCTAAATCCTATTTCAAGTGATAAAGTGTCAGAGATCTTATCTTCAATGTTTTTCTCATGTCCCCGTAACCTCAAAAAACCCCTACAGAGCTGAATGCCAAGATTTTAAAATTTCTTATCGCTCATAAAAAATAAATGTTTTAGGTATTTGGTAATCATTTTCGTTGGGAGTCTTCTAAGGGCCAAGTCTCTGCAATTGGAGTAAAATACATTTACCCACTTGATTCAGAAAACAAACAAACACAAAGGGAATTGTTGGGCTTTTTTACCAAACAGCACAAACAGCACAAACAATGTGTATTGTTACTTAGGAACAGTGGCTAATTTGACCACAAGAAAAGTGTTACGATATATCCTATGCTTGATCAGGAATACCATATTATGTCCTGTAAATTATCATTAGCTACTTATTTGAAAAATAACTCTAAAACCAGCCCTGTTTTTAAAAATGAGGGTCCTAAAGACCCACGCTCATTTCTTAGAGAATACAAAATTTAAAAGTAATGAAAATATACATTTGGATTGTAGTAAACAAAAAGCCATTGTGAATATTTAATTGAAGTGTAAGTCGAGGAAAATGATCCTATCAAAATCTCACTCAGTGGGAGAATAGAAAGATAGTATGTGTAAAATTTGCCCAAAGTCATTAGTCACAATGAATATTCATCAGAAGCCAATTATCAATCCCATTTAATGACACCCCAAAAGATTTTGCCCTGAAGCAGCTGAATAGTCTAAGACTCCAGACAAAACTAGACAAATTATACAGCCAACAGCCAGTCTAGCCAGGACACAGATTGTAAAGTAAACCACTGGTGGGTTTTTGGACACTCTTTTAGCAAATTCTGTCCTCAATTAAAGATGCACAAGGTCACTTCTATCTTGGAGCTTTCTATATGGCTTCATTAGTTTTCTTTGAGGCAAAGGGAGAGAAAGGGAGAAGGGAGTAGCATAGGACATGAATGAGGACTGATCAATGATAGAGCTGAAAAAAATCACAAAGACATTTTTGTTTTATTTTAAGGCATTTCTCAGAGATAATACCCAGATTACCAGAGTCTTAGATCCGAGAGGTAGCTCTGAAATTTAACATGGAATAAAAGTAAGAATCCCACCCTTAAAAAAATTAAAAAAAAAAAAGAGAATCCCAACAGTATATGTGCCAGGCACCACATGGGGGTTTAGAATTTTGCAAAGTGCTATTTTAAAGGTGTGTGTATGTGTGTGTGTTTACATACACACACCCTCATTGTCACATTTCACAGATAAGGGAACAATCTCAGTGGTGAAATAACTTGCCCACGGCCACATCGCTAGTGACTGAACTGGGACTCACATCCAGGTCTGTCAGACTACAATAGCCACTGCGTTTCCGCAATGCATAAATTAACTTAGAACATGTTTTGAGTGCCTACCCTGTGCCCATACACTGTGCTGACGATTTTGAACTAGAGGAGATACTGTCCCTATTAGCACGACCAAATTATGTAGAAATGTATTTGCCTTGGTGTTAGATGAACAAAATTGTCTAGGGCAAAATACCAATTAAACAGAAAATAATCATTTTTAAAACAAACACAGATCTGACAATTTCCTGGGGATTACTTACATTTAACTAAGGTGTTGTAGTGCCTTTAATCCACAGGAAATTCTAGACTATGAAGTACTGATTGTCGAAGTGAAAGGTTTGCATCCCAATTTGGCACACCTATTTGAAAGCCTGGGTTTCTGTCATGTTCCCTTTTACATACTTGCACAGAGTTTCCACTAATCCCCTTTTTTGATCTGAGCAAGCCACTTCCTCTCCTGGGTCTCAACTTCCCCTCTGTGGAAAACAAGAGGCTGGCCTACATGATCCCTCTGCCCCCTTCCAGCTTTGACAACTTAGGACCTAGAGGAATTGCTGTCCTTTGATGTGAAATATGCACCTCCTCTGCCCCAGCTCCCCATCTGACTAAATATAAGGAAAACAGGGTATGTCTGAAAGCTGGTCTTGCTTTCTCATCTCTGCAGCTATAGGGCCCCTTGGAATTTACATGCTATCCAGGCACCATCACCTCTCATTCCCGCTCCTGTCTCCAATACCTGGCTGTGGAGGGCACGGCCTTCCCCTGAGCTTCGCTCCTGACCCTCTGAGAGCTCAGAGGCAGATGACTGTAGAGACCAGGGGCATGTGAATAAAGATGTGAGCTCCTCAAGGAGAGAGCACACATTCGATTCCTCTCCTTATCTCTTACTATGCTTGACACAGAACAGGTGCTGAGTAAATGCTGGGGGAATGCTAGAATGCCTCCAGCTTAACATCATGAGGAATGATAAGCAAGATTACCAGACACTTAACCAATTGCAATTGCTTAATAGATCACCACTAGAAGCTGTAAGTTTCTAAAAGGTATTGAGATTCCAAATTCTAAAAGCTGACAGAAGAAATATCAGATGGTCACAGTCATTCAATCCTAGAACTCAGGATGTTGAAATAGCAAACTGACATCTGCTTCAGCACTGAGTTAAAGAAATTGGGATTTCTCCTCTGAATCCAAACATCAGGAAATTGATAAAATAAACAGCATAGGAAGAGTAACAGATTACTATCTTTAAAGATGGGTCAGTTAAGCCCATTCACTTCAACCAAGAATCATCCTATGTAGAAGAGTAGTAGAAAATGTCTTGTAGAAGTTAGCTTTCTCAATTGGAGAACCAGATTCTTTTATTTAATTCTAAACCATCTTTGTAGTTATCAGGAAATAAATGATGCCATGATTAAGTAGTGTTGTGGGTTTTTTGTTTGATTTTGATTTTTAATTATTCTCAAATGTACAACCCACTAGATGATCAGCAATGGGTTTTAAGTAAAATCTGTAGGGACTTGGGAAGTTAACCTATTGAACCCTTCTATGGGTATGAGAAAACCTTTAATTATAAATGGTTCAGCTATGTTCACATTGTGCTTACTACATTTAGTGAAGGTAAAGCTCGCTTTTAAGAAACTAAGATGCTTTAGCAAAAAGGCAACTTAGCCTCAGGATGAAAGAACTTCAGCTAGTCTAGACTGAAGCCGAACATGTGAGTAGAAAGAAGGAAAAGAGCAAAGAATCTCCTATTTTTCTTAGAAGTTGAAATGTAATGCTTCTTTATTTTTATTTTTGGTTGTGGGAGATGGGCAGTCTTTCTTCGAGTTGTGTGTGTGTGTGTGTGTGCACACTTTAAGTTGAGTGGAACTTGTCTTACATCTTGCTTCTCCACTAACTTCTGGAGATAGTAAGGAAAAAAATCACCCCCCCAAAAAACATACCAACATGGGGTCCCGTCGAATGCCTTCCACTAACAGCAAGATCATCCAGTCAAGAGGAAGCTTTCTTAGGCAATCACCTGCCTACTCAATCACTTCTCCGCCCCCCACCCCAACTAGCTAAAATAATTAGAGTAAGTTATTAACCTGGAAAAGAAGCTTTCATGCCGAGATTTGACACTTGAAAACATCAAAGCAACTGAAACTGCCAGAAAAAAGCCTTAGCTACCAAAGCAGAGGCAGAAACAATAGTATGGGAAACTACAGTGTCAATAAGCTTGTAGTACCATGAGTGAGGAGAGTGCAGACTTTTTTTTTTCAAACTGATTTGAGAGAGAGAGAGAGAGAGGAGAGAGAGAGAAAGAAAAAAGAAAGGGAAAGAGAGGGAGAGACAGATTTATTGTCCCACTTATTGATGCATTCATCATTTGATTCTTGTATGTGTCCTGATCAAGAAATTGTATCCACAATCCTGGCTTATTGGGAAGACGCCATAACTGACTTAGCTACCTGGCCAGGGCCAGACTTTTCTTTAACATGAGGAAAAAACAGAAACTGGGGTCATTAAAATGCAGGGGCAGCCAGGTTCCACCCCTCTTACATCCTGTGCCAAGGCAGATATTACAAACCAATTGTGGTATCAGGACGTGGCCTGAGGGCCCCTCTGAACATGCAACCATTGTCAGTGGATCCAAGAGGGCACTCAACAAGAAATCTATTTGCCACCTCAAGTCTAGTATAAGTGGGTATTTATATAGTTTTGAAAATATTCTAAGATCATAACTTATGCTCGGCTAATTTACACTACTGCTTTAACGACTCACATTTTTTAAAACAACAAAGTAGAACTGAACATGGGATCATGAGTACCTGCCAGGTGCCTGTCAAGTATCCATACACAGAGAAGAAACTAAGGAGCCTTCAGGTGGTACGAGTTACTAGATTTGAAGGCACAGGAAGCGGGGGAAGAATCTCCGCTGTAGACTTTTGTCAGGCAAACCCAGCCTTAGAAAGTGACAGCAAACTTAGAAAGATTAAAGCTATAGTACAGCCTCCACCATGACCACTTGACTCGGCATTTACCATCTACCAAGCACTGTTCTTTTTGTTGTTGTAGGTTTTTTTTTCTCTTTCTCTCTTTTTTTTTATTGTTGTTCAAGTACAGTTGTCTTTATTTCCCCCACCACCACTTCACTCCACCCCAGCCATCCCCACCTTCCACCCGTGATCCTACCCACCTTTGGTTTTGTCCATGTGCCCTTTATACGTGTTTCTTGACAACCCTTCCCCCTTTTAATCCCATTGTCCCCTCCCACCTCCCACCTCCCCTCTAGTTACTGTCAGTTTGTTTTTAATTTCAATGTCTCTGGTTATATTTTGTGTGTGCCAAGTACTGTTCTAAGTGCTTTACATATACTTAACTCATTTACTCTTCGCAGTTTATAAGGTAGGTAGCATTATTGTCCCTATTTTACAGATGAGAAAACTGAGGTTCCTAGGTATTACATGCCTCATGCAGGGGCACAGAGTTAGTGGCAGAGCTAGGATACGAACCTAGGGAGTATCCAGCTCCAGAATCTGCTCTTAGCTCACAGGAGACTGCCTCTGGGCTATGACCTGTATTGATGTGACAATCACTGAGTATCCATTATGTGTACATGCCATGCCCTCAAGCAATTTAAAACAGGCAGAGAAAGATCAAAATGCAAACAATCAACTTCAACAGAAAGCATTATGAAAGAGGTGTTATAATAGAAGTTCAAGTGTGTTCGAATATAAAGAAGGAATCATTGATTCTGCCTGGGGCAAGAATTAGGATTGCTTCTGAGATAGATAGATAGATAGATAGATAGATAGATAGATAGACAGACAGACAGACAAAGAGATAAAGACAGAGACACACACAGGCACATTAGACCAGAGTCTGGAAGGATGAAAATCAGAAGCTGTTAGTCCTCCTCCCTGAGAGGCCAGTCAGGTGGTAATGGTGGGTCAAGAGAACAAATCAGGTTCTTAAGGCCATTCTAGCACTATGCAGTGATGACTCTGGAGACCTGAACAAGAAATGAAGACTTAGTCAATGACTATGTGATTAATGAGAAGTGGGTGGATATGAAAAGCCTCATCTGAGTTGCCATGACTATTCTCGGTTGCTTGGATTCATTCACCATCCACTATCACCAGTTATACTAATTACATCTTCAGAATTCTTCCGGGTTCTCTATTGTCCTCTTTGCTTCTGAAAGTCAAATAGGGGTTTATTGGCCCTCAAACGGAAGATTCAGAGTCAGCATTTACTGAATGATTAGTATGTGCCCACGAGTGGGCTATGTGCTCATATCTATGACCATTGAATCCTTTCAACAACCCTGAGATGGGTTTTAATACTATTCCAATTTTTACAGAAGAGGGAAGAGAGATTCAGAGAGGTCAAGTAAGTAGTCCAAGGCCACGTGGCTAGGAATAACACAGGAGAGGATGAGGCACAAAAGTAGGAACTGAACAAAACCATCCTGATTTGAAGGCTGGTGGTCTCTCCTACAGGCTTGTTGTCCTTCATCTTGGGCAAAGGTAACACTAGCAGGGCTGTTGAATCATCGAGCTGGTAGACTAGCAGATGAGAATAAATGTGAATTTTCATAAGATCTGTACTGACCCCTGACTGCATGGTCTAACCTAGTATCACACTATCTTGGCTCACCAAAGTGACCAACCTTTCAGCCTGCACAAAACAGAGGACAAATGAGTCCTTGTTCTTGCAGACTTAGCACATAGTACATGCTCAAATTTCTTTAATGAAATCCACAGAGATGCCTGCCATTTAGGGCTTTTCAAGTATATTAAGATGTCAGTGACTTGAATATTACCTACTACCCATTAGTGTTGTTTTGGGAGAGACTTGATTAATAACAGTCACATAAAAATAAGCTATGAGTTTTATAATCTAAGGAATATGTAATTTATTTCACAAATTGATATACTACTAAATAATAAACAAGCTTCTCTGACATCTTCTTAATGCAATGGCTAAAAAGAAACCTCTTTATTTATACCCATGTACTCAAAGTTACACTGGTGGACTTACATTAGCATCTAAAATTACTAAAGAGCTTAAATAGATTATATTTAGCTGTGTCCCATTCTACAGTAGGCAATATCAAAATCAAAGCTCTCCCATTGAAAAATATGGAAACAAAGAATTTTTTAGTGTTGGTCTGTAGTCATGTCTCCTAAACAAACTTAACCAGGCTCCATTATACTGTCTCAAGATGAGAATGAATCTAATGATAAAAACTAAAAATAATGAAAAAATAAACATTGTTTTTGCCTTAGAGAACTGTCTAATCACTGTTTCTGAATCTGGCTATGTATCAATCATCTGGGGAACTTTAAAAAATAGACATCCTGTGATTCTATGTTAAACCTTTGACCCAAAATATCCAAATACTTGAATTTTTAAGAAGTTTTCTGCGTGATTCTAACACAGTTAGCCCATGGATTAACATTTGAGAATCACTAGAGATCTAAATCCTGTGTCTAGTCTGAAAAGCTCATTGCTTGTTGAAGCAATGAGGGAACAAGGCAGCAGAGGAAGTAAGGACGAACAGGGAGACTATGGCTGGTGGAAGTCACAGCAAATTTTAAAGTATCACCAATTAAATTGTTTACGTTCTATATATTACAGTCTCCAGAACATCTCAAGGTTCTTCATTCTAGTTATAGTGCAACACGAACAAGAGAAAACCAATTCACCCATAATTAAATGAAGAACATAGTTCAAAAGCAGTTAATTGTATTCACATTTAAAAACCAGAGTAAAACCACATAAATAAAACATACCAATCTTTCCTCCTACTTTCTGCCAATGAAGGTTCCATTCATTTATTTCTAACAGTTTTTAATATTCTCTGAGCCACAATAAAATTTTATGTGATGGAGATTAGAGAGGCTATGCTATTTGGAAGTTTGGCTACAGAGTCTGTGTTTCATGCCACTTCATTACATTTTGTAAGGATTTCCCTCTTCACCACAAGGATTAGTTTTCTTCTCACTTTGAATACTCTTCTTAGGTTGTTAGTGTGAACTAGGTTAATCTCTCTCTTTTTTAACATATAAAAGATGAACAAACAAAATGTTCAACTTATTTTATTTTTTAAATAGAACACTAAATTTAGTCTTAGAATTCTCTGTTTGGTAAGTTTCCAGTTACAAGGTCTTGGCTTCCCTTGAGCACAGTTTGAAACAAAATAATGCAGTTTGTTCCTCGGCTGGAACATGCAGAGCGGAGTGTGCAGGCAAAGAAGCCCTGGCTCTGGTCCAGTGTTTCAAACCTTCTTAAGCTGCCACTCTCATCTCTGCTTCAAGGGCTGCAGAGAGGCAAACAGGATTAGTTATTTCTAGTCCAGAACAGCTAGGAAGGCTTACACACATCATTCAGGTAGCCAAACCATTACACAGGATGGCATGGTCATGACCAGGTGGAGTGCACCAGGAAAATGGTGGGAATGAAGCCAGATCGGAAAAACTCCGAAGTCCACAAACTGGCCCTTCTTAGGTCACATGACGAGGTGGTGCTAAGACAATGGAAGCTTTGGTGGGAGTGGGTGGAACAAGAAGGCTGGGAAGGTACTGTCCCCTCACACCAACACTGAAGAATGTGCTCCCACATCCTAGTGGGACACAGAACTAGCTCCCGCCACTCTCCTGGCTACCATTGTCCAGGGCCTGCTCCAGGCCCACACTCTCTGGGACTATGGGTTAGAAAGAAACTGACAGGGGAAAGATACCAGTTTAGTTTCACCCATCCCTAAATGGGGTACTATCAGAAAAGCAGTAATTCTTTTCTGAGTTATGGGTACCGCACAAATACTTAGGAGTACAGTTTCAATTAATTAGGTCACAGGTGGCAAACACAAGGCCCACAAGCCAAATCCAACCCTTCACCTTGTTTTATCCGGCCTGGCACCTTGTTTCTACCTGGCAGCAGCGCAGAGCTTCTTCCCCCTAGTTAAGGAGAAGTTCCATTTATACAGTCCTAAAATTACATTCGGCCCTTTGAAGGTAACTGCAAGGCTGATGTGGCCCCTGGTGAAAATGAGTTTGACACCCTTGAATTAGGTAATGGCCTTACCACTAAACTGGGCTTCTTTCCTGTTTTAAAAAGCATCTGCTGAATAAAACAAATATATATTCCTTTAAAATATTCTCAGTTTTCAAAACTTCTTGTGTTACCCCTAAATTATGGAAAGGGCGATTAAGGCCAAGATACACAGGGGGTTGATGGGAACTGGTACGTGAACCCTGCAGCCACACTGAGTAGGGAAGATATGCCTCAGGGACCCACCCAGGCTGTGCTCACTGTAGGGGACCAACACAGGTGGGGCAGGGAGACAGTGGAGGCCAACACCACACACACACACACAGAGCTGGATCTAAACAGTGCTCAAGGAAACAGGCTTCTGGCTAACAGAGTAAGTGTGTCCATTAGAAATTCACACATCAGTCTTCTGTTTCCCTGGCACCGAGAGCAGAGCCAGACACGTACAAAGTGCTCACTAAATCTGAAAAAAGCTTAGAGTGCATTAAAAGGCAATGGCCAGGCTGACATTCTTTCTGTGATTTCAGATCCGGGGTCAACAGAATCATACCAAGAATATTTCTTTGGGGACAAGTGTTAAAGGGAACATATGACAAATGGAGAGTTACCAAGGAGGCAGCATGAGGTAGTAAAAAGAGGATTGGCTTGGAGCCAGGTGAAGTGAGGTTTAATTCCATCTATGCTGGTCACCTTAGACAAGGCACTTCAACTTTCCAAGTGCCAATATTCTCATCTGCAAAAGAGAATAAAACTAGCTCCTAGGGTTGCTGAAAGAGCTAATGGAAAAAAAATGTGATTAGCGCAGTGCCTGGCACATAGTAGGTGGCTCAAAATGGTTCTCTTAAAAGAATTTTAAAGGGGTGTGTGGGAGTACTAGGGACTTCCCTTATAAAGTATGCATCTAAATAAAAGTGTTCTACACGCTTAGTCTGTGGATGCGGCCAGTGTACCTCTTTGGTAGTCTTAGAGTTAAACATTTACAAACCACACAAGAAGGTCCTGTACTAACTATACAGTCAGGACTTATCTTTACCCAGGTGAGCATCCTTATCCATCAGATTGCCTCAGACTATCTTTTCAGCAATTTATGAGGATTCTCAAATTTTCTCAGTGGGATAGATATTCTTAACAATGTGTCTCTGGCCCTTGTGACAGTCCACATACAAGTATTCCAACAGTAGTTTGAGAGGTGGCACCCAATAAACATGACCTGGTCCCCTAAGCGAGCACTTTGAAGGGGCTAAGGTTCCTTCCTATGAGTAATTCCTGGATGTCTCTCCCTTGTCTGAAGCCAAAGCCTCCCGTTCCCTGACACTGCATCGTGATGACCTATTTGTATGTCCCCTACTCCCGCCTAGCATGTGACCTTGGGCAAGTTACCCCTCCATCTCTCTGATAGGCCATTCTGTAAAATGGGGATATTATTGATCTTCTAGGATTGCTGTTGGAATCACATATCATCTCTATACATCTCTATAAAGGTCTTGTTTTAGACCTATCTGTTACCCATAAGAGTTACCAAAAAACAATATGAATTAAGCTCAAGTTATGAAAATCTGGAAGAAAAATGGGGCCTCTGTGCTAGAAGAAATCACACTGAAGTATTTACATTAGAGAACAAGATTTAGTTAAGCCTTCCCTATTTATCATTTATAAAGGAAAACAATCAATATACATTAACTGAGCAAAGAAAACAAAAACTTACATTTTTCTTATACAGAATTATCACAACATTATTGACCGAGAAAGCCCGAAATAAGTATCACCTGACTCTGAACTAAACATTGCTGGGCTTGTTTCTATTGACGCAGTCATTCTCACAGAAGACGGCATTCTAGAGTGTTCGACAGCTTTGATCTTTCAGCTGCTTAATGGGGTTGAGAAGCATTAAGCTTCCATCTTTAAAAAAAATTAAGAAAAACATGGTTTGTCAAGGTATGACAGGCCGCATTTTGATTCGTCAAGAGATGGTCATCAGAAATCTCAGGCTAAAACAGCCTTTGTACTCTGCCTCTCATCAAAGAGATAATAAAAAACCACTACTGAGGAAATAACGGGCGACAATTACAAAACTTTTAAATTCTGAAACTGAAAAGGCCCAAAGGCTTGGCTAAAATTGATGTCTGCTCAGCTACTTTGTCTCCAGAGAAACTGCACATAACTGGTCAGGACCCCGGTGACCGTGTGTGAGAGGTAAGGAGAACCCCTCTCCCTAAGAGGTCTGTACCATCCATCAGTGAAGTTCGGAATTCAGTTAAGCATCAACTGTTCATTTAAAAAGAGCCTTTTTTTTTTTTTTAAGTCAAAGCAATACAGGCTTATAGCCTTAAACTCAAAACAAAAAGTATGAAAGACTCATACTGAAAAGCAGCAGTCCACCTCATGATGCTCCCTACCCTTCATTCACAATGATCACACACAGTATTTATCTCCTTATTTCTAAGTAACTATTTCTTTCTTAAAAAAGATGTTTATTTATTTATTTTTTTGGGGGGGAGAGACAGACAGACAAACAGACAGACAGACAGACAGACATCAGCCTCTCATACTCTGACTGGGGACCAAGTTCGCAACGCAGGCATAAGCCCTAACCAGGAGTTGAACTGGTGACCATTTGCTTGCAGGATGATGCCCAACCAACTAAGCCACACCAGTCAGGGTCAAGTAACTAATTCTTGATTTTAAATTTTAAACAATATTTGATTTCCCACTATAGATATTATTATAAACACATATACACTACATGCCAGACTCTAAGAGCTTTGCAGGTATTAACTCATTTTAATTTTACTTGAGCTGAGGTCATCAGTGATCTGAACAAAACCTGTCTCAGTGGAGAGGTGGGGGCTAAATCCAGAGAACACTGAGGACAGAATGGGAGAGAAACAGACAGTAAATATATATATAGAGATAAGTCTTTTGAGGAATTCTATCCTAAAAGGGAAAACAAATGGTGTAAAGGAGATGTAGGTCTAGGAAGTTTTGTTTTGTTAAGTTTGGGAGATACTATACCATTTTAGCAAGCTCATATGAATGTACCAGTAAAGAAACCATAATGATGCAAGAAAGAGGAACTCACTGCTGGAAGGATTCCCTTAAGACAGCAAGCAGGACACTGCAGCGTCGCTGTCTCAACAAGGCCCTCCTTGGCCATCTATCTAAAATCGTGGTTCCTGCCATCTCACTGCTCCCCACCCACTCTCATGCTCTGCTTTATTTTACTCCTAGTACTTACCATTAAGCTACTGTGAATACCACTATAAATACTATATATTTAACTTACCTTGTTCATTCAAGGTCTTCCCTAATAGAATGTAAGCTTAATAAGGACAGAGATTTTTGCCTATCTTATTCACTGTTGTATCCTCAGTGTCTACAGTGCGATGACAAACACCCACTGCATGAAGTCAGGTGGACGGCAGCGTGGGTGGGCCCTGGAGAGGACGGACAGTTCATGCACAGTGGCGAAGGCGGAGTGGAAGAAGGGAGATGCTGGTGTGGACAGGTGTGGCACAGGCGCCTGCCACTCTCCTCTGAGGGCTTCCATTAGATAAGAATGGAAATTTCAGGTTTGAAATCATTTTCCTTTAGAAGTTCATGACACACTTGACTTGTCTTTTGGTTCCTAAATTGTCACAGCAAAACATCGTGCAATTTTGATTCTTAGCCTTTGCACAAGGATTACTTTGTCTCTAAACTTATAAAATTTCACAATAAAAGGCTTAGTATCTTTTTTTAACTTTTCAAAAATTCTGAAATACGTGTGTATGTACATACAAAAGTATGTATACCATATAAGCAACTTTCAAAGGAAAAAATTTTGAGACTCCAAAACCCAGCACCTAACTCAATGGTGGACAAACTACAGCCTAAAGGTCAGCCCCAGCCTGACACCTATTTTTGCAAATAAAGCTTTGTTGGAACACAGCCACAGCCGCTAGTTTACTGACTATAACCTACCAGGTCAGAGTCTAGTAGTTGCAGCAGAGGCCATCTGGCCTACAGAGCCATATTTACTATTGGACCCTTTACAGAAATGTTTCCTGGTCCCTCACCCAGCTTAAGACAAAAAAACAATACTTTTGATGTCCCCTATATGCCTCTTCCCAACTATACTCTTTTTACTCTTTTTGAGGAAACTACTACCTAAATTTGTGTTCATCATTTCTTTTTTGCCCACCTTGTAATTAGTATGTGTCCCTAAATAATGTGCCACTCGAACTTTCTTACTTGAACTTTATATGAATGAAATGATACAATCAAACTGTATGGTCTTCTATAGCTTGTTTCTTTTACTCAGAATTCTGTACTAGAGACCAATCATACTGACAGTGTTCACTTGCACTGATACAGTATCCCATTATATGACTATGACAAAATGCATTAGTTCTCTGTTGATAATCACGTGGACTCTTTACAGGTTTAAAACACAAAAAACAAATGCGGCTATGAACATGCTTTTACATGTATCCAACTATACATAACCAAGAAGTATGTGTGTATGTGTACCCACACATACAGTTCCACTCAGGAGTAGTCAAAAGTGGCCAAAAGATGTTCATTACAGTGTTGTCTACTAAAGAATTAAGCTAAGAACAACTTAAATGGCCATAAAGAGAAAGAAGATTGAGTAAGTTAGTATAATTTAGCAAATTAGTAAATTAAACACATCAGTATAATAGAATATAATACACACATGTAAAAAATGACAAAGATGGAAGAGTATGTGGAAATATGCAAAGTGTTCATAACACAGGATCAAATGGAAAACCATAACTGACTATGAAACTATGAGAATAAATGAAATGTGCATTGGCACTGTAAAGGAATATGAATAATTAATGAAAATGACATGTTACTATCTAAGGGGATTACGGCTGATTTCTTTTTCTAAAATTTTCTTTCATCTTTCAATATACCCTTTAATTGAAATAAAGTCATTAAAAAGCCCGTCTCAAGGCTGCCTACTCACAGTGCTGAGTTTGCTGCAAATGATGAGTATCCGGCGTTCGTAGAGCATACTGGCGTACAGATGTAACATGTTGTTCACATCCACAGCCACAAAATATTCTGTCAGATTTCTCTAGAAGAAAGAAGAAGGGGAGGTTTGTGCCTTATTCTGTTGGTTCTTATTACAAGCAGTATCTAATAAAAGCATGAGAAACAGAAGATAATATGAAAGTATACTCTCCTCTTTGGAAGAGACCTTAGAGATGAGGCAGTTTACAGCAATTATACCTTTGTGGTGACTACAGTTTACCACATGAGGTCATACAGAGAGCACTGCGCTGCTTTTCATAGAAGGTCCTGAAAGTAAACAAGACAGGAAGTCTGCAACCTTACAAACGAGGGGAACCAAGGCTCAGAGAGATATGCCAAGACCAGAAAGTCTAATCAGCAATGAAGGCGGACTGCAGCTCAGATCTTCTGACCCCAGGTCCTGTGCCATAGGTCTAAGCGAAAGAAAGTACCCAGGGACCAAGATGCTCCTGGCACAGAGCCTGGTTCTGTCCAACAGACCCCACCCACAAAGGCCAGCGAGCTCCCCTCCTGTCATCACTGCCAGTGTCCCCTCCTCCACAGTTTACATTTTGAAGATTTACAATTTCAGGTATTTCACTCAAAAAGAAAAAAAATCAAAGGCAAGTAGCAGCAAGTTGTGACAAAGAAGTGTTTTAACTAGCTTTTGTCTGTGGCCTGGGCTTCATTCCTTTAATTAGTACTGTAGATTGGTACTCTTCAGATTTCAGAAGAAATGTAATGTGTTTCATTTCTGCAACCCTTTCTATACCCACCTGACTTTAATAATACACATGAATATGCTAATTTCTTCAACGTTACAGCTTTTCAGTGCCACACAATATAACCCTCTGAAAATGAAGGGGGTGGGGTGGAAGGAACACTATTACTAGGGGTTGCAATTTATAATAATGAAACATCTATAACCCATAAATTCAAGTAAACCAGGTGGATTTTACATGCAAAATAGCATCAAGTACTTTTTGACAATATTATGTATGGGTTGGGAATAAAACCAGGCACTTATCTTACAATTTATTATTGTTTGATGGGAGAACCTGATTAACCATCGACCTTTACAAATAAAGAGTGAATTAACAGCTCCATACACTGACTACCTACCAAGTACCAGGTACTACACCAGGTACTGTATATGTATAATCTTATGCGATATTCACAAAGACCCAGTGAGGTATTACTCTTTTCAAAATATAGATAAAGTAAGTCTAGGAGAAACCCAGTAACTGGTGGATCAGAATTTGGACTCAGATCCAACTCCACAGCCCATATGCTTTCCCTTACATTACACTGTCCCACTTAAGTACTTTAAACATCCACAATATACAAGGCTTTACATGTATTATTTTACTTAATCTTGAAAACAGTCCTTTAACAAGTACTATTATCTCTGCATACAGAGAAGAAAAGAGACACAAAGGAAATGAAGTAATCTGACCAAGGTTAGACAGTGGGTGGATAAGGTATCATTCAGTCGTGGGTGGGTTTGGCTTTAAACCTGTGCTCTTCCTTTACACCACTAAAATAATAGGTAAAGTTGTATTTGGAAAAAGAAAGCACAGCATAGCAACAAAGAAGGATCAAAGCATGCCTAAAGAAAGAGAAAAATGTTCTGTTAAAAATTACTGTTATCCTCTTTACTGAGTTACCCTTATGTGCCAGACAATAGGCACTTTACCTCTTTTCTCTCTAATCTTCTGAAAAACCCTGAGAAAGGCATTATCATCTCTATTTCATAGATAGGAAAACTGAGGTTCAGGAAGGTTAAGTAGTCTTCCAGAGGTCACCCAGCTAGAAGGGGCCACGTTTCAAAATCAGGTCTCCTGAACCCAAAACTTGCTCTAACCACCACACCAACCTGCCTCTTAATAAACTTGGAAAGCAAAACAAAACAAAAAAGAAAGGCAGTCTGCATTAGTTAACAAGCTCATCTGTTGCCCAGTGGACTGAGGAGTGCTGAGTTAATGATGTCAGGGTGGGGTTTGTTCAGAAGACAGTGACATGGCAGAGCTCCTCTCGCAAACAAAAATACAAGGCCCTCAGCTGAGCATTTCAGTAAAATGCTTTAACTGCTGATGAATTACATGAATTTTTCTTTTAGGAGAGGATGAAAGTAAAAAGAAAATAGAAATGAGGAGCTTAAAGAAGGCCAGAAAGCCCATTAGCACTTTTGACAGATCCAAAGATAACTCTGAAGCCACCAAAACGTGGCCTCAAGAGTCTGCCAAGAAGCTTCACGCTGGGTAGAAATATGTTACACAGCTTGCCGTCCAAATAAGGAGACACAGCGTCAGAGACAAATCCTGTGCCTTATTTTGGTGGGAGAAAAAAAAAAATCACAAGGATACTTTTGTGGATGGGGAAGGAGGGAACATCTATGAAACAAAAACACCACTTGGTTGAGGTATGAACCCCAGGTCCAATAATCATGTTCTGAGAGATTCAGGTGCTTGTTCCAAAAACTCTACACAGGTATGTTAAAAATATGTAACATTTAGCCAAATTCTCTCTAAACTGTCATGTACTTTTTTTGGTATTTCTCATCCCATCTGTGCTGATTACGAAGATATTTGTGTCTAAACAGAAGCTGTCTTTCTTATCTGCTTCCTCCCCTGCCTCTTTCCTTCTGGGACCCCGATGCCTAGGCGGGTGGGAGTGGTGGGAGTGGTAGCAGTCCTGGGACCCTTGCTCGGCCATGGGAGCACCTGGGGGGCAGAGTGGGCCTTGGAAGCAGCTATAGGGGGGCACATGCAGTTCCCACCCTGCTTCATCTCAGAAGAAAACCCCTTGGACAGAGGGGACTCCTTCCTCAAGTCTTAAAGCATCCAGCAGCCTAAGCCACACCAATCCCCAATTTCTTAGGCCTGCCCTACGGTTTCAAACCCCTGGCCTTTATGTCTGCTGTTTTCTCTGCCTAGGATGTTCTCTTCCTTGAGGACTCACTTACTTTTCCAGACCCAGCTGAAATGTCACCTCCTCCTGAAAGGCTTCCTCGACTTATTTTCAAGCTCCTCTTTGTATTTCCATGGCAATCTGTCTCCATCTTACAATGATTCAGTTACAAGTATGTTTTTGTCACTAGACTGAGGTCCCTTTGAGTACAATGATGGATCCCATCATCTAGCAGTTTGATGAAAGAACGAATCCAGGAGTGGAGAAAGCACTGTCTAAAGACTACTACTCTGTAGTTCGGGTGTAAGCAGAGTGGTGGAAGAGAAAATAACCAGCCTGGAAGAGTAAGAGGTGGTATATTAGGAGAAACATAGCATCTGACTTCAGAAAACCTGGGTCTGAGGTGGATGAAGTGATCAACTACTAAGTAACGGTGAAGGGCCCACAGAAACAGAACTGACACTGGCGATTCAGAGTCAGATAAACAGCTGGGAAGTGTGGGTAAGGCCTTTTGAAGACACCTGTGGCTACATTTACTCAAGTGTACAGAAACAGGTAGTTTGTTCATCAGGTAACGGGCAGTCAGGAGAGACTGTACACAGAAGCAGCTGCTCATTTCACAGCCAGGCCAATCCTATTTCAGATGGGGAAGATCGGAGTGTAGGAACTGAGAATAAGAAGAGAAGGCTTCCATGACAAGTTGCCCTGGGTCAGGACTGCAGCCAGAACGTACTGTGAGCTTACATTTATAGAAGACACAAGGTATGCCACTCTCCCAGCACTTTGCTGCAGTGGAACTGAGTCTTTAACTTCACGTTTCTGTCTCTATAACCAGCCAATCAACAAACACTTATTTTAATTCCCACTATGTGTTTAGTACCATCCTGGGTGCTGAGCTTAGCAGAGATGAACTAAAACATGATCTCCATTTTCCAGGCACTTAGTCTGGGTATGGAAGTGGCATGTGACCCAGAAACCCAGTGTACAAAGTACTGTGATACAGGTGACACATATTCCAGGTTAAGAAGGGCAGATCTGACTCTGCTGGATGGATATGGGGAGAAGGCTGGGGAAGACTTGTCGGAGGAGAAGACATGTGGTCTGGGCCTCCCCCCAGGAGTTCACTCAATGGGCAGAGGATGCACAGGGGAGGGTGAGCCCGAGACAGGGTAATCAGTAAACAGCGACTGTCAGATTCTGGAAAAGAATGATTAAAACAAACAAACTATGCAGATAAAGGCTTTGGATATGGATGTGACATTTCTGTAAAAAGGAATCACAGGACTTAATGATGAATTAGACTTGGGAAGTGGGGTGGGGAAGAAGAATCTGGACAAGTGCCAGACTTCCAGGTTACTGTGCACCACACCTGTCCACTTGCCTAAACAGTGTTTTAAAGGGCGAGACTATTTATTTATTGAAGGACCAGTGCTCTTTCTAAAGAACCACCCATCCTGTCAAACATGGTATCTGCCTGGTGTCCTGGATTATAATGCCATCATGGCTATGCCTAAATAACCACCCCTTTCATTCCCTGACAATTACTTCTGTGTGCCTCCCCTGCTAGGAAAGGAAAACCTTGCTTAAAGGGACTATCTCCCAGCGCCCATGCTCAAAAGGACTCAGTGTTCTCGGCGCCATTACATTTTTAGGCTTAAGTACATTACTTTAGTATTCATGGAGTTGAAACATTACTTCAGTTACTTATATTGCTATGTCCTTCTGAGCATTTTTCTATCTGCCTAGAAGGGACCATTCTATAGGTTGCATAGCAGGGACACAAAGCTGACCACTACTCAGGCTAGAAAGGGCTCCATCCGAGGAAGGTCTCCGGTTAATAGGGACACAGCAGCCTGGAAGGTGAGTTTCAGAAGAGGTATGTGCAGCACAAGCTCCTTAGGTTCTCCCAGCTTTTGTTTCTCATCTCTACAAAGAAACATTGGTGAAGGTCCCTTCTCTCTCTAACTCTCTGTGTCTCTAAATGCAGACAAAGAGGGAGGGAAGGCACCTGACAAAACCCCATTCCCCCAGGAGAAGCCCCATTATGACTGCTTGCTTCTAGCTGCCCCTGCTGGCTCCTGTGCCGACCCAGGTGGCTGGGGACTCCAGGCTCACTGCGATCCACACCCGGGGTTAGGAAGCAGGTGGGGTGGGTGTGGTGATGGGGAGGTGGAATGGGCCGATACTGTGGGGCTTAGAGAAAAAGCATCTTAGGTTCAATACCTTCGGGGAATGAGATAATCCCCAAACCAAAGAACCGACTCTAAGCTGGGTACTCCTTGGAGCCTGCAGAACAGATGCTAGTCCGCCCCACGGTCTGTCATTTTATTAGTCTTTGTGACTCCAGCTTCATACACAGTATAGATGATAAAGACTTACTGTACTGTGTCTGGAAGAGTTTCTAAGGCAAGAGGCTTGGTTTTGACAATGGGCCTTATTTCCTGAAATAACTCCTGCTCAGGTTATTTTACCATAATATAAACCTTTAAAATCCTCAACTGACTTTTTTAAAAGAATTTAGGCTCCCTTAGTTGTGTGGGATTCTTAAAAGGGAATTATAAATTTGGATTCTAAAATAATCTGTCTGAGAAAGAAGCCCACAAACTCACATAAGCAATCAAATCAGAGAAGTATATTATAGGAAAGAAAGCAGAGTTTACCCCAAGGTCAACTTTTATCCCTTTGAGTGAATGGAAAAACCATTAGAATAAACAATTACCTGATAACTCTGAAGAGCAACAATGGAATTCTCTATAATCTCAGTACTTAATAATAGGCCTTCTAATACCACTAAACTTTATTTTTGAAAGTCACGACGAGTTCATAAATCTTTTCTATATCATGGTGCATCTTCTGACAAAGTAGAGTCTGGGCAATGTTATACATAACTGTCCATTCTAAATGCTTTCCCTGCATCATTAACCACTTGGTATGACACTGGCCAGATAATTAAGACAGGTTTGTTTAATATTCCAAATGAAGGTCTATATGCTTACCCATTAATCAAAAGTACACTTCAAAACCTGACCGCTAAAAAAAATTCCTTCTATAGCCAGTTTACAATTTAATTATTACTACATATCTGTTCATGATCTGTGACTTTTTTTAATGAAGGTCAACTGTTTAAAATTTATAAAGATTTATGTTCATTTAATTACAGCCTGTATAAAATTCACTCCTACAACTGTTATCTTGATAGATAGAGAAAACCCTGATGAGCAATTACGTTGTGACAGTTTTTCAGCAAAAAAGAAAATATTTTTAAAAAGAAATTGAAGAAATAATGAGAATTAACTTCAACAGGCATCTGAAAGTGGAAAAAATTAATTCTCTACATTTGCTTTTTATTAATGTCTTACGGGAAAAATAACCCAAAAACCAAGTGAAAGAAACTATTATTTTTCCTTCTCCTGAGGGTGGCTGCATTGCCCATTCAGTCATTCCATATATATATATATATATATATATATATATATAGTCAACTATGTTCTAGGTACAGTGCTAATTACACAGATGCAGTGATTTAAAAAATTCTGGTCCCTGTCCTCAGAAAGGAGAGATGATATCACACAAATATTCACATAATTAAGTACACTTATGATGAGTGATGTCTTTGAAGGGTATAGGGAGCCACAGAGCCAGAGGCCCAGGACCCGGCGGCATCTCAGTGCTGGGATCAGACTGACCCAAGTGTGAGTCCAGTTTGAGCATTTACTGGCTGGGTGACTAGTGGCAACTTCCTTCATGCCTCTGGGCTCCACGTCCCTGTCAAAGCTCTTCGGGGTAACAACCACACCATAAGGCTGCTGTGAAGATTTCATGACACAACAAACAGTACCCAATCTGATCCACAGTGGGCATTAGCTCCTTTCTCTTTCTTACATTAACCTTTCTCTGGAGCTGTTCACAAGAATGATTACCTAAAGACAATCAGGTTCCATATCCCAAAGTCCTTTTACCTTTTTCTTTGCTTATTCACTAAAATTCATTATGTCCTTTAAAGGAAATAATCAATAAATGTTTACAGACCCCTCCCATATTACAGGTGCTAGAGTCCTAGACTCCATTCCCTAAACCATTTCCAAGCTTCAGAATTTGGTGACAATAGTGCCTCCTGAGAGACTTCTGTGGGCAAATATACACTCCATAAAGGAAAAGCACTTGCCTTCACAACCAAGAATATCAGCAAAAACCTAGAAAACACAAGCTATAAGAAGTGATGCTCCCTAGCTCTCAGCCACAACTCGGATCTCAGGGAATTGTAGGAAAGCTGAGGAAAGAAGGGAGAGAAAGGAACCCCCAAAAGCAGCATCCCTGTTGCATGAGGCATTGAACTTGGAACTTCACATTTAATCCTTCATTTGTTCCTCCCATTTTTATTTATTAGATAAGAAATCCAATGCTCAGAGAATAGAAGTAAGTAGCCCAAGGTCCCAGAGTGGTGGAGCCCAGTGTCTGGCTGTCTCCAAAACTCATGTTCTTTCCACTACGGCATAGTATACCATATTAATAACCCCACAGTTATTGCTTGTTTCAATTTGCAATGCAGCAATTTAGCCATTTTAAATTAATCCTTGAAAAATCACCAAGAGATTAAAATGCAAATTTCAACATGGCTAGAGCTCAACAGTGACTCCATGTCAAAAATCATATAAATTGGTCCTATAAAAGTTCAGATTCTCCTTAGAGGAAAAGCTTGCCTGCTTCATTTCATATTTGAGCTATGAAAAAATATCTCTTTTCCTTTTTCCTCATGAATATCAAAAGTCAACTGTAGGGAGGCAGGATGGGTGGGCATAATGGAAACAAAATGCTTTGGTTCCTTATAAACCTAGGGACTGTATCTCACTTAGGAGCAGGCCTTGGGCAAGACCCTCAGGTCTGTGAGCCTGGGTCCCTACGTGTACCACGGGGCTCACCTCTACTGTCACAGAGAAGATGGGAGGATTTAAATGGAGCCATGTACATTAGAAGCCTGGAAGATTGTTTTATCATTCCTGCTTAGAAATAAATAAGGCCAGCCTTTTTACCAGTTAGCCAAGGAGGACTTAGTGGACAATGGGTCATACACAGGGAACTGGATCATCAGTGCCAAAATCAGATGAGAGGATGCGAACTTTTTATATGGTGGAGGCAGAGGAGGTAGCATATAGTACAGACAGGAATTGGAGGTCAGGCTATGAAAAAAGACAGTTTGATTTTTCTCTAGACTACTTCTAATCTCAGTAACGGTGGTTTTGAAAATTAACAAGTTATCAAAATGTTCTTGGCCCTTAAAATTAAAAAAAAAAAAAGAAAAACCTAAACTAGGCAGTAATGTTTACTGTAACATTATTTACAACAACAAAAGATTAGAAACTATCTACATGTCTACTAGGAGGGAAAGCACAGCTAACACACTGTGGGCATTTCTGGTAAATTATGGTAGATATTTGTCTTTTCTCTCTCCTGATACCATGCACCCCCTGCCCAATGGAAAGTCATAGTAAAAGAATTTTAAAAGACACAAACTGCCCCAAAACTGCAGAAAAGACAGTAAAGGAAGAAAGATGTCAAGTTTTTAGAAGCCAGAAAGCAGATGTTACTAAAGAAATGGTTCTCAACTTGGGTCATTTGCCACCAGGGGACATATGGCAATGTCGGGAGACATTTTGGTTGTCACAGCTGGGGGTGGGGGCTGTGCTCTCATCGCATAGTGGGTAAAGCCCAGGGATGCTGCTCAACACCCCACAATGTTACAAGGAGAGCCCCACACTACAAAAAGTTATCTGGTCCAAGCTGTTAAGAGTGCCAGCTAGGTTGAAAAACTAAAGGAGACTGACTTGGTGTCCCAGAAAAGGCTGAACACTAAGACTGGGGCCAAGTAATAGGGCAGCAAGCATCAAGGCCAACCTACACCAAGGAATTCCAAAAAGGTCCAGAACCTCTGAAGCTTACATGAACGGTGCCAAAAAATATAAGAGTAATTTCATGCCAGCATTCTCCTTTCCTGGCTCACTCAACTAGACTACTGGCCCTCCAGTACCCCTCTGAAAGAATAAATATTTACTTTCTTTGGGAACGAAACCAGATAGGCTTGGGGGACACCAGGTATAGCTGAAAATGGGGCATAAAGCATTAAAGAAAAAATGCAGGAGGTGCTAAATAAAATTATACATGCTAAATGTTGATTTACCATGACCCACTGCCCCCACCAGCCTCCAGAGCACTGGTAACTAAGTGTACACTCCCCAGCAAGAGAAAACTGACTAGATTCCCCACCAAAAAGATCCTGATATTGATATTTAAGAACCTCCAAACCCAAGAACCCCAAGTAGCCAGGCCTCTGATCCATTACCTATAATAACAAAACTTCATTAACTTGATTACTTGACATTTATAATTTGTCTGCTCTATAGACAAAAGAATTTCCTGTCTATGACTCTATAGTATAATAGTTATGGAGAAATATACCACTTATTCCAGTATTTTAAAAAAGTAATCAAGTACATACCCCAAAGAATTGAAAGCAGAGACTTAAACAGATGTGTGTACACCAACATTCAGAGTGGCATTATTCACAATAGCCAAAAGGTAAAAACAACCCAAGTGTCCGTTGATGGATAAGCAAAATATAGTATTTTATATACATACAACGGAATTATTAAACCTTATAAAAGAAGGAAATTCTCACTCATGCTACAACATGGACAAACCACAAGGGCGTTATACAAGGTAAAATAACCAGACACAAAAGGACAAATAGTGCATGATTCTACTTAGATGAGGTGTCTAGAGTAGTCAAATTCATAGAGAAAGAAAAAAATAGTAGTTGCCAGGGCTGGGAATGAGGTGGAGTGGAGACTTGCTGTGTAAAGGGCTGTTTAATGCGTACAGAGTTTCGGCGGGGAAAATGAAAAGGTGCAGGAGATGGATACCGGCAATGGTTGCACGACCGTGTGAATGAGCTTATGCCAGTGAAATATATACACTTAAGGATGGTTAAAATGGTAAATTTTATGTTATGTACATTTTGCCACAGTTAAAAAAAGAGTAAACTTCCTAAGTGGTGGTGATTCCATATTTAATTCTAAAGAGTATTATTTATAATCTGAGTAAAACATTTTGAAAGCATGCCTGAAGGCTAGGCTTGATATTTCATCCAGCTTGTCAGAGCTCAGACATTAACCTCTGCCCCATCAGACTCAAGTTCACAGCTCCTAAGTCTTTAAGAAGTGAGAGTGGGGATCTTCACCTTATACCCACAAATACTTTATTTTTTCTCTTATAAATGTGGTAGAAATATAGTTCTACTTGAGTAAATCTACCCTAATAAAGAAATCTTTACATGAAAACATTTTGTTTCCATGTAAAAACTAAACAGATGTGTGTACACCAACATTCTAAAACTAAAAACCATTTAAATGCACAACAGTGAGGAAATAGCAAAAACTACACCACAAAATGGAGTATTATGCAGCCAACAAAAATAATTCTTATGCATGAAATGAAAAATGCTTATTAGCAGGTGATTTTAGCTATGTAAAAAATACATTCTAAAAAGACTAGAATGAGACATCAACATGTTATTAGATGATTGCCTTAGAGAAATATGAATATTCATCCTTCCTTGTCTTTATAGTTTCAATAATTTTTAAATATTCTCTACTTATTTTTGCCTTTATAATGGAGAAAAATATATCCCTTTATTTCCTTTTAAAAATAAGTTAAAAAAACAAATGAGAATACAAATTTAATTTTTTTTCTCCCAAGTACTCACATTCTCAGGTATGCTGGGAAGTTCTCTGGTATCAGGCACAGTAAAGTAAGAATGCTAGAAAAGAAAACCAAAAGCTACTTATTTTTGCAAAAATATGCAATAAACACATTATTCAGAAATCAGGTAAATGATCTGAAGATAATTCCTTACTCAGATGAAGAAAGAGAGTTCCACTCATTGGAAATGTCTATGGAGTATTTTCTTTGCTTAATGCTGGATGAAAGCCAGATACATTCAATTACCAACTTGGTAGAAAGAGTTCTTTTCTGTGAGAGATGAACTACTTTGGGAGATACAAGAGAACAGTTCAAAGAAGTTAAAGGCTAAATTCCCATATGATGTTTGCAGGTTTGTGAACACGTGAAAGCTGCAGGCTTCATAATTTATTGTTCAATGAGGCAAATGGACTCTCAGGACCAAATATCACTAGCTTCACTCAGCAGTGGTCTTTACTGACCGAACCACTTCACTTTGGCATCTGAGATTATGCCCCTCTATGGGCTGCAGGCAAAATCTGCCCTGAAGGCCCAAGTGATGTTAAGGACAGCACCAGCTGAAGGACAGCTGCACTGAGACCATTACAGGTGGTTAACAGTGGAGAGTTTCTCTCCACTGTGCATGCTTTGCAAATAAGCCTCCTGACTTCTAGTGCAATCTCCAGCTCAGTGGAGTTGAAAATCTGACCTGTTCAAAGAACTTTCAAGAAGGCACTGCCATGTATGTGTCCCTGAGTTAAATGACAACAGGCTGAACTGGTGATACCTCCTTTATGCTACTAAAGACTCAGAGGACAATGGCAAGCAGGAATGGAAAGAGCCTGGTGCTGGTCAATTAAAGATGGGATTGTACAAAGGCCAGGAGAGGTCACATGCAGAGAAGGTCAGCTTAGCCATGGCCTGAGTTCAAACCTGGACCCCCAAGTGACATTTCAGGAAATCCCCCAGCCCCTCCACTCTTGGATGATTGCAAAATAGTTGGTCTCTAGAAAAATGAGTTGTACAGCCTTCCTGAAAGACACAGGGGACAACTGCAATAATGACAACAACAATACTACGAGCTGTTTGTAAAGATCTGTAATACTCAACAGACCTCTAATACCTGTTACATTGAAAGCTTTATGCCAAGTACTTTATAAATATCATCTCTAATTTCCACAACAAATTCTAAGGTAGACATTATCTTCACATTACAAATGGGTAATTAAGGCTTAGAGAAGTGAAGTAACTTGTTAGGGTCACACAGCTTGTAGTTGACAGAACCAGTATTGAAACCAGACCTGGATAATTAGAGCTATGCTCTTTCCCCTAAAACAGGCTGTTTTACCTGTGCTTTTGATGTGCAAATTATAGCCAAAGCCACTTGAATTAAGATAATAAAATAAAAAATTTTTAAAAAGTTATAAAAGGGTAACTTTTAAAAACCCTCTGCAATGCAGTATTCCAAAATTTCTGTGCCTGTGCAAAATATTACCCATGAAACATCAAAATTGAGATTATGTAGCATGGAAACTAGTCAACAACTCAATTTAACAATAAGAATTAAAATAGTAAAAGTAAAATACAATTTAACCTTGCATTTTACTTTTACTATTGCAATTGTTATTGTTAGATTGAGTGCACCGACTTCTATTCCAAATGGCTACAGGGAGTCCCAGGAAATGTTCAGTATGGATGTCCACACAGGAGGGAGTCCACAAACTAACAATGGTTGGCACAGTGAAGGGGAAGAGCAGGGACCGTAGAGCCAGCCACTTAAGAGCTATATGATTTTAAGCAACTTCAATTAATAGCTCAGAATCTCAGTTTTTGAATCATAGTATCTACTTCAGAACAGTTGTGAAGAATAAATGGTAATATGTGAGTGTCTAGCATGCCATAAATGGTATTTTAATAGAAAATTATTATTGCTCTCAACCGCTAGTTTACATTTTATATTTTTCTCAGTCACCTGTATCATACCTACAGAAATATTCTCTGTGACTAAAGCCAAAAAAAGTCCAGGGTTGCCATTTTATCATTTTAGGCTGTCCAAGCTAGACGAGATTAGTGCTTCAAAATCAGAAATGCCACATGGAGAATGGAATTCCTTGTGAACAGGAAAGAAAAAAAATCTGCCTTTACAGATGTAATGGATTGTAACTAGTGAGCCAGTGCAATTCCAGACCCAAGTAGTCACCAAGCTGTCCTTTGAGATTCTGTCTTGCTCCATCGCCCATGAAATGCTGGGACCAGAGGAGGTCAGAAACATTCACAGAAACCACTGGCATGAAACAGCTGCGCCCTCCCAACAGTTTCTCCTGCCCCTGCGATGGTTTGTCCTTGAGGCCTGGCAGCCACTCAGGGGAAGGAGTGGCCCTTCCTCCCCAGCAGCTGGTGACCCAGCCAGGCTACTCCACAGCTAGCTGTCGGATGTCATTACAGACTGAAGTGGTGAGATCAAGCTGTTCCTTTTCCTTAGGAAAAGGAACAGAGGCAAAAGCAAGGTTGCTTAGTTAGACAGTGGTGACTGGGGCAGGCTTAAAGCTCATTTCTTCATCTTCCGGACAGTCTTCCTTATGCGAGTTTCTGTAACCAGGTTCCTTTCCTTCCCACGTTCTATTAAAATGAGCAAAAACCTCTACAAATTCCTTTTCTCCTTCCTGCTTTCATCCCTTTCTTTCAACACTTATAGCCCAGTGGAAAGAACATAAGCTTGGAATTTAGCCCTGGTATGAAAACCCCAACCTTCTCACAGTTAACGACATAACTTAGGTGGACCAGTACAATGCCTGTTCTTCTCTAAGCCTCATCTATGAAATGAAAGTGCTAACATCTATTTGTAGTTGTTTTGAACATTAGAGAGGCATACTTGGCATAAGTTAGGAACTTAGTAAACAGTAGATCTATTATTAGTTATTGCTAGTTAATAATGCTTTCAATTCGACCATCACAGAAAAAAGCCCTCTAAGATATGTTCATTTTCTGTAAGAGGGAAAAGTGTCAAGATAGTAACCACTGAATACCATGTATGGTTCTAATGAAGCTGAAAGGCACAACTTTTTAAATGTTCAGACCCATAACATAGGTAACATAGCCCCTGTATAATCAACAGCTGGCCAAAGGATGTCCCTTTGAGAGTACTGACGAAGGTGGTGACAAGATTTGACCCAGGGAGTTAGAGGATTCCAGTAACTGAAATGTGGAGGCACACATATCGCTCAGACTATGGGTAAAACTACAACTATGACGGAAATCTGACAGTTTGTAGTTCAGAGGATTTTCCACCCTAGCACACTACAGAAGGTGTAACAAGTATATAAAAGAGTTCAAAGAAAGTTACTATTGTAGGCTGGCCAGGAACTATGCTAGGCACTCTCCATCCCTGTCCTCAAGGGGCCTACAGTCCAGTGGGGGGAGACAGGAAAACAGATCGTTCCAACGTAACATGACTAAGTACTGCTAAGTGTACAAGATGCTTGGGACAAAGAAGAAAACTTTAGCTAACCTTGGAGAGTGTCAGGGGAGGATTTCGTAGAATTAAATCTGGCCTGAGTTCCGAAAAATGAGCATGGAGTACCCTGATAAATAGGGGAGAGGCGCTGTTGATGTCTCAGGGGGCCACAAGATGGGCTTCAGCAAATGGGCATGCACAGGAATGTGGCGGGGGAGGCAGGGGCAAGGTGTGAGGCAGGGAGCCCCCGGGGCGGAGGGTGCTGCAGTAGGATGGGATGACAGCCAGGAAGAGAGGAGTCTGGGGACCCATTTGAGACCCATTGCACATGGAATCCCAGAGAAGGGAAGAAATACAACTGCCTGGTCCTGCTTGAGCCTAGGGGTCTCAGAGTACCCGGGGGGTAAGGGTGGGAAGGTGCAGATGACAGAAAACGATCCCATTAGCTCCTTCTTGTTAACAGTGAAGTTGTTTTCCAGTGATCACTAATATTCTGCCCCCACTTACCACGCTGAGATGAACAGACACTCCTGGGTCAGGGATGGGAAGTCTGTGCAGAGTTTCAAGAAGCTCATTCCACTGACTCTCCTGAAAGAAATAAAAGGCCTCAGTAACAAAACCAAGGCTGAGCTCTTAGTCAGAGACTGCAGGGAGGTATGGGCACACAGTAAGCTGGGGTGGGGGGCCCTCACATGGCTGAGGGGCTGGGAGGTGCTGGCCCCAGAACAGAAACGGGTTGACATTTAAGTAGGGTTGGACAAAAGACACTCCTTAGGGCTCAATATAAGGGCCAAACAGATCTTCCCACACATTTTCTACTCAGTGAGACACCTACCATGACCACCTTTTATGGATCATATACCATAAGCTCTAAGCAAATCTATCCTCTTAACTCCATAGCAACAACTTTTAAATGCAAACAATCCTAGCCTAAAGGGTGGGGGTGGTGGGGAGAAATAACAATGACACTATAGATCTTGTCTTCATCATCACTGCCCTCAATTAATTTTATTAAGCACTCACTGGATACACATGGCGGCCTCCAATTATGGACAGCTAAAAATGGACGACGTACAACAGCATGCCATGCAGGACGGTGGCTGTACGTTTTAATTAGTGAAATGAATTACAAAGCAGAACAAATCATTTGGCTGAAAACAGATTCACCTTTAAAATGCGCAAAAGAACACTGCTTACAGAATTATCCAAAAGCCATTTTTCCCATCATGTGGAATTGTCTCTGTTACTATAATAGTAATAAGCTCACATTTCTATCCTTTTTCAAAAATATCTATATAATCCTCATAACTACCCCACTTTATAGACAGAAAACTGAGGCTCTGAAGGGTGAAAGCAACTTGGCTCAAATCAGCCAGTAAGTAAGTTGCTCAGCCAAGAGCAGAACCCTCTCCACTGCTCGATAGCTGCTTTTGGTAGTGAATTTAAAGGAAAGGAAAAGAGAGGATGAGCTCAGATTAAAAGCCTGTTTCAATCTGAACTGATAAAATGCTCAAATTTCTCACAGAGGAGAGAAATATATATGTGCATGTACCAACATGTTTAATTTTGCCCTGATACAATTTCAAATTTAAAGAATAATTGTAGGACAGCACAAATATCTTAAAAATGTTCTGAACTATTGAGACTGAGCTGCTAACATTCTGCACCATCATCCAGAAATACAAAGGATATTCCCCCACATAACCGTGACTAATCATCGTAATCGGGAAATTAACAGTGACATGACATTACCATCTAATCCTCAGAGCCCATCGAGTTCTGTCACCTGTGCCAATCATAGCAAAACAATCCAGTTCAGAATCACAAACTGACTTTAGTTATGACTCTCTAGTTAAAGACTAGATAAAGTTAGCCCAGATCAGTTCCTATTTTTCCTAGATTTGTATGAACTTGACAGTGAGACCAATCATTTCAGAGAATAACCCTCAACTGTTAGCTTTCTATTGATTCAGATTTCAATTCACCCCATTACTGGTGATGTTCACTTTGATCATTTGATTAATTTACCTGATGTCTCTCCTGTGAGGGTACTCAGTTTCCCTTTGTGTTTAAGCATTTTGTGGAGCAATACTTATATAAACATCCCATTCCTCATACAACCTGTAATTTATCTGTTTACTTATTTATATTGGTATAGGCACATGGTTTCCCGTTTTATTCAATGGGTTGTAACCTGTCTTACTCGTTTGGATGCTCCCATTTTCCCAGATGGGAGCAGTGGGAATCCCTTGTCCCCGAGCTCATGTCTGGGTCTTTCTGACATGTCCCCGTCATGTTTCGAGCACTTCCTTACTTTTGGCACTAACAGATATTCCAGGCTCATCTTACACTTTCCCTGCCCTGCCCCTGGAATTAGACATTTCTTCAGGGAGTCTTGGCTCCTTTTGGTGGAAAATGTTAAGTAGAAACCAAGATACCTACGGGTGTTCCTTGCTACTTGGGTATTGCTGACCCCAGACTCTTTCAGTGGATACAGCCAGGGAATATATTACACAGCAAGAGTGACCCACAACACACACATCTCCATTTATTTCCACACCTGTCTTGTATATTGAAAGCCATGGGTTCATACCTATGGCTCTAATTCTGATTCACCATAGGAATCATTTTTGTTTCCTCCCTGTACATTCTTGTAACTATATTCTACAGAAGTGAAAAAAATCTTCCGCATATTTTTCTTAATATACTTACTTATTTGTATGGAACCAATCTTTTTCAATGCCCTCACCTCCCTATCCACCAGATGCTCTCCTTGCCCTGTTCAAGTACTGACATCCAGTGCTAGGCCACCACTGTGCACCCACCTCCAAAACACATGACATATCCATCCCAGGCTCCAACAGCCCAGTGCCGGGCCACAGCTGCTGCCCCTTCCCTGTGTGGATCCCTCTAGATCTCACCGAGCTCCGGCATCCAGTGCTCGGCCACTGTCCCACATAAACACCACTTGCCCCTCAGGCTCCAGCACACTCTGCCAGGCTGCTCTCTGGCTCCGATGCCCTCCACTCCGCCATCCCTTCCAAGGGACACTCTCGTTGCCATATTCAGGGTCTGATAACCATGCTGGGTCAATGACCTAGACAGAAACCCTCATCACATAGTTTCCATGCAAGCCATCATGGACACATATACATTCGCCCACCCATTTGAAGTCCACCATACCCAATCTTCACAAAGACTTTTGGATTTGGGGAAAGGATTCTGTGTTTTTAATAAAAACTCTTTCGTTCTATTTGAATCTGATGACCCATACCTTGCAAACAATTTAGCTAGTTGTAGGTGGACTCCCTATCATCTGTATCATAATTCCTTTAACCAGAAGAAATTTAATAAAAATAGTGCTGGGTACAGGAGAAATAGACTCCACTAAAACACGACACTGACCTCAGGCTACATCCGCACTGGGGCTACGCCCAGAAGACTGGTGTACGGGTTTCCCTGGGTAACAATCCCGTCTCCCCTGTGCACAGGTTGTGCCTACCCAACCGTTCCTGTATTGCAAGACCCAGTTTTTAATGTCCGCTAAGTTTGCTTGCTTGTTTTTAACTGACTTGAGCATCAACATGGAAGGAAAAATGAGTCAATCTCCAATTCTAAGACCATTAAGAGCCTACATGGCATACAACTCTATTTACTAAAGACATCTTTCAAATTTGAATGAAAAGCTGAAAGTTTGACTAAAGTGAACTGTGAATCAGAAATCCAGGGACAGACCCAAGGTGGCCCTCTGCCTCATTCATCGAAGAGTAAACACTTCTTTGAAGACAGAATTCCTGGTACCTGAGCGTCCTTTCAGAGTGGGCGCAGTGATCCAGGGAGCCATTTCTATCACTCAGCCTTTCTCTTACTGCGGCCTCTGGAATACATTTGCTGGTGACTAAACCCAACTTGAAGGAAGGATTTAACCATTCTACACATCATTTTTCACTTTTTCCCCCAAACAACATTTACCAAAGTGCGTTCAGGAAACACTGATATCCCAAAACGTTAATATCTACCATGGCATAAGAAGGGCTTGGAGCAAAATGAGCGGGGAAGGCCTGAGGAACACAGCCTGCACTGCAGGACTCCTCAGGGCCGCCATCACGTGGCTCTTAAAGGAGACAAAAAAGAACCACAGCCGTCCCTTCCCTGACCTCACTATACTGAACGTGGTACATTTTTTATGCGACATTTCTCAGAACTAATGTTATATTGAAAATATGAGGAGAAAAAATTCTCTAACATTTAATAATAATGTATCACTTTAATTTAAAAACTTAGGGCATTTACAAAATGGAAAATATAAGTCATAGGACATGGAAAAATACTCAACTCACTAAAAAAATCAAAGAAATACAAGTAAAACAATAAGACTTGGTCACGTGTTGAATAAACAATTGATTTAACAAACAATACTGGCAAGAGTATGGTGACTCAGTCACTCTTGGACATGGCTAGCGAAGGTTGTCTTTTAAGAAAACAGTATGATTTTTTCGCAAAGCAGTTAAACAAACATTCTAAAAATGATTATGCCCACTGACCTCATAAAGGTCCATCTGAGATTCTAGTCTTAAGGAAACAAATCCAAAATGAAGAAAATGCTTTATGCCCAAAGATACTAATGGCTATAATTACAAGAAGGAAAAAAATCCCAAATAATTAAAACTCCCAACAACAGGAAAATGTTTCAGTAAATTGAGGTTCATGACATAATGCTATGCAGTCATGAAAAATGTTCACAACAGTTTTCCCAGCATGGGGAAATGCTTCAGCATTATGGTGTCTGGTAAAAATGTTGGCTACGGAAGTCCAGATACAGCTCCAGCTGACCCTTGACATCCATGGAAGCTTCTGCAGCATACCATTTCTTCCAAAGCACAGTGAGGTACAGCTGAACTTATTAACTAATTTTCAGACCCTTAAAAAAATACTGTAAAAGCACAACAAAGCCTTGATGCAACGGGAACCCAGGACAGCTGGCTAGGTCACTTGCAAGTTAAGTGTTCTACTCTCAAATCCCAGCTTTGCAGCACGACACGAACAATTCAGATTTGTGCCTCAGCAAAATCACAACTTAATACACATCATGAACTTTCAGGGTTGCTTGGGACTGTTAGATATTATGGCTATTAACTGTGTGAATGCTAAGGACCTGTTTATTATATATTTAATTGAAAAAGTAAAGAAAGAAAAAGTCCCATGATGCTAGCAATGCTTACGGGGTTGGGGGAGCAAAGAACACGTAGGAGTGATTTTTTCTTCTTTCCTACTATTTTCTGAATTTCTAAAACTTTCTGTAATGAGCATGCATTACACTTTTGGTAAACATTTTGGTGAAATATAGGGCACATATTACTTTTATAATCATGAAAGGTAAATTAAAGTTTACTCATTAAAAAGAATAGAAGATGAATACCTGTCCTTTTGTCGTGTAATCTGCCAAGATGTTAAGTAGTTTATAAAATACTTCGAACCACGGGAGATAGCTGGGGAAGAGAAACACACGAAATATTAGTATGCAGGTCAAAAACTTTAACCAGAAGCGAATTCAAGACTGGTATGTTTCAGTTTTTCTCTACATCCTACAGAGTCTTCCTGTCATAGTCTGTGCTGGAAACACAGACTGGTGAAATGCTAATTATTTCTGGGATTTAAAAAAATTGCCTGTAAAAGACAGAGGAATGAATGTTCATTATAAATTATTCCCATGCCTCAGAGCTAGACCAAGTTCATAGAGAAGACATTCAAAGCAGACTCTGCAATCAGGAACTATCTCTGAGTAGCCCCCAGGCCTCTCCTACCACATCCACACTTTCCAGGAAGCTTCTATTCAAGTTTCTCATGATTAGACACACACAGCCACACACACAGCCACACACGGCACTTCTACTGCTGGCAGCTGCAAGGTGTCCCAAAGGCCCCATTCATACTGTTACATCAAACATTCCACCTATAACACACCCCTCCGTACTCACTGTGGGACGAGCACTAACTCTCCATCCCCACTGCCCTCCACTGGGGCCTGACTACCATGCCCTATAACTCTGCCAACAGCATGGACCTCACTCTATAGTCCATCCTCTGTGTTGCTCTTAGAATGGTCTTTCTAAAATGCAAATCTAAGTGGCACATTGGATTAAATTCCTGCAATGTGTCCCATTGCTGCAAGAAGTCCATTGTGGGACTGCTTAGGATGGTGTTCGAGGCTCTCCACTGTCAGGCCCTTGATGGCCTCTCTGACTAACTTCCCTCTTCTTCCCCACAGACGTCCTCCTCTCACTGCAGCCTCACTCTGAGCATGCGCAGGCAGAGTCAAGCCTGCCTGAGCTTGTCTACACTTGGCCCTATCCTCCCTCTAAACTTTATGGTGTGGTCTAGCTGATTTCTACTCATCCTCCTAATAGTACCCAAGCCCCTCTCCGCCTCTCATGCCCTGATTCCCTCTGTTCCATATGGCCCTGGGCATGTGCATGCTCTTGTTATAACATTCCAAACACCACGTGGCACTCAGTGGTGTGTCTGTCTTCCCAAAAGACTGTGCAAACAGAGAGGAAGGATCACATCTTTCTTCACCTTGTCTTCCCAAGGCCAAGCATGAAGCCCGGCACAGCATCAGCGCTCAGTGTGGACTCAACAAACAAAACTAAACAAAGACTAACAGCGAAGGCACAGTAGCATTACAAAACGGTTGGTGAAATATATCCCCACTCCCAAGAAGTTTTGTCAGTTTATATGGCTTTATTTTTCATAAGAAACATTCCGAAGTGACATCCAATAGTCATGTGAGAAGCACTGTACCAAGCGCTGGCCGTCCTGCTCACGTCCACCCTGCTGAGCTGACAGTGTCGTTGCTGATAGAGCTGGTCTTGGAGGGAGCACCAATGCTCGACTCCATCCTGCCAGGCAGAGGGAAATCAGCGCCCTGCACAGATTACCAGCTGTATCACCGAGGGTAATAGATGAAGTGAGAGGCAATAGAGAGGACAGATAAAGTGCACAGTTCTCTATCACTAATGTCTGTCTGAAGCCAGCACATGCTACTGTAAAATTTAAGTAGCTTATCAGAATATACTGATAAGCAACTTAACTTTTCACTTCTATGACAGTATTATCACTTATGTTAATATGTTTCAATCAGCTCTGGCAGCTGCATATTGACTATTACAGAACAAATGATTGCTGCTACTTTACACAGCACTCACTTTGGCAGAGCAATGGAAACATTCAAGAGGGATTAGGGAGGAGATAAATTTCTCCCTTCCTATTCTATTAAATAAACCTCAGCTGAGTTAAAAGCCAGTCTAGTAGGAACAATAAATCCCCTTGGAAGAAAACTCTTGCCCAGATTAGAGGACTCTTAGTAAACAAATTCAACCAAGTGTTACAAATATTTTTTTTTCCCTGAAAGAAAAAAAATACCACTAGTTAAGTCTAGGAACTGAAAATCAGGAGCAGGGAGGTGGATAATAAAAAGCAAGAACAGAAAGTATTTCCTTGCAAAGAAACTGTGGCCTCAAGTAAGTAAGAGAAAAGCTGAACTCCTTTTAGGAATATATGATGAAGTGACGTGGGGCAGGCTGGATTCTCTGATCATTTAGGACCCGGTATGTATGGAAGCACTTTTGTCCTCTGGGTTCAACTGACCAACACAACCAGGGCTGGGCCTCAAGCTCCCTGTCCGCCCCCCAGTGAGGATGACGGAGACGTGGTAAAGCCGCCCAGCCCACAGCAGACAGTGCTCAGTTCTCACACTCAGCCTCAGCCTCACCAAATCGATTCTTTTTGGCTACGGTAAAGCAGAGCCCTCAGCCATGGGAGGTTTCGCAGCTACCCTGGAAATCAGCCATTTCTTTCTCCCTTTGGCCTGACCGGACACAACTGTTCTCCACATGTTGTCCCCTGTGCACTGACAGATGAATATCTAGTGATGGCAGTGTTAAGGTCTTGAAACCAAAACCCAGCTGTCTTCTTCTTCAAAGGATCCCTCTTTTCCCCTGTTGGGAGGCCAGGGTTCACAGCTGAACTTTATCCAGCACCGTTTCCTGTACCGCTTCATTAGCGCTGGCACAACAGCTCCGTGCTGCCTGCGAGCTTGCAGGTGAGGACGTGGAGACCCTCCACTCCATCTTGTGCATGTCTGTCATCGTGCAGTAAACACGACTTCCCAATCCCAAGACAGGAAACAAACACTCCATCATGCTGGTCTTCCCTGGATATCTACAGGAGCTCCGAACATCTCCGGGTCTGCTCCACTTGCTGCCTTGAAGCAACTGCTCGAGTCCTCACCACAGGGCATCCCTGTGTGGTGGGCTCAGACCAAGGCTGGGGCCCGAAAGACAAGTACAAAGGGTCCCTGCACTCAAGTAGACCATGGCTCTTGGGGGGAAAAGAGGCACATATACAATAAAGTGCAATCGTTTGGGTCCAGGGGAGGAGCTGAGGACTCTTTCCCAACTATTTTATTTAGTTTGGGCTTTTGATCAATTATAATGGAGCATTATCACAACCCAACCAGCAGAGCCTTGATGGGGAAAACCTGTTTCCTAGGCACTGGCCTGGATCCAAGCCTCTCACACCCAACTACGTCCCAGGTAACTTGCTCCTCACTTGCAGGCCTGACAGTTAAACGCAGAGGCTTTTGCCTGTGTGAGGCAATAAAAAGTCTTAAACCTGAGAAGAGCTTGGGCAGCACCTGCAGTATTCCTACGCACACAGCCACGCTGAAACGGCCACCACAGGCCCTTCCTTATAAGACGTGCAGGAGCATATTCCAGGGATAGTGCATGCAGTTGAGTGTCTGCAGTCAAAACCACCTGTAAGAGCACTTAAATTGCCTCCAACATACAGCAGAAATGGTTTGTGTAGACATAAAGTAGTTGGCCTGAGTATGCTCAAATATGTCAGCTTGGTGAGCTGCTTACTCTTGAGATGACTCAAGAACTGAGTCCAACCAAGGACAGACAATTCACTTTCCTAATCTTGCTCCACTGAATGGATTGTCAGGGTAATCGTCCCACTGTTGTGCGTACACAGACATATGACTGACCCTGTGTGACGGCACTCCACGTCAGTGTCATGAGCATTAAAACAGGAAACCATTACAAATTGTAAAAAGCTATCCCACTTCTCTTTGCCAATATTTCAGTTCAGAGCAAAGCAGGTGTGTGTGTGTGATGAGGGGACCGTGGTGGCAGAGATAGGTGGCAGGGGTTAATCAAGTTGAGGGAGGTGGCCACCTGGGAGAACCAGTCGCTGGGAGCAGGGCATTGGAGCTCGAGCCCGCAGAGAGGACATCCTCTTGGAGGGGCAGCCTGGCACGGGGTGCTAGAGCCCAAGTGGGGTGAGGAGGGGTCCCTGGCAAGAGAAAGTTCGCCACACTAAAACTACACACTAAAATTTGAGGATTACGGAATATTATTTTGACAACACCTTCCAAATGGGACATTTATATTGGACTTGCAACTTTTTGGGAAGTTTCTGTTATTGTTTCAAAGTTAAAATAAAATGGGGATTGTAAAGAGTCTCTCCTTCCATAATACCATAAAAGAGACCAACTAGCATATACAGAATGACATGAGTTGGAAAAATAAAAATTTTGAAATCATGACTGTTGGGAGGGGCATGCAATGGAGAGGATAGTCAGTGGCAATTGTGGGAGTCAGTACTCATTCACACAGAGAAGACTGTGTAGTTGGGTGTTCAAAGAGAGTGTTCTCAGTGTATGGGAGAAAGACTGGAAGGGGTGGAGATGAAGAGCGTTTAGAGGCAGAAAAAACTCACGAGCAATGGCTTATAGGCGTGAACCTCCCTGCCTGCTACTGGAACAGCCAGAGAGCAGGGTGTGCAGACAGTAGGGCAGGCGGTGGGGGGTGTGGAGGAAGGTGAAGGGGCAGAAGGACCAGACTCTGGAGGGCTGCTCATAGGTCAAACTGATGGGCCTCCCCTTTATTCTGTAATCACCGGGGAACTGAAGGGACAGTTAAAAAGGAGTAACATTCTGAGCATGAGGTTTAGAACCAGGTAGAAAGTGACTATCTCCCCCTCATCTTAAACCTCAGCATCGCCCATTGGAACAGGGCCTTTCATTTTTCCTGGTGGCTTTCCACTGAGAACTTTTCTCAAACTCCACTTGGGTACTCAAGGGGGGGTATCCCTTCTTTTCAGACTTTCTGTCAGATTTTGACAAGATTCACTGGATGGCAAAGCATCCCTTGGTAAAGGCTATTTCACATTGAGTTTTTAAGGTTTCCTATTAAAAACCCAAAACTTCCTACACTGAAAACAGCGGAGCAGCATGGCACATGCTGGGGAGAACACAGACTTGAGTCAAATAACCCTGGATGAGTCTCAGTTCTGATACCTACTAGCTGTGACACCCTGGGAAAGCACTCTCTCCAAGACTCAGTTTCCTCTTCTATGAAAAGATACATACCACCTGACTAATGTAACTGATGTATATACACACTCGATATGGCACCTGCTATACTCTTCTGCCCCTCTCTGCCTACTGACCCTCTTGCCAACCTCAGTGTTGGGAAGCTCTCTTTGATTCCTGGTGCCTGGGTCAGAGGCTCCTCCAGCACTCTACAGGGTTTCCTCAAGCCCTGCGGTCATCAGAGCAGATGGGAAAGCACAAGCTGTTATAAGAAGAAAATACTCACCAATGATGTGACTGCTTAAACCAGCGACTTTCAACCGGTGTGCAGGAAGACTTTTTAAAACATGCAAAACCTGACTATTTAGTCAGGGGCACTGAACTCTTTTCCCTTAGATGTCAAGTTAAAAAATTACAACAGCCAACATAACAGCCACCCAGTGTGAATGAATCAAAATTATACCTTTTTTATCAGATCAGCGAAAAATAAATTTTTTGGTGTGCTGCAGAACTTTAGTGATCAGTTTACATGGGCCATAAGATAAAAAGGGTTGAAAATCACTGGCTTAAACCAGTAAGCCCCCACTCAAACCCTCTGGTCTGACCTAGCATCAACCCCTGCTCCTCTGTTAGTGTCTCAGTTGGCCAAACATCTGCAATAAAATGTAAATTGACCACTAAGTAAAACTATGAACCCTTGCAAAGAATGCAAGATTTCATGAAGCCCTGGTTAAGAGATGTTGGACACCTACTCAGAGTTGAGGCAAAGTAACCAACAAACAAAGAACTAGTAGCAGTAGACCAGGTAACAAGGGACAAAGAGAAAAACCAAGAAAAACAAGGATGGTGACACAATAGTCATATCAAAAGAAAATGAATTCAATAACAAAATATTAAAAGAGGACTTGGGGAAATCCTCAAATACTTTTGAAAAAGGGACTCATTTTATGATTACGCTGTGAAAGTCAAACATGAAGTGTTATGATGTCAGAAAAATTATAACCCCGCCCCTAAAAAAAACTACTTGACTCATGATTTATTCTGAGAATAATGATGCATAGTTGGAATAAAATTTATTTTCAAAATTTAGTTTCACCTTTTTTCCAAGGTAAAACCCTAAATAAACTCCCCTCCCCCATTTTTATTATAAAATTGTGGTCTCCACTTAAACAGAGGCATTTAATCCCAGAACAGGGGGTCCCCTCCTGGGCTTCCTCGGCATTAAGACTCACCAAAGTTTATAACACGTGCTTGTTTGTCTTCTCCGTTAGTGTCACCTCCCTGAGAGCAAGGATCATGGCTGTGCATTGACTGTTTGGTCTCAAATGTGTGCCTGGCACATGTCAGACATTCAGTAAATCAGAACTTCCCTTGACAGATATAAGTCATCTCTAGAGTTTCTGCTAAGGCCATTCCCACCAGAGCTACAGAATTAACAGTCAACCAAGTCTTGTTGGGAGGCGGGGCTCCAAATTTAGGAGGCAGCATTTTGGTTAAGAAAATAATGCAGAACGAAAAAGGATCCCTGCCAATGGAGTGCTGGAGCCTGTGACAAATAATTAGACTAAAATGAGAAAATATTCAAAGTAGGTTAAGACGTACCCACAAATGGAACATCTCTTGCCACGTGCCCACCTCTCCAAAACAAGTAAACCCCACCATCTGCTTTTTTTGTTCCTGCTGTAAGTGCTGTGGGAATGTCACAAAACCAGGCGCATCATTTCTGTTTGGTGCCCAATTTTTTAAGCGCAGGTAAGTCGTTCAAATTGCTAAGAACTCTCAAATCTGTCAGTGCATCAGGCCCCATGTTCCCCACAGGGTGGGCTCCAAACTTTTCCTCCTCCTCCTCCCATCTCAAACCCATTGCTTCTGCCCTCCAGAAGATACTCTTCTCTCAAAACTTACCGAAGAGAAAGGCAATACCAGGAGCTCTCCTCTCTTCTACCCCTCCACTTCTCATGTCTTTTTGTGGCAAGTAGGAAAGGCCCTAGATCCCAACACACTGCCTTCCACAAGGCCTATCTTCTTCCCCATTACACTCGGCAACAAGCATTCCCACCTTTAAGCATTACAAACCAATTGATGTGTGTGTATGGGTCTACAGTTCTCGAACTGCATTCTTACAAGCACCAAGGTGTACACATTTCTCCTAGTGGGAAAAGCACACCACATCTTCCTGAGCTAACCACATTAAGCATGAATGACCATTCCTACAGAATTAAATATTGAGGTGGTGTCTGCAGTCCAAACACCACACATTTCCAGACCATTCGTTTATCAAATGTCACAGTCAATCATCTAACCACAAGTCCCCCGCACTGATTAAGACCCATCCAGAATATGCCTGGCACTCTGCAAGGTGCATGGACCCAGCATTTGGGGAGCTCCATTTACTGAGGTAAGCAGACACACTGGCTGATAATGTTAGCAGCACCGGGTCAGTACTATAATAGAGGTTCATAAAGAGAACAGAGGAGAGGTTCTGGAAAGTTTTCTCACAGGAAGTAACACTTTGCTGATAAATCCTACAGAGACTGCAAAGGCAGGAGACTCACCTGGGTTTGAGTATCAGCTGTGTCACTTACTAGCTGTGGCCCAAGCCATGCGTCTCCTCCCCCATGTGTGAGATGGGTATAGTGTCTACCCTCACATGGCTGTTACGAGGGTGAAACATGTGCACGTACCCGCCACTGTGCGCGGAGCAGAGTAAGTGCTGTTTTTCCCTAAGAAAGCTGTACTCTTATTGCTAATAAGATCAGAAGTCAGAGGAGCCTAAATAAGGGAAAAAAACAACCATCTTTCGGAGGCGAGAGCCAGTCTCGTGCGATCTGAGCATTCTGCTTTACTCACAGCTGCTTATCTCAAAGTGTAAATTTATTATGGTATCCAGTTAGGTTCAAGAATCTCTGATTTATGTCCATAATTAACATCCCATTGTGATAACTACTATATCTATGCAGGAAAATATATTGTATGTACCGAATGAGTAGAAATATTAATTTGCACTAGGAAAAACCACAAAAAGCTCCCATAAAACATCTGTGCTTATATAAATCTACCCAAACATACAGTTGGATTTGATTTTGGAAATAAGGCTCTTTCCTCTCTTGCTGTGTATTCAATAATTGTTGCTTTTAGAGAGTGGATTTGTCGTCGTCTTTTCCGTGACAGCATTACCATGATTGAAGGAGACTGCTCAGGAGGAAAGCGCAGAGGCACTTTCTGTTATCACTGGTGAAGTGTTGCAACAGAAAATCTTTGGAGTAATGACACCTGCGCTGACAATTCAGTGTAATTCTCAGATATCTTCCATTGCGCCCAGAGAGGGCAGGCACGCAGGCCTTTCACCCTCTTCCTGGGGAGGTCGTGAGGCTGCCCACTCCTGTACTCACACGCCTGCAAGCGTTTTGTTTTTTGGTTTGGTATGGGTTGGGGTTTTTGTTTTTGTTTTGTTTTTTGCCATTCAGAGCATCTTATTTCATGATTTAAATTACTACTCTAACATAATGTAATGAATCAGTGAGGTTCTAACCAAGGCCCACCTTACAGAAGCTCTTATAGACTAAAAGAGAAATACATTGTCACTAAGGAAAAAAACACAACAAAGGGAAGAAATGGCTACACAAGAAGCCTTGCCCTGCTTTCAGTAGTAAACAACCAAATTAATTATCCCACTGAGACCCCATTTGATATTATTCTCATTTTAGAGTGAGGCAGTGGAAGGTGAGCGGGGGTAAGGGGAAAACATTTATCAAGTGTTAGGTGCTTTGTGGTGAGGCGCAAGTAAAGAAAGGAAGGAGAGACAGGCACACAGAGAGAAAGTACCTGGTTAAATAAAAGTCATGTTTTGGAAGGCAAAGAGTCTGGGGCCAAAAGGAAACTGATCTAGCTAGCACCTACCCTCGAGTTGTCTTGCCCTGAGATGAATTATCACCCATTTACAGGTGAGAAAACTGAGTCTCAGAAAAGTAAAGTGAGGAGCCTAGGACAACACAGCTGCTAAAAGCAGAGCTAGACATGAAACTCGTCGCTTCACACGATGCAGTATTAGTTGTATAACATGATCAAAGATAATGACCGGTCCTGAGATTAGGAGTTGAAACCCTTACCTTGCAGTTCTCACTGCCTGACAAAATGAAAGCTCGCCTCCAAAAGCCCCAGCTCCAAGTTCTGAGCGATCCAACTTTGGCTGCCTCCCAACAATTCAGTGTGTTTTCTTATTTTGCCAACTCCAGGGACACTAGTCATGTGTCAGCTCTTTATTGCTTAAGGAATTAGTGTATATGTTATAATCACAAACACAAATATAAATAGCTCGATTTAAAGCGTTTTAATCGAACACGTCAGAAGAGATTTCAAGTTTGCAGCGCTTCATGTCAAGTCCCAATGCCTCTGCTACCTCAGATGTGTACTTTTAAGATTTTATCTAGAAAACCCATGGCCCATGTCATAGATTCTTAACAGACTGTGTTGCCTTTTTTAATTTAAAGTATAAAGCTTTAAATGTATGCTTATGGTGACAATTAAGGAAATGCTAGATTAGACAGGGCATCGGTTTTCCACGAATAGCACTCATTTAAGTTCATTTCCACCCCAGATCTCTGCCTGAATGTTGTATCATTCAATCGCAAATCTCTCTATAAAAGTGTCTGGCTGTCTCTTAAACCCATTTACGCTCTATGCTTCACTGCCTTTCCTTGGCAACTTTTTCCATATGCTTAACTTCTTTCAGGGAAGCAGTTCTGTCTCAATTCACAGAACAGCACACCAATCAATGTAGGCAGGCAGGTAAAGAAAGGAAGGAGGAGAGACAGGCACAGAGAAAGTAGGATATGAATGTAGCTGGTCCAATAAAAGTAATGTTTTAGGAGGAAAAGAGTTTTAGGCCTAAAGAAAACTAACCTAACACCTACCCCCAGGCAATCAGAGAGCCCTGAACTTGAATTTATAACCCAAACACTCTGTACCATATGCAACTTGAGACACACAACTGGTAGCACTACTGGGGATTTATGACTTATGACTTGTTCATATTTAATTTGTAACCAAACACTTCCCCTTCCTCTTAGCTACCTTAGAACTCTTGATTAACTCTTGTTTTCACAGGTCAGAGGTTAAATAAAGGAAGGGAAGCATTCTGGGGTGAGACTGCCCAGAGCACCACATCCAAGAGTGACCTGTGCAAGGAACATTAAAATAAGTGATAACACTAGAGATCGTTGGAGACAGCTGATGTGCAAAGACTCCTCTGGGTACGAAGCAGGACCTTACAACTAGAGAGCTGGCAACAAAGGCAGACAGGAAACTGCTCTCAAGTTACCTTTTGTGACAGAGCAACACTCTCTCACCAAGAGGTTTCTCTGGAGATGTTTTTGGAAATGAAACTGGGTTTAGAGGGAAGGTGAAGTAGGAATTTTTGCAAGCCAAGCAACCCTTCTCCTTGCTTCATTCTACCACAGGCATCTGTCTGCCCACCAGACTCTCCAAAAGCCCCAGGACTATCTCATTTTGTGGCAGACCTGGGGCCAGACTGAAGGAAGCAAATTTCTTTGTACAAAATTAGTCACAGAGGCACAGCCAACCTGCTGAACGGGGAATATGTAATCTGTCCGACTGCAGGATCCCCCTAGTTCCAAGTACCTTTACTGCTGGGCTACTCCTAAGGCACCAAACTGATAAAAACAGTAATAGCAGAGACTACCATTCATTCGGGAACTGCTAAGTACCAGGAGCCTTACATGCATTTGCTTATTTACTCCTCCACAGTAATTCTAATAAATGGGTGCCATTATATCCTCAAGTAACAAATGAAGAAATTGAAGCACAGAAAGGGTAAGTAACATGCCCAAGAGTCACACAGCCACCAAGTAGATCAGGGCTGGATCCAGGTTTGTGTGATTACTATACCAGCAGATACTTTTCTGAAAAATGATCTCTCTCAGGGAATGAGATCAGTGAAGCTCACATTAGCCAACACATACACTTCACTTTTGATTGGGTGTTTTCAAATTGTCAAAATGGGACAATCAAATTCATTTTATAGAAAGTGTGCATTCATTCATTCATTCATTCATTCACTCAGTCATTCCCTAACACAGGCCAGGCGTTGGGTAGAGTTGAATAAGATGTGACTTCCACAAAGGTAGGTACCCAGGTTAGATTTGCATGTGAAAGTGTTATGGCATTAGGAATGGACAGGCAACATGAACAAAACCTGGAAAATGCAGGGTGTGACAGCTGGGCCACCCTGAAAAGAGGTAAGGTGTGCATTCTCTCTGGACTGTCACACAGCCACAGCATGAGACAGGTGGTTTCCTCAACTGAGCCCTTCAGAAAGACATAGGAACCGAAACCCAAGCAAGCTGAGGACCTGGAAATCCAGTACAAAGTTGGAACATAAGATGTCACTAGTTACTCTCCATTGTTACCATGACTTAAAATACCCTACCCTTTAGCCACTCCTTCATTTTAAATAATCTTTGTGCTTATGCCTTATTGCATTATAATAAGCCAAGAGAAGCAGTTTGTAATATTATAAAAGCTACAACCGGCATTATTAAACTCCCTCAAAATATGGTAGCTTTGAAGAAGGCAAAGTGCTTGGTTACAAATCAAATATGAACAAGTTGTAAGTCATAAATCCCCAGTAGTGCTACCAGTGTGTGTCTCCCTCAGAAGAAACTGTAAAAATAAAACTTTAGACATTCTTAAAGTCACATACTATGAAAGAGAACAGGAAATCAGCCATTCCATTAAAACGAAGGTCAGAAAATGTATGCATGCATCACTTTTACTATATTACCACCAGCATTAAATTTGTGACTCATTTTTTTGGTAATATATTTGTTATTATGTGTAACACTTGTTATTATGTATAATAACAAAACATATATATACACATATAAACCATGTGCCAAGAGAATGGTTAACTAAATGATGTAATTAAAATATATATCCAAGCAATAGAAAATTACATTTTAGAGGACTTGTAAGGATACAGGAAAATGATCATGAGGTAACACAGACTGAAAAGCAGCCGCATACGTAACTATGCACTGAATGCAACCATACACACTCACAGAAAGACCAGAAGATGAAAACTAATTGTGGTTATTTCTAAGCTATGGGGCTGTGGATAATCTTTGTTTCCTTGTACACTTTTTTCCTGTATTTTCTATGCCTTATGCACTGAGCACACAATTGTCTTAAAATTTTGTTTTAAAGTTGTCTTCTAAGTAGTTATTCATGATCACAAATACTTACAAGCAAGTCTAATTTACAATAATTCACAGTTAAGTTATGAACTATTAAAATGATACATTATATATTCATTAAAATCAGACTATAGAAAAATTTTAATGTAGAAAAATATGTATAATATATTTGGATATAAAAACAGGCTCTATGTACAAATAATTTTTCATTATCATGTTTATATTTTATGTTCTCAAAGCTTTCTACAATAAACATACATTACTTTTACTAACTTTTAAATTAAAATACCTCCCCACTTCCTGTTTCAAAGGAAAAACAAACAGCCCCGTATGTGATTCCTCCCTGCCTACCAACTTCCAAGTCATCCTGCTTGTGGCAGGGAGGCGGATGAGCAGGGAGAGAGGTGAGGACCCACTGTAAGTATGCGTAAGGACTGTGGCGACCCAGTTCCCAAATGGGTCCTCTGGATGAAACAGAAGTTTGCACTCTCTAACAAACCGGTCACACCGGAGCCTCCTGCTCTTTCCACTGCACCATGCTCCCATGGATCTCGGTTTCAGGGCAGGGGTGGTTGCCTAATAAGGTTTTCCGTGACCTTCCTTAACGTGAGAGCAGTCAGCCCCAATAAACCCTGGCGGGCCTCAGAAAGCAAGACACAGTCATTTATCCAAGGGCATTCTAAGTTGAGAGGGAAAAGAAAAAGGGTCAGAATCTGTTTTTCCCCATTAGATTTTGAGGCCAAACCTACAAGGCTGGATCCTTCATATAAATATTTAGTAAGCACCTGTATATGCCAGCCCTATGCTATAAATAGCCAGGAAAAATAAATAAACAAGACCTGTGCTGCCTGTCCTCAAGGAACCGAAGTCTCTTGGGAAAACACACATGTAAACAGGTAATCACAATGCACTGTGATGATGCTATGACACAGCTGGGCGCAAGAGCTGTGTGAACACTGGGAAAACTGTGGGAACCCTGGGGTACTGGCTACATGAGGAAGAGAAGTTAGATGAAAGAAAAGTGCATTTCCATCTGGAGGGAACAAACTATTACAGAGGCATGGTGAACTACAAATGGCTTGGAGTAGCTGGATCACATCTAAGGGTGGGGCAGGATATTTCTCTGTGTGCTTCTTTTTTGTGGAGTGGGGGCAAGGATGGGGTAGAGAGGGGAATCTTGGCAGAAGATGTGAACTAGACAAACCCAAAAGGACCAGCTTGTAAGGAGTTATGTGCAAGGTTAGAGTTTAGCTCTTTTCCTGAAAGCAAAAGGTTTTAAGCAAGGAAGGATTTGACCAGATTTGTCTTTCTGGAAGACTATTTTAACAACAGAGTAGAAGTGACTGAAAGAGGAAGTCTGAAAGCAGATATACTCAAAGGTTTTAAGACCCACTTAGCTGGCATAAGTCCTCAAGGAAGAAGGCAGTTCCAAAAGTGACAGTTCTGCCAGGACTCTTTTAATTACAGAATACAACTAAAAAGAGTGTTTGAATCTAGAAGAAGGCAAAAGTTGGCCTGAAGAGTGGGGCTCCCCCAGAAGCAGCAGCCATGTCATATGGCAGGAGAGGAGACAGTTAGAATAGCCCCCACTTACTAGAGGGCACCCCTTGAACTGTTACTTCATCTCCCCAAGTCAGCTCTCCTCTGCAAAAGGGCAATGCCCTATTTACCTAACAAGGCCATGGTAAGGAACAAAGTAGGCAATTCAATACAAATAATTTAATGCAAATAATACGAAGTGCTCAACACAGTTCACAAAAACATACTAGGCACTCAGAAATAGGTAGCTTCTGTTATGATTGCTAGGTAGGAGATGCCAACTTGCTGTCTCAGTAGAAAGAGAGGTTCAAAGCTATATTTTGGATTATTTTAAATGTCTTTAAAATGCTGAATGCCAGAAGCATATGTATATGCTTTACAATTACTTTTAAGATTGTATCTGTCATAAAAGAGTGGGCTAGAGTAAATAGAGAATTTATTAATATTTATCCACTTGACACAAGATAAAGATTTCATTTTAAAGAATAAAAGCAAAGGAAAAATGATGGGGATCATAAACATGTCACCAGTATTTTTTCAATTATTCTTCAGTGAATGACTCTTTTCAGGCTAACACTGCGAATAATTCCTTGTGCTGTCTTGGCTGAAGGAATATCACATATTGCTCTTAACTAATTATATAAGACTTAACCCTAGAAGATTTAGTGTGCTGCAGTGATATAAAAGATAGCAACACTAATGAGACTCTAAAAGCTATCATTAAACAAACATATGGATGTTAACATTTCTACCTTTCACAAAGTTAGAACTTAACTTTTATGGTTCTAAAACAGAGCAGCTTTAGTTAATTTGAAGACCAGTTCTGCACACTGCACCATTCGTGGGATGGGAATGGAAATACCTAGCACCTCAGCTATGGCAGACATTGAACCAAGCAGTTCAAGGCATTACCTCTGCCCCTCACCTCACCTACCGTATTTTTTGGACCATAAGACACACCTAGGTTTTAGAGGCAGAAAATAGGCAAAAAATTTTTGAAGCAAAAAAATGTGGTAAATATTTAATAACATAAATGACATAATATTTCACCAATGTAAATGTAAACAGAACTCAACAGCAGCATTAACCACCGTCATTCCTCCCAGTTGGGGGAGGGGGGAGTGTGTCTTATAGTCAGAAAAATACACACAGTAGGTTGTGATCTTCAGCTATAAATAACAGGTGAAGAAACAGAGGCTCAAAGACATGCAGAGACTTGCTCAAGATCACCGAGCTGGTAAAGAGGCAGTCAGGATTTGAAGAAAGGTCCCCTGGTGTTAAAGCTCATGATCCTTTTTTTTTTTTTTTTTTTAAATAAATCAACTCTAAGTTGTACTTTACATACCACAAAACCCACCCATTCTATGGGTGTAGTTAGAGGAGTTTTGATAATTATATGCAGCTGTGTAACCACCACAATCAATATATACAACATTTTCAGGACCCCCAAAACACTCCCTCGTGCCCCATCCAATCTCAATCACCCCTCACAGGGTGTCTATTAATGTATATCATAGCTCTTACAACACTATACCGAGATCATCTGTTTACCACCTGTTCTTCCCACCATCTACCTTTTTAAAATTCATTTCTTTTTAACATCAATTAAAATTCACTCTTTTGGGCGTACAGTTCTATGAGTTTTGACAAACGCATACAGTAGTGTAAAAGCCACAGAACATTTCTGTCACACACCACCCAATTGCTTATGCTTCCCCTTTGTAGTCAACCCTTCCTCCACTCCCAGGACCTGATCTGTTTCCTATTCGCCTAATTTTGCCTTTTATAAAATGTCATATAAATAAAATAATACAGTATGAAGCCTTTTGAGTCTGGCTTCTATCATGATCTTTTGACCAATGGAGAACAAGTTATAATAGAAACACATTCCCATGGGCATTCCCACTTATCACAACTCCATGGTGCAAGCTGTCACTCTACCCCAAGCGAGGGAATAGTAATAGGAATATTTTCAGCACACCTAGTGCATTAAAATGGTATACCACTCACAAACTTCATTAGCTATGTTATTTAATACTACCAAATTACTTGAGACACATCTCACATGTGAATGAAATAAAACAGTCTACTACACTGGGATTGTGGTGTATCATACTCCTGTATGATACCACGTTTTCTCCCAGCTAAAAATCATACCCAGCCAAGAGGTCTGATCACGACACTATGGGTGGTGGCAAGAGTTTGTTCCATGACCACAGAAAAAGCAGAACCCAAGTTCTCTGCCACCTGGCCTAACCAGGTGAGGCAAAGGAGGTGTAAGACCAGCTAGTTGCTCTAAACTGTTCAGTGCTCTCATTTTGTAGCAGAAAGAAGTCCAGAGAGTGGGAAGGATTATCTAGAGCCACATATTTGCGGAGCCAAAAGGACATCCCAACAAACCTAGGATTAGATATCTCTATCTCCACTGAATGGCTTGGCAATCCCCCAGCATTACTCTCTCTGTTCTCTTTCCGGTGTACCTTCGACCAAGTTGTGTGGAGGAGAGCATGGTTTCTCTTGTCTGAGAGAATGTATTGTACAGTAGTTACTATTTTCAATATCTAGAATTGTCCCAAAACACCAAAATTTCAATTACATTCCACAGGAAATTCCCATAATTCCTTACTAACCAGGACTTGAAATGATGTCAGTTTAGCACCAACCTGATGATCGTACTGCCTACTTATATTTGGATACCTACTCTGACACCCATTTATTTGCCTTAATCTTCTATGGCTCATTGGGTCATCCAACATTTATTAACTGGGAGGCCCTTTGCTGGGGCCTGAGGCTAATAAGTGAATCGGATACAGCCTCTAGTTTTAAAAAGCTCAATGTCCAGAGGGGGAAAGGCACATAAGTCAACAAGTGGAATTACTGAGAGAAGTGCTGTGTGAGAAGTATGCACAAACACCAAGCATCTCTCTCACGTGAGTGTGCACACACACACAAAGCAGACAACCAACCCCCCCAGATGTGACAGGATTTCTTTAAGCCCTAACAAGGGTGGTTAATAATTCTAAAATTGCCTAGAAACAGTTTTCCAGAAGGACCCTTGAATAAAGGCTACTGAAACACTGAATCTGACAGTGATCCCCAAAAAGGGCTACTTGGTTTTTATGAACAATTTTATTCTTCTTTTTCCTGAGAATACAAAAACTGGCACCTTTGTCTGGGTCCAGAATGTAAAATCAGAAAATAAAATGGCAAGTCTCACAACTGTGAACTTCAATCAGCTCATTACAAACCAAAGAGACATATTTGAACGCATGTTGCTACATTCATTTACCTATTCTGCCAAGCCATTCAATTACATGACTTAAGATTTTGTATAAAAAAGTACAGCCATGTTTCTCGCAAAAGCTGGTATTTGGAGAAAAGTGATTAGAACAGCATGCTATGATACATTAATACAGTGGTTTCATTTAATGGACAATGGCAGTTGCTGAAATACTCCCTGTACTTTAAATTATTGCACTTAGAATTCATGACTACGTTTCTCAACTTTTTTTTCATTATTGCTGTACAATACACTCCACTGCCACTGTGAATACAAACAAAACACATTATCAAAAGAGTTGTATTAGCATTTGTAATCTCAATACAAGTCATTTTTAAAGGTGGGGGTTAGTACAGGGGGTTTGTTCAAATAACGTGAACACTGAGGATAAAGCATCATAATTGAGGAAAAAGTGAGAAAGGGAGAAAAAAAAGCTAAAGCGGAAGAAAAATACTAAGCCAAAATTTAGCATCCTCTGCGAGAGACAGGGCACAAAAGAGACGAAGTTTATTCTAACCAGAAGCAGCTGCTGCTGTTCGAATTAGGAAGCATTCCTAATGAATCAGCAGTTCTTATAATAAATATTCTCCCCTTTGAAATGTGAGGATTCTGCTATGAGGATTTCTTTTGATATATTTTTTACATGAACTCATTAGACAGAGAAGAGGCAGGGACTGAGCATGTTCCTTTCTAAACTATGATAGCTATCTTATCCACATCATACCAATCAAGGTTACTTAGGTGGGCGTAGGAAAACAAGAAATAAAAAACTGCAAAGCTAAAAAGGTTTCTCCTCACCGGGACCCTCTGTGGCACACTCCAAACAAACTTTGTAAGATCTTGTTATGTAACAACAGCTACATCTCACCAAAAACCTGCCACTACACTAACTTAACTAGTGCCGGTTAAGTTTAAAATGGAAAGCAGAGCTCTATAAACAATGAAAGCATGTCATTTGCATTAAGAGGAACCCCCAAATTCCAACGAGGTGAAGAACTGCTTACAGAGTATATCCTGTTCGCCAGATATCCTTCGTGCCATTTTAAAAAGAGAAAAGGGGGGGAAAAGTATGCATATTGCACACAGGCACATTTATTTCATGTCCATGAAGGTTCCATATTCCTTTTTTCTTGCATTTAAAAACAACCATTTTAAACAGAGGTTTCTCTAAGCAAAAATCACTATGTCCCTATCCATACAGACAGAAAATTTAAAAGCACATCTTTCCATCTGCAGAGGTGAGCACAACTAAATGAGCACGATTCTGCCCACTAGCTATCTTTCTCCAACTTTCAACCTATCCGTTTTTCCCTCCTTCTCCTCTTCTATAGCGGGTTTCCAGGACTCTTGGATCCTCAGTGCAAAAATCAGGAACCCCAGAAGGAGTTATGCAGTGACACAAGGTATAACAGAAAGACTTAGAGCTGCCTCATCTTTCTTCCCTTAACACCAACGGTACCTGAGCCTTAAACTTGGAAATGAAAATGAAAGGACATTCTACATGTAAACACAACCTTTAGGCTGCCTAAAAGCAACCCTTTTCACACATTTAGACATGACCTCCTATCTCATTTCGGGGACCTGTGCTCTCAACAACAGGTTAAGGAAACACAAAGGACAGGTGCACCTGCAGACGACAGAAGTCAAGGACCAAGAGGATATCAAGGAGAAGAGGGAGAATTGAGTAATGCCTTAAAGGAAATAAGACTTGGATCATGAATGACTGAGAGGATTACCCTGCTTCTCGTACAAAACTGAAACCCTAACTGGGGGTGAAAAAGAGGCAGACCAGAAAACATGAAAAGAGATCCTTTTTGCTTAAAGATCAGTGTGTTTTGTTCTACATTCTTAGTAACTAGGAAAGTGAGGCTCAAACGGATCAGGAAACGTGTCTGAGATCATGTGGGAAGTGTTAGAGCTATATTTGAGCCCAGGTCTCTCTGGCTCCAAAGCCCCTACACCATATTGCCTCCCTCATGACTTCCAAATGCTGAATAGGTAGGATTCTGCTCACTGGACAATGCTGTCTCTTTAGGACATCTCTCTTGGCCAAAAAGCTATAACTTAGTGCCCTTCTCTCCGATGAAGAAAACAAGGCAGAGAAGAGTTAAGAGACTTGACCAACATTATATAATCCTATTTTAAAAGTGGGACTCAATGTCCTACAGGGCAGACTACCAAAATTATTCTTCTTTATTTTCCCAAATGAGTAACCACGGAATAGCTAGTGCCACAGAATTCCCTGAGACTTACTCCTCTGCAGATTTGCATCCCTATAGAAATGCCCACCCTGGCCCAGTGCTTATTTGATCCAGGCTTCATCAACCAAAGGAAAGCCCTGCAGTGCGTGCATTGCTTGGCCCTGCCTGCTATGTTGGACAACTATACTGGCTTTGAAAATATTTCATTAGATGAGGATGAATGAAATATATGAAGGACTGGCACAGGAAAAGAAGTTCAGACACTTGAAACTTAGACAATGGTTTATACACAAATATATCCACCTCAAGGCTTCTTACGATAGAAAAAAACTGTAAAGAGCCTAAAAACTAGCAGTGCATTTTTCTCAGGGACTGGAATAAAAGACATTTGATTACAAACCCAAGCTTCACACATCAGAGGTAGGCAAGTTACTTACCTTGGCATCCTTTCCTTTAAAATTGAGCTAAATATCTCAAAGAGCTGTCATAAGGATTCAATAGTATAATTCATGTAACATGCTTAGCAGTTTCTAGGTGAAAGTAACTGATAAATGGTAGTTATTGTTCCTATTAGTCATTCTAATAGTAAAGAATCATTAGGTAAAGTCTGGAACACCTTTACAAGTTAGCATTAGGTGACCATTAAAATGTCCTTCAGAGAGACTATGTTATAAGAAACATGTAACAAGAATATCGATTAAGTAAAAAAAGGTATCTGATTGCAAATATGTAAATTTTATAATAGTGCATATGTATATTACATATATTATTAGAAATGGAGTAAAAGGAAATACACTAAAATTTCTGTTTTTAGATAGTGGAAATAAAGAAATTTTCTTCTTCTGTATTGGAAAAATTATTCATTCAAAAATCACTTTTATTTTTTTCCCTGTGGATATCCAATTGCTCCTGTTCGATCAACATTTTTAAAAAACTCATCATTCTCCCCACCCACCCCTTTCGAATGACCCTGGCACCTTTGTCAGAAACTCAGTTGATCCTCTGCTCTGTTCCACTGATCTGTGTGTCCATCCTTATTCCAGTGCCACAGTGTCTTCATTATTATACCTTTACAACAGGACTTGAAATCAGGTAATGTTGATCCTCCAACTTTATTCTTCTTTTTCAAACTTATTTTGCCTAAGTCTTTTGACAAATAACTCTCCATACAAGTTTTAGAGTCAGCTTATCCAATTCTAGAAAGAAACCTAGTTGTGTTGCACTGACTCTACAGATAGATTTGGGGGAAATTGACATTTGTATCAGTAATGGTCCTTCAGAGAAACAGAATCAAATAGAGGACACACACACAAACACACACACAAATTTACATTAAGGAATTGGTTCAAGCAAGTCGGAAATCTGCAGGGTGGGCAGCAGGCTAGAAATTCAGGTAAGAGATGATACTGCACTGAGCAGGCTACAAACTCAGGCAGGATTTTATAGTCTTGACAAAGAATTCTTTCTCTGGGAAAGCTTAGTGTTTGCTTTTAAAACCTTTGACTGATTGAAAAGGCCCACCCACCTCATGGAGAGTCATATCTTTTATTTAAGGTCAAGTGATTATAAATGTTAATCACAGCACCATTTAGACTGGTGTTTGACCAACCAAATGGCATAATACCCTAGCTAAACTGACACATAAAATTAATCATCACAATACCCTGACAACACTGAATACTTAAAACCTCTTCGTTTATTTAGAGCTTCTTTTAAAATATCTCAGAAAACTTTATACTTTTTAGTGTACAGGAAATACACATTTTTGTTACACACTTTGAAGTTATTACAAAAGCACTGTATTATTAATTTTAATACCAATTTCCTTAGCAAATATCCATATACAAAATTAATAGAAATGGATCAAAGACCTAAATAGATAAATTTATAAGATGTCTGGAAGAAAATAGAGGCAAAAAATAAATCTTTGTGCTTGTGACACCAAAAACATGAACCACAAAATAAATTGATAAACTAGACTTTGAAATAAAAACCTTATTATATGTGAAAGATGCTGTTAAGAAAAGGAAAACACAAGCCACTGTCTGAGAGAAAATGGGTGACAGATTTGAACAGACACTTCACCAAAGAACATGCACCATGTTTTTCTAGTTAATAAATACAAAAAAGACCTTCAACGTTTTCAGCAGGGAAATGCAAATTAAAGTCACAAGGAGGTGCCACCATAAATCAATAGAATGACTAAAATGAAAAAAGACTGACAATAACAACAGCTGGTGAGGAAGAGGTGCAACTGGAACTCTCATACATTGTTGAAAACAATTTTGCAGTTTCCTAAAAAGTTATCATACCATAAAACCTAGAAATCATAGGTCCATATAAAAACTTAAACATGAATGTCCATATCACTTTTATTTACAGTAACCAAAACCTGGAAACAACCCAAATGTCCATCTATAAGGGAATAGACTGCGATGCATTCACACAACAAAATACTATTCAGCAATAAAAAGGAACAAACTACTCATATACATAACAACATGGACAAATCCAAATGCTATGCTGAACAAAAGCAGCTAGACATAAGAGAGTACGTACAGGGTCCAACAGAAGTAGCACCTGCTTGAGTGTGGCTGATAGGGTAATAATATGGCTGTAGTAATTTATAGTTTTAATTTGAACATTTCATCTAAAATGTCATATGGTGTGCTTGAGTGTGATATTGTTATGTTACAGAATTACATGTTTATGACTTTGTAATGAAAATGGTGCATTATTTGTGCCAGGCTCTGTATGTATGACTCCCTTTATATGAAATCTTAGAAAAGACAGAGCTATGACTATGGTTGTGGTTACACATTTATATACATTTGTCAAACTCACTAAATTGTACACTTAAAATAGGTGAATTTTAGTGTGTGTGTTTACGTTTCTTTAGATCTCCCATTTTGGCGTATAGAAGATATTTTGAAAAACCTTTCTAACTGATACAATTAAATGCTAGATTATATATTTACACACACAAAATATGTAGGACTACATCTTTAGCGTAAAGATAAAAAAATTAAATACATTCTGTCAGAACAAAACTTTTCACTCTTAATGCTCTTGCAGGCTGGAAGCAAACATCCTCACTGACAATTTCTGACTATAAGTACGCTCTCACATGAATTTGTAATCCAAACTCGCCATCCATGGTCTGATAAAATGTCAAACAGATAAATTATAGAGCCCCACAATTATTAGTACTTCTAGGCGATAGCTAGGAATATAACTAAAATACAGATCCACTGTAGAATGACTCAAATTTAACCTCCAAAATTCCTACAAATACAGCTTTCTGGACAACTAAAATAAACAGATATGGAATATAAGAAAGTGTTTAAATATTTAAAACCTAAAGAAAAGATAGAAAATAAATGGAAAACAAATGACTATGAACAGTCAAGCAGATTTATAAAAGAATCAAATGGAACCTTATAAAATGAAAATATGAGACATAACTAAAGGTAGAATTAGTGAACTGAAAAATAAACCCAGATACATTATCCATTAGGTGGTCTAAAGAGACAAAGAAGAAAAATATAAAAATGAAGATAAGCAACATGAAAAGGTAAAAAAAGTTTTACTTTCTAATCAGATTTCCAGAAGGCTGCTAATATAAAGAATGGAGAAGCAATAATCAAATAAATAATGGCTGAGAACATTCCAGAATTGCTGATTCAGCAATCCCAAACACGATAAATAAAAAGAAATCCATACCACAGACAAAGCATAGTGAAACTGCAGAACTCCAAATAAGAAAAAGCAAGAATAAGTGAATCAGTTAAGAGCAACAATTAGACACACTCATTTGTGACAAGTAAATAAAACAAGTAAAAACAAACCAGAAACACAAAAGAACATCCTTAATCTAATAAGGAATACCTAATTAAGACCTGTCTTACTGGAGAAATGTTAAAATACACCATTTAAAATCAGGACAATAAAATTATAGTCAATATCTTTATTTCTGGGCAGCACAAGTGGGCAAGAAATAAAGGATTAAAGAATAAAAGGGGGGAAATACAAAATTGTCATTTATAAATTATATGATTTTCTACCTAAAATCCAAAAGAAAGTATAATTAGTTACTAGAATTAGGTTGTTGAGCAAAAATAGATCAATATTTAAAAATTAACTGAATTTCTAAACAGAATAGAAAACTATAATTAAAGATATTATAAATTTAAAATATTTTAAAATCCTCTCCCACCCAAATAAGTTCTTAGGGTAAAAATCATCTATAGATGCACAGGATCATTATGGGAGAAATTTAAATTTTTTAAAAATATTTAAATAAGACCTAAATAAAATGGGATCATGTTTAATAATTGGATATGAAGATTCATTAACATAAAGATGTCAATTCACCACAAACTTACCTATACATTCAATGAAAGTCTAGTCAAAATCTCAACATGATATTTATGAAGTGATAATATGAGCCTAAAATTTACACAGAAGGACAGAAAACCAAGAAAAGCAAGACATTTTTTGGAGAAACGAAGAAGGTGAGGAAATTTTCCCAACAGATTTTAAGACTATAGTAATCAACACAAGATATTGGCCAGGGATAGACAAATTAACTAATAGAATAAAAAGCCAGAAATAAGACCTGTACGTATAGGAACAACTTGATATATGACAGGGGGGCACTGCAAACCCCTAGGAGAAGAATGACTATTCAAGCCATGTTACAGGGGCAAGCCGATATCCACATGGGAAACAAATAAATGAAACTGGATCCCAACTGTATAGCATCCATGAAAAGCAATTCCAGGTGGGTTAAAGATTTAAATGTGAAATTTCAAACTTCTAGAAGAACAATAACCCTGATAACAATACTGGACAAAGACATAAAAATAACATATAATCTAATATCTCTCATGAATATAGACACAAAAATTCTAAACCAAATATTAACCAACCAAGTCCAAGAATATATAAAAAGAATAGAATACCATTATCAAGTGGGTTTGGAGGGCATTAAAAATCAACTATAACTTACCATTTTAAAACAAGGAGAAAAACAGGTGTTCATAGCAATAGATACAGAATAAGCAACAAAATTCAATACACAACCATGATTAAAAACTCTTAGTAAACTAGGAATAGAAGGAAATTTCCTCACTTTAAGGGCATCTCTTTAAAAAATCTACAGCTCTTATTATACTTTATGGTAAAACACTGTTTCTCCTAAGACTGAGAACAAGACAAAGATAGTCTCACCACTTCTGTTCAACATTCCACATAGAAATGGAGGTCCTAGATAATGGAATAAGGAAGGAAATGGAAATGAAAGGCATAACAATCTAAAAGGAAGAAAACTTTTTCTCTATGCAGATGACATGACTGTTTACATTCCCTAGAGAATATATAAAGAAGTTTAAGAACTAATAACTAAAATTAGCAAGCTCACAGGATACAGGGTCAATATACAAAAAAATTAACTGTGTATACACAGCAAACAATTGGAATATACAATCAAATAATCAAACAGTTGTGGTTACAGCATTGTAGAAAAACATAACAAAAGACATATAAGGCCTTTAAACTAAAAAGTAAAAAATATTCCAAAGAAAAATGAAAGACATAAATAAATGAAGACATGTGCTATGTTTAAGGATTAAAAAAATTCAATGTTGTTGATTTTTGTCTCTCTAAACTGAACTACAATTCTAATCAAAATCCTACCAGATGTTTTTGTAGAAACTGACAAGCTGATTCTCCTGGAAATACTCATGGAAATGCAAAGGAACTACACAGGCTAAAGCAAATTTGAAAGAGACCACAGTTGGAACATATATACTACTGATTTTCAATATACACTCTAAAACCACAGTACTCATGTCAGGGTAGCACATGGATAAATAAATACATCTGTGACATAGACACACTCACACACTTATACAATCATGACAAAAGCATCAAAACAATCTAATAGGGGCTTAAATTCTTTTTTAAAAAATTTTATTTATTTATTTTTAGAGAAAGGGGAAAAGAGAAGGAAAGAGAGGGAAACATCAACATGAGAAACATCAATGTGAGAGAGAAACTTTGATTAGTTACTTCTTGCACCCCCCAAGGGGGGACCAGCCCACAACCCAGGCATGTGCCCTGACCAGGAACCGAACCAGTGTCTTTTGAGTCTGCAGGCTTGCGCTCAATCCACTGAACCACACCAGTCAGGGAACAGAGGGGTTAAAATCTTTACAAAAAATGATGTTGAAATGACTATATAACCATATAAAAAAATAAACATTGGACACCTACCTCATACCATGTACAAAAATAATTTGAAACAGACCAACTTAAAAGCAAAAGTTAACATTATAATGTTCCTAGATAAAAACATAAGAGAACATATGTTCAACATGACAACACAAAGAAAAACATAAGAGGTTTTTAGGGGTTTTTAGGTTTAGAGGTTTTTAGGTTGCTAGGGGTTAAGCAAAAGTATCTTAGAGCAGAAAAGCTTTAACCATAAAAGGAAATAACTGATAAACTTCATCAATATAGAAACTTCTGCTCAAAAGACACTAAGAAAACGAATATACAAGCTCTAGGATGAGAGGAAATGTCTGCAAAATATATACCTGACAAAGAATCAGTATTGAAATATACAAAGAAATACTACAACTCTGACCAGCATGGCTCAGCGGGTTGGGCAAAGGGAAAGGTTGTGAGTTTGATTCCTGGTCAGGGAACATGCCTGTGTTGCATCAGGTCCCCCGTTGGGGCCGTGAGAGAGGCAACCAATTGATGATTTTCTCACACATCAGTGTTTCTCACCTTCTTTCTCCCTCCCTTCCCTTCTCTCTAAAAACGAATAAATCTTTTAAGAAAAGGACTACTACAACTAAATAAAAATATAAATGATTTAACCATTTTCTTCATGTGCCAATAAACATATTAAAAAATGTTCATTAGCCACAAGGGAAATGCTCATTGAAACCACAATGGAACATACCCAGCAGAATGGCTAAAAATAGTAAAAAAGACTGACAACACAAAATATTGGTGAGGCTATAGAACAACTGGAACTCCCATAATTGTTGATGGGTGTGTAAAATGGCACAACCACTTTGGGAAAGGTCCAGCAATAATTCTTTGTAAAACTAAATTTACACCTATCCTATGATCCAGCACTTTTATTCCTGTATTTACCTAAGAGAAATGAAAATATGTGGACATATAAAGGCTCGTACAAGAATGTCCATGGCAGCTTTGTTTATAACAACCAAAAACTGGAGTGGCCTAGTTGACCATCAACAGGAAAAAGGATAAACAGCTGCAATGTTATCATACAATGGACGAATATTTAGCAACAAAAATCAAAGAACCGTTGACACACCAACAACACACATGAACCTCAAAAACATTGCAATGAGTGAAAAAAAAAGCCTTACACAAAGGAGTCTATATGCTATTATGTATATGAAGTTGTAGAACAGGGAAAACTTACATATACAAGAAAATCATAGTGTACCTTCCTCTGGCTGATAGGCACGGGAATTGACTGTGAAAGACCATGAGGGAACTTTCTGGGGTGATAGGAAAGTTCTATATCTTGATAGGAGCTTGGATCACACAGGTGCATGTACATTTGTTAAAACTCACCAAATAGAAGACAAATTTCTTTGCATGTAACTTTTCTTTAGGAAGGGAGAAAAACGAATGACTAACAAATATTGAATTCTAATTAATAATACAGTACGCGCAGATGTGCTTGGAGATAAAGTGCACTGATGCCTGCAAGTTATTTTGAAATATATAAGCAAAAGATACACTGACAGGCATGTGACACAGCAAGTATACTAAACTGTTCATTATAAAATCTTAGCAATATAAGTGTTAGAAAGTGAAGCAGGAAGTGGTAACAGGGAAATCAATCACCTAGGATAAATAAAAGATTGAGAAAAAGAGAATACAGAATAGTGAAATAAAGAAATCAGGGAAGGGGCTGGGGTGACAAAAAGGGGTGATTTTAAATCACTAGGCCAGAGAAGGCCTCACTAAGAAGGTGACATTTGGGAAAAGACATGAAGAGGAGAGAAGTCCTGTAATTATCTGGAAGAACACCCAGGCAGATGGAACGACACAGAGGCCAGTGCAGCTGAGGCAGAGTGACCCGAAGAGCAACAGAAATGAAGGAAGGAGAGGTAAGTAGTGGGGCAGATCACCTAGGGCCTTGTACTGTGTAACTGTGTACTTTTCCAAAAGGAAACCACTGGAGATCTTTGGGAGAAAGAATGGTCAGATCTGACAACCTTTTTATTGATTTTTGGAAAGAGAGAGGAAGGGGGAGAGAAAATGAGAGAAATGTCAACTTGTTGTTCTACTTATATTTACGCATTCACTGGTTGCTTCTTGTACATGCCTGAACAGGGATTGAACCTGCAACCTTGGTGTGTCAGGACGACACTCTCACCAACTTAGCTACCTGGCCAGGGACTGGCAACTTTGGTAAAAGATCCCTCTAGAGGCTGTGCTAAATAAAGATACTCTCATTCTTTCTCAACCAGGGTTGAGAAAGAACTCTAGGGAAAGAATTAAGCCTTGATGCATTGCGATAAACATTTTGAGATACATATCAAATCATTACATTGCACATCTTAAACTAATACAATGTTATAATACATGTCACTTATATCTCAATAAAACCGGGGGGAGAGGAGCCTTAATGCCTTAAGTAATCTTTTGTATGTAATGAATTAAGTACTCTGCTATACATCAAGAATAATACTTGTGGGCCCTGGCTGGTGTAGCTCAGTGGATTGAGCGGGGGCCTGCGACCCAAAAGATCGAGGTTCAATTCCCAATCAGGGCACATGCCTGGGCTGCAGGCTAGTTCCCAGCAGGGGACCCACGAGAGGCAAACATACATTGATATTTCTCTTCCTCTCTCCTTCCCTTCCCCTCTAAAGATAAATAAAATCTTTAAAAAAAAAAGAATAATACTTGTACTATCCTTGGGAGAATTGAGAAAATAGTCATTTAAATTCTTTTCTGTGTTCTAGTATCACATGAGTTCCATCTAGGAGATTAAGACTGGAAACAAGCAAACCAGTTATAGTAATTCAGCAAGAAATGGTGACAGCACGGACGAGGGCGGTAGCAGTGAAGGTAGAGAGATGTGACTGTATCTAGATACACTTGAATATAAGCTAAAGTTGACTTTGCCAATAGACTGGATATAGTGTGTGAGAAAGAGAGAGAAGTCGAGGTCAGCTCCAAGGTTTTCAGTGTGATCACATGGAAAATGACATTGTCATTAACTGAGATGGGGAAGACTGAGAAAATCAGAAGCTGAATTTTGGATATGTTATATAAAACTGCCTATCAGACAGCCAAGAGGAGCTGTATATAAACCACTGGAGTTCAAAGGAAAGTCCAGGTGTAAATTGATATTTAACATGGGGACTTATCAGATGGCATTAGCCATGGCTTGGCACTGGATGTAATCAAGGAAATAAATACATTTAAAGAAAAAAAGAAGCCCAAGGACTGAACCTAGAGCCCACCACTGTTAAAACATCTGGGGAGCTTCAGAACTGGCAAAGGTTGAAAGAAATGCCAGGGAGGTAGCAAGAAAACAGGAAAGCAGGGTTCCCTGGGGGTCACATGACCAAATGTATCAAATATTTATTCAACAGAGTGGCTTTTCCCCCCCCTCTTAAGATGGGAGAAATAGCCACATGCTGGTACGATGATGAGATACAGTTGGGTGGAGGGTAGGGAGGTGGGGTGATAACCCAGAGTAAATAGAGGGAGTTGTCAATGGAATCACAACTTGAGTAGGTGATAGGGGATAGGATCTAGTGTACGGATGCAGGGTTTCACTCTTGCCAGGAATCTGGAAAAGTACATTTGTGTTAAAGGAGATAGAGAATAATATATAGAAAACTGACAAGTGGGTCAGAAGATGTAGCAGCTTGAGAATTTCTGTCCCAGTTGTTCATAACAGTAGAGTTTGGCATAGGAAAAATAAAACTGGAAACAACCCATATGTGTACCAGCAGGATTAGTTTTAATGTCCCTGGTCACGCACATTCTTAAGTAGGGCAGTAGAATCTCAGTTGTTCATTTCATCATACTTTATGTGTATATTCCATTTTTCATGTGCATGAAATAAAAAAATACATGTAATAATTATGCATAAATGTTCTAGTTTGGATGGGGGACTGGAATTGAGGGGTGGTCAAAGGAGACTTCCATTATACCTATATTAATTGTTTGTGGATTATTTTAATTATTTACAAATAAAATGCTGCTATATTATTTGCATAATATTTCTGGACACCTAAGTTCTCTATGTAAATGGGATGATAAGTCATCTTCTTCATTTTTTGGTATGCTGTACATTTATATCAGAGCCTAAATATATTCATGACTAGAAAATAAATTTTAAATAATCATGTATAAGATATTATAAGTACATGAAAAACCACTGAAAGAATATGTCACAAGTGTTGCATGCAGCTGGTAAGGTTATATGGGCAACTTTTCCCTTTCTACTTTCTTTTTCTAAGTATATTTTATTGATTATGCTGTAAGAGTCATCCCATTTTTTCTCCCCTTTATCCCTCTCCGCCCTTCACCCATCCTCCCCCCAACACCCCCTTCACTTACTTCATGTCCATGGGTCATACATGTAAGTTTTTTTGGCTTCTCCATTTCCTATACTTTTCTTAACCTCCCTCTGTCTATTTTGTGCCTACAAATTATGCTTCTTATTCCCTGTACCTTTTCCACCATTCTCCCCCTCCCACTCCCCGCTGATAAACCTCCACGAGATCTCCATTTCTGTGATTCTGTTCCTGTTCTGGCTGATGCTTAGTTTTGTTTTGTTTTGTTTTGTTTTTTGCTTTTTTAGGTTCAGTTGTTGAAAGTTGTGAGTTTGTTGTCATTTTACTGTTCATAGTTTTGATCTTCTTTTTCTTAGATAAGTGCCTTTAACATTTCATATAATAAGGGCTTGTTGATGAAGAACCCCTTTATCTTGACCTTGTCTGAGAAGCACTTTATCTGTCCTTCCATTCTAAATAAAAGCTTTGCTGGATAGAGTAACCTGGGATGTAGATCCTCGCCTTTCATGACTTGGAATACTTCTTTCCAGCCCCTTCTTGACTGTAAGGTTTCTTTTGAGAAATCAGCTGACAGTCTTACGGGAACTCCTTTGTAGATAACTGTCTCCTTTCCTCTTGCTCTTAAGATTCTCTCCTTATTTTTCATCTTGGTTAATTTAATTATGATGTGCCTTGCTGTATTCCTCCTTGGGTCCAATTTCTTTGTGGCTCTCTGAGTTTCTTGGACTTCCTGGAAGTCTATTTCCTTCACCAGATTGGGGAAACTCTCCATTATTTTTCTAAGTTTTCAATTTCTTGCTCTTCCTCTTCTCCTTCTGGCACCCTTATGATTTGGATGTTGGAACCTTTAAAGTTGTCCCAGAGGTTCCAAAGACTCTCCTTATTTTTTGAATTATTTCTTCATTCTGTTCCAGTTGAATGTTTATTTCTTCCTTCTGTTTCAAATCATTGATTTGAGTCCCAGTTTCCTTCTCTTCACTGTTGGTTCCCTGTGTAATTTTCTTTATTTCCCTTTGTTTAGCCTTCACTTCTTCCTTTATTTTGTAGTTGTACTCAAATCATTTCTGTGAGCATCCTGATTACCAGTGTTTTGAACTCTGTACCTGATAGGTTGGCTATCTTCTCATTACTTAGTTCTTTTTCTGGAGTTCTTGATCTGTTTTTTCATTTGGGCCACATTTCTTTGCTTCAGCACACCTGCTATGTTGTAAGAGGTGGAGCCTTAGGTATTCAAGGGAGGGGTACCCACTTGCTGTGTTGTGGGAAAGGGGTCAGAGAGGGAACAATGCTGCTTGCCCAGCTCTCATCCCACTTTCAGTCACTTCCCCAGCTACCCTCAAGCGAACTGCACCCTTCTGGTGCTGATTCCTGTGTGGGTGGGTTTGTGTACATTCTAGAACCCCATGGGCCCCTCCGATAGACTGTCCTGTGAGACTGAGAATTTCTCCTGCCACCACAACCCCCACAGGTTTTTGAAGTCAAACTCTTTGAGGCTTTATTTCCCTGTGCTGGAGCCCTGGGTTGTGTGGTCTGTCTCATTCCCCAGTTGTTCCTCCCAGTTTATCTGCACATGAATGTGGGACCACCTGGTCCACCAGCTACTGCCTTGTTTCGCATCCTCTCTGCCCTGGCTGCCAGTCTCTGCCCCTCCTACTGGTCTGGATGAATGTTTCTTCTTTAACTCCTTGGTTGTCAGGCTTCCATACAGACTGATTTTTTGACAGTTCTGGTTGTTTTTTGTTTTTAAAGTGGTTGTTAAATTGGTTGTTGTCCTCTTTTTGGTTGTGTGAGGAAGCGAAGCATATCTACCTATGCCTCCATTAGTATGAGGCATACTTAACCAGAAGTTCTGCAAACCCCTTTTTCTTTTCTTTTTTTAAAAATATTTTTTAAAGATTTTATTTATTTATTTTTAGCGAGAGGGGGAAGAAGGGAGAAAGAGAAGGAAAGAAACACCAATGTGAGGTTGCCTCTTGTGCACCCCTACTTGGGACCTGGCCCATAATTCAAGCATGTGTCTTGAATGGGAATCGAAAGGAGACCCCTTTGGTTTGTGGGCCAGCACTCAATCCACTAAGCCACATCAGTCAGGGCCCCTATTTTCTTAAAGCACTTTCAATATGGCAGGGGAAAGAGAATGAACTAGTAAGCACGTACTGACTGCATAATTGGAAATAAAATTTTTGTAGGTAAAATAAAACTGTATAAAAGGAAAGTTAATACAGCTAACTAAAAACTAGAGTGCTAAGGAACAAGGATGATTTGAAAACTAAATCAAGAAACAATGATTAACCCTAGCCAGGTAGCTCACTTGATACGCCAAGATTGCAGCTACAGGGGGGGCGGGGGGGAGGGAGATCCAGCAAAAAGGAAAAAGGACTCATGGACATGGACAACAGTGTGGTGACTGCAGGGCAGGGGGGTAGACGGTGTGTGTAAGGGGAATAAATGGTAATGGAAAAAACACAATAATATTTTTTAATGTTAAAAAAGAAAGAGAGGAAGGGAGAGAGAATGAGGGAGAAACATCGATTTGTTGTTGCACTTATTTATGCATTTATTGGCAGATTCTTGTATGTGCCATGACTGGGGATCGAATAAAAGTTTTTTAAAAAGAAGAACTCCTAGTATCTTCTGTTTTTCCATGTCTTTTTCTCTGTATACAGAACTGAATTTTGCTTTTAATTGGATTCTAATCACTTAATAAGTGATCACTTGATTTCTTCATGATGCCTTTGGCTTTGACACTTCATTTCCAGGTGTTACATACTAAATAGGTGACCCTGGGTTAAATACATGACTTGAATTTCATTTACAGCATGGGGATAACTACTCCTGCCTCAGCCCCTTTTAGCTATTGGTAGGTTGCCTACTGCTCCCCGGGAATTAGCCTTCAGCCAGCTGGTGAGCATATCAAGAGATGTCACTCCACAACCCAGCAGGACTGAAAATGGTCAGGTCTGTTCTATGTCTAAAAGTGGAGATGCCAAGCATTTATGCAACCCTATCAGGGGAAAGGCCTAAATGGAATAGACAGTGTCCTGTAGTTCAGTGGCCCCTGAACTATATGAGGTCACCTCTTTCCTAATCTTATCCCCCCACCTCCCCCTCCCATGGCTCCTTTCTGAGTGCCAGCTCCTGATTTCAGGTGAGAAGGTATCTTCTTGTTCTCATGCCTTTGGATGGAACTCTTGCAATGATCAAGCATTGACGTACATTGCCGCACTGGGATCAACTCTGCTCTGAATCCTTCTCTGCTTCATTCTCCCCAAACTGGATTTCTCTTGAGTTTCTATGGTTGGCCAAGCACTGATTCTGCTTTACTAACTTCTGAACTTGACCTCTGAGAGCCAATGTCAGAGGTCTCTTGCTCCCTGCCCCCAACGCCTTTCCCAGGCCCTTCCCCACATCCCTGTTTTCTGTAAATGCCTGTTTTCCTCTAGCATCAAATCTTACCATCTTCTTGGCGAACATTTGATAGGAGCAGTCATCCAACACCCTGGCCTTTTAGGTATTTCAATGACTTGTCATCTTTCTAACAATCTTCTTTACTACCCCTCAGCCACCTACTCCTTTAGTCTCCCCTTGACCTTCCCACTGCCAAACCTGTGCTGCCTCTAAAATCACTAATTACAACTCCACAATTCTGAACTGTTTCCTATCTTTGGTATTTGAACAAATACCAAACCTGTCCTTAACCCCCATCACTAACAGCCTCTTCCTTCTCTCCATTTACCAGACCCTCCTTACTTCAGTTCTGACTTATCCAGCTTAGTTCTATAATCCATCATATCAGGAACCTACTGTAAAAGGCCCTTTCATCACTGTATGCATGGAAATGCCTTATCCCTGAATGAATCCAAGTGCTTGCTTTCTCTGTGTCTATGTTTAGGTGATACACATAGATGGGAAAAGAATTCTACAGTCATGTACCTCTATGGAATTCTACAGCATCAACCAAACTTTAACATCATCCAGCAATTCTTTTTTCACTGGTCAGTCTAAATGACTACTTTAAATCTTCTCTGCTCTCCACTCAAACATCTAATCTCCACACAGTCTTTTCCTTATCTTAGTATCTGATCTCACCACCTACTTCAGCAAGAAAATAAAAGCTATCAAATAGGAATTGACTCAACTTTCCCACAACATATTCATTCATTCAACATTTATTAAAAACCAGCAGAAGCCTGGTCTCTGGAACTAATCACCTATGTTCTTATTGTAGTTTTGTCCTTTAGGTAAGTTACTTAACCTCTTTGTGCTTCCAGTTTATTCACTTCTAAATTGCAAGTAAGAGTAGTACCATTCTCACAGGGTTGTTATGAAGATTCAATAAGGAAAGTGTATTTGGAGCATTTAGAATGGTACCTGCCACAGAATAAGCATGCCATTAACGTTAGCCACCATTGCTACCACCATTATAGTGACAACCACATGGGTCAGGCACCAGATGTATACAAATCTACACTCATCCTTTCCCCCCTTCCCTCCCATTACAAGAAGAAATGTCTGTGTCTCCTCCATCTAAGGCCAATACTTCCACTCCCTTTCTTTTCACTGAGAAGATAAAAACAAAATAAATACTGCTTAACATGAGAAGACTGGGAAGGTGAAATAACTAGTCCAAGGTCAAAAGGCTGTCCAAATGTACAGTTGGGTTTAGAAATCAAATCCAACTCTGTAACTTCCACATATCCACTGTATTTAATGACAGAAAGTTCTACTTAAATATTTCAGTTCCTGCTACAGAAGTGATGCTCATTTTGACAAATGAGAATTTCTCCTGAAGTAAATATGGGCTTTTACAGGCCTGAAACTTCAAGTATGTATGAAACACTAAATTATGGAGGAGGGAGTACTGAATTCTGAAGGTGGTCCAGGAAGGCTTCATAGCCTATAGGATGCTAACAGGAATACTGTGAGTAAGAAGTATGCAGAAAATTCCTGGTTGAGAGTTAACAAGGGGCAGGGAATGCCTTGATGGTGAGAAGAAGTTCAGGCTGCTACCGGCAGGAATCTCCTGGACATGACAAAATCTGTTTAATAAAAGAGAGGAATATATTAAAACTATTTGGCATGTGGGCCCGAATCAAACAGTACAGCATGAAAGTCTGGAGATCACCTGAGGACTAAAAGCAGCATCCCTTCAAGTAGGGAGTTAGAGTTCCAACAGCTGTCAAGGAATCCCAAGACTTCAAATACTGCTAAAGAGGCAATATAAAAGAACTTTAAGGAGTAACTGCGGAGGTGTAGATAAGAGATTCCACTATGTTCAGAACACCTGGAATCACTTAAGAGACATCTGTTATCATCTGGGAATCAGAGATTAGAGCACAGGACCACTGGTTTAGGTCAATTCAGAATAGCATTTCCATTTCTCCACAGCAACTGTTCGTAAAACTCGGGCTTTTTATCACAGCTTTACGCAAACTCCTTATTATGTCACTTAAAACCATACGGTCTTCCCACAAATTAAAGTAAATACAATGAATACATTTTAAAGTGAAGAGAAAGAGTGAGAATATGAAAAAAACTAGACATCCTAAACATCACAATATGCCAATAATTCCTATATACCTTGTATTTAATTCTCACACCAAATTAATTAATTAATTAGTTAATGAATTAATAATGTTATTATCTCCAAACTGAAATTTAGAAGTGAACTACCTTGCTCAGGAACATACACTTCATAAAAAGAGGCTGAGATTTGACTCTAAATCAGTCTGACTTTGCCACTATACCTGCTCATATAGGGAGAGGCAGCAAAAAAAAAAATCAGAGTGATGTCTCTTTATAAAGCTAAATCAGGCTTATAAATAAAAGCCATCTAAAAACTGGATTTACTTTCAAAATTAGTGTATATAATTAGAAGCATTCTCACCTAACAGGCATGTCAGAACTGATTAAGTAAAGGAAAGGCAAAAGAGTGGAATTTTATACTGGAGAATGGACAGCCAAGTGGACTGGCGTGGGTGGTGGTGACCACCACTCCCCCTCGGCAGTGTCCTTAGAATGCTCCCCAAAGTCTCCGTGGCGGGCTGGGACTGGTATCCTCTCACATTGTAGCTGGCCCTGCTTCAGTCACAGACACCAGCCCCAGTATGTCTGGGGGGTGAAGGGGACTGAGAGAGTGTGCAGGCAGCTCCCTGCAAGCCACTTTGTCCACCATCAGGTTGGGGGGACAAAAACTCTCAGAGCCAGCACTGCTGTAAAAGAAAGCCATAGTGCTCTGGCAAGAGAAAAGCAGAACAATTTCATTCACTTTTACATGCCTGCACACTACCAAAACTATAAAGCAATGGAGAAAATTAGGGGGACAGATACATTGAAATTGGATTCCATTCTAGGCCCTCTCTATAATAAGAGTCCACAGCTTGGTTGCCAGGAACAAACATTACTCAATAATGGATTTCATGAACTTCTTTAAAATTATTTTTTCACTTACTCCTAAAATACATCTTGTTTACAACTTAACTTTTCTAGATTAGCAAGAGATAAGATTACAAAATTGTTGCAAAAAATAACATTGTGGTTTAAGAGACCTGGGCTGCAGCATATGGCACTGGCATGAGATTCTAAAACTTACTCATTATAAAAACTGCCTTGGTCAGACCATCCTACCAGAGACTGCAGACAGAAAGCACAGCTCCTTCATTCATGCACATAACAACTTCCTTCCTTCATTCATTCACCTACATGAATGCCTGAACAAAGCGGTTGCTTAATACATGCTTGGTTAATGAGTAGAATCATTTAGCAAACAACCTACAGTTGATTTTCAGAGGTTAAGCAGCAAATTTCTAGATTTAAACAGCTCAGTCTAACCTGAGGTAGCCAGGGTAATGATCAACGGTAAGACTGGAACTCGGGAAAATTAATGTTCCAACGCTGGATCTTAAAGCCACAACAAATGTCTCTTAAGAGCATGACTTGTGCCCTGGACCCCTCCAGGGAGGAGCCTCATTTAGGATATACGTGATTATGGCCATACCAAAAGCATAGCATAGCCAAGTAAATTTTTGTCTACTCCCTTCACAAAGACACCGTGAGCAATCCTAGAGTGGTGGCAAGGCACAGCATAAGAACAAGGGAAATTACTTCTCCTGCAATCATTGTTTTTCATTTAGCATCTTCACAGATTTCTACTCCTGGGTCAAATTAGATCTGCTCAGGCAGAGGGGAAGACCACGGACAACACCTACCTTCAAAGAGGAAAGGACACTTACAATGCCCATTTGCTTTTAAAGGTTCCCATACAATAACAGTATTAAGTTCTCATTTTCGGCATTAGCTGAAAGAGTGTTCAAAGCCTTAAAAGGGTAGTGGGTGGGGGCAATGGAGGGGTCTGCAGAGGCATCCCAGCTGCCTTGAAACTGGAAGACTGCTACAGTCACAGTCCATCAGTTTCACGCCTGTGGTTTCCTTTCATTCTCAGAGTCAATTTAAATTACTAATAATCAAGAAACCTACACGACAAGACTTCTATTAAAGACAACTACTAATAAAATCAAAACTAAATATCAAATTGGATCATGGTACGGCTGGCTCCTGGGTTGTAATTTAAGCTTCCATGAAGTGCAAACTAATGCATTAGAGGCACTGCTCCGAAGAACAAAATTAATTGCCTTTGTGAGTTCTCCCAACTCACAAAACTCCTTCAGGGAAGTTACTGCTGTTAACAAACAGTAGCCACTTAAAATCCCAGATGCTCTTAGTATCACATACATTCTTGGTGGGACAGAGGCACGAGGAATAAATTTTTATGTAAACTTCTCAATAAACTGTGCCAACAGTTTAAAGCAGGGGCCCCCTTACTATAATCACATGAACCATAAATACAAATACATAATCTCGTTTATAATTCTGATAAAAAATAACTGACCTGATGAGCGAAATGTGGCTACCTTTTACTTTATTTTTATTTTTCCTGCTAAAGTTACTATGTAAAATACACTGAGAAAGAGTAAATTCGCAGTTATCCTGCAGCCCACAGTGCTCAGTGGCATGTGGCCTGGGGCAAGTAGTGCCTTCTCTGGGCCTTAGTGGGAAACTGAAAAAGATATAGCTACATAGCTATAAATTTCATGAGAGTATAAAGTTTCTTGATCACTGCTGTGGTCCCAATATTTGTGTGCTGAAAAATGAATAGAGCCCATACCACAGGCCAAGTCCTGACTATGCGATATATAAATTATAACTCACTTAATCCCTGTAACAATACCTTGAAGGGAAATGATTATTCCCAATTCATAGATAAGAAAATGGAGTTCAAAAAGAAAGCCAACTGCCCAAGATCACACAGCTACTGGGTGGAGTGGGGATGTGAACCAAGTCTGTCTAATACCAAAACCTATCCTCGTTCATATTTTCTTCCACTAGGAGAAAAGTATTTCTGTGAAACTGAAGTATTTTCAAATCACTTTAGTCCATTCAACAAGGGAAGATGTATACCATTTTTAATTCCTAAAGTCTACTTTTAATGTAGGACTTCGACACCTTTACATGTATGGAATTCTGAATAACCTAGAGGACAGAGCATTGCAGGAGCCCTTGACGGTCTCCTGGAAGTTGCCCCTTTGTCCACTCCATTTCCTCCAGCTTTTGCCTTGGTACATAGTTTATTACCTACCATTCTAATCCATTGATGAGATGCCGAACAGTGTGTTGTTGGAATAGCCCCTATTCCTCCAGCATGCACAGTCCAAATTTTTGCAAAGCTGCTACAAAGGCAATTTTGGAAACATACAACTCTTAGCAACTCTCCCATCTGGTTTCACACCAGCTCCTTCCTCCATAAGCCCACAGAAGTCACAGTCAGCTCCTGTTTTCTGGGAAACTAGCTGTCTTTTCATCTTGCTGGGTGTATGTTATGTCTGTCTGTCAGCAAATTGGGAAATGGCCTCCATCCTGACAGATACGTTTTGTAAAGCCTTAAAAGCACATAAACTAATGTGAAGAAAAAAAGGAAATTTCTCTGGTTTTGGACTCTGGCTATTTGCTCTTTACAGCTTATATGTCAAAGGAATGGGATTTCCCAGGTAGATGTACTAATGTAAAATGCATTAGTGTTAAGGTGGGGGCTCCCAATCCACCCAGGGCCAAAGGGTTAATACAAAATGACAGAATTTAATGACTGCCATTACAGTTGCCAGGCAACCAAGAGAAGGTGTGCCATAAAGGCCTAATTAATGAATGAGGTAGCAAGAGTTTCTGTTAAGTTGGTAAGCAGTTCACAGTTCACCATTGGTTGGCTCTGCCCAGATGGTAATACTCTTAAGCTTTCTTAGCTCCACTGAGCAGCAGCAAAATAATGTGATTATAGTTGCAGCTCTGGCTAAAGTTCTGACATCCTTTCCATACTCAGTGCAATTTCTCAAGGTAGTTGAAACAACAGTCTTCTGCACAGATTCGTATCGAGGACTGTGTGTTTGCATTGGGTTCTTCACACAATCCAGACCCAGATGAACATAGGGTGATTATTTGCTGGGTACTCTTTTGCTGCAATAACTTAAGAGTAGTCAAATTTGGGGCCCAAGCTGAATGGCGCTTGGATTTAGAAGCTTTGTTAGAAAATTGTTCTTTCTAAAGAAAAGCCCAGATGACAGCAACAAAGGACTACAATTGGAGTGCCCACTACTTGCCGAGATCTGTCCTAGCACTTTACATTCATTATCTCTAGTTTTCACAGCCCTCTAAGGTAGAAATCACCATCTCATCTCATAAGTTAAGGCTCAAAGAGACTAACTACCTTGCTCAGCATCACACACACTGCTAGAATGCGGCAGAGCCAGGATTCAAACCCTGTCCCAATTCCCAGGTCCACTCTCTCCACCCTACACGACACTGCCACTGTTGTGGGCGACATCATGATGACTACTGCCCTCCAGAGAGAACTTTGTGAGGTGTCAAACACACAGCTGATACTTAATATCTATTATTTTATTTGACCTTCATCCTTATAACTGGGATTCTGCTGGTGTTATTAATTCCCATTTTAAAGAGAAGGAAATGAAGCTCAGTTAAGTATTTATCTGGTCTCAGTATTTGTCCAAAGTCACAAATTTAGTAAATGAGGAAACCAACATGTGAACTCAAGTTTGTGGGTTCAAAACCTGCTCTCCCTTCACTACTGTAGCTCTGAAAGGCTGGCTACAATTTAATTTCCATTCTGGAAATGGACCATACATTCGTGCCCTCCATGCCATGAGCATCATTAAATATGTGAACTTTTCTTTAAAGACTGTACCCTCTACACCAGAATGTAGCTCAAAATCACCACATAGTCAAACAGGGGGAGGTCCCTGAGAGCAGGTGTAATGAGTTGGCAAGAGAGGAAAAAAGAGTTTCCTTCACCCCAACCCTCAGCTAAGTCTTGGCGAAAATGAGAGGGGCTGGGTTGGGCAGTGGGCGGGGGGCGGGGGTGAGTGCAGAAGACGCAGCTGTCTCAGATGGCCTGAGCTCCAAGGGAAAATGCTCTTATTCTTTTTAAGGGAGGAAGGTCTGCGCATGCCAAGGGGCCAAAGGGGCCCCAAATGAACAAAGATAAAAAGAGGAGGAAGAAAGATTGGTCTGAGACCAGTTAAAGTGTTCTCATTAGTGGGCCCCCAACTTCAAAAGTAATCAAAGTAGAGGACCCAGCTCAGTCTAGCAAAAGATCAGAAGAATTGCCCCTCCCGCCTTTCTCTCACCAAAGTACAGTCTTTGTACTAGGCCCAGCAACTAGTGCAGACAAACATTTGCTTTTTTTACTATCAGGGGTATTTAAAATATCAAACTCTTTTCAGACTTATCTTGGCAGAGTTAACTTTATCATTTTTAATGGTTTGGTCCATGATTGTTTACAACTGACTCTTGCTTACCTATGACAAGTTTTAAAATCCAAGACTGGCTTCCCACTGCCACCCAGTATATGTGCGGGCTTCCTCAGTCCCGCTGTTTGTGAATGTACACTTGGGGAAGACAAACAGTATTAGTTTAAGCAAAATGGAAATAAAAGACAATCAGTCACCTTTGCCCAACAGAAATAGCATGCATTCATTCATTCATCAAATATCCCATGAGCATTTAAAAGGCAAAATGCTAGTGATTTAAGTACAAAAAGAGGACTTTCAGATTATAAACCTTCAAGACTGAGATTACAAACAACACTCCTTCCAAGTATATAACTCACTTTAGGGAACTGTCTTCTGCCTTAAACTGCCAGCTCATTCACTCACTCAGTGACTCTCCACCTCAACTCTTCCCCTCCCTCAGCACCCTAACACAGGTCCCAAAGCTTCTCTCCTGGCCTGGCACAAGTTCCTCCACCATGAAGCCAAAATTACTTCCTAACACACAAATCTGATGCCACTCCCATAATGTTCTCCAGGGCACTCTTCATTGACTTCAGGTTCAAGTTCCAAAACCACACATAGCACGTGAGGTCCTTGCTCTCTGGTTACTGAATTACTTGCCACTCTGCAGCAGCACTATGCTCCCTTGGTTTGAGGCCTCTGCCTGTGCTATATAATCTGTCTATAATGCTCTTTCTAATCCCTACTCTTACCCCAATTCCCCACCTACCTGGGAAACATTCTCACTCACCCTTTAATTCTCATCTCACTTCCGACTTCACCAAGTTAAGTGACCTACCTCCCTCAAGGCTGTGCTAATTTGTACCTTATGACATCGAAATTCTTAGCTTGACCATCTCCTACAAGAACACCCCACGTCTGCATTGCCAGCTTCATACAGAATGCAGTAAATGTTTATTGAACAAATGTTTATTGAACCAATGAATGGACTATAATTAACTATAGTGTACGTAACTATAATATACTACCTACTATCTATAACATATTATTCCAGTATGATCTTTGCTTACTTCCCAGACTGTTAAAAAAGAAAATTCCAATTTTCCTTCCTTCCTTCATTATTTCTCAAAAGCATTGAACTAGTCTAACCTTTGTAGTCTTAGCAGTTTGTACTCACTCCCACTTTTAAAGCCAATTGAGTAGCTCCAATTAACCAGCATTTCTCATCCTAACCCCTAGAGTTGGAAATTAAGAGCCACAATATAAAATAAGCACCACTCATCAGAGGAGACTGAAGAGAGGGAGGATCCAGGAGGTCACACATGTGGAACACTTAATCAACTTCTAAAACCACATATACCTAAACTTTCCTAATGAGATTTTAGTAAGAATTTTATCCTTAGTGGTACTGAAAAAAACACACTGAATCCTCAGCGCTGGCTCCAGGCCAGATGTGTCCTAAACTTTGGCACCGAGAGTTAACCACCTGGAGTGAGGGGGCGGAGGAGGGAAGAGAGGGGAAGAGGAGAGAGAAAGGGAAGAGAAGACCGAGGAGCATAAAATTGCAAAAATATTCACTGAGCAAACTTCAGAAGAAAAGCCTGGTTGATTTAAACGGAAAGCTAGGATGCAGACGGGAGGTGGCAGCATGGACTTGAGGTCTGAGCATCAAATGCCTGGCCAGGCCTCCCTAGCCTTTTCTGCAAGGCTGTGCTCCAGAAGCTGGACCATAACCTCCCTGAACACACAGGTCTGTCCTGTAAAAGAGAAAGGAGCAAATCACCTTTCCTAAAACTTTATTATTCCTCTAAGAATAAAAAGATGTAAGATGATTAGCAATTCCTAAAAAAAAAAAACCTGTAAAAAATACAAATTATCACGAAGTGCCTTGACAGCTAATATAAAGTTGTCAAAATTTGAACTTTTTTAAAAAAAATTTGACTAATATTCTAAATTGGCTTTACTGTGTACCATTTCAATCTGGCTCAAAAGCATCTTCAGGGAAAATTTTTAGTCAGGAGAAATTCAAAGGCAGCTCTTACCTACCCTTAGAAATCTGTTTCAGCGAGCTCTCAGTTTACAGTAAAACACCCCTGCAACTGCAATGGCATTCAGAGGCAGCGCACCGATCGTGCCCCGGGGCACGCTAACCGCGGACATTCTGGATATAGCTAAAAATTACGAAGTTGAATATGAAACTTTCTCATGACCCTCAACATATTTTTGCTCAAAAAATGTTGGTATTAGTAGCATAACTATGAGTTAAGTGCTAAAATTCAGCAACTTTCAGAGACATAATTTATAAAGACTTTAATACACTTAAAAGCTGAATGGCTCAAGTCTTTGATGTAACTGAACGCTTTGCAAACCAACTTGAGACAAGTTTCCTTCTCTCCAGGAAAGAAGGCAAAGGCAGCTGCTCATGACTACAGGTTCTAGAGTGTGATTTGGAAGCATTTTAGCATCACACTCCTCATAATTCAAACCCTGGTTTGTGTCTGTCTTTATAGGTCATTGCTGGCCAGATGGAAAATATTAAGGAAAAGATATTGCAACTAAAGCAGCAGGCTGTGGTACACAGTTGCGGCCCCAGTTAACCACAAGCAGATCTGCAGGCGGGCTCTGCTCAGCGACAAACAGAGCTCTGGTGCATCCTCTCTCTGCCCGGCAGCAGGAGGCCCCAGGCCAGCCGAGAGCAGCCACTGTGCCAAACAGACTGTGTGAGCCTCACTGCTCGGATGCTTCCAGAGAAAGAAGGGGAATCGATGGGCTCCTTTGTAAACAACTTCTTGTGCTTTCAGGCTGTGACTGACTTCAAAGGCGGCATAACTTAATCCTGTCACAAATTATGTCATGGAAATCGTGAGGCAGTATTCTCCCTGAGCAAATACCTATGTGGTCACTCATAAACTAGATCCTAACAGGTAAACAGCAACTGCCAAAAGAACAACAAATGCAGCTTTTAGCAAGTAAGAAACACTGCACGGCCAAATATGTCCATCTCCATTAACAGGGTCTGATTCTCAGACTGACCCACCCTCAAAGAGCTGTTGAATAAAAAGTTTTAATTGCTAATAATGACTAAGTTTTAGTGAAGGCTTAGTCTGCAACAGGTATTCTTCTGTATACTTTATGAGCATTAAATATCTGGAAAAAGTCATTTTTACCAAGAAAACTCTCACTTAGAAATGATGTAAGGTAGGTTTTATCATTATTCCTTTTATACAAAGACCTAGGATAATTCAGTGATAACTTGCCTGAGATTTAATCCAAGTCTGACTATAAATTCCGATGCTTCCACTAGTCCATGCTGCTTCTGTACATCACTTGAACAAACTTTCGCCATTCCAAAAACTATTTCCAAATGCATTAGACCATGAAGCCCTGGGGAACAGGGATAAGAATTTATTCACAGCTGAATCCCCAGCCCCCAGCACCCAGAACAGAGCACGAAAGAATGAAAATGAATGAAGAAGAGTAGAAGGAAGAGCCTCAGGTTTTTACCAGGTGCCCATATGCAAGCATCCATGAGAGGCAGTGTTGAATTAGTGTCCAACATCACAGGAGAGAACAGAATACTCGGGGTGGTTCATGATAACTGCAAAAAAAATTAGTGCATAAAAAATGATCTTGAACATGGATTTTTAACCTAGAATCCAGAGACCACAGAAGGGGTTCTGTGAAAACCGTTTATGTCTATAAAGCATCAGGACATCCAAAAAATTTTTGGTGATGGTTCCTGGAGCTTACCGCAGATTTTCAAAAGATTCCCCTCACCCAAAAAGTTAGCCACATGAGGTAGTAAAATTAAAGAAGGTTCTCCTGGAGAGCAGAGTGGGAAAGACCAGGGACTCTGGTGGTTGAGGGCTTGTGTTCAAGTCATGCCCTCTGCGCCGCGCTGATCCTTGGTCAGTCACTCTCACTCTGAAGCTCAGTGTCATCTGTAATTGACACAGCTGTCACAAGAACTAAAGGGGATGATAAATGTATTAGTAAGCCTTAGGCATGGTGTCTCCCCTCTACCTGGCTGCACACCATATATAGAGTACACAAGGATGAAACATGAGCAGGAGATGGTACAGACCACTGACAGAGTATAATGAGAGTAACGGCTGCTGATATCTTCCCTGAAGCTGTTTTCTTATTTAATCATCTAAGTAAAAAACCCAAAAACTGTCCTTTTTTTTCAGTGTCTACTACAGGAGACTCATTTTTATCAAGTAAAAAGTTAGTATCTATTCTTTAAACTAGATTTTCTGAAGTAAAAGGAATTGAATTGTATTCTCATATGCAGAGCAAAACAAAAGAAATTCTAAAATGCTTATGACACCTGTTGAAAGAAGGAAACATGGATTCTGTCTCAAAACTAATCCACCTATACAGAGAAGAGCACTTTTCAGATGTTCCCAGATGTCTCCTTTGAAGGTGTCTGCTTTGACATCATAATTACAAAATGGTGCAAGGGCCATGAGATCACAAACAGATGAACACTCAAAGAAGAGCAAACATCAAAAACAATCTTTTCTTGCTAAAGACATTACATGATAGGAAAATACCTTCGGAAAACAAAGATTATAAGTCAGAGTGAAAGTAATAAAAAATCAGTATTTAATTTTTTAACATACCACTTTAAATCCAAACCCCCCAAAACAGGAAAAAAATATTTAGGTATAAATCTAACAAAATATATGTGGGAGTTGTATGCTGAAAATCACAAAACACCAAAGAAAGAAATTAAAAAAGACATAGAAAGATGTACCGTGTTCATGGACTGAAAGACTTAAATATTGTTAAAATGTTAACTGTCATCAAGGTGATTTGTATTTTCAATCAAATATTAATCCAAATCCCAGAAGTTTTTGTAGATATCAAAAGCCAAGGACATAGAAGAGGAAAATTTATGTACTCAGGCAAAAGAACTAGAATAACAAACACAATTTTGAAAAACAACATAGCTGGAAGACTCATACTATCTGATACGAACTTCCTATGAAGCTACAATGATCAGGACAGTATGGTGTCAACAGACACATGGACCAATGTCAGGACAGAGTTCAGAAACAGACCCACAAAAAAAACACTGAATTTTTGATAAAGGTGCAAAGATAATTCAATAGAAAAAAGATGGATTTTTCAACAAATTGTGCTGGAACTAGATGCCCATGTGCAAAAAATAAAAAATCTTAATCTATACTTCACACCTTAAAAAATATTAACACAAAATGGACCAAAGGCCTAAATGTAAAACATAAAACTATAGAACTTCCAAAAGAAAACACAGGAAAAAATATCTTTGGCTCTGAGCTAGGCAAAGAGTTCCAAGATAAGATACTGAATGCATGACCCATAAGAGAAAAGACGAAGATGTGTCAGACTTAATCAAATTGAAATCTTTTGCTATGTGAAATACCGCTAATAAGAGGATGAATAGACCAAGCCACAGACTGGGAGAAAATATCAGCAAATCACGTATCTGACAAGATTTGTATCAAGAATACTTAAAGAACTCTTAAAACTCAACAATAAGGAAACTAACAAACCAATTTTTTAAATGGGCAAAAGATTTGAACAGACAGTTCAGCAATGACAACATACAGATGGCAAATAAGCACATGAATAGATCGTCAAAATCCCTAGTCATTAAGAAATACAAATTAAAATTATAATAGATCCCAATAACACCTAACAGAAGAACTAAAACAAGAAAATAGTGACAATACAAAATGCTGGTGAAGATGTGGAGCAACTGGAACTCTCCCACTGTAATGGGGGGACACACAACCCTGGGAATGGGGGAGGGGTTTAAGCTGCTCATGAGTGACCAGAGACTTTGCCCACTTGCTAAACTCGGTGGCTGGAAGAGGGGCAAAGGGAAGTATGGACAACACTAGCCCTCATTGATTGGAAAGCTGGACACTCCCACTGGCTTTCTGTGTGCATGGGACTCTGAGGGAGGACTTTAGAAACTGAGTGTGCCAGGAACCAGAAAGTTGGCTGGTTCTTTCCCATCCCCCAGTGGGGGGCATGTCAACAGTCACCAGCAGGCCTGCCAACAGTGGCCAGTATGGGTCCGTGAGCAGAGGCCAGGGGACTCAGACTCCGAAAGATGCCTGAGGCTGGACAGTGGCTGGAGACCAGCTAAGCCACCTACGTTTATGATACTCTGGGGTAGGAAAAGAGGTTCCTGATGCAATCTTGAACTGAATTGGCAGAGGGTGACAAGGTGACTTTTCTTTGGGTATGTCAGAGGAACAGGCTTTGAGGCAGAAACACTGCTATTTCAAAGACCTTGGTGATAAGTCAGTACTGTGAACAGATTTTCATTCTTGTGTATTTTCAGTTCTTGAACCTATGTCGTAGTTGTAATGACAAATATAAACAGCTATTTTTGATGTTATACTCTAACTTTTCCTTTTCCCTTACTTTTGTTATCCACATATTTGAGGCAGAAACTTGCCATTAAATAAAAGATTCCTTTCTTTTCCACCAAATTCTGTCTTTGGAGATTTGCCTGGTAGGTGGTAAATGGTAGCTCCCCCACCCCTCGCATTGGATTCAGTAATAATACATTGCTGGTAGAAATGCAAAAATGATACAGCCACTTTGGGAAACAGTTTGTCAGTTTTGTGTAAAATTGAACATATACTCAGCATATGACCCAGCAATATCCCTCCTACTATTTACCCAAGAGAAACAAAAACTTGTGTTCATACAAAAACCTGTATACAACTATTTACAACTGCTTTATTTTTAATCACAAAAAATGGAAATAACCCAACTGTCCTTTAATGGTAAATGGATAAACTGTGGTTACAGCCATACAGTGGAACACCTATTCAACAATAAAAAGAAATGAATCCCTGATACACACAACATGAATGAATCTCAAATGCATCTCAAATGCAAATGAAGGGTTTGACTACAAAGGGGCAGAACAAGGAAATCTGGGGGAGTAGCAGAAGCGTGTGTGTCTTGACTGTGGTCATAAATTCAGGGCTCTTTGTATTTGTCAAAACTCATACAACTGTACACAGCAAAGAGTGAGTGAATTTTACTGTATGTAAGTTTCAAAAAGAATTATAAAGTCATAGTATCACTTAATTTGGAAGAAGAAATAGATTTAAACTTTTCTAATACAATTATTTGATTGAATTTGTTTAGGAATGCACAATCTGGAATCAGAAGAATCATGCCACTTCTTAGTTGTATCACTTTAGGCAAGCTACTTAATATCTCCAAGTCTGTTTCTTCATCTGTACAATGGAAACCATACTGCCCTCTCATAAGATTATTATGAGGATTAAATGAGAGAAGGCATGGAAAGCCCTCAGCAAATTGTAAGCATTTAATAAATCTGAGTTGTTATTAAACTTTTATGTGTATTTTAACAAGTTCTTTTTAGGTTATGAAAATACAGGATGTTACATTCACCCAGAATGACTATAAGATTATAATGTAACCCTGAAACCAATAGATGTCAACTCTTCAGAAGTATAAAATACACAAATGACTAATCATTTACAATCATTTAATATCTTATGCTTTCTTTAGCAGGGTTCAGTATTTCTACTGATTGTTTAATTATGCCTACCTTCAGACGCAGGGCCACGTGAAAATGGGAATGTGTGTGTCTTGGATATCACTGCATCTCCAGAGCCTCTACCCACCCAATAAATGTCTCCTTAAGTCAGATAAGGCCAAAAGTGTGGGATGAGGGCAGCATAAAAGAGTGGAAGGAATATGGATTTTAGAGTCAGACAGAACTAGGTTCAAATATATTAATATGTTAATAACTAATATTTTATTAGTTAATAACTATTCTTCCAGGCTGTCTTTCGTCTTCTATAAAATTAAGCTAATTTTTCCCTTGCAAGGCTGTTGTGAAGACTAAATGAAGTAATATATATGAATATACCAAGCACTCAGCTCCTTAAACATGATGGGCTTTTACTATGGCAAATTTCTGTCTTACTCTCCTACATTAGCCCTTCCCAAGAGAAAGCTTGAGAACAAAGCTTGGGAAAAAATTTTTAAAAAGCCATATTAGATTACTACAAAGTAATGTCATATGTTATTAATTGATCCTCATAACAATCCTTTGAAAGACTTATTATTGTCCTCATTATAGAGATGGGGAAAAGAAGTCCAGAAAAGTTAGGATATGCTCGTGGTGATGTAGCTGGAAAAACAAAGGCTGGGACTTGAATCTTCTGAGCTCACACTCTGGGCTCTTTTCCCCTAACAGAATCAGGAACAAATCAAAGGACACATCCATCTCAAGGGCTCGGTGACCTTCTCGATATTAACTAGTTGATGAAAATTAGAATATTCCAATGTCCACTATGACCATTTCTAGACACTCTAAACCTGTTCAGCCAAGAAGGAATGAGTCATTACCACTCATAGCTCCCTATGTGCTGACTTGTGAACGCTATCCTCACACGACACTTTGAGGAAGGTCCTTATATCTGAATTTCAGAGATTAAAAAAACCTTAGTTTCAAGAGGTTAGGTATCTTAACAAAGATCATAAGCTAGCACTGGGGACCAGCTAAGCATTTGCTTCCATATCCAGGAAGCAAACCCAAACTTGTCTTAACTCCAAAGTTTCTGTCCTTACTGCACCACAGGGCTCACTTTCAGCAACCTTATGATGCTCTGGTAATTTTTAAATTCCCAGTCAAGAAAGCCAATTTCATGGTTTCCTCATATCACCCTCACTGCATACACAACACTCAGTATTCACCTGAACTTCTAGAAATTATCCTTTCAAAATAGTATGTGTTGGGATATTATTTCCTTTTAAGATATCATTATCAACCAAGAATTCTAAATTCCCAAAACAACATCTACCTTCTAGAAATATCACTGAAGACAGATTAAATTTTCTCTACAAATGTACCCATAGCTAGACATGAAGTTCTGTTGAGAAATAAAGTTCCTTATAGTAACTATATATACCAATAGCAACTTTATCTTTATTGAGGCTAAAGGTACTTGTAAATGGAAAGGAGGTCTTCAGTAAGTGTTGTATTTGAGAGCGGATGACCTGTAAGAGTTTTCTTGTGAGCTTGGAGGGGATAACATTATCACTTCCATTTTACAGAAGAAAAACTCAGCATCCTATCCAAGGTCACCAGTCCATGAGTCTCTGAGAGGGGTCTAGATTGAAGGCCTTCCCTCTCCTAATCCAGTGGTTCTTCTCTTACTACATCAGAATTCCAGTCCAGGTCATGCTCTGATGTTGCAAAGGAAAAGTCCTTTGCCCTCTTAGTTTCCCCAGGGAGACCTGTTAGGGGAAAAAAAAGATAACAGCATACAGCCATTGTCCCTACCTAATATAAAGAATAAATGAGGTTTCATAGTTAATGTTCTATCTAAGTGAAATAAGCCAGTCAGAGAAAGACAAATACCATATGATTTCACTCACATGTGGACTCTAATGAAAAAACTGAAGTAACACGCAAAACAGAGACAAACTCAGAGATAGCAGGCTGACAGCTCTAGGAGGCGGGGGGTTAGGGAGTAGAGGGATTGAGCAGGACTCATGGACATGGACAACAGTGTGGTGACTGTGGGGGAGAGGGAGACATAAAGGGGGATAAATAGTAATGGAAAAACACAATGAAAAATAAATTAAAAATAAAAAATAAAAGTGACAAAAATGCTACATGTCAACTGCAACTTAAAAAAAATTTAAATGCTGCCATGCATTAACAAGACTGCACCAAAACTTCTATAATCCCTCTGATCATGCACCTCAAACACATTCACAGGAATAAGGAAAGATTCATCTGAAAAACATGAATTACAGCAATAAAGCCTTAATGAGCTCACTGGAATTTAATAAGATGATTTGAATAAAAGTTTAAAATCCACACATTATTTGAATCTTAAGGGACAGTGACAACTATATGTCTAGTCCAACTTCCTCATTTTAGAGAGAAGGCTGATACAGGTCAGCTAGCACATCCAAAGTCACCTGGACTATTCATGGAATATATAGAACTTGAACCCAGGTCCTAAAATTAATCTTTCCTATACCCTACACTGCTGTCAATGAAGACTGCCTTAATTAACTACTGATGCTGTTAGGTTATTGATCTTAAAATTATAGAATGCTAATGTAGTTTGTTCAACATTTTTTAAGATAAGCAAAAATTTCACAAAAGCCAATGAGGTGAGCTAAGGGAGTACAGTAGTTAACCCTGCCTTGGTTAGAATTATTACTTCAGTAGGTTAGAATTACTGTTGGCATCTAATATGGAAAACATTTAAAAATTTTTTAATTTAACCTTACATTGAACTCCTGAAAAGGCAGCTCACTATATAATTGAGTAGTTCAAATTAAATTTACTTAAGAAAACCCAGGTGTGTTTGGAAAAAACAAAAGCAGCAAAGATTTTTGTATGTATACCTTAACTTTAAAAAATATTATTACACGACAATAGAACTCTCCTTGTTCCACATCCAAGAAGAAAGTTCAGCCCTAACCAGTGTGGTTAGGCATCTTCCCACAAAGTGAAAGGTCACTGGTTCTATTCCCAGCCAGGGTACATAGCTGGGTTGTGGGTTCGGTCCTGGATGGGGTGCATATGAGAGGCAACTGATTGATCTTTCCCTCTCACCTTGATGTTTCTCTCCTTGTCCTCCTCCCTCCCTTCCCCTCTCTCTGAAAATAAAAAAAAAAATAAAATCTTATTTTTTAAAAAAAGTTCAAACTTCATGCTCTTCAGGGTACTTAAGAGCCATCAGCAGCACTTCAAAGGGGGCAGACAATGGATCAATATGAATCATGAGCAACTCATATCCTTTTATACAAATCTTTATTGTATTTCCATTACCATTTATTCCCCTTATATTCCCGCTTCGCCCAGCAATCTCCACCCTGCAATCTCCACCCTGTTGTCCATGACCATGAGTCCTTTTCTCTTTTTGCTCAATCCCTCCAACTCTAACTCCGCCCCCGCACCCAGGAGCTATCACCGTGCTCTCCACGTATGAGTCTGTCCCCATTTTCCATGTTAGTTCAGTTTGTTCATTAGATTCCACACATGAATGAAAACATATGGTATTTGTGTTTCTCTGACTGGCTTATTTCACTCAGCATAATGTTCTCCAAGTCCATTCATACTGTTACACAGGGTAAAATGTTCTTCTTTTTGCGGCCAAGTAGTATTCCATTGTGCAAATGTCCCATAGTTGTTTTATCCACTCATCCATTGCCGGACACTTGGGCTGCTTCCACATCTTGGCAATTGAACATAGCTGTGCTTATGTTCTTTCAAATTAGTATTTTAGGTTCCTTCAGATATATTCCAAGAAGTGGGACTGCTGGATCAAAAGGCAGATCAGATCCATTTTTAAATTTTTTAGGTTTCTCCATACTGCTTTCCACAGTGGCTACACCAATGTGCATTCCCACCAACAGCGCAAAAAGGTTCCCTTTTCTCCACATCCTTGCCAGCACTTGTTGTCTGTTAATGTATTGATGATAGCCATTCTGACAGGTGTGAGATGGTATCTCATTCTGATTTTAATTTACATTTCTCTGATGATTAGTGACATTGAGCATCTTTTCATATGTCTATTGACCATTTTTATGTCATCCTGGATAAGTGTCTATTTAGGTTCTTTGCCCATTTTTTTAACTGGGTTGTATGTTTTTTTGGTGTTGAATTTTGTAAGCACTTTATAAATTTTGGATATTAACTTATCAGATGTATCGGTGAATATGTTCTCCCATTCTGTGGGTTGTCTTTTTAATTTGTTGATGGTTTCTTTTGCTGTGCAAAAATTTTTTAGTTTGCTGTAATCCCATTTATTTTTTCTTTTGTTTCCCTTGCCTGTGGAAATATATCCAATAAAAAACTGCTATGAGCAATGTCCCCAATTGTGCTGTGTCTTCTAGAATTTTTATGCTTTCAGGTCTAACACTTAAGTTTTTGATCCATTTTGAATTTATCCTTGTGTGTAGTGGAAGAAGGTGGTCTAATTTCATTTTTCTGCACCTATCTGTCCAATTTTCCCAACATCATTTTTTGAATAAACTATCTTTAGCCCATTGTATGTGCTTGCTTCCTCTGTCAAATATTGAGTATATAGGTGTGGATTTATTTCTGGGTGCTCTATTCTGTTCCATTGATCTATAGGTGTTTTTATGCCAGTACCATGCTGTTTTGATTACTATGGCCTTATAGTATAGTTTTATATTAAGTAGCATGATTCCTCCAACTTTGTTCTTTCTTAGGATCGCTGTTGCTATGCAGGGCCTTTCGTGGTTCCATGTAAATTTTTGAAATATTTGTTATAGCTCTGGGAAATATGTAATTGGAATCTTGATAGGAATTTCATTAATCTATAGATTGCTTTGGGTAGTACAGACATTTTAATGATATTAATTCTTCCTATCCATGAATATGGTACATGCTTACACTTATTTGTATCTTCTTCAGTTTCTTCAGTGTCTTATAATTTTCTGAGTACAGGCTTTTCACATCCTTGATTAGATTTATTCTTAGGCATTTTATTCTTTTTGAAGCAATTGTAAATGGGATTGTTTTCTTGATTTCCCTTTTTGTTAGTTTGTTATTGGCATATAAAAATGCAACTCATTTCTGAATATTATTTTTGTATCCTGCTGCTTTGCTGAATTCATTTATCAGGTCTAGTAGTTTCTTGGTGGAATCTTTGGGGTTCTCTATGTACAGTATCATGTCACCTGGCAATAATGACAGTTTTACTACTTCCTTTCCAATATGGATGACTTTTATTTCTTCTTCATGTCTGATCGCTATGGCTAGGACTTCCAGTACCATGTTGAATAAGAGAGATGAAAGTGGACATCCTTGTCTTGTTCCCAACTGTAAGGGGAATGCTTGTTGTTTCTGCCCACTGAGTACAATGCTGGCAGTGGGTTTGTCATATATGATTTTTATTATGTTTAGGTATGTTCCCTTTATTACCACTTTGCTGAGAGTTCTTATCATAAATGGGCACTGGATTTTATCAAATGCTTTTCTGCATCTACAGATATAATCATGTGGTTTTTATCCTTCATTATGTCTATGTGGTGAATCACATTTATTAATTTGCAAATGTTCCACCAACCTTGCATTCCTGGAATAAATCCCACTTGATCAAGATGTATGATCTTTTTGATGCATTGCCGTATTCAGTTTGATAAATGTTCTGTTGAGGATTTTAGCATCTATGCTCATCAGGGATATTGGGCTATAATTTTCTTTATTTGTAGTGCCGTTATCTGGTTTTGGAATTAGGATAATACTGACCTTGTAAAATGAGTTTGGGAGCCTCCCCTCCTCTTGAATTTTATGAAATAGTTTGAGAAGGAGAGGTATTAGTTCTTCTCAGAATGTTTGGAAAAATTCACCTGTGAAGCCATCCAGTCCAGGGCTTTTTTGTTTGTTAGGAGTTTTTTGATTACTGCTTCAATTTCACCATGTGTAATCTGTCTCTCAAATTCTCTGATTCTTCCTGATTTAGTTTTGGAAGATTGCATGTTTCTAGGAATTTCTCCATTTCGTCCAGGTTGTCCAGTTTGTTGGCATATAGTTGTTCCTAATATTTTCTTACAATCCTTTGTATTTCTTTGGTGTGAGTTGTAATTTCTCCTCTTTCATTTCTGATTTTATTTATTTGGGTCCTTTCCCTGTTTTTTCTTGATGAGTCTGGTCAAAGGTTTGTCAATCTTGTTTATTTTTTAAAGAACCAGCTTTCGAATTCATTGATTTTTTTTGTATCATTTTTTTAGACTCTATTTTATTTATTCATGCTTTGGTCTTTATTATTGCCTTCCTTCTAGTCACTTTGGGCAACTCTTACCCTTTGAAAATACTTTGAAAACAATACTCTTATGGACAGAGACTCGATGTGGGGTGGGGAATACACAATACAGTGTTCAGATTATGTGTTATATAGAATTGTATACCTGAAATCTGGATAATAATGTTAACTTTTTGAGGTGATACCTCAATAGAAAGGAAAAAATAAATAAACACACAAACAAATACTCGTAAAACAAATACACCTGAATTCCAAGTACGGAAATGGACTGCCTTTGCAGTCACTGAAGTTTTGCCATTTACAATTTAAGTGCTTATGTAACCATAAACAAACAAACAGAACAAAACAAAACTCCACAAATATCTGTCTGGGAAAATACTTCCAAAGGTCATTAAAAGAGCCCACCAGTTTAACACTCTTAGTTGAGGAAGTCTCCTAAAAGAACAAGAAATTAAAACAAGAAGAATGATATCCAGAATGTAAAGCACTGAACATATTAACATCTACCAGGGGACTCGTAACCAGTATTTGTTAAAGAGGATTTTAAGCTTAATAGCTAAAATGAAATTAAATCTAAAACATATTTAAAATAATTTATATGTTTGTTTGTTACACTCACAGGACCTCAAAAACAGTCATAACTTACAACCCTAAATGACTGTTTGCTGATTCTCCTTTTATAAAGCAAAAACCTGAAGATAAATAATCATCACAACACTGCACATTGCTGACATCTGGGCCAGATTACATCAAACACCGCCTTCCTGTTCAACACAGCACAAGAGAATAAAAAAATTTTTTCCCAATTTAAACCTGTCCCTAGAGCCATAAAGAATGAAAAACTGCCGAGTCAACAGCTTCTGGGTTTGTGCATGTGTGTGTGTGCATGTGTGCATGCGCGTGGGTGAGTGTGGGGGGGTGATGCTGTTGTTTGCTTGCTCGCTTTTCGTTTTTACTTCATGCATTTTCAATGCACTTATGTACTTTTCTCTTCCCTCTCATTATTCATTGGCTATGCAACACCCTGAAAACTTGCAATCCAAATTATCAATGGAACAAGCTTCATATTCCAAAGTGCCAAAAGAATTGGCTACTGGTACAGAAACCATTTGAAGGACACCAGCAACTTTGTTAAGGCTATTATTTTATAGTTAAATGCCATTCAGAGCAACTTCAACTAGACTTTTCTACTATCAAAGAGAGTAATTCACTGGGTTGCCTGGGATTTGGCTGGCAGGCGATCCTAATATTTATGGGGGGACAACCTTCACCTTTGGTTAGCAAATAACTACATAGAGCTTGAAATTGACCAAAGTAAGTAAAGTAAATACCATGGAAAAGACTTAATCTGGATTTGCTGAGGCAACTACTCAAATGATGGAACCTATACTACTTTGTTATAACACATTCATGTGTATGGCTTGTGCACAGATACATGTAAGAGAAGCTAAAAACATTCAGTGTGGCTTTTAGCTAGACTATAACATTCCCGCTTTCAACCAATCTAGAAATGTTTTCAAAAATAAAATCTGAATATAACCAGATGTCCTCCATAATCTCAAGAAATCTGTTCAACTGCTTTGATTTCTGTATTGCTTTATATTAGCAAAAGGTAGGAAAAGAAGGATTTGTGGAGTTTTCAGAGCTGACTTAGAAGTTTCAAATAATTACCTTGTAGACACTGGAGCAGGAAGTGCAGTTAAGGGAGTAAGGAGAGAAGGGAGAGAAAATAACAAGCAAATGTGGGCTTTCTTCCTAAGCTTCAGGAATCCTTATTTTCTTATTAAAAATACATTCTAAAGCATTTATCTTTCCCAAGCTCTACAACTAATTTCCTACTCTGAATAAAGATAATCTTCAGATATTATAAAACTAAGGGAGAAAGTAGACTTTAAAGCATCTTGGAGTAACAAATTGAGAAATGTGGTAACCCACAGAAAAATCTCAGTCCGACTTAGATATGACTTGTAGCTGAAACTTATCTTGGGTTCCAGGTCCCACTCTTCTGAGATGATGAACTCATACTATCTTTTAATGAGAGGCTCCTATCTGCCTTTGATGTGTGAAAGACACTCCCAGCTGGAGGAGAGTATAAGAAAGATCTAAAATATTTGCTTCAGCTGCAAAGAGCTGTTAATAAAAGTTTAGAAAATGAGGTAGCATTAGGAGGCAAATCTTTAGAGAAAAGATGACATACTCTCATCTTATGAACTCTTAGGAAAAAATATTCCAGTAAAATAAAATCTGACAAATAATCTTCCCTCCTCTACGCACCAGAGTTCTTCACCCTCCTCCACCTGGTCCAGAGCACACTGTGATAATCTCTCAGTTATACAGGAGACAGAAAAGGAGCTTCTATGATTTGCTATTCACATAAAACAACAAGGGTGAGACACATAATAAAGAAGTTATGAAATCAAATGATTCATCACCTCAAATTTTAGAATTAATTCTTGTAAAACAAACTGTACGTGTGTTTAAGTATGGAAGCACTTACAGTGTAATCCTGTGTGAGAGGGAATTCTTAACACAAGTTCAAAGAATTCTCCATAATTTTCTGTACTACTTAATGTTCTGAGATTACTATCATCTTCCCAGCTGTCAAAAAATCAAGCAAAAATAGAACCCCGCTTTCTTAGTCACCTATTTATGTAGCTAAATATATTTTCTAACAATCTAATCTAATCTTAGTACAGTGCATTTGTATAGAAAACAATCATTAAACAATTTCCATAGACTATTCAAGACGTTCTGTTTAGAGTCTGAGACTTCAACCCCTCTTAGCTGGTCTGCAGAGTAACTACACTCCCAGAAAGAGCAGGGAGAGTCGTAGAGGCAGCAAATTTACAAGACCTTCTCTCATGATAGAGGGTAAGAGCCCACGGTGAAAATAATAAGTCCTTTCAGGAAAAAATTCTCATTGCTGATTCCTAAATTAGGTGTTTTATATTACATTTTTACCTGTATGTTAACAACTTACAAAGTGGGTCTCACCTTTATTTTACAGATGTGCAAAGTGAAGATTGGAAAAGCCAAGTGATGTGATTTATTACCTGGTTAATAAGTCATAACTTGAATCTAGTTCTGACTATATCTAAAAGATTTGCCTTAGAACTTTAGGTAATTAAACATGAGGGCATCATGTACCTTCTGTTGGCGGAATAAATTCTGTAAGGGTGTTGAGAAAGGAAAATTAATTGACTGTATAAATAGGCAAATATTGGGATTGGGAAATAAGTCATCTCACCAATCATATTCATTCAACAAACAATTACAGAGCACCTACCACAGATGAGGTACTCTTATGTTGCTCTCCCTTAATTACAGCTCAGCTCTTGCTAAGTCTCCAGGAAATTATATAATCTCTCTTTCCAGAGTCTCCATATTCCCAGGCCTATGTGCCACTGCTTCCTAGGCCAATATGACACTCCTTTTCTCTACACACACGCCTGGCTGAAATCATGCCAAACCTCAGCAGCTTTACAAGTGATAAGTTTGCTAAAATGTTTATGTTAAAAATAACAATTTCAACAGCATAACTGGAAATAAATATTGTGTTCCAACAACAAAAGTTTAACAAATGGTTAAGTGGAAAGAAATACAGACTGATATTGTACCTCCCAGGATGACAACCTATAACTAAGCTTCCCTACACAACACCACCATGTTACAGTATTAAAACAAACTCTGTAAGCAGAATACCCACTTCCTGTTTGTAGTCAGATTAACTTCTTCATTTCCCAAAATATTCTTTAAATTCAGATAATGTAGTCTTTGAATTAAAGACAAGAACCAGGGGAAACAGTAGTTTCTAGTCTCAATTACTACGCTGTTTTGCAAAGGCAGCAAATCATTTAAGGTCCTTTCTTATGACTCATTTTGAATGAGAACAGGGAGGAAGAGACTGCTTAACCTCCTCGTGCCTAAATTCCCTCAATATGTAAAATGAAGCCAGACCCTGGCTCCCGCCTTCAGCTTTGTGTAGTAAAGCTCCAGAGTGGGTGGGTGCTGAGTACCATCCATAAAAAACAACAACAACAATAATTCCGCATCTGAGTTGCTAGTTCTTATTCTAAATTTCAGCAACACAACACCAATGAAGATTAATCAAGGGTTTTGAGGGAAGAAGGGAAAGGCCAGGATCATCACCAACAAAAAGAAATGGCAATTATTTTCTCTTCTCCTTACACTCAGAGATAATTGTCTCTCCCAGCCAGAAACCCTCGGAAGACATGTCTGATTCAGGCCAGAGTGCTGCTCTGGGAGTTGAAGGGGTATCGCAGTGCTCTGGAGTTCAGTCTCCTCTGCACATACACAAACACAAGTGCACAGGGCCCCAACGCTGTTTGTCCCCTCGGCCCCACAGCCCTGCCAGTTGGCAAACCCAAGCCAGGAAGTTGTCAATTCCAATTGCGTTTAAGGCCATGTAGTCCTATTAAAGAAGCCTTGCTGGTTAAGGGGCGTCCTCTGTTTCCAAAGCTGGGGGGTTGCGGGGGTTGCTGTGCTTGGATTGGAGCTGGCAACTTTCACTGACTAGAGTTTTCAAGGAGCTATGAATGAGTTTAACAAAGGAGGTCTGTGGCTAGTTTCTGGCTGAAGTCCATGTCAACAGTTTTTAAGGTCACAGGCCACACTAACTAACATTTATTCCCAGCAGACCCTGTTCTAAACACAAGCTGTAAGTAGTACAAATTTGGAATTTTTCTGTAATCCCTTGAGATATTCCTGATCTTTCCACATGTTTCTGCTCAATTAAAAACAATTCTCACTTTGCACCACCAGAGAGGCTGTGCTCAGTAATCTCAGTCCATCCTTAGGGTAGATGAACAAAAACCTGGCAAATCAAAGGGCTCGAGTGGGGAAGGGAAGGAATTCAGCTGGATCACACTGAAAAGTGCAGACAGCTCCCCAGGGGCTCAGTTTGTGAAAACATAAAACGGGTTATGACAGAGATCCTGAAGCCATAAAAAGCAGGTTTGAGGCAGCATTGGGAATGGGTTCCTAGGCCTTTCACAACTAAGATAGAAACTTCTAAGAAAATTATAAGGTTCAACTAGGTGAGTGGGGAACAGTGAAAATCTATAAGACAGATGCTAAAAATCCCACTGTGAAATTAACACTAATACAATCATTTCTCAATTAAGATGAAGTCTTTATTTTTAAAGTTTCTGAAATTAAGGTGCTTCTTGATATCAATCTGAAATTTTAATAAAGCCTCCCCTCCCCAAAAAGCTGTTTTTACACCAATGTACCAATGGTACATTTATTAACTGATGGTATTTTTAAATCTTACAAGGCAACATGGGAATAATTACTCTGGATTGAGCACCAAAAATCTTACTTAATCATGGGAAATACTTTCTATTTTACAAAAGAGGACACTGGGGCTCAGAAAGGTGACTTATCTTATTTCGAGCCCTACAGCTAGTAAGTGGCAGAATCAAAATTTCAACCTAAGTCTGATTCCAGAGCTCAAGTCCATTCCACAAATTTAGGGGGGACCACACACCCTAGAGAGTGTCATCACTTTGGCAGTTAAAGCACTACCACTGGGGCATTCTATATTTGCAATCATGTGCTGTTTGAAGGTAGTTACAATTTTTCCAGACTGAAGAATATGTAAACTGTGGTGCAATGAATATCTGCATTGAACTTGACAGGATAAAATTACAGGAAGAACTACTACATTACAGACATACAAAGAAGAAAATGAAATATACTCAGGAGCCCACTACCTAACTTTTCTCATTGTTGATACTTTGGTATCCAATCATCCAGATTTTTTTTAATGAATTCCTTAAAAAATAGAGATATTATATATAAAAATTTTGGGGTTTTTTGCATAACATTGTCCAAGACCTTCTTCATATCATTAAGTAATCAGCAAAAATATAATTTTAATGGCTACATGGTATCTAATTAAATTGAGTATCCCTTTTCATAAATTAATTCTAACTTTTCATTCAATATACTAAACATCTTCATCTATATATCTATACATATAGTTTTCCTTAAAACAGATTCTCAAAAGTGGGAATAATTTTAAGGGTTTTGAAGATATATTGCCAATTGTTTTCCAGGAATGTTAAGCCATTTTACACCCTGAACAACAATGTGTAAATACATATCTACCTTGGGGCCACCAAACGTCATCTTCAACTGATGTGACCAGCCTTATGTAGACTTGGTTATGCACCAGCCCACACAAATCACATCTAGGACAATGGCACGGATATATTACAACTGGTCGTTCCTTCTACTCACAGCTCCTGCACTTTGTAATGCTATATAGTGCCAGTGATTTCCCTACCATGATCCTTTGCCTGTATTACCTTAGTCCTCCCAAAGAAGCAGATGAGAAAATTAAAGCTCCAAGACTGTGAGTGGAGCACCCAGAAACACACTTCCACATGAGCAGGACTAGCGTCCAAGCCCTGCTCTGACTCCAGACCATGTTCTTTACTCCACGTCACCACACAGCTCCTCTCACCTTTCAAGGCTGCTCAGCTGTCCTCTCCCAGCCCCAGGAAAGAGGCATTGCCTCTTTCTCTCACAATGCCTCTTCAGACAAGGAAACCAGATTAATCTTTGGGGAAGTAAAGAAGGACAGGATCTCACGGGCTGTGAGAAGGGAGAAGAGCATGCTGCATGCCTTCTTCAAAAAGCAAGGAGTAACAGCAACAGTGCGGGATCACCAGGATGCTCACCCACAGCTGGCAGATGGTAAAACAGCACAGTTGCTGCTTTAGAAAACCATTTGGCATTACCTAATAAAGTTGAAGATATATGTCCCCTATACATAGCTATCCAAGTTCCCAGGTTAATACACTAAGAACTTAGTGCCTATGTGCACCAGGATACCCATTCAAGAAAGTTCATAAAAGTCATAAACTGGGAATAGCCCACATGGCCACCTATAGCTGAATGTATGAACGAATGGAAACATGGTCACACAATAGGGAAGTCTATACTACTAAGGAAACCAACTACGATTATAAGCAACAGCGTGGATAAAGTTCAAAAGTCAAGCAAAAGAGGGCAAAATAACAACTCCAAATTGAATAATTCAATAAATGCAGAACTCAAAACCAGAAAAACTATACCATATTATTTAGAGATGCATACATAGGTGAAAAAATTACACTAGGGCAGAGATTTCATAACTTACATGGTTGTTACATGGGTGTTTGCTACATAATTATTTGTGTGTACTTCTGTGTATATGTATGTGCATATATATAAGTATATATATACTTACATGTGTGTATATATAATTAAACTTAATGTACTTTTCTGTTTGCAGGTTACATTTCACAATTTACAAAAGGAAGGCACAGGATTATAATTAAGCTTTTACACAGTAGATGCAATATACAAAGAACTTTATCAAGCACTCATTGTTTTACTTCATTTTCACAACAATATTCTGAATTAGTATTATCCTCAGTTCACCACTGAAGTACTGAGACAAAGAAGAATGATGGACAAATGAAACATTATTCTAAATCTAACTTTAAGAAGATTTAAAACAATCAAATATAGCACCGATGTTCTTTCCATCACAACACAAGCACTGAATCTGAGGAAAGGACAAGTTCAGTGACTCCTACTACATGGAAGTTCAGCCATCTGTTCAAATGAAAAGATGTACAGAGTTATAATCCCTGGGGACTTTTGAAACAATGTTTACCTTTACTTAATGAGGATGATCAATATTCAGTATATTTTCATATACTAATAAAAAAATACACACATACATTTTTCTAAAATTGGAATCCAAAATGACTATTTTTTACAGAGTTGACAGTAAAAATCCTAGCTCATCAGAAAGCTGAACACTATCAATTATACTTTCTTTAGAGCCTCTTTATTTAAGTTGGAGTTGTTTTTGTTTGCAGTGGCTTTTTGTTTTTTATTCCCCCCCAAAACATCTTGTTTTTCTACGGGACTAGAGTTTTCTTTAAAAAGGAAACCAGTCATTAAGAGCTCAAGCAAAAAACTACAGGACACTGAATTTCACCCAACTTCTTTTTCCACCACACTTTTAAGTAAGTTTTTTAAGATGTCAAGTTTTTTAGAGCCAAGCATTTTTTGCTGCATTTTGGGCTCATTAATACACATAAAGAGCTAGTTAAAATACCAAGACTGAATAAATGAACAATGAGACAATTAACCCCACATACAGAGCTCCACCCACTTTACTTCAAAGACATCTGAAATAGAATGGATTAGAAACCATAAACGATGCCTCTCAGAATTAATTTTACAATAAATATTGCTTTGTATTATAGATAAGGGATTAAAGATCTCCATGGGGCAGTCTAACACTTGTGAATTGAGTTAAAACAACAATTGCCCATGATTTTGCTGAAGGTTTCTGGTACTTTCAAGCCCTATGAATGGGAAACAAAAACCTATTCAGTTTCCAGTGCATACTATAATACAGAATTTAATTTTATCTACATTGTTTAAAAATTTCTTAAATGTCTACACAAAGTTGTAAGATATGATTAATTTGTTGTCATTCAGAATGTAATATATTCAAAATCAAAATGTATATTGCTATCTAGCTTTAAAAGTATCCCCTTTATGCTACATTATTTTTTGCAATTTCCAGTACAACTCATGCTAATAAAAAGGATTACTTACTTTGAAGATGTAAATGTACAAAGTGAAATATGGAAAGGAAAAAGTAAACTAAGTACATTGTTTACTACTTGATTTAACTATGACTTTTGAGACTATTTCCATACTTTCATGTTCAGTGCTTTCAGAAGTTAATAACTATTCATCGTCAAGAACTGGGCAATCACACATAAGATAAAAAGCAGTTGTTTTTTTTTAAACCAAACAAAAATACCAAAGTAATTAGCTGAACAACAAATTCACTACAACAAATGCATTTTTTTAAAAAATGGAAGTCTTAGCAAGAAATAATTTTTCAGATCACTAAGAACTTCTTCCCTCATAAATCAGTCTCACAGAAATAAATTACACAGTTAAAAACATCCTCAGGAAAGAATATTTAATGATATGCAAAGATGCTTACAATATAATAAGAGAAAAAGCTAGATACAAAACTACACCTACAGCAGGATCCCACTTCAAGGAAGGCAACACCCCTAGTCATTATCAGAGTCATGGGATGAGAGACTGCTTTTCCTAGTCTTCTGAAGTTTTCTAAATTCCTCTAATGGGGAGATTTATTTTCATAATCTCGAAAATTAGCATCTGAAAAATAAGTGGCTCATGACTGTTAGAATTGTGGGCTTTTCAAACTTCAGATGGCATGATGATTTTTCTGTTTGATGTGAACAAGTACACTATCACCTCAGTCTTCTGGAGCCTCTCCCAATGACAGAGAAATGTCAGGCTTCCAACTGCTTCTAAAACCGAGCACCCGAAGGGCCAGACAACCTAAATGCAGACTCCTTTTTGTATTCACAAATCTATCTTGCTCATAAAATAAAAGTGTAGCTCAGATCCAAAGGGCAGTTTTAGGTGTGAAGCATATTGAGTTATTTTCCTTTCTACCTGCTTCCCAGTGAAAAGCAAAGATAAGACTCAAATAAGTCCTTCCGCTGGCTGTCACTGTTGTAAGGAAAGTGGTTTGCTTGCAGGGAGGTCCAAGAAAAACTGCTGACACTCAAACTCAACCAAGTGGCACCAACTGGCCTCTCCTGCAGAATGAATGTTTTTCCATCTCCCAAAACAGGTCCTCATTTGGAATTCTTAGGACTCTTTCTTTCACAAGGCAGGCCCCGTTTTACTGGTTTTCCATTCAAACACAACCTGCATCAGACGTGAACAAAACTGATCATTTTTCTCTACTCCATAATCATATGGCTGGATTGTTCACATAAACTGCAATGACACTGGCCAAAAGGGGACGTGACTCCATGATGCTAAAAGGAGGTTAGTGAGTCTTGAAAAACCTTAGTTCCAGGTGGTCTTGGGCTTATTCTCCAGAGTTGGAAGGATTATTACCATATCCTGGACAAAACTCTGACTAGGGGTCAGAAGACTGCTATTAACCAGCTAAAGAACTTAGGATAAAAGCCTCCCTTCTTCAGGCCTCATTTTCACCATTTATAAAATGAGGGTGGGCTGAGGTATATTATTATAAGAGCATTTACAGCACACATCTGAGATCACTGTGCAATCGCAAACTACCCATCATGGCTCTTTTAACTAAATATATATGGAGAGATGAACAAACTTTTGAGACTTGTAAATGGTGCTTTGGTGCCAAGAAAATAAAATCTGAAGTTGTGACTTAGCCAAAAAAGATAGTTACTGGAAATAAGCCCAAAGCAGTTGAGAGTATGAGCTTTGGGTTGGACTTTTCGGGGCTCCAAACCAACTTCTTCAGTTCCTTCTGGTAAGATCTTGGGAAAGTTACTGTATCTCTTTCAGTCTCAACCCCTTTATATCTACAACAGAGATATGTCATAAGGTTGTAATAAAAATAAACGAGAATTATGTAAACCACTTGGCATATCAAATAAATGCTAATTCCCCCCCTTCCCTTCCACATCGTCCGTAGTGAGTTGTCCTGGCTTAGTATATCCATCTACAAAAAGGTAGAATGATATTGGCCATCGACAGCAGTTACTAGAGATAAGAAGATGAGTGAGGTATGGGGAAAACAAGAACCAAATCAAAAGTGTACTCCTAGAGTTCCTGGGGGCTTTCATGTTGTTGCCCTGTACTAAGTAAGCTTCACGAGTGTCAAGATAAGGGAGTGCTCTGCTTTCGAAACAAAGGGAGAAAATACCATGCCTTCTTGTAATGTCCAACTCATTCTGTCTCAGAACTAAATTTTAGCGAAAGTCATGAAGTTTCAAATACCCATGACTTTGTGCTCACGTTGCTGGAGGGAAGGACCAGGGGAGACAAGAAACTGCTTCCTGCTGTGGGCAGCTCCGTGGCTGGCTGCTGGCACAGAAGACACACCTGCCTTCCCAATGTCCAGCTTCCCAGCCCTCAACTAGCAGACCGCCAGGATAGCGAAAGCAGTTCCATTTCCCTTTCTTGTCTTCAAAGGTGATTTTCTTTAAACAGTACAGCTTGTTACTGTTGTTGAGTTGTGGTTCCCCAGAGGATTATATGTTTCTAAGCATGAAGGCATCTGTGTGACAATAAAACAGGCAACATACCCCAACCACTTCATTTTTTTTTAATTAAGGGGAAAAAGTTCTAACCTCCCACAAAGTGATGTTTCTGATGAGCATCCTCCCAACCCCCGCAACCATTAAAGCCTTTCAGAAAACTGAGAATTTCAGAAAGGGCCCTGGGCCTAGTAAACCAGAGTCTCCACAGGCCCCGTCCCATGGGTTGGCTTCCAACAGAAGCCATGTGCCAGGACCCACAATGGGTGGAATTATAATCTGCCACAGCAATCAGGCCTTCTTCCAGCTGACTATCCAGAAAACAACATTGTACCCGCTGTACTTTTAAGGGGAGGAATTAAAAAGAAATCAAACAGCTTCAGAGAGATGGAAACACTAGAAAAGGAGAGGAAAGTCTTCTGTTAAATAGTATGAAAGATCCAGGTTTCCCAAATGGCATTTAAGGCACTGCCAAGAAAGGCTGATTTCTCCCAAAGGAGCCCCAGCTTTGATGCCCAAACTGCCCTCAAACATGAGGCTGTGAATTTTTGTATAGCAGGGTACCCTCAGGCAAGACAACTATAAATAGCTTAAAACAAGGATAGGAGATCCATCTGTTTCTGGAATATTTCAGCAGCACCTGCTTTCAAGGTAGAAATCTGGGAGCTGTCCCCACAGCCTTCCTTCCCAACTGCCCTCCCCATCCCCCATACACTTATTTTAAACAATAGCAGACAACACACAATCCAAAAGGGCTTCTGCCACCACACCTGCCTAAGGAAAGAGTCCTTTGACTTTTCTCCTGAACTATGTGTGTTTTAAAAATACTGGAATGGTTAGAAAGAGAAGCCAAAATTTTAAAAAACAGACTCTTTTATTACTTCTAGCTTCTTTTTCTCAATGAGAACTAAGCTTTTCTGTGTTTATAGTAGAAATGAGGACAATGCTGATGAAAAAAGATGCAATAGTTCTTCCTGCCACTAAGTTAGAAAGTGCTGTAGAAGAAAGATGGCTCCCACTGAACACAATTAATGCTTAAAGACAAGCCTGTGTGCCCAGCTTGCGTGGAAAGGACAATAACTCCCCAACAAGGACCAAGGAACATATTTCATTAAGTTATAGTTTAAAAACAAACAAACATAAATAAATAAAAAGAAACAAACAAAAAACTAAAGTTGAAGCTTAAAAATTCTAAACTACCCTAGCTGGTGTGGCTCAGTGGATTGAGTGTCAGCCTGTGAACCAGAGGGTCGCAGGTTCAATTCCCAGTCAGGGCTCATGCCTGGGATGCAGGCCAGGTCCCCAGTAGGGAACACTTGAGAGACAACCACACATTGAGGTTTCCCTCTATTTCTCCCTCCTTTCCCCTTTGTCTAAAAATATAAATAAAATCTTAAAAACAAAAATTCCAATCTAAATCAAGGTGCTACTTCCAGAGTGATGTGCGCCACCCCTTCTAACAACCAGAAAACACCAAGCCTGTGGTAATAGCAATTTTACACACAAAAAGCCAGTTTACACTTGGTCTAACAAACATCAATATTTCTGATGTCTGCTCCAAACCATCTGATGGCACTCCGTTGGCTTTGGGATAAATCCAAAATCTTGAGCAAGTCTTTCATAGTCTGGCCCCAAGGCTTTTATGGCATCATCTCTTGCTACTGCCCTCTCATCAAACTCTCATCATTCTTTCATCTTGCTCTACCTTTCATTTCTCTGGGCCTGTGTACACCAGTTCTTACCACCTTAAGAGCTTCCTTGCTGTTCTCCTCCAGACAAGCCCCCACTGATCCCATAAGACCCAGTTTAACTGGAAACCATCAGCAACACTTCCCTGATTCTCCAAGCCAGAGATGGGCACTGCCTAATCTGTGACCCCACAGACCCTTGCATGTACATATTTTGTCAAATAGCACTTATCACATTATATTTTAATTAACTGTTTACATAGTCCCTTCCCAAAGATTGAGTGGCTCCTAAGATCGTAAGGCTAGAAGTGAAATGGGAGGTGGATATCAAAATCAGAGGTGGCCTGGGAACAGTGTACCCAGAAGCATGTTCAATTTTAAACTTGGTAATGGACAAAAAGTATATATTGTTTTCAGTTTGCCATACCAAGTTCAGAAAGTTCAGCTCATCAAAATCTTGAGTGAACATAACACCTGAAAGGTTCTCATCATATAGGGAGCCAGGGCTAGATCTTCATTTCCATTTTAAGAGACCTTGAGGTAAATAAAGGCCAAAGATCAAGTGCTATGCACTGCTCATTTCTGATATATACAGGTTCTAAGATACTCACTAATTGCATAAAAATGTTAAATGTTAAAACAAAAATTTTAGACACCATCTTGAAAAAACAAATTATTTTCCAAAACGTATTCTAGTTTCTGAACAATTCTAGTTGGGTATAAAGACAGTTACTCAAACTTTCTCAAGGGCTTAAATAGGATCTATATACAAAAGGAAAAGTTGTAAAACACAGATATTTTTAAAACTCCTTTATAAGGAGTACAGAAATGCTGCATCACCATCATCGTCATCATCATCATCATCATCATCATCATCATTAGGCATCTCCCCCATACTACATTGTCCCACCCCACCTACACCAAACAACACGGCGATGTCATTGAACTCTTATGCTTTCGGTGGACTTATGCCATTTAGGCAAATCAGAAGCCACACAAAATGGAGAAAGGACCCACGGACAAAGACAATGGGAGGGGGGATTGAAAGTGGAAATTGCGGGTAGCAGGTAGGGCAGGGGAGAGTAATGGGGGGAAAATGGGGACAACTATAATTGAACAATAAAAAAATGAAAAAAAATTGGTGGTTGACAGGTCACTTTGTTTTATGGTTGAACTATTCCAGAGGTAAATGCTTATACCACATTTCATGCACACAGTGCTATCTGGAAACTCTAAAATGCTCACTCACATTCCTGGGTTTATAATGAAGAACAAATGACTTACCTCATGGCTATCACTCTCCTGGCTTGTGTTTTTAATCTAGTATTAGGTACCATCCAGCAACTGGTTAAACAATATTATGATGAATGTCAAGGAAAATTAAAATACCTTTTTTTTTTAAGATTTTATTTATTTATCTTCAGAGGGGAAGGGAAGGAGAGAGGGAGAGAAATATCAATGTATGGTTGCTTCCTGTGCATTCCCTGCTGGGAACTGGCCTGCAACCCAGGCATGTGCCCTGACTGGGAATCGAACCGTGATCTCTCGGTTCACAGGCCCGCGCTTAACCCACTAAGCTACACCAGCCAGGGCAGAAAATTAAAATATCTTAATGGAAAAAAACTAGTTAACCATGGGAGGAAATATGTATTTGACTTTATGTACCATGGTATTTGTGTTAATGAGACTTGTTTATACTCTAGTACAACTATATTTTTTAATACACTTTGGGTGTATCTGTGAACAAAACAGATAAAAATTTCCAGCCTTCATGGAGCTTACATTCTAGTGGAACAGACAATGCCCCTAACAATGAACCTAATAAGTGACTATATAAAGAATATCTAAAAACCTTTCACTGTGCAATTAAGTTTACATTTTGTAATACTGATGGTCTAGTCCTTTCTGGACACAAGGTCTGGCACTTAACACTTGATCATCAACATGAGATTCAAAGGCTCACTTCTTATAATTAATATAAGTTTAATAATATGAACCATGCTTCTGCAAATAACTTCATTTCATATTTTCTTTCTCAGCTAGCGTCTTATGAGGCCTGTCCTCTAACTCAGAGCCTTCAGGCCCCGTTCTTCCATTCAAATGGAATGCCTCTCCCCGTCTCTGAAAGCTACACACACATTACCTTGGTCAAGCATTAGCTAAGGGCTGGAGATACGAAGTTGCTTAACACACAATCTTTATCCCTAAAGGGTTAACTGTCCAACAGAAGACAGACAAAGGTGATCAAAGCTTATGAGTGTATAACTGAAGTATGCAGAGCATTTGGGTGCCCCCAGAGGAGGAGATGATTACCTCTGCCTGGAGAAGGCTGCTCAGGGGCCTATGCCGAGCCTTTGGAGATAGGTAAATGTGTGAAGGCAGAAAGGCTCAGAGGCTCATATGTACCAGGAAGCACATGAGCCTGGGAGAACAGTCAGGGAAGAAGGGAGCCTAAGAAGCTAGGATCAGTAGAAGCTGTATGTGTAAAGACACCATCACTGGGAGGTACACCCCTCATGAAAGTAAATGGAAAGCAAGGGTAGAGGTGGCTTATGAGCAGCCTTGAGCTAGGGCACTGGACACTAGAATGGTGACTGGACCTCAAGGCACAGGTTAACTAAAGGGAAAGCATCTGACAAAAGACAAGGAGACCAGGCAGAAAAAAAGGACAATGCTAACAATGTAAACCAGACCCAAATCGTGCTGGTGTTCTCTTAGCAGACTCTCCGCTCCCCAATGCAACCCAGTCATCCAGGGTTACAGAAGACCCTTCCACTCATGTCTCACCCCAACAGCACTCCCAACTGAAGCACAGGGAACGTGGATGCCCATTACACATGCACAAGCTGGGTGGGATGCAGTGAGACTTCCACCTCGAGTGGTAAATACCCTTGAAGTGCATATCCCAGTATTCATATAGCACTCTTTATTGCCACAGTCACTGTTCTCTGGCGCTAGAGTATCAGCAGTGAGAAGACACTATACTATGAGACCATTCTACATATTACATACATAGCTACTGCAGTGTGATCATCCATCTCCCCAGCTAGTCTTGGGAACTCCTTAAGGGCAGGGACTAGCTAACAGGCACCCGATAAAGGGCTGACAAATAAATGAATGAATTAACCCACCAAATTGTTTCCATAGTTCCAAGCTAGTATAACAGACAGAAAACACACCAACGGCTGCTATTTTTCATTATAAATGACTAGAGCATGAAGGCTATTCAACAACCTTCTCACAAACATGAAGTCCATTATGCTCCATACAGACACACAAAGTCAAATACTAGAATCAGAGGAGAGCAATTTTTTAATCTAAATTTTTAAAAAGATTTTATTTATTTTTTGGAGAGAGGGGAGGGAGGGAGAAAGAGAGGGAGAGAAACATCAATGTGTGGTTGCTTCTCATGCACCCTGTCCTGGGGACCTGGCCCACAACCCAGGCCTGTGCCCTGACTGGGAATCAAACCAGCAACCCCTTGCTTCACAGGCTGGCACTCAATCCACTGAGCCACACCAGCCAGGTAATTTAAATTTGTAAATAAATAATTTTCTACTCCCAGAAGCTGTGTGACTGCAAGTGTCAGTTCAGAGTCATCCCCCACCCGCCTCACACACACACACCAGCTTTGAAAAAAACACCATAACTCAAAACATTTGGGGAAAAACACCTTTCTGCAAAACTTTAAGAACTTGGTTTAAACCCTCATCTTCTCTAAAAAACCACCTAAATATGCAGTGTCCTGGCCAAGGCTGACATATAATATTAGGTAAAAATGGAAAATTTTCTTTAAAAAGAAAAACAAGAAAAAACCAACACTACTAAATCAAAAAGTAAATAATCACTCACACCAGGGCTAACACGCTGGGCAGGCAGTCCTCGGGCCTAGGCTACTGCTGCACGCTTGGGAACAGCTGTGCACATTTCATCTCACCAAGCACCCTGGCGGGGCTTCCTTCCTAAGGCCATTCCAGTCCTTGCCCTCTAGTGCCCCCATTATAGTTGCTATGCCCGGTGAGGAAGAGAGTTAATTTTGCTGATTAAAAAAATAATAATATTTGTGTAGGGAAACACAAAAGTAGCAGTCTGGACTGACAGTTACTGAGCAAAGGCACGCCCTCCGAAAGTCAGCTCTCTTCCCCTTACGGTGTAACGGTATCTGTGCTTGAGCGGTGGAGCAGGGTGGGGAGCTGTCTTTTTTTGGTGAGGAGAAGAAGAAAATACAGAGACTAATACACAGAGAACTACTCTTTCTGGAATTCATAGAGGGTCTGGCCTTTTATCCCCAGACTGAATGAAGCCCAAGACTGGGGACCCGGGTTTTGTCAGGGGCGCCTCCCCGCTATCCTGCCCTGGGCTGCTCCACATGAGCAGAGAGAGACAGGAGGCAGGCCCCTCTGACACCTACTTAACCGAAGCAGATGGAGAGGAGAGTGTGTGGATGCCTTTACTTCCCCCTCAGGAGGCGCCCAGCAGGAGCCCACAGAGCCAGCAGCTCCAAAATCCGATTTCCACACATCCTCCCACCCCAGAACACTCCTTACCCCTCCGGCAGGAGGAAACAGAGCATTAAGTGAGTGTGGCTCTGGTGGATGAAGGGGCTTTTAGAAGACCGAAAGAAGCCTTCTTACAGAATTCGGCCCTTTTTTCAAACCTCTCCAGAGGTAGCCAAGTTGGGAAACAGTCACTCACTCATTGACCCAAAGGGGGCAAGGGTGTTACTCTGAGAAGGACACAATCAGTGTCTGCGAGACGTCCTGAGCCACAGACACATACTTTATTAATAATCTTACATACACAAAATGTCCAAGGGAAAGCCTAACAGGCTAACTTCTGACAGCTCCAGATAACAGCGGGAGGAACTGAAGCCACGCTGGCTCTCCAGCTTCCCCATACTCCACAGAAGCAATGGTCCCCTTCCCACCCCAGCGATGGGATACAAATAAATAAATACAATTATCTGCAGAACTTAAAGTGCAAGGACAACACTGTGAAGTCCTTCTCCCCAAGTGCAGTGACTTGTGGGAAACAGATAGGAAAATGAAAAGAGCAGCTGGAAAATTTAATTACAGAAGAACAACGCAAAAGCTGACATTGTTTCACAGAACTAGCCAATTGCCAAGCCCTTCTCCCTTACCTTAAGATACAGAAGCAGCTCTTAGCTCCTGAAGATAAGCGGCAGAACCCGAATCTCTGTTTGCTGTCAATGTCAGTGAGCACGAACGTGAAGTTCTGGCCAACTTGGCTAACTGTGAGGCTGCGGCAAAGACAGAACAAAGGGAAAAATGAATGTGCAGTAAGTTTCTTGATAAAGTATCTAATCATGACAAGTCGTTGAACCTGTAACATTTCCTTTCTCAGTGGAACTCTTTATAAATGAACTGAAAATTTACACACTTCACAGGAACAGATTGTGAGCTAGTAAAAAAAGAAAAAAGGGCAGCCAACAGCACGTTCTATTGACCGCCTCCTCGGAGCTACCATACCTTCTTCTACTTACCAAGTACAAGCAGGTAGCACTGTAAATCATCCCATCAAGTCCTGAAAGGTGCATTCTATTAACCTCATTTCATAGATGAGGAAATAGCATAGAGTGGCAATGCCTAAGGTGCCAACTGGTAAACTGCAGAACACTGGATTTTAAACCTAGGGCTAACTAACACCAAAGCCTTTTCTGCCACCTTGCTGTTAATTGATCATTAATTTGCTCATCTGATCTTTCCTCTACAGCAGAATTTGAGTTTCTGCTATGTCTTGGTCACAGAGTAAGACACTTCATATGAACCATCTCATTTACTCTCAGCAACAACACTGGAACTTAGATGTTCCCATTGTACAGAAAGAACACAGAAGGAGCCCTGGCCAGGTAGCTCAGTTAGTTAGAGCATCGTCTCAATAGGCCAAAGTTACAGGTTCAATCCCCAATCATTGCACATGTAAGAATCAACCAATGAATGCATAAATAAGTGGAACAACAATCAATGTTTCTCTCTCCTCCCCTCAAATCCATCAATAAATAATATTTTTAAAAGGAAAATTTAAAAAAGAAAAAAAACCCAAAGGACTGAATCAAGTTCACAGAGCTACTAAGGGGAGGAGCTGGAATTCCAGAGAGGGCATGGTTAGCTATTAGTTTCCTTAAATTCCTATATCTTTCAAAATTTCTTAATTTATGAAGAACATATTTTACATTTTACAGAACAGAAATACTAAATGTCTTAACAATGCAAGATGCTTTCTAAGAAATGGAAACAAGGTTTGAAAGAAAAACAATAAAGAAAAAAAGCTAAGCCCTGACTGGTGTGGCTCAGTGGTTTGGGCATCAACCTGCCAACAAAAAGGTCACCAGTTCAATTCCCGGTCAGGGCACATGCCTGGGTTGTAGGCCAGGTCCCTGGATAGGGACATGTGAGAGGCAACTGATCAATGTTTCTCTTGTGCATTGATGTTTCTCTCCCTCTTTTTCTACCTCCCTTCCCCACTCTCTAAAAATAAATAGAATCTTTTTTTTTAAAAAAGCTAAAAATTCATGCATTAACACAAAAAATCAGCAACCACACATAATAGAAACATAAAATAGAAAGTATCTGTTTCAATAAATTAAAACTCATATTACTAATCAGATTAATCCATAAACTCTTTTTTTTAAGAGTTATAACATGTTTCTAAATCCACTTCTAAAAATCAGTTTACCAGTTAGCTTGGACTCCTCTTTAAAAATTTAAATATTCCAAATTCTAGTGTATAAATTTATGCCAACATAATATTTTAGACTTTGACATTGACTTTTCCAAAGGAACTCATTAAGTCATATTGTAGTTTACATGTTGCATTTTACAAAATATACTCAAATAGATAACATATTCAAATAGATGCTCTCACCTATAATTCACTTTATAAATCGTCAGAGGGAATAAAAAAATCATGGTTCACCAGGCCTTTTCCAAAGGTAGACTTTCTGAATCTTTGGATACAATATGAATTAAGTTTTTAAATATGGATAACCTTCCTATCTAAAACTCCCTCATATAAGCTGCATAAGAAAATTAAAGATGTTTTCAAGGTATCCTACCACAAAAGGTCAATAGACACTCCCTGGTCACATGTAAGGAAACAACTCCATCCCTTTGAAAGTGGTTAGAGAGTACAAGAAAATGATTCAGAAAGAAAATAGTGTTCCACTCTCCTTTTTTAACTAGAAGGTGAACGAAAACAAGGTGGCAATTCAAAAGCAGCATGGTAATAAAACAGGTGTAAGTAATGCTATCCCTGCACCTTACACAGCCAGGAGAAGGAACACATTCCTATAAAAGTTATAAAGCTGTCAAGGGGACACCAAACGCTACTCTCTTACGGCTGTTATGTTTTATCTATAAAGCTTGGATACTGTGTTACTATGGTGATTTAATACTATGTTTTAAAGGGGGATTATATGATTAATTTTAACAAGGTTGAGAACTGAAGATGTGTGAGAAAGAGGATTCTAGCTCACATAATTAAAGTGATGGGGGGGAAGTGGGCCTCATTGGGGAAAGAGAAAAACCTGTATTATTAAAATATTTAAAGCAACAGGTCAGGATGGCTCTAAGTACAAATACGGTCATGCTCTTGCAAAATACTATTACGTGATCATAAAAATATGAGTGTTCATTATTTAACTCTGGGTTTGATTACACTTCTACAGTGTTTAAAATGGAGCATCCTAGAAGGACAGGACATTGATAGGACTGAATGAAAACACCCAGGATGTCTAACAAATACAACTCGGTTGGTGAGTGGAGTGTCATTAATTTCCCTATTATCTTTTCACTACCATTAAAAATGCTGAAAATGCCCTTCGCTACCTCATAGGTTCAAAGAAAGATTCATTACTCATTTACTTGGTTCAAATCCCAACTCAATCACTTGCTAACTGGCCCTTAATTTAGCAAGTTACTTAACGTCTGAGCACCTCAGTTTCTTCACGTGGAATAACAAAGAAATGAGAAACCACCACTCAACCCAAAGGATGTTGGGGAACAAGTGAAATAAGCATTTAGTATAAAGGCAAGTCCATAAGTAAGAACAATTAATAAAAGAGATGCAAGCTGTTAAGTTACCATCTGAATGAAAACTAAAATCCATATTAAAACCATGCATTTGCTTAGAATCCTCCTGACTCAGCTTTGTAATGCTGCTAAGTGAAGAGGAAAGCTGCCCCTCTCCCTCTCCCTCTCTCCCCCTCTCCCTCCCTCCCTCCGGACAACCAAGGGAACTGCCCATGCTTGCATTAAAATGACAAGATTCTTTTTGGGGTGCCAGAGCTTAGAAGGGAGCACTTATTCTCAGCCGAGTCACCTTTTTTTAATTCCTAGTACAAGTCATTAAAAGCCCCAAACCATTAAGCTCTAAAATATTTTTTTCCTTGGACAATTTCCAGTAAACTGAAAGTCAGGCAAGGGGCAGTCACACTTGAAGGGTTCTGAATCTCCAAGGAATGTGTCATTCCCTCTTCTGAGAGGATTCACTTTTTCTCCATAAAAATGGCTTTGAGGAAAGCGTCTGCTTCCTTCAAGACTGCAGTTACTGTATTTGCCTCTAGGATCAGAATCCCCACCTTTTCAACAGGAGTCAAATTTCACCACAGTTAAAGCTGGGAGGAACCCAAGAAGCCACCTGATCCAATCCTCTCGTTTTTTTGTAGCTGGGAAGATGGAGGCTAGGGGTTATTGTTTTGTTTTTCATTTTGTTCTGTTTCATTTTTCAAAGTAAGCAGGACTAAAAACTCCAAGCCCAATTCTGGTTCAGAGTCCTTTTCACTCTGTCTCACTGCACTAAACACAATGAAAATCCTCCCCCAGAAACTTTCAACTCAGTTGAATGGACTCAGGTATGTGAGAAATTCAGATAGTTGTATCACCAAACAGACTTCCCACTAAGCAAGAGAAACCAAATTTGAGTATTTCCAGAACTAAGCCCAGGAGGCAGGGCCCAGACCACCCCACCCTTAGCTGTGCTTGCCATGCCTAGGTGAATATGGAAAAGAAGGGAGAAAAGCAATGACTACAGGAACCACAAATTTAAACATTCATGCTGCCTTGTAAATGTTTGTCAGCTGTTCAAGACCCCTCCGACAGCATTTTGCTTAACCTGGAGGTCTGGTGTATAAACAGCATGAAGCATGTGGATGGGACCGTTTGATTCCAGTCTTCAGGGAGAAATGGGATTTCCCTTATCAGCCTCACTTTAAGTTTAGTTTGTCATCTTACAAACTGAGCAACTACTACACTGGGCACGGTGATAAATGCTGGATATACAATATCCATCCTGCTGTGGAGCTTCCTATCCACATAGGAATTATAAACAAGGGTACCATAAAGCACACAGCTTGTCACAGTATTGTTTGAAACCAAAAAAGGAACAAGGGCAGAAGAAAACGGGAGAAGGAAAGGCCCTACTGAGATAATGTGGTCAGAACAGCTTCTCATCGGTCGATGACAACAATACTGACCTAAAGGATGAGATGAACCGCTCCTCCAGAAGCAGGGGACAGGGTGTTTCAGGCAGAAAAAAGAGCTGCGTGAAGATGCTCGAGCTGGAAAGAGCTGGGCACGTTTAAGGAACTAACAGGACACCAGCACAGCTGACGCACAGGAGATAAGGGGAAAGTGGTGTGATAGGAGGTTGCTACACAAGCAAGTGCCAGACCATGCAGAGTGCCTGCCTCATAGGTCATGGTAAGGAATTAGAGTTTTTTGTAAAGGCAACAGAAAGCCAGTGAGTGGTTTTAATCAAGAGAAGAACAGTCTAGTCCACAGTTTTTAAATGTTGGTCTGTGTGTGATGTGGAACACGGTTAGGAAGAAGTAGAAGCAGAGAAAATCAGGAGGCTATTGCTGCTATTGCAGCAATGCAGATGAGACTGGATGGTGTCATATAGGGAGAGTGGAGATGAATACGGGTAAACAGCTCCAAGTTTGCACGTGGGCTGACAGTCAGGGAGTGAAAAGGCAGCATATTACCATTTAATGACAGAAAACCAACAAGTTTGGGGGGGAGATCCAAGAGTTTCATTTGGGATATGTTAAGCCTGAGAAATCTGTAAAACATCAAAATAGAAGTGTCAAGTACGTAGTTGAACATACTACTTAGTAAATCAGAGGAAAAGCTGGATTGGAGCTATAAATTTGGAAGTCATTACACACAGGTGGTATTTAACGCCACAGTAAGGAAAGAAGTCACTTAGGGAGAGCATTTATGGAAACGAAAGAGGACCCAGGACTCAGTTACAGAAGCACCAATTTAGAGGATGGGTGGAGAAGAGAACATCGAAGGAAAAAGGGAGAATGCCCAGGCAGAACAAGCAGGAGGGTCAACTGTTCTGATACATCAAGAAGAGAAAAATGCCTACTGTGCTGAATAATATGACCCTGTTTCACATGACCCTGATAAGAAAAGCTCCAGCTGAGTGACGGAAGCAGCAGAGAGAGCAAAGAAGGCTGAGGAACGAGTTGAAGTGTGTGGATAATTCTTCCAGGAGGTGGTGAATTACACAGTAACTGAATGGAAATGAAGAGCCAAAGACGCGTATTCTTTTTAGGATGGAGGAATACCAGAACTTTTATTTTTAAGCGGTTGGGAATGATTCAATAGAGGAAGAGGTTAATCACGCAGGAGAGAGAAGATGAAACAGTAATGTCTGGACTTTAGAGTCCTAGATATGCTACTCACTTGTTATGTGGGCATAAATAAATTATTATACTTCTTTGAGCCTCATCTGTAAAATGGGAATAATGATACTTTGCAGAGTGGTTTTGAGGATTAGATGTATACAAAGTAACTAGCATATAGTAGGTACATAATGAAAATAATAATTCTTACTGTTACGAAATCATAAAATTTCAAGATGGAACGGAAACATTTTGTCACCCTCTGTTACAGCTCCCTAACAATGACCTGTGGAGCCACCTACTGCCAGGGCACCCCTGACAGCGGCCTCTCCTCTTCTTCGGTGCACCTGGGGTGTCAGGCAGGAGTCAGGTTTTATCAAGCTACCACATCTCCCAACCTTTAGTTACACAAGCCTCGAAACTTCTTTCCATAAACACATCTTTCCTCTGCCTAAGACTCAAGTTTCTCACATTCCCTACTCTAAGATTCAAGTGGCATGAATCACATTTGTCTGGGGACCAAGAGTAGGTCACATACTGCCAGATGCAGGACAACACCTACCTGCTTGAGCAACATGCCAGACTACTATTCTAAGACAAAAACAGACATCTCTCCACTCTGTCATCTACATGAGCCTGACAAAGTTAACAATGAATTGTAACCGAAGGATCGAAAAGTATCAGAACCAGAAGGTGCAGCAGAGGTCTAATCCAGTTCCCTCATTTTGTCCATAAAGACACCGAGGCCCTCAGGGGAGAGACGTTGCTTGCCTAACAGCACAGAGCAAGTCAATGGCAGAACCCAGACTAACACCTAGGTCTCCTGGTTGCAACCCCCAGTGCTCTGTTCAGCAAGGCCCGACTGCTGCAGCATCACCAAACGCTGTGTAAAATGTTCACGGGGCACAGCTTCACCAATGGGTTGAAGCCAAGGAACTAAACCCAGGGTGAGAAACAAGGGACAAAGTGGGCCAAACCGATTCAGTTCTGAAAAGCAGAGCAGGGTGACTGCACGGAGGAACAGAAGGAACGGTCTGGGCAAATACACATGGATGCACCCATCGTGTGCCATAGTTTCATTTTCTGCATGGATTTCATTTTCTTCAGTTATCTGTGTTTTCTCCTTTTCTAAAATAAGTCTATATTGCTTTTGAAATAAATTTTGAAAGTTTGTTTGGTTACTTTATCGTGTAATGTATCTAATGGTGGCAATACAACATGGTAGAGAAGGTATGGTGGAATTGGAGATCAGACACATGTGGGTTTCAAAAGCAGCTTTCCCACTTTCTACTGGTGGGACCCTGGGCAAGTTTCTGGGTCCATCCGAGCCTCTGTGTCCTCCTATGTGTAATGATGACAGGGGTGACCTTGCAAACGTGTAAACTTTTAGTGCAGGAAGAGAACACAGCACACGTGGCGTCCGGCAGATAAAAAATAAAGAATAAAATTGTAAGTAGCATTCAAACCACATTTAAATCTTGGTTACATCCTAATCATGAAACTATACCTCTGCCCCTGAAAAGACTGTGTCATTTCATTTCATGTTCGTGTCACTGTGTGTGCCAGTATAACATATATGGCAATAGCACGGTAGCTAACTTTCTGGGTTCTCAAAGAGGACAAGCACAAACGTGGAAGACCAGCTTTTCCACCATCCAGTGTGTCTCGTGAGGACTCTGACTAACTGAAGCAGGTTGCCAGCTACCAAGTGCAAGCAAAGAGCACCACAACATGAAGTGCTATACAAATCTTTTTTTTCCCCCAAGAAAATGCTTTCATCAATGATAATAAGTTTTTGAGAATGAACAGGGATCTCAGCACCATCATTTCACTACTCCTCTTCGCCAAGAGCTTTAAATACAGTGTAGGGGAGAAATAACTCTGGATTGAAACCAAGAGTATCTGCTACTTTCCCAGCTCTGTAATTAAATGGTGATGACCATAAGCAAATCATTCCACCTCTACAGATCTTGGCTTCCCTTCTGTAAGATGGGATGCTTGAACCAGATGAATTTCAGCTTTAAAATCCTGTGGTCTTATTCTCACACATTTTCAAGGCCTCCTGTAGCCAGAGCCCAAGCTACCATAACACACGTCACCCTCTCCCCAGCAGGCTCCATCTGCTCTGGCTGAACAATCTCTAGGCTCACTCATAGTTTCTCCTCTGCTTTGCTCTTCAGCGCATATGGGGTGTTAGGCTCTCCCTTCCACTTACCCCTTCGTGCCATCCTTGCAGGCTCAACACAAGTCTCCCCCACTATGAGAAGTTGTCTCTGAACATCTCAGCCTTCCATAGCTTCTCTATCCTTTTGGACAGATACTGCTTAATGTGTCTTTCTAATACTTCCTGAACTAGACTGAGAAATACATGGAGGGCAGAGCTCCAAGTCTGATACCAGTTTGTTATCACCCAACATAATGCTACACATTCAGAACCTTCCTCTGCTCTTTTGTAAAAGAGATACCACCATCACCTACCTCCTAGAGTTGCTGGGAAGAATAAATGAGGTATTAATGTGAAAATGTCTAGCATGTTGATTAGAATCAATTAGGAACTCAAATATTAGCATCTTTTCTTTCCTCCCTCTCTCTTCTCTCACTCCTCTCTCTCCTCTCGTCTCTCTCTCTCTCCCCCTGTGTGTATGTGTGTGTGTGGGGGGAGGGGTGGGCGGGCATGACTGATCTTCCCCCTAGGTGTTCTACTGAAAAACGTACTCATTTGGGAGATGAACATCTGGGTTGTGCTAGCAGCCTAAGAGGACCTTGGACAAGTCACAATTTCTCTACAGCTTCATTTTTTTTCAAATGAAGATAAACAGCACTTGTCCTCATCTCTTATAACAGGAAGACAATATGAGATGATACATGAGAGAGCACTTTGTTTTGAAGAGCTACCAGCATTATTATTTTTCATAAGTTCTAGTTTCAGAAAGAAAAATCTTAAAACAACACAAGCGACAGCAAGATGTCAATGTTAACAGGTGATTTTGATGACTGTGAAAATCCCACTCTTGATACAGACCAGAATAGAAATGTCAGAAAGTTGTACTACCGTTCGTTCCTTGGGGTAGAGAAGCACAGATACCAAAAAGATTAGGATTGTGTTCTTTTATGAACACAATCACCTAGGGCATTAAGCATCTCCCATGTGATGTTTTCTAAGTCAAACAATATCATAAACATACTTAGGGGGCTTTGTGGGTCTTAGAATCTGGGCATATCCATTTGACAGTGTTAACTGCAAACTAATAAAAAAAAGTGACATTAATATCTTTGTATTTATTGTAAATAAACATTATTTCTTCTGCATTAAAGTATGCCAAAGTTAGAAGTAGGGAGAGAGAAGACAAAAAATACACTTTGCAAAATAAAGTGGTTTTTGTATCAAAAGTTATTAACATAAGAAAGAACCATTATACATGGCGAGGATAGCAAGGATTAAATATATCCATAAAGGAAGAATTCTGTCCCAAATCATTTTCTTAAAAAACATAAGAATAGTGACCAGAGAAGAGTATTTTGAAGAGAAGCATATTAGAAGAAAAATATTTTGCTAACAACAACCAAAAAAAGACATCACACATTGGTGACCAAAAAAGTTTACAACTATAATTTGAGGAACTGTTTTTCTTCCATTTCAGAATGTGATCACCCAGACAGGTAGGTAAGTAGAGGTGCACTGGGTGGTATGAGAAAAAGAGAGAGAGAAAGGGGTGTGGGGGGACACACTCACACAGCACACACAGAGGGAGATTTAATCTCATTTCAAATTTCTTTTAATATTAGTTTACAAAGTCAATTAAGGAATACCTATCCAAAACAGATCACTCTAACAAGAAATCATGTAAAAATGTCTTCTCTTATTTTTCTTTGTTAAACACCTAACTACATTTTAAAAACATTTCCGCTTTATTAATTTGTATAAATATGCCCTTGCCACAATTTGTAATACATTTTATAAGTGACTGGAGGAGATTTCACGCATCACTAATTCATACATAAAAATGTGAAGTTTGCATTAAACAATTCTAAACAAAACCTTGCTTGCTATTTTTAGAAGGAACAGGATAAAGAAATGATAAGAGGAGTCTCATTACAAAGACTGACCCTCTTGAAATGAAGGCTATTCTGTTCTGAGCAACATCCTGCTACTAAAAATGGCCCTGATACCAGGATTTTAAAAGGCCGAAGTCTGGAAATACTACAATGGTTGATTGGCTTAAAAAATAACATGTTAGAACCAGGAGAAATAGTGACTGATTCTAAGTGACTGGCAACACTCCAGAGCTGCTTTTTAGTACTCTTTGCCCCCCAGTACTCTTTTACACTCCTTTGGCTACCAATCCTCAGCTCACATCATTTTTAAACCAGGACACTGTTACTACAAAGTGCAGAAAAGATCCAAGCAGCACACTACCCACATGCACTCCGAGTCGCCAAAGTCTTTCAGGCCTGCCGTGTATGGGTTCAGTAAAACACATGATAGAACATTCCTGAAGTTGGGCACATTTTACAGCTTTCCGGGAACATACTGTGGCACTTACTACTTATGAGGATATGTTCTAAAACCTCTAGCACTAAAAGTAAAATTTTTAAGATGTAATGTTTGTATAGTCTCATAGTTCAATTTACCATTAAGAGAAAAATCACAAACAACAATCAAATGGACAAGTGATTGCAAAAAAATAATTAAACTGTGAAGAAAAACACAACAGACATGATTGAAAGTGAGGTTAAAGTGATTGTCATTTTATTAATGTTGCTAATAAATTATAATTTTATAAGTAAGGGAGAAAGCTCTTTGAAAATTAAGGGGGGAAGCTGTTTTTTAAATAAGCTATTTAAAAATAAGCTTATTAAAAAAATAAGCCATTGACCAGTGGTTCACTTATTTTAAAAGTCTCTTAGACTAATTATCTTTGGGTTCTAATATTCATACCTCTCCAAGAAATAGTTTATCATAATGTAAATACCAAGGAATGTTTCGATGATTTTGTATTTTTTTAAATCTAGAAATCTATAGGAAATGCTTATTTCCTTAGAGATACCATTTTAGCCACCAAAGCAAAATGCAAGACTCTATTCAGCAGCATACCTTGTAAGTAGCAGAACACCTTTAAAAAAGATAGGCCTAGGCCTAAAGTTTAAGTTGAAGTCTATGAAAAAACAGTCTATATAATACTCATAAGGCCATGGAGTCACATAATATTACTTAATATTACTTGGTATGGTCAAATATATTCATATTTAAATAAAAGTTAAATAGCACTGGATTAAAACCCAACCATTCTTAATCATGGTATGAGTCTGATAACCAAAATTAAAAATTTAATGTCAGGTAAACCGTATCTCACAAATTAACCAATGCAAAGTTCTAAGCTTTAAACTACTTGACCATAAAATCCATAAAATCCCCAGGAAAGGAGAAGACTGCAACTCTCCTTGGAACATACATGTTTTAAAGCATGGTTAAGCAGACAGAATATTAAGAATGGCATGGTTTTTATTTTCCATAGCAGGTTTATTGATTTTTTTTTTTTTTTGGTAAAGTTTGAAAATCTGACACTACCTGTCCACATAGAAGGGGAAACAAAACTTGGTCAAAGTCTGTAGAACTTCCTGTGGAGAGAAAAAAAGATAATTTATACATCTAATGGGACCAATAAATCTAACATTAACCATGGCACACAATCCAGCAACTTTACCCTAAAGAAAGAGGAGACAGATGAAGAAATATGGGCTTTATCAATTACATGGGAGGAGTACCAGGCAGTCAATCATGAGAAATAATAAACATGATCAAACTTCATTAAAAATGAAAAATTAATCAAGAATCACACATGGGCAAGCAGCAGGAGCCATGCAGGAAAGCTCTGAAGGGAGGGAGGCGGGTGGGTTGCTGAGTGTTAACACCCCTCCAGGGACCATCTCCAGCCTGACCATATGGATCAGAGTGAATAACACCGAGCCACATGGGTTTGGCCTGGCAGGGCTGCTGTTGCTGGCACCGTTTTTGCCTGTTACCTAGGAACAGAGGGGGCCAGGATTAGACAACGCTTGCTTCCCAACATCAGTGGGCTAAAGCACAAGCAGAATAGAAAGCCAACTTTAAGATAATTGTTCCTGAACATAGTCAACTGCATTTTTTTTAGCGTAAAACTTCATTTACTTACTTCATAAAGAAGTTGAGATTTCTGGCACAAATTTATTTTGTAACCAAACTGTAACAGTTTTAAGTATGCACAATTTTTAGTTAAATGTCATCATAATTAGACACACTTACCTGCTTGTAATTTGTGGAAATCCGAAGCAAACTACCAGTTTAAATCTTTTAACAAATATGCAGGTACATAAAACCAAGCACATTTTTCAAGGGAAGTATACAAAAGGGGAACAAAAGCATTTTTTTTTACCAGAGTGACATTTCAAAGACTTATTCATAAAAGAGAAGCTCCTTGCATTAAGCAAAGCACACTACTGTATGAGACACACTACACAGCAGGGTGTGACTTTCCCCAACGGACACGTCTCGTGTGTCCAGCATCTATACACACAGCTAAACATATACGCAAGTAATTAAGTATTACTTCCTTCACAGAACTTTCTTTAGCTTGTCTTAATTTAACTGCAGACTTAGCCCACAGTCAGTGCTTAAGTTCATAGACCAATGTTATAAATTTTAAAAAAGTATTTCTTTCATGCATTTGATTTGCTTTTTAACTATTTAAAATCCCAACTTCAAGACAAAATGAAGAACACATTTTTCAGTCATTGAGAAGCTGGTTCAAATTAAAACAAACTTGCCCTTTGCAAATCCTAATCCAAGTGATAAATTAAAGATCAGTTTACAAATGTAGCACTTTTCTAACCAATAATAATGAATTATCAATGCTAACTGAATTGATGCTTCTTGCTTCATTTATTTTTAAAACCAGTTCTATCATTCAAGAAATAAACCACATCAATCTAATAACCCACTCAATGAAGCAGAAAGTACACCGACTTGCTCTGCCAGAGCACATTCCACCTACATAATTCAGTTGAGCATATCCTCTTTTTAATATTGTCTTGGACTGATACTACGTACATATATATTACAGCACTGTTAAGGCATGTTGTAAAATAATCAAGGAATGGGGAAAAAATGAAAAAAGGTGGATAAGGATACCTCAGCATATTCTAAGAGGCTTTGCTGACACACAGCTAAATTCATAATGTGGCATTCGTTACATATTGTTTGAAAACTCACATTTAAATAAGTTATAATTGCTAATAAAGAATCAAAAGAATGAAAAGAGATCATATAAAACATTCATTTTAATGTCTGCAGTTTCAATTATAAAATATACTAAAACCCACATACACAAAACTCACATGATTTACATGCAAAAAAAATTCCTTACATATTTCCTTTCACTTCAGGTTTCAAATACCACAAAATATCTCTTGAGTTCAGTAATGTACCAAGCATTCTTTAAAACTCAATACTAATGCTCCCTCATTGCCAAAATCACCTACAAAGACAGTTATCCTTTACTCCTCAAAAGTTACAGATGCAGAAGTGCTTCTCTTCTCTATGCTGGAGTTGAGCAGCCAAAAAGCCTCAAGATTTTTGAAAGAAAAGACCCCCATGGCTACAAGAAAGCACTGTACTCTACAGCAGAGTCAAAGGAATCTAATATGCCCAACTTATTACTCACTACAATGTAGAAACTACTTAACCACTTTCTAATGTCAAGAGTAATAACCAACTGTGAACTTGTCTGTCAGATAATATTAGAACAAATATTAAAATACCCAGTGTAGGCTGAGTATAACCTACCTCCCAAGAGCTTTCCTTTTTACCCAAGAAAGCAGTGGTAAGTCTAATTAAGCAATGGAGTGGGGGGGCCGTGGGGGGAGGAGGGAGGGGGGAAGGAAGGAAATACAGGCAAGTGTAGGCACACATTTGTGTATTATAATGTTTCCTTATGTTTGTGATATTACAAGAGCTTGATATTCCAATTTAAGTCAAATAAAATGGTAGTGTGCTGTCAAAGGAGAAAACAAAAATGAGCATCTACTTTGTGTTAGAAATAGTCATACGTTATCTCAGTCAAAACTGAAAAATCTACTTCTTGGTTTAGGAATGGAAGGACAGGAGGAGGGAGAAAAAAAACAAGCAATGTTTCTTGTAAATAAAAACTGCTGAAATGAATAAATTTTCTTAATACTGATGTTTTCTCTATATACAAACATCTAAATACCTTACCCTCTTTTACCAAAAAAAAAAAACAAAACAAAACACAATTACTTGAATATGAAAAGTACCACTCTCCAAGAGAGGAGACTTTAAAACCCTGATTTAAACATATTTTGAGCATTATATTTATAGCAGAGTGTCTTTCAGCATTTACCTTTACTGGGAAAACAGTCATTAACCAGTTACCAACCCCTCTTTCCTCTAGAACCTGTGTCTTTGGCTAAGGAACTCTCTTTGCAGATGGTAATTTTCCTGTTTGCTCTCCCCTGTCTCTTGCCCATACAAGCTCTTTCAGATGATCTCCAGTACTGCCACATAAATCGGATCTTCAAGATGCAGTACAGCTGATGAAATGTAAATGACCTCATTGCTAAGGCAGGGGGTGGGAAAGACTGTGCCAGCTCTCCAGATCAATTCCCAAGTTTATATTTTCACAAATCTTTTATGTACAGTTTGATTTTTTAACATTTTAATGAGCAAAAAAAGTGAATCTATAGTAGCCAGTCACCACAGTTAAAGTGCAGGGCATGAACTAGATCCCAGGAGGGAACCAGTCCACCATGTCACCACTGGCTTTAGGACATTCGCCACCTGGTTCCATGTCCCCAGGTTCCAACTCTTTTCATAATCAAAACACTGCTGACATTATAAACCCCAGACGGGTTTTCTAAAATCCCTCCCAATCAATATATCCAACACATAACTTATTGGAGACAACATCGAGCTCATTGATTAAGGTGAGTTCAGTAGCAAAGTTTTCAAAATAAATGAGACAAGAATATAGCATCCAACTCCTTTGTGTCACCAGACAATTTATGAAATAGGCAATTTCCAAAAGGGCTTTTCTTCCTAACAAAATATTCGATACCTCACGTGGGAAGAAGTAAGAGCAGAGCGGTAGGGGGAAGGTGGATGACAGGCAGTCACATAAACCTTTCAGTGATGCATATATTAAACAGCACAGTGCACAGTGCAGTAGAAAAGCATCAACATCTTCAAAGCTCTGCCCACAAGGAGATAACTAAGCCTCAGACTATGAACCAAAATATGAAATCAACATGCCTAACACTGGAGTCACTTATAAATAAAAATTAAAAATGAACTCAAGATTCATCACCATCTTTTTTGGATTCATTTCATCCAATTTGAATTCTCACCCAGTCAAAAGGCCCATTTGAGGAAATCTACTCCAGTCTAAAGAAAGTAGATTGTTTTATGCTGAAACTCAGTCATTGTCTTAAAAACCTGGGAAAGCTTTAAAAATGTATATTATTCATCTTAGAATCCAATCTGAAAGCAAAACTTTGAAAACTAAATTTGATATAGTTAACTGAAATTATTAGTAATAAAAAGGCTAAATTAATTCACCCTGAATTTGGGGCACAGGGTAGGGAGGGTGTAAGAGATCCTGCCACAGCCATCAGTTCAGATGTCAAATACTTTGTTTTCACTGCTTCACTGAAATCTATGAACAAAAATGAGTTGTATTTGGCAGATGAAAACAACGAACAGACACAGACATACACACCCCACAAATAAATGCCATCTGAAGGACAAAAGCGCGGGCTGATTGTAATGTCCACTGGGGTTACAGAATGTTGGGAGATGAGGCATGTTCTCAATAGCTCAAAAGGAAAAAGAAAATGTGTGCAAGAAAACATTTAAATAAAGAAAAGAGATAGCTTGAATAAATGAATGGATTTTAAAATATGTAAAGCTACCATCAGCCTCTGTGTGGCTTGCTGAATGCTAGTATAGCAGTTGATAATTTACCTTTGTCCAAAAAGAGAGTGAAGGAGAAAGAGGCGAGGAGACCGTAGGAGAACACTTCCTGAGTTTCCTACATCTAATTTATTTGTTCATTTCAAAATGCAGATGTGTGATGAAAAGATCAGTGGAGCTCAAATTCCTAAAATACTCCATTTCTATGCTCAGACATTTTTAATAACACGAGGGAAATGCTGACCCTCTAAGTCCTGCCATTGAGATCAGTGCTACTGACTTAAAAGAAAAGCTGTTGATTGATGATCTTAAAACTCAAGTTGAAAGTTAAAAACAGAACACACACAAAATCCAAACATACAAAAAGCTAACTAAATTTCAACTTTACGCCATTTCAAGTTAAAACCAGGGACTCCAAGTGAAAGCTATCAGAGGTTTTAACACTTATGATTAAGAAGGGCAAAACAGAATGGTCAGAAGTTCTTAAAAGCTTAATTAGCACCCAGTTCAAAAATGATGATCAGAAATTTACTAGATATGAAAACAGGAAATATAATTTTTCTCCTTCCCTATAAATGTCAAGTTAAATCCAAAATCCATACTATAGCTACAGCCAAACTTTTTATTTTCAGTGACAAAAGCTTTGAATACCGGATTTTACAAAAAGGCCTTTCAACACCCAAACATAAAAGCTGGGTCAAATTTCTAACAACACTGCTCAGATGCTAAAGAGTCTGCTTCCTTTCTTTGGTATATTTCAATATTTACTCCCAGTTTACTTTTTATAAACTTTAGTTAAATTTGAGTCACGCATACATTATAATTATGCTAATTTGTATAATACCTAATATGCACAAAAACAAAATTACACAAAAATATAGAACTATATCGTTCTATAATATGTATCATATAAACTTTATATCTAAATTATCAAGGACATTAAGTACATAGACGGAAAGCAGAAGAGCCACCTCTAAAAGTAATTTTAAGTGAAAATATCTTTAAAAATATATATTTGTGAAAAAAATTATTTTATAAAAAATGTTTAATTTAACAAAGCCACTTTATCTTTTTGTATCCTTTCCTTTCTTCAAAAAATTACTTAAAATAAAGTTGTTCCCAAATTAAATATTATATAAAATCCTTTATTCTAAGATTTCATTTTATTAACTTTAAACCTTACAGCAAAAGGGTTGAAAATGAGAGCTATACTTATAAGGTCAATGTTAAACATGAATAAACTTCTTCACACTTGTGTCAAACACTTTCAAAACAAACAAATGATTTGGTTAGAATCTTCTACAATTAGCATTCATTCGACGACATCAATAATAGAATTCCTGGGACTTAACATTATTACTCTAAAATATTTTGCCTTGTTCATTTCCTTAAACATTTTAAATCCTATTATCTGCACATTTATGTCATCAATATATCTCAAGAGAAGAGAAATTGGGGAAAGTGGGAGAGAGGGCCACAAGCCCCCACATACCAAAGGAATAGGGCCCCAAAGGTAAAACTACAAACATGGTTTCACTGAAGAAGCAACTTGCCCTCAGGAAGATGGTATTCAAAAAAAAAAAAAAAAAGAGCACTGATAGAAATAGTATTTTGTAAGCATATTAAAAGCTGTCAGCTTTTAAATATTTTAAACGCACACAAAAATGTGCACAGATGGGCAACTTTTCTGCTCGCATTAGTCTAAAAAAAAATCTTTCATTATTGAGCTCAAAGTCCTTGAATTTTTTAAACTTAATTGTGCCTCTATTTCTTAGAATTCACACCCCAAGGCCAAAGCTTTCCTGCCACCAGTCCTTCAAATCTGACTTGGACATTACACGGGAGGAGGCTCCAAGCCTCCCTGAGGTCTCACTCCTTTTACAACACACGAAAAAGCAGTCGATAATGGGCCCATGTTGAATTCACTGCTCTCTGCGTCTCTCCTCTTGGGACACAAGCCTAGCAGATGTGATAAAAACTGTGTCAGAGAAGTGGCTCTAGTTTGTGCCTTAATGACAACTTAAACCTCTAAACCAATACAACCAAAGGACTAACAGAACTGGCTGTTACCTCTCTCTCCTGCCAATCTTCAAATATCTCTGAACTAAATTAGCACCTCTACCCACAACATCCCCTGCCACCCCACAAAATCCATTCTAATTTTAAAAGATAAATGAATTCAGCAAACACGTGGCAGCAAGAGTCTGTGGTATGTATGCGTCTGTCTGTCGATCTGTCTGACCGTCCTATAGTTAAGCCCTAACATCATATATTTCATGTAGTTTATATTTTCTCAAGGTGTAACTATGCATTCAGATGTCTTAAAGCACTGCCTGATTTATATTCCCTCTGATCACCACCCCAGTAACCATATTAATACATATAACTGGTAGAGTTATGGTTTCTAAAAGGTGCCTAAAAGAATAAAAAATTGTTTTTTAAATATGTTCAACCATGGGAAAGAAAGTAATATTCTGAGTTATTGAAATATTCTAATTATTAAAATTTATACAAGAGAATTTTTTTAACCTGTGGGTGGTTATACTTTTAACTTGTAAGAACTCTTTTGTCTTATCTAATGATATGGTACCAAAAAATAGATTTAAATGTGTACTTCTGATAACATTTTCTAAATTCTATAATTCAGCCTTCAGATGACAGGCCTTTTCACCCAGTGTCTTGAAAGCCTATTCAGCCACAATTGCACACCCACTTAATCAGCAATCATTGTTCTGGGATGCAGGACTTTGTGATCAAGACAAGCACCAAAACCTTAAAAAAAATTTTTTTCAGAACTGGCATAAGAAAAAAGTGATCTTTGTCAGACAAGGACAAATTTATGCAAATCTTTTATAAACATTCACAAACATTTATTTAGCTTTTGAAATGTTGGCCTCATTTGAGAGCATGAAAATGAGGGGGAAATAGGAAAACGCAAAGGACAGCTTAGAAGCTGGCACGCTACATAAATATTCAGAAGGAAGATTATAGGATTCATGTTAGGCTGTCTTAGGCTTCTCCAAAGTCCACACAGAATAGCAAAGAACAAAACTAACGAGAAGTACAGCAGATGTTAGACAATGCATCAGCCTCTTTTCCTCTCTCACTTGGCTATACTTGGACGCTTTTATATTTTCTTTCAATATGGTTAGGTCATTCAAGGATTCTCCTATAGACTCTGTATTGTGGCTACAGATCTATAAGCTGGAGGTCTGTCAGCTTTCCAAAAGTTTCCAATGAAAAGGCATTATGCAAATTATACCTCTCTTACCCTCTTTCAGGAGGGAAAAAAAGCCTCCAGTATGCAGTCATCGGAGTATTGGAAGCCCCAGCCTTCATTTCTGTATAGCTGTGTTTGCCTCAGGGCCACGCTGCTTGTTTTGACAGTGGATCCCCCTAGATAGTTGGGATTAGTCGAGCTTGTTTAGATAAACTTGAAATCAAGGCCTTCTCTAGGTAGACAGCTAGATGTAGCTACCGAGTTTCCAGCTGCCTCCTCCTTTCATCCCCAAACAACTGGAGATTCACTGTAGCTATCACAGCCACAGGCTATGTCACATACATAAGTACAAAATTAAAGGCTGCTAAAAGAAGCCTTTGTAAGTCTTAGTGCTAAAATAAGGAATCTGTACTGCTTGGTTTATACAAATTATTCTAGCACTACCAGTATGGAACTGAAATCATCAGTTAACAAGGCATATTAATCAAAGTTCCCAGCTTTTTTGGATAGACAGGATCACAGTTTGATAATATACCTATCCTTCTGCTTCTTAGCTCTTGAATGAGAAAATAATCACTTAAAATGTTGAAAAGGAAATAATAGGCTTTATTTATCCAGTGGCAGGGGATTTCAGACACCATCAACAAACACTGTGAGCAGAATATCAGAATGTAAATATCAAATCCGCTTTTGAGAGAGAATTATTTAGCAATTGATTAGACAGGGCCTCACTGAACAGTCATCTCTAATTACAGAACTGTTTCAAATCAACTTTTATTTCCCACAACTTGGAGATTCTGATGGAATGATATCAGGAGGATTTAAGAACTGAGGAAATTTATACTCAGAACTGATCGATGACATCTCATTACAAAAACAGAAGGCACATGAAATGAAACACTATTGAAATAAAAATTATATAACTCCAATCATTTTCTAAATCTAATACTCAAGGATTTTTACATTTTGCAACTAGAAAATGCCTCTTCAGAGGCCCAAACAAAATGCAAATGAAGAACATAATTCTCTTCCACGTAAGTGTTTTATTCTACTTTACATAGCTTGCTTCAATATGTAGATGCTAGTGTTTACCTCACACTGCCTAGGATAAACTAAACATAACAATGGTACTGGAACTGGGTTCAACATTTTCCAGAACAGTGCTATGAGATACGAGACAGTACAGAAGGCCTTCTACCCCTCTGGCCAAACTTTAAAGTCATACAAGGCAGTTTCCAATCAATCAAGTTCACATATCACCAACAAAAATGTGTTCTCATACTTCAACAGCTAAGTCACTATTTAAAAGAAAAGCCTTAAGACACGCAAGACAGTCTGGAACAACAGTCATCAATTTGAGGTTTTCCTATGAAATTTTTGGTTCATTTTATGTACAACTTATAAACTAAGGAAAGAGTCAGCAAACTTTTTCCCTAAAGAGCCAGACAGTAAATATTTTCGGCTTTGTAGGACACTTATGTTCTCTGCCACAGATTATTCTGGCTTTTTTGTTTTGTTTTTACAATTCTTCAAAAAGGTAAAAACCATCTTAGCTTGAAGGCCACACAAAAAACAGCCCCAGGCAGGATTTGACTCTCTGGCTATAGTTTGCCAACGCCTGATCTAAAAACGGGCATGGTCACGGGTAACATAACCCAAACAAACTCACCAACACCCAAAACTCCATATTTTGAAATACCAGGAAGGTTAAATGCCAATGCCAATCATGTTGGTTCTCTGGTGAACCAACAATTCACACATGATTACTAATAAACAGCCAAGTGTCTCCTGCATAGAAATATGTTCTCTGTTTTTTGGGAAAAAATATTTAAAATACAAAGAATTAAAAATAAAACATATTTTCACAACTCAGAATTGACAACTGTTTTGTGGCATGGACTCTTCAGACAAACCATACTTCTTATATGAATAGTTTCACTACTACAGGTGAGGTCCAGGGGTTTTCTTGAAAGATAAATGGATTCATACTCTCTGGACTACTGAGAGCTCTTCAGTTTGAAGGTTACTTTGTTTACAGATTTTAAAAACAATATTAAAAAAGAAGAAAGTTTTCCTGGTGCTTTACTCACCACTCACTCACACACGTGTTACATGCCCAACGCGACCGTTCTTTTGGGCGTAGAGCACAGAAGGGTCTCTTCCTCTCTCACTACTCCATTTCCAGCCCCCTTTCAACTACTTTCCCTTCATCGCCTTCTTCTCTCTTTGCATCCTCCTCTGTTAACAGCCTCCTTACACTTTACTTTCGATTATTATTACAATGTAAATGGTTCAAATTCAAATCTTCACTTCTAAACCATATCTAGCACCAGATCTCTACTTCCAACTGCCTTTGGACATGACTGCCTCATGTCCCATAGGTACTTCAAGCTCCACATGTCATGTCAAAAATCCAGATGCATCATCATCTAGGTTCCTGGTACAGTGCTATTTGCTAATCCCTTTCATCCCATCAGAATAAGGATCTCGGACTACCGCTAATACTTGCTGGGGGACAGATGCATGACTTAGATTCAAGTATTTGCTGTGGTTGTTGGATTTCAAAATAAGTCTGTAGAGAAAAGTTTCTGATCCCTTTAAACCTTCCAAAGTGTTAATAAACAAGAAAGAGAACAAGAGAGCCCCTGAAATCAAGCATATTTCAAAGTCATCTTAGAAAAGAATACTCATATATTTCCCTAAGCAAGAGGGCTGTCCAGAAAAAATCCAGCCATTGTTAATATAACGAGAACAATTTGTGTGAAGTGACATCAATGTAACCTGGCAGCCAAGAAGAGTGGAGTGCAATGTGCATGTGTGAATAATGACTTCACTGTACTAGTCAGTGGGGATGGTACATACTGTTGAGTGAGCATGTGTACTGTGTGGCTGTCACATTCAAAATGACTGAGTGAGGAGACCAGTGAATCTGCATCAAATGTTGCATTAAGCTTGAACATTCCTTCGTGGAAACTATACGGATGATTCAGAAGGCTCTGGGGGACAATGCAATGAGTGCAGAGCAAATAAAAGTGTGACACAAATGCTTTAAAGATGGTCAAGAATCTGTTTAAAGTGATCCAGGTTCTGAAAGGCCTGCAATAAGCACAACACCTGAGAATGTTGAACGTGTCCGGGCTGCAGTCAACAAAGATCAGTGGCTGACAGTGTGAGAACTAGAAGCTGATCTGGGAATTCCAAAAACTGCTGTGTCCGAGATTTTGACGCAGGATCTTGGCATGAAACACGTTGTGGCAAAATTCATTCTGTGGCTTCTGCTACCAGAACAGAAGGAACATCGTGTTGCACTTACTAATGACTTGATTCAAACCGCTACCAATGAGCCAGATTTCCTCCAGAGGGTCACAGACAGAGATGAATCGTGCAGGTCTACAGCTACACATATGATCTGGAAACAAAGGCCCACCTGCCCCAATGGAGGCCGCCTGGTTCTCCGCACCCAAAGAAGGCGCGGCAAAGTCGCAGCAAGGTTGAGACCGTGTTATCTGTGTTTTTTTAGTGGGAAGGTGTTGTACATCACGAGTACGCCTCTCCAGGCCAAACAATTAATAAGGAGTATCACACCTCAATGTTATTCATCGGCTAAGAGATGCAATACAACAAAAACAGCCACAGCTATGGGCAACTGGCAATTGTCAGCTTCATCATGACAACTCACCTGCTCATGCATCCCATAAGTGCAGAGTCTTTGGGCGAAAGATCAAATCACCCAGGTGTCTCAGCGCCCCTACAGCCCAGATTTGGAGCCCTGTGACTTCTGGCTTTTCCTAAAACTAAAATCACCTTTAAAAGGGAAGAGATTTCAGACCATCAATGAGATTCAGGAAAATACAACAGGGCAGCTGATGGCGATTCCAACAAAGGAATTTGCAGAGTATTTTGAATAGTGGGAGAGTCACTGGGAGGACTGTGTGAGGTCCCAAGGTGCCTACTTTGAAGGAGACTGAGGCATCATTGTCCTTTGTACAACATTTCTTGTATCTTGTATCTTCTTCAATAAATGTCTCTACTTATATTTAGAACCAGACTATGTGCTAAAGTCCCTGTCTACACAATGCTTGCAATTTATTTGGAAAGACAGATGCTATGCAAAGGAATATACTCATGCATAATATGAATTGTGACAAAAGCTGTGAAGGAAAAGAACAGAGTGCTCTGAGACAAAATGACAGGGCCTGAATTTAGGTGGCAGAGTCAAGAAAGACATCTCAGGAGGTGACATTTTGAGTTAAGACTTTAGAGTGAGTAGAAGTTCACCAGTAAAAGACTGGAAGAGGGATAGGGAGAAGGAGGCCCAAAAAGGTAACAGCATGAGCAAAGACCCCTTGGTACATTCAAAGAACTAAAAGAAGCCAGGCATGCTGAGGCAGAGAAGGGCTGGGAGCGAGTAGCAGAAGATGAGGCTGGACAGACTGACAGAGACCAAATCATGTGGGGCCCTGGAGGACATGTTAAACACTCTGGACTTTATTCTAAGGTATTGGAAGCCACTAGGATGGTTTGAAACCTTTTACATCTCATCTGCATGTGCCTTTCTAACCTCTCCATGTACCTACAAGTCTTCCCGATTGCAGAAATTCAGAAGTTATTCTCACTTCTCCTGAGTTCTCATGCCAACCTTGTGTTTAGACTGACTACAATCTCAGGATCTTACATTTCATAGAAGGGAAAAGACACACAAAAGAGTGCATCTCAGGCCTCCAAAAAGGAAAAGGAATGTCACACAGGAGCCTTAATAATAACCCTGACAACAGGGACAGGGGTTGTGGTTAAAAAGAGCAACAAAAGAACTGTAGCAAATTTAGATAGGACCAGCTTAAACGTCTCTTCAGAACCTGCTCCCTGATACCTGGTATTTCTTCTGAGTTCCCAAAGTCCATTTTCCTGTGTGCAGGGAAAGCATGTCTTTTTGTTTCCATAACCTGCTGCATATCATTGTATCTAAGAAGATATCAATTACAAGGCTATTAATTTTTAGTACCACAAGGGGAAAAACTGCTGCAAATAAAGTGATACACCATCAACTGTAAGGTGCATCCCAATTTCAGAGATGTTAAAATGTGAAAAAATGTGCATTTTAGAATTAATAAAATATATTTACAGGTTTGTCTGCCACACCAGACTGAGTTTTAGAAGGTGGGGATCATACCCATCGTCAGTGTCTAGCAGAACACCTACCACAGAGGAAACATCTGGTGATGGTGCTAAGAAACGACGGGGTGACAGTCTGGAGATTCAGAAGAGCTGAGCCCTCACTGCTGCCATGCACTGTGTTAACAGTCCTCGCGTCTCCTCGTTTAATCCCGACAGGAAGCAGTGAGACCACATGCAGCAGAGGAGACCGGAATTTACCAGAGAATCAATATTTATTATTGATACAGAAAATAAAAGGAACAGAGAAAACGACTAAAGCTTGTGCAGGTATAATATTAGTTATTTCTGTCAAATGTTTACTATTTATGCCTGTAAGAATGGTTTATAATGTAGTATCTAATTACATCATATAAGTTTGTTCTGATTTAGCCTTTATTTTGTTTCTCATATATCAATGGCCATCTGCTTTCTGGAGGGGGATATGTGACAAACGGAAGGGGACTGGGAAAGCAGCTAGTATGTGTCACTTCCTATGCCAGAAGTTTTACATGTGCTCAATGAGCCTCCCAGTAACCTGATGTAGATATTACCACCCTCTTATATGTGAACTGAACCTTGAAAGCTGAGTAAAATTAGTTTCAGGTAGAATGGTGAAGTAAGCTGCTTAACTGGAAATAGGCAGAGAATGGAAATGCTAGATTCAACCCTAGTTCATCTATCCCCAGCCCTCAAGCTCTTCCCACAATCCTCAGCTTGCTGCTTTGTGGATTACAAATAAGATATTCAAGAGAGACATTCTCACTCTCGCACCCCATTTGATCAGGATTCTGTTTCCGCAGTGAAAAACACCCACAGAGCTAAAACTGTGCAGTGGCAGCCCTCCGTGCTGAATGAAGCTCTCCAACCGCAGCAGTGGGGTGAAAATTTTGTGGTGTTGTGTCAAGGCCCTCAGATTAGAGTAACCTTACATGGAAGCTTGCCTGGCACATCCTGGTTCTGCTCATTATCTCTGTGTAATCGTGATGCCATGTCCCACTCACTCTCAACAGCACCCTGGACTGGATATTATCTATGGTCGTCAGAGTCTTGGAGAGAGGAAAAAGCCCTGGCTTGTCCAGAGGGTATAAAAAGAACAAATAGCTGCTCCATCTGTGATGGAAAATTGGGGGGTGGTCTTACAAGAGTTAGTTTTTATCATCTGACTCCAGGCTCTCTATCCACATTAAGGACTTATTTACATACTATGAGTTAATGCAATACCAGACAGCATCAATTACATGAAAACTGCAAAGTCTTCTCTTCATTTTCCTCATGCTATGTCAAAAAAAAAAGTAGTGAACTAGACTAATTCAGGTATTGTGTATACATCATGCCAACTTCTCACAGTTGTACAAAATTAGAGGTACTTCCTTGTTTTACAGATGAAAAAAGTGAAGCTGAAAAAGTAAAGCTTTTGCCCAAAGTAACATTTCCAAAGCCAAACTGCCAAATCTTATAGAACATGGGGATACTTGCCTTCTTCCTTCCTTTGGGCCAAACATACCAAAAAATAAAAATAAAAAAAATACTTAAAATTTTTAGGGAGGGATGATATTTGTTAAGAAATAAGTGAGACATGAATAATGAAAGGGACTTTAGCCATTAAAACTGTTATTTATAACAGGAAAACATTTTAAAAAATCAGAAATACTTCTCAATTTACCAGGGGTTTAGATCTCCAAAAAGGTAAGCATCTGCTCTGAAAAAAATGCTCTCAACAGTTTACAATTTACACTTCTAAAACTAAATGATACTACAGAGGCATCATGTTTGAAATACATTCAAATACAAGACTCTTACATACCATTGGTTAAGCCTCTAGTAGGTAAAATTTTATTAAATGTATATTTTCATTTGTCCTACCTCATTCAAATTCTGAGCCCAAAGATCACAGTGTGAACACTACTCATTTATTATTATATATCAAATACTTAGCCTACTAACATCCATGTACAGTACCAGGTCTTACAGATGTGGACATGAAGCGGACAAGAATCTCTGACTTCCTGCCTGGGGGAGAAAGAAGATACGTAAACAAGTATGTGCAATATAGTATTGTAGGTGTTCTGATAGAAGTATGCCCAAGGGAAAAGAAAGGTACTGCCAGGTCTACCCAGTGGATGTGAAAGACTCGTCAGAGGTAGGGACAGTTGAGCTGACTTTTGAGAGAGGATTCAGTATTTACTAGACAAGCAGGTTACAAAAGAATATTCTATGAATAAGAGCAATGTGAAACTGTATTTTGTTACTATACATTTCACAAGGTTGACATGTTAAGTAAGTGATCTTTGATAAGTTCAATCTTCTTTAAAAGATCATCTTACTTCTTTTATAAATACATTTTTAAAAAAAAGAAAGAAAAAAAAAGGCAGACTGCCACGTGTAGCGCCTTGTTTGGATGTGTCTGGAGTCCTAGAAGCCTGACTACTCTGGGTTCTCCTACAAATGGACCTTGAGAGCTTGTTTGGAGGTTCTAGCAGGTATAGCCTTGACTGAAGACCAGTCTTCTCCTCTAGTTAGGAAGGCCGTCTTCTTCGACCAAGCGCACAGCTTTGTGAGGGACGCACATGGATCAGTGAGGGAGGAAGGGGACACCTGCCTAGCCAGCCAGATCAGCTGTATCAACCCTGGTGATCAATGGGGCGACAGATGTGGCAGCCAGATCACCCTCATATCCTTCTTTTATAAATACCTTTTCATTTCTACCCCACCCCCTATACCCGCCTGCTCTATACACATGCACACACATACAGACTAGACCACAGTCTGGGCTTGTGTTATATCCCATTTGAAATCTAAAACCGACCAGAGTTAGACAGTTTCAAATTCTAGGAGCCAGAGGAATCTTAGTGCTACTGCATGTAAGCATTTTTAAAATGAAAGTTAACATAATACTAAGTACTATATGCAACCAAAAGGGTGCATTTACAAGTACAGTGGGACCTATTACTAAATTTCTGAGGTTTTTAACATGGAAAATCTCAATATACAGATTTCACAACTGAAATAAAAATAAAAATAATTATTTGAAACCCCTCTTCACCATTTAAAGACTTTCAGTATGTTCAGTACAGTTTAGAACATAAATATTCAGGCACTATTTCTGATTATCTCACTTCATCTTTATTTGACAAAGTACTCTCTTACCTTTGTGACTTCTCTCAATTTTGCTCTGGAACCATGTAGACTTAAAAAGGAAAGGTTTTCCAGAATTGTTCTTAGGGTCAGCCTGAAATTCTCGAGGTAAAGGTTATCACATATGACCCTAATACCTAACAAAACAGTTTACCCAGCTACCTTAAATCTACCCCTAAAAACAGCAGATACTATACAATTATTGGTTATTATTAGATGCTAGGTATTATTCTGAACAGCCTGCACATTCCAAATCACTTAACCCTCATAATTATCCTAGGAGGTCTTTACTACGATTATCTCTGGCTTACAGGTAAGAAAATGAAACCCCAAAGAGGTAAACCCCAGTAAATGACAGAGCTGGGATTCAAACTCAATCAGTCTGGCTCCAAATTCCATGCTCTTAGTCACCATTATCATGCCTCTGTGCTCTCCCATCTGAAATCTGAACTCCTTAAATAATTGTATCTGTGTATTATATACTTTATATTCATAATTATTCACTGGCCTCTGACTTATCCTGGCTACTAAGAAGAGCCTCTGATACTGACTACAACTGTTCTATACTTAAAGAGTTCACAGACTGACAGGCAAACAATACAACGTAAGGAGTCAGGTTCCAAGTGCTCTCCCAGTGCTGAGGATAGAGTGACAAATTCAGACACAGCAAGTTTCACAGAGGAAGTGATACAAGCAGGGTATTTAATACTGAACTGAACCAAAGTATACTGGAAGGTAGGTAGGATAAGAAGGCATTTCAACCACAAAACAACATGAACAAAAATACAGAGGTGGAAAAGAACAAGCCATGCTGGCAAATAGTGAGACATTCTACACCTGGTTATAAAGGGAAATGGTAGAAAATCAGGCTGGAGGCTGGGTCAAGGTCTTACTGCCATGGCCTTAAACCCAAGTTAGGAAGTTTGGAGTAGATGCTAAAAGAACCAAGGAACCATCAAGAGTTTTAACTGAAGAGAAATGGTTGACTACATGATTTGATTTAGATTTTAGAAAGATATGTCTGGCCCCATATGAAGGGTAGTGATTGAAAGGTCATTGGTTTTAGGCTATTAGGAAGAGTCCACAGGAGAGAAGCTAAGAGCAGGAATGCAGAGGAAAACAGCAGAACAGACGGACCAGGGAGCAATTTAGGAGGGATAATGAACAGAACTTGATGACTGCAGACTTGTAGATACATCCCAACGAGTAACAGAGACTGATTACATGAGGCAAAGGCTAACATGAAGACTACACGTCTCAACAGCAGCCACACAGTCAACTTAGTTACAATCATTGGGTAACTCATCAGAAACAAGATAACCCACTAGTATTCACAAACGTATAAAATTTAGAGGGGCTTTTTTGGAGCCAGAATAAAACCAGGAGAATACTTCTAGTAAGAATGTGTGAGGACTGCATATTACCATTTCCGGAAGTCAGATTCAGGTACGTAGTAGTACAGCAGAGCTGTATAGCATGGTGCGCTTTGAGAAAGAATAGCTCAAAAGGAATTGGTCTTTTAATGAGTTCTTTCAATGTAACTATAACAGCTGGGGAGTGAGCAAATTAGGAAGAAATCTTCAATTTAAAAGAAGAGCCTTAAATAAGAAAACGTATCAATTTTTCACTTGAGTTTGTCTAAATGTTTAAGGTTTTAAAATATAGTTCCATTAAGAAGCCCGTCCAGAAAGGTCCGTGTGCACTGGAGAATAGTCTATTCTCAAGGACAGACCATATGCTGGGTCACAGAACTACCTTAACAAATTTAAGAAGATTAAAATCATACCAAGCATATTCTCTGACCACAATGCTTGGAAATTAGAAATCAACTGTAAAAAGGAAGTTTTAAAAAACCCACAAATATGTAGAGATTAAACAACATACTACTAAAAAAAACGACTGGGCCAAAGAAGAAATAAAAGGTGAGATCAAAAGATATATAGAGACAAATGAGAACAACAATATGACATATCAAAACTTCTGGGATACAGCAAAAGCAATAATAAGAGGGAATTTTATATTATTACAGGTCTATCTCAAGAAACTAGAAAAAAGTAAACCACCTAACATTACATCTTAAAGAACTAGAAAAAGAAGAACAAAAGCAGCCCAAAGTCAGAAGAAAGGAAATAATAAAAATTACAGCAAAAAAAAATTGAATAAAACAGAGAACAAAAAGACTATACAAAAAGTTAATACAACAAAGAGCTGGTTCTTTGAAAAGATTCATAAAATTGACAAACCCCTGGCTAGACTCACTAAGGAAAAAAGAGAAATGACTCATATAAAAAAAATGAGAAATAAAAGAGAAATTACCACAGACATCACAGAAATACAAAGGATCACGCAAGAATACCATGAAAGACTATATGCCGCCAAATTCAATAACCTAAAAGAAATGAATAAGTTCCTAGAAATATATAACCTGCCTACACTAAATCATGAAGAACTGGAAAATCTAAGTAGACCAATCAAAAGTGAGGAAACTGAAACAACGATCAAAAATCTCCCCCAAAATAAAAGTCCAAGACCAGATGGCTTCATTAGTGAATTCTACAGAATATTCAAAAGAGATTTGATACCTATCCTTCTCAAATGCTTCTGAAAAATTGAAGAGGCAATACTTCCTAACACACTTTATGAGGCCAACAACACTGATACCAAAACCTAGCAAGGGTAACAGACACATTTTTGTGTCTACAGACCAATATTTCTACTGAACACAGATGCAAAAATCCTAAACAAAATACTAGCAAATCAAATACAACAATCACTGAAAAAATAATACATGACAATTGAGTGGGGTCCATTCCAGGAGCACAAGGATGGTTCAACACCAAGGATGGATGCAAACCAATGTAACACACCACATTAACAAAATAATGGATGAAAAATCACATGATCTTATCAAAGGATGCAGAAAAAGCATCTGATAAGATACAACATCCATTTATGATTAAAACACTCAATAAAATACATATATAAGGAATGTATCTCAACATAATTAAGGCCATATATGACAAACCCTCAGTTAATATCACATTCAATAGTGAAAAACTAAAATCTTTTCCTCTAAAATCAGGAACAAGACAAGGAGGTCCACTTTCATCACTCTTTTTCAACGTAGTACTAGAAGTTCAAGCCAGAGCAATCGGGCAAGAGGAAGAAATAAAATGCATTCAAATTGGTAATGAATAAGTAAAAGTGTTATGTTTTGCAGATGACATGATTCTTTACACAGGAACTCTAAAGACTCCACCAAAATTCTACTACAAATAAATACAGTAAAATTACAGGGTACAAAATCAATGCACAGTGCAAAAACTTTTTAGTTTGATGTTATCCCATTTGTTTATTTTTTCTTTTTCTCTTGCCTGGAGAGATATATCACAAAAAATATTGCTATAAGCAATGTCCGGGATTTTACTGCCTATGTTTTCTTCTAGGATTTTTGCGCTTTCAGGTCTAACATTTAAGTCTTTAATCCATTTTGAATTTATTCTTGTGTGTGACATAATTTATTATGCAATAAATTACATAGAAAAAACATAGATACTAAACTTATGGACCTTGGTCTTAGAGAAGATTTTATGAATTTGACCCCAAAGGCAAGGGAATTAAAGGCAAAAACAAATGAATGGGACTATATCAAACTAAAAAGCTTCTGCACAGCAAAAAAACTGCCAAAAAACAAAAAGGCTAACAACTGAATGGCTAAACATACTTGCAAACAACAGCTCCGACAAGGGGTTAATATCCAAAATATATAAAGAATTCATACAACTCAACACCAAACAAACACAATCCAATTAAAAAGTGGGCAGAGGATCTGAACAGACACCTCTCCCAAGAAGACATACAAATGGCTAACAGATACATGAAAAGATGCTCAACTTCACTAGCTATTACGGAAATGAAAATCAACTACAATGAGATACCAGCTCTCATCTGTTAGGATGGCTATTATCAACAGGACAAGTAATAACAAGTGTTGAACAGGTTGTGGAGAAAAAAGGAACCCTCACTCACAAGCTGGTGCAGCCACTATGGAAAACAGTATGGAGGTTCCTCAAAAAATTAAGAGTTAACATATGACCTAGTAGTACCTCTTTTCAATATCTACCCAAAAAACTTGAAAACATGTGTTTGCAAAGATATATGCACCAGTGCTATACACCAGTGGTAAACAGGGAGAAACTGAAGTATCTAGCACCAAGGCAAACAGAAGACATTGTCCCTTTTTTAAACTCTCCCCCCACAGAGCAAGCAAGCTGGTACCATAGCTGAGATTCCATCAACCTGGCTAACACTGTTTGACCCACCCTGGAGATCACAGAGACTCTGCTCCACCCAATTTACTGGCCCACCCAAACTGCTTTTCCATATGAATGGCTGATCTTGGCTCATGCTTCACAACTTCCTAAATCCTATCAAACAAGCTACAGCTGGCTTCAGTGAGCCCCAGGCCCGGCAGTAGCAGTAACCAGCCCACATTCACAATTTGGCTTCACCTGGGAATCTCAAGCCCAACACAAGTAACAGCCATCTCAGCATGCTTTATAGCTCAGGCAGGGTGGCCCCAGGTAAAGAACAGGTAGGGGTTGACCTTGGCCTGCACCACCTGGGAAACCCCAGGGCCGGCGTGCCCAGTGGAGAACTACAGACCACATCAAAGCACCACCACCCTGCCCCTCCACAGAGGGCAGAGGTTGGTGGTCAGTGCTCACAACCAGTCCTTGCATCTGCTGACCTGCGTAAATACCTCCCATTGATCTGCCAACAGCAACCAGGGCTCAACTGCGAGAAAGGGGTATACTCAGCCCACATGAAGGGCACATCTGGAGTACCCAGCTTGTAGTGGAGGCTGTGCCACTGGTCCAGGACACCTACTACATTAGGCCACACTACAAAGACACAGAGTCAAAGCAGCTCTACCTAATACATAGAAACAAACACAGAGAGGCTGTCAAAGCCAGGAGACAAAGAAACATGGCCCAAATGAAAGAACAGATCAAAACTCCAGAACAAGAGCTAAACTAAATGGAGAAAAGCAACCTATCAGATGCAGAGTTCAAAACACTCGTTATAAGGATGCTCAAGGGACTTAGTGAGGACGTCAGTAGCATAAAAAGAGATCCAATCAGAAATGAAGGATACACTAATTGAAATAAAGAACAATTTGCAGGGAAACAACAGTAGACTGGATGAAGACAAGAATCAAATCAATGATCTGGAACATAAGGAAGCAAAAGACAACCAATTCAAATGAGAAGAAGAAAAAAGAATCCCAAAAATGAGGACAGTACAAACCACCTCTCGGACAACTTTAAGAGGTCCAACATTTGCATCATGGGGGTGCCAGAAGGAGAAGAGAAAGAGCAACAAATTGGAAATCTATGTGAAAAAATAATGAAAGAAAACTTCCCTAATTTGGTGGAGGAAACAGACATGTAAGTCCAGGAAGCACAAAGAGTCCCAAACAAGTTGGACCCAAAGAGGCCCACACCAGGACACATCATAAAATGCCAAAGGTTAAAGATAAAGAGAGAATATTAAAAGCAGCAAGAGAAAAGCACTTAGTAACTTACAGGGGAGTTCCCACAAGACTATCAGCTGATTTCTCAAAAGAAACTTTGCAGACTAGAAGGGATTGGCAAGAAATATTCAGAGTCATGAAAAGCAGAGACCTACAGCCAAGATTGCTCTACCCAGCAAAGCTATCACTTAAAATTGAAGGGCAGATAAACAGCTTACCAGACAAGAAAAAACTAAATGAGTTCATCACCACCAAACCATTATTATATGAATGTTGAAAGGACTTAAGAAAAAGATCAAAACTATGAACAATAAAATGGCAAAAAATATAAATCTATCAACAATTGAATCTAAAACAACAAACTAAGCAAACAAGAAGAACAGAGACAGAATCATGGATACAGAGAGCATTTTGATGGTTGCCAGATGGGAGCAGGAGTGTGGGGGAATGGGTGAGGAGGTGAGGTGATTAAGAAGTACAAATAGGTAGTTACAGAATAGCCATGGGAATGTAAAGTACAGTATAGGAAATGGAGTAGCCAAAGAATTTACAGGCATGACCCATGGCCATGAACAATGGTGGGGGGATTGCCTGAGGGAGTGGGTGGTGCTGGATGGGGGAGGTAAAAATCAGGAGAACTGTAACAGCATAATCAATAAAATATAATTTTTTAACCAAGATAACCATTTAAACACTCCAATCATCAAGAATAGGATACTTTTAAATATATACAAAGAAGCAGATGTTTAATTTGAGATGCATTTATACATCTGTAATCTATCAATGAATCTTTTCGGAATCTGTAATGCGGTCCATCAAAATGCCTACATTTGGTAGTAATCAAGGAGACTGACATACTACTTGAAGAAAGCTGATTCAGCAGGGTGCCTTACTGCTAGCATGCTAAACAATCATTTTACAGGTTTTAGGGTCTAAAGAGATTCAAAGTTTATATCTATGCATGAGAAAATTATGTTTCCACCTACAATCCCAGACTGAGAAATATAGAAACAGATCTTTTTGAAAGAGGTTGAACAATCCCTGAATCAATAGTGACTCTTAGAAAAGCACACATCTAAAACAAACCTAACAGATGGTCTTCTTTAAGGGCAGCTCCAAGACAGTCCACTTGAGTTTCTCTGTACCATTCTGACTAACTCTACTAAATTCTGTGGCTTCACAACACAAAGAATAAGAAATTACATGAATGTGATTATATGATAGCCTCACTACCCAAAGGTCATAGTTTTCAGAGGCATCCCCAATTTCTGGCCACGCCGTTGTTCTACAAACCATCAAAACATCCTGGCCGTGCATTACCTTTGTAGCCTACTAGGCAGTGAGGTCCTTCAGGGAAAGATGGGGTCTACTTCTTCTCTCCTCCTCTTTACTTGGTATGGTGTCTGGCTCACATTCTGCAGACACTACACTTATCAATCTGTCACTCAATTAATGCGTAAAATCAAATCTACTTTCCCAGACAGTTTCTGCCACCCAAATCAGACAATGGGGGATGTCAGCAAAAGCAGCCACTTAATAAGTTAGTCTTTTTAAGGCCAGGTTGTGGAGCCATTTTAAAGTTTGATGCACTTGAACCTTATATAAGTAAATCCTTTGGATGAGAATCAAACGAACTGACAAATTCTGTCCCATGCTATACAGTGTCACAAAAAGTTTCCATGAACAAATTTGACCCCACCATTAAAGGGAACAGAATTTATGTGGAGATTGGAAGGATGACAGCATTCACTCTGAAGAAGAATAGAGGGGGATGCAAGGGGGAAGAAAGCTCAAAAGTGTCCAAGAGAAATGGGATACACCCAGGTCTGATTTCATTCTTTGTGAGCTTGGTGAATGCAAGGTCCAAAGAGCCACAAACCCAAAATCACGATTCCAACTTGAAGATTCTAAGGCTTAGACAAGAAACTATGGACTGGCAGCATTTTTGTTGAATCAACATCACAGTTTATACAGACCAGGTAATCTGCTGCTTCTGTTCCTCAGCCTAACAATAATGGAGGGAAATCAAATTTTATCATGTTTTATATTTTCCGTAAATATTATACATGGGTATATTACACAATGTTCATACAATGAGGCTTCCTTTCACAGTAACAAAAAACTTAGAAGCTGTGGATTATATCTTTAATTTTCTTATTAGACAGTATTCTTTTCAAGGAATCTGGGCATGAACAAGTTTTAAATAGAAATGTTCACTCTCTGGCTTATCAAATTTTGGAAGAAAATAACCTGAAAGTTTTCATACACAGGAGCTCCCCAAAAGAACAAGGCAATCACCAACATACTAGTAGTAAGTCTTAAGTAAATACTATCTCTGTTGTCTTTCTAATTAGTATCTTCCAATCCATTTACATAGGTTATACTGTAAATAAGCATAAGCGTAAGAAATGTTTTCTTTAGAACATATCTAAAGCATGAACAGATAAAAACTCCATATTTAAGCAATTACATGCAACTCAGAATTGCCAATTTCCATCAGTTAGCCTAAGATATGCAACATATTTTTGTACTTTTTAAGTATGTAGGTGATATATGTTTTTATAATTTGCTTAACTGCATATAGTGAAATTTTAAAAATCACATAGACCATATAAAACCATAAAAGAAAGGATACCTTT
>CM052540.1:8269745-8274745 GCA_028533065.1 Trachops cirrhosus | reverse complement strand
AATCTTTCATCCATCCTCCATTCTTGAGTTATATGTGGAAAAGAAGGGAAATCATGGGCTGAGTCAAGTGCGAAGAGATGCTAAATAAGACAGTGATAAGCACATTCTCCTAAGTCTACCTCTAGCCCATGAGTATCATTCTCCAAATTTCCAAACTATGTCACTGATCTAAACAAAGAAAAGAAATACCGCTTTCTACGAGCACTTTAGCTGAAAGTTATCATGATTTTTTCAGCTCTTACTGTAATTTTAAATAATTCAAACTTCAACATAGATAACTCTTATAAGATCATCCATTAACCAAAGTAAAGAGAAGTTAAGTTCATAAAAATATCTAATCTGTACGCTGGGCTACATATGCAATGAAAGAATAACAGTATACATTTCTGTCTATACACACAAATACATTATATATACATATGTATATGTAGTACCTGTATATATTATACACATATACTCTCCCCAAACACACAAACATTATACATATACTCAGAAAAATAAACACGGAAAAGTAAACACCAAATTGTCATAGTGGTTATCTCTTAGTAAAATGATGTAGTAAAAGATGGCTTGTATTTTTTCCTTTTCATTCTTTTTATTTATTATTTGTCTATATTTTCTAAATATTTTTGTATTAAAATATTAATTTTGTGACTTTTAGAAGGTATACCAAAAAAAATCACATTGCTCCAAATTTTTCAGATATAGTGAAGAACGATGTTTAAAAGAATCAATCCAGATGTTAACCATATTATTTTAACTTTTCACCTACAAAATTTTCTCTCACTAGGTAATTCAGATTGTGGGACCACAAAGGTTATTTTACCTATACACTAGATTTTAGAATAATGATTTTCTTAGGAACTGTGGCCTCAAGTCGATTCAAATTAATACTTTAAGATTTTCTACTCTTTAGACATTAAGGAAAGAAAATCATTAACAAAAGGTCCTATAACCTTTGATTTGTGTAGTTTAAATCCAATGGGCTCAATCCCACTTCAATTTAAGACAAGATTTAACTTTCCAGTTGGAAGATGAAGGAAAGGGTAGAGTGAGGAGATTAATATTTTTTAAAATCTCATTTAAAAGTCTTGGGATTACACACAAAGCAAACCATACCAGTTCTCTTGGGTTCTTATGCAATACAATAAAATCTCATTACAAAGCATCTCATTATACTGATTATCCAATTATATTCCCGGCCACAATATGTCCCCTGTATTCATAAAGATGTATCAGATACCTTGCCTTCTGTTGTATGGTCACACTGCAAAGGTGGTACTGCTACTACACTGGATATTTCTATTCTATTATACTTATCTTTATTCAAGGACTTTTTTAATAAACAAAATTAAGTAGATGTACTTCAAAAACATGTTATATTGTATACAATAATCCACATGTGAAACATTTTAATAGTTGTTTTATTCAGTATAGTCAAGGATGCTTTTATTTTAAAACTGCTTTAGAAATCATAACAAATTGCATATTTGAACTGAATATGTAAGGTGCCCCCAAAACCTACAAAATATCTCTCATGTTTCTTAACACTGAAGCTGGACTCCAGAGTGTATAACCTGGACCTAACTGTCAAGAATCAAGCAGCATCAGAGCTTCAACAGTATGCTATGATTAAAATAGTTCCTTCCACTGCATTCTGTGCTTGCAGAATTCAGGAACTCCAAGATGGCAGGACCAGTTGTCCAATCTTAACTTTTCCTACCATCATTACAACTACCCTTCCCCTAAGACCCTCCCTGCATGTGTGTCTTCTCCTCTGGGTACTACCATAACACAGTTTCATAACCTCTGTCAAATTCCAGGATATGTTATCAAATTCCCTCCGCCCCCTTTTTGTTACAATGGCTCTTGAAGCTTAAGTAACATTTTTTTCAAAGTTCACAGGCAACCCAAACAGATTTCCTAATGAACTGCAGACAGGAGCATAGCTTAAAGTAAAAAGTAAAATTTGTGATAGATTTTTCTTCCTTTCCACGCATTTTCCCCCTGAAGGTAACGCCCAAAACTAGCACAAACACTTTCAATCCTACTTCAATATGTTTTACTTTTTGTCTTGGGTTCCTAATTACTGTTTCTCTTCCCTTCTAAAAATTCATTTATCTCTTTCAGTAAAAAGACCAGTAATAATATGTTGAACAACTCTGAAATAAATTTTGTCATGTAAAAAATTAATTACGCATTCCGAACCTGGTCACTGTAGTCCTCCGGGAATTGCCTCTGCACCTCAGGATCTGTAAATAATTGACAGATAATATTAATTGGCTTTGGATTAGTGAGCAAGCAGAGGATCACACATTAATATTTGATCAGAAGATGATAGCAGCCCTGGCAGGGGATCCAAGGGGGGCAGCTGAGGCTGCTATGTTGATGAGCACAAGGAAGGTCTCAGCAAGGCACTCCCATTACCCTCCTCCAGAAATAGAAAAAAGAAAAAATTTAAAGACCTGATGCTACTGTTAACTTTAAACTATTACCCAATGCAAAAATCTTGCCAGCTGCAAATTGCCCTCAGTATATTTTTTCCAGAGAAAATGAGTTTTAAACCTGCTTGACTTTTCTTCTCTAATCAGAAGCCTCATTTTCATAGTTCAAGATGTGGGCTTGATAAACCACCTTAAGCAGTAGTTACAGATTGGGGCGGTGGGGCAGAGGGTGTGTGTGACAGTGAGGGTGAGAGAACTCTTTCAAGGAACAAATGCAGAAGTCCTTGCTTTTAAAAATAAAATACATACTTCCCCAAATACTTATGAGCTTTTGAAAAGACAGATGAAACTAAGTAAAGTCTTCAAAACAAAACCAAACAATAACTATTCTCTTAGCTTACCAGTGTAAACATTTTAAACTTGCTCAGAAACTAAAAAATGCATAGGAGAAAATACCTTTCATGGCAATCAGTTTAAAATGAAATTACTAAAGGAGTCACTTGATTCTTCAATCACAATTGCAAGATAATCCAATGTCATTTTCTGTAAGTCAATACAGAAGTGTACTAATTAAAAACTATTAGCACTCCATTTACCATTGATTAGAAAAACATTCAATCTTTACTAGTAAGAGAAAGCTGTGGTTCCTCAGAGACACATTAAGGGGAGTGATCAGAATACTATCTATTTGAAAAACTATGTATCAATGCAAAAGGCTTATGGCAGTTGAGGACCCCTCTCCCAGGGTCACAATATATACCACTCACTTTCATATCTAGGTTTTAAAACACAAATTTACTTCTCTGTGAAAGTGAATCCATGTAAAGTTAAAACCCTTTATATCACAACACAAAAATGCGGTTAATTGTTCTGCAGGGGAAGAATCAAAAAAGAGAAATAAGGATCTATTCACATACTACATTTAAATCCTAGAAATACCAGTTTTCAAGGCATTAATGTCAGTGGATGTTACTTTCAAAAATCTAAGACTAATTACAAAAAGTAAGAATATTCAAAAGGTCACATCAAAAGAAAAGCTTCCCTAAATCGGTGATGCAAAAAAAATTTAAAGGATCTTACGACCATTTCAGCTCTTAGGTATCTTCCGGTTGACTTAAAAACTGAGAATCACCCTGGCTGGTGTGGTTCAGTTGGTTGGAGCATCATCCTGTACACCAAAAGGTTACAGGTAGGATCCCGAGTCAGGGCAAATACCTAGGTTGCCAGTCCAATCCCTGGTCAGTCGGGGAGCCTACCAGAGGCAAGCAATCTCAATCAATCAATCAATCAATCAATCAATCTCTCTCTCCTCCTCCCTCCCACCCCCTCACACCCCAACCCTCCTCTCTTTCTAAAAAAGCAATGAAAAAATGTCCTCGGGTCAGGATTTTAAAAAATAAAACTGGAGATTTTTTTTTTTTACCCTCATCTTCAAACACTAGAAGGGACAAATGCCACCTCTAGACCGTGACTAGCAGAATTCTGGTGAGCCAATGACGATACTGTCGCGTCTCTGTCCAGAAGGGCTGAAATTGCACAAGGACTTCGTCTTCCTGAGACAGGAGGCCAGAGGACGCTAACCGCAGTAGGTAGGTCTACAGGAAGAACGAGCAGCAGGGTGCAAAGGGACAGCCAGATGCTGACAAACCCCTAAAAGTGTGTTGCGCGACTGGTGGCAGGCAGGATGTTGGAGGGGGGACTAGAAAAGGGGGTAATGGCTACAATTCTGGAAACATACAAAAATGAGTTTATCTAGAAAAAAACTGGTATTTCAGGATTTAAAATGTATTCCCAAGTCAAAAAAAACAAAAACAAAAAGCAATAAACCACTTCTAAGTCATTGAGGTACACAGTAAAACAGAGGTTGGTAAAGCCACAAAATAATCCAAGGCTTATTCTTTTTCTTCCAATTGTCATGTGATTAAAACTTACTCTTCAACCAGAAAACTTCAGATAGAAATGGCTCACATATAATCTTTAGTATAATGTCCTCTTTCTTGCAATAGCTAGCTTACACTTCTTGGGACCCACAAAATACCAATGAAAATAAAAGTGGAATAAAACCAAAGAATTTTTTATCACAGTTTCACGAGGGATGAACATCAGAAACCAAAACTTGTGGTATAGTCTTCAATTTAAAATATATGTTTCTTTTCTTTTTTTAATATATTTTATTGATTATACTATTACAGTTGTCCCATTTTCCGCCCTTCATTCCCCTCCACCCTGCACACCCTCTCCCACCCATATTCCCCCCCTTTAGTTCATGTCCATCCGTCATAAGTTCTTTAGCTTCTACATTTTCCATACTATTCTTGCCTTCCCCCTGTCTATTTTCTATCTACCATCTATGCTACTTATTCTCTGTACCTTTCCCCCTCTCTCCTCCCACTCCCCTGTTGCTAACCCTCCATGTGATCTCCATCTCTGTGCTTCTGTTCCTGTTCTAGTTGTTTGCTTAGTTTCTTCTTGTTTTTGTTTTAGGTGTGGTTGTTAATAATTGTGAGTTTGCTGTCATTTTGCTATATATGTTTTTAATCTTGTTTTTCTTAGGTA
>CM052540.1:8243634-8269245 GCA_028533065.1 Trachops cirrhosus | reverse complement strand
TTGTTTTTCTTAGGTAAGTCCCTTTAACATTTCATATAATAAAGGTTTGGTGATGATGAACTCCTTTATCTTGACCTTATCTGAGAAGCACTTTATCTGCTCTTCCATTCTAAATGAAAACTTTGCTGGATAGAGCAATCTTGGATGTAGGTCCTTGCCTTTCATGACTTGGAATACTTCTTTCCAGCCCCTTCTTGCCTGTGAGGTCTCTTTTGAGAAATCAGCTGACAGTCTGATGGGAACTCTTTTGTAGGTTACTGTCTCCTTATCTCTTGCTACTTCTAGGATTCTCTCCATTTTAATCTTGGCTAATGTAATTATGATGTGCCTTGGTGTGTTCCTCCTTGGGTCCAACTTCTTTGGGACTCTCTGAGCTTCCTGGACTTCCTGGAAGTCTATTTCCTTTGCCGGATTGGGGAAGTTCTCCTTTATTATTTGTTCAAATAACTTCTCCACTTGTTGCTCTTCCTCTTTCCCTTCTGGTACCCCTATAATTCAGATGTCGGAACATTTAAAGATGCCCTGAATGTTCCTAAGCCTCTCATTTTTTTGAATTCTTATTTCTTCATTCTTTTCTATTTGGTTGTTTCTTTCTTCATTCTGGTCCACTCCATTGATTTGAGTCCCAGTTTTCTTCCCATCACTATGGTTCCCTGTACATTTTCCTTTATTTCACTTATCATAGCCTTCATTTTTTTCATCTAATTTGCAACCAAATTCAACCAATTCTGTGAGCACCCTGATTACTAGTGGGGTTTTTTTTTAAAGATTTTATTTATTTATCTTCAGAGGGGAAGGGAAGGAGAGAGGGAGAGAAATATCAATGTATGGTTGCTTCCTATGCATTCCCTGCTGGGAACTGGCCTGCAACCCAGGCATGTGACCTGACTGGGAATAGAACCATGATCTCTTGGTTCACAGGCCCGTGCCTAATCCACTAAGCTACACCAGCCAGGGCTGATTACTAGTGTTTTGAAATGTGCATCTGATTGGTTGGCTATCTCTTGGTCCCTTAGTTGTATTTGGTGTGGGCTTTGATCTGTTCTTCCCTTTGGGCCATTTTTTTTTTGTCTTGATGCACCTGTTACACGTAGTGAGGGACGGAGCCTTAGGTGTTCACCAGGGTGGGGCAACCCAGTCACCGGGTTGTGATGCTGTATGTGGGGCAGGGGTCAGAGAGGGAACAATGGCACTTGCTCCACTCTTTGCTGGATTTCAGTCCCTTCTGCTGCTTCCTCCAAGCAAACTGGGCCTTTCTGGTGCTAATTCCCATGTGGGTGGGCCTGTGTATGTTCTAGGACCCTGTGGGTCTCTCCAACGAACTCTCTCGTGAGGCTGGGAGTCTCTCCTGGAACCTCAACCCCCACAGGTGTTTTCAATCGGTGCTTTGTGATTTTATTTCCCCATGCTGGAGCCTTGGGTTGTGCGGTCTGTCTTGCTCCCCAGTTTCACCTGGTTTATCTGTGTGTGAATATGGGACCGCCCAGTCCGCCAGCCACCTTGCATGCCTCACCCCTCCACAATCCACCACCTCTCTGGGTCTGCCCATTGCCACCCTACGCCCAGGGTCTGCCAGCAGCCGTCTTGCACACCCAGGGTCCATCAGCTGCTGCCTTGCGCTCCTGAGGTCCTCAAGCCACTGCTTTTTTTGCTGCGACCCCTCTCTGCTCTGCCACCCAACTCCACCCCTCCTACCAGTCTGGATGAATGTGTCTATTTTAACTCCTTGGTTGTCGGACTTCGGTACAGTTCAGTTTTCTGTCAGTACTGGTTGTTTCTTTTTGTTTCTAAATTTTTGTTCTCCTTATTTTGGTTGTGCAAGGAAGCACAGTGTGTCTACCTATGCCTCCATCTTGGCCAGAAGTCTTACATGTTTCTTAATATAGGCAAGAGAAAGAAGGTATTTGAATCTCTTTAACCAACTATATTATAAGAAACTACATAATAATTAACTTGTCACTTTAAAGGATATTTTATTCACATATAAAACATAGCAGAATTGAAAAAGAGAAGGAAACATGGATAAAAAGAATCTATTTTAATATACTGAAGGTAAATATGACACAGAATGCCAAAAGAGGGTCATGCAAACCATATTACCCTAAGCACTGCCTCTTGTGTCGGCAACATCATAAATACCACCAGCTAAATTCCTTCCACTGTCCTAAGACTAACCCTAGGGTGAGATTCCCAGATTTTAACAGAATCATGTTCCAAGATAATACATGAATTTTATTTACTATGACTAAAGTATAAAACTTTTGACTTCCTTTAAGGCCCTGAGGTTTACAAAAGCAAACTTCATGGGTCCTTAACACTCTTCTAAAACAGTATTTTTTTAAAAGGCAATGCTTTTTAAAACCAAAGCCCAACCTATATAAAGTTCCATTCAATTAGCTCAGAGATCTAGTCTGATGGTTAATAAAACTATGAAAGCCACTTTGTAAATAGTAACACAAAAACTGAAAATTTGTTTGAATTTTCTTAGAATACAGTAGGTTGAAATCTTTTTTTTCACAGAGAGTTGATCATTATGCCATAATGTCACCAAAATATCGACATTGGAAACATCTGAGTTAAAAAGGTCCAAATACAATCTGCTTCTCTCAAGCAACACAACACCCGTCTAACTAACAGTTTCAGCATGGCACTTGTACAAAACCTAGCACCCCGCAGTTAAGCAAACCGCCTTTAAATTTTCTGTCTGGCAGCAATCCACTTGCGTGTCTGTATGTTTTTACAAGTACTCTATGTATTTCATTGCATCAGCTGCATTTCTTTGCGTTTTAAATGGTCTGGGAACATTTTATGAAATGTTCTATATCTTTATATGGAAAATAACACACTGGATAACTGTGCATCAGTCTAATATTTATATGTCTATTTCTTTATCTACCATCCAATGCTATAATTGCTAATGTTCCAAAAACACCTTCTCACATTCATACCCTCACTGCCAAATGCAGTGTCACCAAACAGCTAGCTTTATAAACACAAAAATCTGCAGATGAGAGAACTACCATGGAAAAAAGTAACAATTTGCTTAGGCAATTGGCAGTAAGAATGGAGTTATTGGCATATGTCAAGCTTTTTCTCTAAGAATTGTCCCTGACAGAAAATTAAGAACATAATATAGCAGTACATAGGACGTCTTCCCTCCGCATCCTTCTCAGCAACTTTCTCCAGATTTAAATAAGACATTATTACAAAATTAAAAATCATGCCCTGGCTGGCGTAGCTTAGTGGATTAAGCGCAGGCCTGTGAAACAAGAGATCGCGGTTCGATTCCCAGTCAGGGCACATGCCTGGATTGCAGGCCAGTTCCCAGCAGGGAATGCACAGGAAGCAACCATACATTGATATTTCTCTCCCTCTCTCCTTCCCTTCCCCTCTAAAGATAAATAAATAAAATCTTTAAAAAAAATCAAGTTCATCATATCCTAGGAAAATACTTTACAACAACAAAAGAATCATATTAAAAATATCTTGCCAACAAGATGCATGGTATGATAGACTCCACACATCTCTTAGCCACATAAGCCTAGTAAGGCTTCACATTATGTCAACGTAGTGGGCCACTTCCTTGTCCCAGCACCACGGTCACATTAAGAGGCCGTCCCCACACAGAGTGCATGCACCACTTCCCCAGAGGCCACAAGACACATTTCCATATCAAACACAGACATTCCACAGTACAGACTCCCAACAGCACAGTCTTACTCAGGCACAGAACATGACCATGCTTAGAACACTGTGTCTTCACAGTAAAAAAAAAGCTTGATCTCAAAAATGTCTTATTTTTTTCAAAGAAATGCTAATATTCTTCAATCTCAATAATCCATGTTCTAGTGTTCTACTGTAACATACTTTTAAATCTTTAAGATATACCAGATTGCCACAGTATGTTTAATTAATAGAATAAGAGTCTGGGCGAGACTTACTAGAAAGGTGCTATAAATTATTTTACACAGGCTCCAAAACCTTGAATTCTGCCTTAGGCTTAAAGTTCCTAGAAAACGTGGTAGACAGAACTTTTACAATAGAAATGCAAATAATCCATAAGTACTGTGGTTATGTATGAGGGCTCATTTGTAGATCAGTAACTAGTATGTGTGCACACACCCCTCTCACCAAATTATCGTCCTGTTTTTCTGTCACACCAGTGACTCCACTTGAAGGGTCAATGCATGACATGGTAACTGATTACTGAAAAATACACTGTCTTCATTTCCTGTGAAAGGTATAACAACTGCATGCTAACTAAATGTTACAATCTTCTGTAACTGGAACTTTTAGGAAATTTAAGAGAAACTGCAAATGTGGCTGTTAACACAGGGACCTATACTACTTTCACTTTTAACATGCTAGGTATCAAGGCAGAAAATATCACATTTAATGCCTGCTAAATTTATCCAGTCATTATCTCTAGCATATTTCAGTCAATAAGAAGCAAAACACTGAATATCTTGAAAGCTAACAACTATAAAAATCTGTGCTTTAAAAGCAAGACTTCAGAATTAGGTATAAATGATATAATCTTATTGTTCAATTTCATGGAGTTTAAGATGCTATCTTCCTCTCCCCCTACAACCACAAACGTTAATCCAAGCTGTAATCAGATTTAATTTTCCAGATGAGAAGATGGGAATATGCTGCAAACCAGTAACAGTCCATTACACTGCCTACTCCCTATTACACTTTCAATGTTTATACTCTAAAAATGTAGACTCTTTAAAAAAAGCCTGAGAAGTTGTACATTTGGAGGACCTGCTCAATTTGCCCCTATACACACTCAGAAATAAACTTTCTTTCACTCTTCAAGAAGAAAAGTTAAAGTATTTTCTATAATGTAGAGTTAGTGTCTTGACAGTATGACTGCAAACTGAACCACACTCAATAAAGAACTTTAAGGACGCTACCTGTTAAACCCATCACAGCTACAAAAAATCAGCCTTGCTTACTTCACATGATAAAAATGCCTAAATCATTAGTTTAACATTATAACTAAATACAATTATTCTAGTAAATTATTCCACTTTTGATAGTTAGAATTTACTTAATAAAAATAATATATATTTAAAAAGGAATGTTTCAAATGTTTCTATAGTAAAAAAACTAGTTTCTGTTGTTTTCCATTTTTAAATGTTTTTAAATTAAAAACTACTTATTCCAAAAATATTACTGATTCCAAAATGCAGATTTTATCCTGAAATTACAAAGGAATATAATTCACTAATTTTTTTAAAATTATTGCAAAGCACTTTAAATGAACATTCAATTTCTGTGTACAAATGGAATTTACTTTTAAAAATCTTGGTATTAACTCTTTGCTCTAAAACATGAAGACTATAAGACATAAAAACTTTGAGTCATCACCAATTTTAAACCATGCTTCTTTCTATTCTAGTCTTTTCTCTCAACACTGGCATTGAAAAACTACATCACAGAAGCCAGCCTGATAACACAGGAACAGTTCACCGTGAACACTTATAACAAACACCCAAAGAGCGTTACTCAGGGAAGGAGAGCACAACCCACCTCACTATGGCAGCAGTGGAACCATCACAGGCCAGATTCCTCCTCAGACTAACACATTCTGCCTTTTCAGACATATCCTGCTCCAATGTGACTATTTATGCATAAACAGCAGACACTGACCTATCGTTTTCAGTTGTTGGAGTTATGAATGTAGTACAGTTACCAATTAAGTGAATCAACAAGTCCTAAATGCATCAGCTGTTCCATAAATAATGAGTCCATTGACATTATACACTAAAATCTAGGAAGTTTCATCTTTCTTTCTAGAGAATGCTGTTATTTTGAGCAGCAAATGCCACTACTTAACGATAACTAATTTCATCTACAAAAGGAATATAATAAATCTGATCCTTAACCAAACTTATGCCCTATAAATCCAAAATTCAAACATTAGTCAGATTCCAAAGGGAGCTTTAATATGAAAAAGAGAGGGTGTGCTGGAGGAAAAAAAAATGAGTCAACAGAATATGTTCACATATTTTTACTTTTCCTACTGAATATCCTAGTTTTCAACTTTCGTTATTATTTAAATATTTAGGGTTTTTTAAATTAGTTTGGAGTTTAGCACTAATTCCTAAAATCTATCAAACTGATAGATGAATACTGATTTTTTTCTAATCGTTATAATCTCAGACTTCTATTTAATTTCTCCATGAGTCAGAATTCATCTTACCCCACCTTTTGTATGAGTACCAGTAAGTGTCAAATTTTTACCTCCATATGAGTAACTACTCCAGCTCTAACCTGAATGACAGCTGTACTGTTTATGTCCTACAAACATAACATCACTGCATAAAGTCTTCATAAATAGATATATCACACCTGCCACATTAGGTGAAAAGAGATAACTTAATTATTTACTCAAAAAAAAAATATTGAATGCCCACTATGTGCCAGGCACTGAGATAGGCATTTTGTAAAAAATTCCTGATTTTACCTTCATGACAAAGCTACGATATAGGGACTATCATAATCAATTTTATCAGTTAAAGAAAGCAATAGGTTATCACTTGTCCGAAGTCAGAAAATTAGTGTTTATTCATGGCCCCAATACTCTAATGTGACTGGCCCAGTTGATGTCTAAGACACAGTCTTTGCCCACAAAGAGTTTACAGTCAACCCTAACAGAGAGTACAGAGAATTAAACAAGCAATTACAACAGGGCTTGGTAAGTTCTAGGCTAGGCATTGGTAGAGGGGCATGAGCCTAGTCCTGGCCAGGACACACAAAGCTTCAGGGAAGAGCTCGGCAGAGCCAGGCGTAGAGTCCAGGACTAGATCAGGGCCCATCGCATGCTGCCCACCGCAAGCCCCTTCCGAACAGTAGAGGAGACAGTGCGTAAGTATTCTGTGAGGTCAGGGCCCATGTTCTTCTACTTAGCTTTGTCTCCTACAAAATATCTTGTCTGTTATAAGTACCCAACAAATATTTTGGCATAATAGAGAAAAAAAGAATAAAATAAAATAATTAAATACCCTGTCTCTCCAAACGGATAAAAGGCAAATTTCAAAACATCCAATTGAAAACAAGCCTTTGAATGCTGCAGGCTTCCTAAAGACACACAGGTATATAGTAAGCACACAATAAATATTAGTTGTTGTTATATTATTAACCCCAGTGGAGAAATAAGCAAGCACTATAAATTAGGTGGCTACATATGTATAGGTGTGCCTTAAATTGGAAATACATGTGTTCCTGAAATAAACTTTTATAAACCCAATTAAAATTTTCCCATCATCTGCCATTACTTAGAAATGTTACAACTTTATCAGAAACTGATTTTTTCTTCATCGTCAGTGGTTCGAAAATCCTTAAGCTACAGTTTATTTTGCCTCCTGGCATCTGTTTGCTAATGATCTGTAAACATCAAATGCACTAGGGACTCTACCAGATTTACAGAAACCCTGAGGTGAATCTTTGTATAAATTGAAGGACCTTTCTGCTAATTCCTTTGCTTTCTAAGTTTGCAGTATGTGTCTCAGAAACAGAGTCCCATTAAATATCTTTGCAGTAATAATTATACTACTAGCAACTACCTACCACCTACTGAATGCCTAGGTATACGAGTCTTTGCCACAGGTGGTTTATTTTATCTTATTTAATCATAACCACAACTCTGCAGGTAAATATATATATATATATATATCTATTTTATAAAGAAAAGCAAGGCTCATTAAGAACAAATTCAGAGTCAGGTAAAAGAGCTAAGATTCAGCCTGGATTCATCAGACTCCCAAGAATCCAACACTGGCTTTCTTTTCTGGCTTTATTTATTTACGTCCTCCTGTTGATCTGTCTTCTCATCATTATTGTGACTCAACAATAAGACTACAACTGGACAAATAACTAAAACATGTTGTCATGAAACAGGCCTTAGCAGATTATAAATGAGAGCTTTCCAATTTCTCTATTTACTGCCAAGTTCAGGATATAAATAAAATTACTCCAAAGTAACTAACACTCAATACAGCTCATAAGTACAATATTTAAAAGATGACTTCATAATAAAAACTTAAGAATAATTTTGAAGGCTAGAGATTATCCTTGTATCATCTATGAATATAATCACTTGCTAAACAGAACAAATGTGAACACAGAGAAAATGTTTTCCTACTCAACAAAGTGTGTTTCTGAGTACCTCTAAACCACTCTGAAAACTGCAATGCTAAGGTCAAACTAGTGCATGCTGACAAATGTTAAGGTCAAACTAGATAAAGCTGACACCCCAGCAAGGGAAACATACTATGCCTGTCAACCAGAAGATTTTCCTATACCAAAATTCTGCCTCTTTTCTCCTGGAAACAAGCCATTACTGCCTAGTCCTTATCTGTACCGCTACACCCCCCAGTCCTTAACAGTGCCTATATCCTAACATCCTTATACTCGTGTATGTGGAAGCCAAGAAGGGTTAAAAATGTACCTAACATAAAATTTGCCATTTTAACCATTTTTAAGTGTACAATCCAATGGCATTAAGTACATTCACTTTATTGTTCAACAATCAGTACCATCCATTTCCATAACGTTTTCATCTTCCCTAACTAAAACTCTGAACTCATTGAGTAATTCCCACTGTCCCCTCATCCCCAAGCCCCTGGCAACCACCACTCCACTTTCTGTCTCTCTGAATTTCACTACTCTAGGTGCCTCATGTACATGCAGTCACACAATCTATGACCTTTCGTTAACTGGCTTATTCCACTGAGTATGACGTCTTCAAGGCTCATCCACGTTGTAGCACACATCTTCCTTCCTTCCTTTTGCATTCTTTTTGTGGTATTCCATTGTATGTATATACCATATTTTGTTTATCTATTAATCTATCAATGGACACAAGTTTCTTCTATCTTCTGGCTATTGTAAATAATGTTGCTATGAACATGAGGATACAAATATTTGTTTTTGAGTTCCTGCTTTCATGTCTTTTAGCTATATATATCCAGAATTGGAACTGCTGGATCATATGGATATTTTATGTTTGATTGTTTCTGAGGACATGGAACCACTTTAACACATTTCAGGATATTTTTGTTATAAAGCTGGAACTATTTATTCTCAAGCTCTTCTCTTTAAGTTTCCTACACATTCTGACATACCAAATGCTGGCTTCCTTTGGAGCCCTCTCAAGTGGTGCTTGTTTCCTCTCCACCCCTCCTCCTACAAGCCTGGAGGTAGGGTAGGTGGCCTCTGTTCCTTGTTGCCACTTCCAGACCGTTCTCCATCACTTTCCAAAACCCAGATTTTAACCTCATGTCACCAGACAACACTCCCACCCCACCTCTGCTCTGTTGAGCAGGGTTACTACTAATCCCAGGGTTACTCCTCTCCCTTGAACCACTGGGATCCTGATACACTGCCACTCACTCACTCACTCACCCACTGCTCCCACCAGTCTTACCAATTTTACTACTCACATAGATGATCCTTCCAAACCCCTAAATTCTTGACTCCTTACCCTCCTCCTCACCAAGGAGCTGGTCCTCTATCCAATCTCAGTCCCTCTGTGACTGTTTGTCACCCTCACTTGGCAAAACCATAATTCTTATTAAACCCAACTATCCACCCTCACTCCTGTACCTGACTGTAGCTGGAGAAAAACACACAACTATGTTAACTAATCTACCTTTAAATTTAGATTATTCACTGTAAGTGAGCTTCAATGCAACTTAGTAATTATATCACATTCTCCTTAATTCATTCACTCTCTCACTTTCCCCAGTGACTATTTCATACTTTCTCCTTCCCTTCAAGCCTTCCCCATCCTCAATTCCCATTAACTACCTTATATGCCCCTTCAGTAAAAAAGTGGAGCAATCAGAAAAGAACTCCCACAAGCCTCCACCACCACTTCTACTTATTATCTCTGACCCTCGCAGACTCTGCCTTCAACCTATTACTAGGAAGAACCGCCTGTGCCCCTTGCAAAGGCCCCTCCTCTAGTTCACTTATAAACTAGAATCCCAACCCCTCTCACCGATTCAGACATTGCTCCACCATTTTCCTGTTTCATTAATTTTACCTCTGTACCAGATCTTTTCCCATCAGCATGCAAACATACGGTTATTTCTACAAATATTTTTTCAAAAGATCAAGCCCATCCCCCCACAGCTACTACCCCATAACGTTCATTCTCTTTAAAGCAATATTCTTCAAAAGAGCGTCTATAGTCACTGTCACCAATTCCTCTCCTCCCACTCTCTTTTTACCCATGCCAATCAAGTTTCGCCCACCACTTTTCTGAAACTACTCCAATAAGGCCCTTACTGCTTATATCAATTATCAATCCTCAGTCTTACTTGACCTATAAGCACCACTTGACACCCTTGATTGCTTCCTCCTCCTCAAACCACCTTCTTCATGGGGCTTCCTTTGCATCCCATTCCCCTGCCTCAAGGCTTCTCCTTGGGCTCCCTGTTGACAGGCTTCTTCCTATTGAAGGGTCCCCGAGTTCAGTCCTTGGACTTCTTCACTTTTATTTCTTCATGTCCTCCTTTGATGGTCTCTTTTAGTCTCATCACTTCAAATACAAACATGCACTGTCAATTTTAAATTATTTCTCCAGCTCAGGCCTCTCCCAACACCAGACTAATTCATGTAACTGTCAACATCTCCACTTGGATTTCTAACAGACACCTTAAATTTAACATGTCCAAAACGGAACTCCTGCTCTTTCTCTCACATTTCACATTCAATCTGTTGGCCAACCCTGTCAACTAAATCTTCAAAATGTATTCAGATTCTGACCATTTCTCTCCATCTCCACCACTACCACTCTGGTCTAAGTCACCATCATTTCCCACCTGGATTACTACAATCGTCTCCGAACAGGTTTCCCTGCTCCTGCCTGTGATTCCCTGCACACTGTTCTCAAAGCAGCAGCCAGAGTAACCCTGCTGAAGTAAAGTCAGGTCCTCCTCTACAAAGTCTTCCCTTCTCCACCAGCAACTCTCTGACCTCACTTTCCACTACTCTCCCTCCTACCTCTGTGCCAGCCACACTGGTCTGCTTGCTGTGCCTCAAACACGCAAGCCCTACTTCCACTTCACAGCCTTTGTGCTTGCCATTCACTCTGTCAGATTAATAACAAGGAACAAAGGCATGTGTTTCCATCTTCATTCATAAGTTATTTTCCTAGTGTGGTCTTCCCCAACCACCTTACGTAAAATTATAATTTCCCTGTCCCACCATGCCTTATTCTCTTTTCCTTGTGATTTTTCTCCTTTTCACATTTTAACATCCAATATACCACACTCTCTCTTATTATCTGTTTTCCCCTACTAGTATAATATATGCTTTATGATGCAGGGATTTTGCCTCTCTTGTTTACTGCAATATCCCTGGAACCTGGAACAGGACCTCATACATAAATACTGAATGAATGAAGGAGGAAAGAGCAAAAACTCAACCACTCCTTCCAGCAAATAATTTGGCAATATGTTCCCAAAGCCCTAAGAATGTCCATGCTCCTAAACCTAGTAATTCCACTTCTCAGAATCTATCATAAGGAAATATAAATAATTATTTTTATGTTTGTTTGAAGCATCATTTCAAAAACTGGAAGGGGAACATCAATAAACTCAAGTGACCTAACACTGACACCACCATTAAAATTACATTGTGTCCGTAATAACATCAGAAATGCTCTCCATTTTCTTATGAAAGGTTTAACTTAGAACAGCTCAGGTCCTACTTCTCAGTGAAAATTCTCTGACCCCTCCTCCTCACCACCAGCAGGTTAGGTGCCCCCGTGTTGATCCTAGACACTCTGCAGACTGGCTCACTCTATTATGAGCATTATTTTACTATTACATTTTGTGTGTGTGTGTGTGTGTATAATTACATATCATATATTCTACATATGTGTATATTACTATTATACTATGTTAATATTACTATTATGACACCATTACAATCTCCTTCTGTGGGCCCTCTAGCACTACAGAAGCTGGAAAGCTAAAACTTTCCCAAAGGGCCCTGCAACGAGGACATCAGCTGTGATTTAGTTTCCGCCAATCAAACCCACCTCATAAGACTTGAAATCAGAGCACAGATAAGTAGGGACCCAGGAGGTAACACAAGGAACCTATTTTTCTGATGCAGAAACTAACAGAAATGGCACGATGGTTCTGGAGGCAACAACCTTGATGGAGACTTCCTGAGCCCAGACAGCAAAGATGGGAACATCCAGGGACTGACGTTTGGAGCTGCAGCTTCCAGGCTCCTCCAGCTTCCTGACCTGGCAGAGGCACTTATTTTGCGATCTATAATGCGCTCCCATGTGTAATGCGCACCCATGATTTTGGCCCGAACTTTCAGGAAAACAATACTTCATTGTAATTTTTTAATTCAAGTATTTATTTATATATTTATATTTATATTTTTTATTGTAAAGGAATTTTAGCATTTATTCTTTAACATATTATGGAACAAGAAATTTTATGTAACAAATAATTACAAAACACAACAACAGATACAAGGTATTTCAGGTACTACTTATATATAATGCACGCCCTTATTTTTCCCTCAAAAATATGGGCAAAAAGGTGAGCATTATACAGGGCAAAAAACAGTAGCTCTTTTGGCATGCTGCTTCTGCAGTGCTACTCTGAAAGTCATTCCTGGAGATTCAGCCTGCAGCCTATTCCTCCGTTCTTTCCGATGCTTCTGTAAGACCAAAACCTCTGTATGCGATCCTTTTCCTAACAGAGTGGTTTCTCTTATCTTCACCTGGACCTTGACTGACATACATCCTGTGTGTATACCTCTATCCTGTACTTATCACACTGGACTATAATCTTCTATTTACTTGCTGACCTTCCCTACCTAACTTTAACTTTCTTGACAGTGGAACCACTTTTATTTATCTTTGTATCCTCTACATCTAGAACAGTTGACTCATAGCACACCATCATTTTCAGTAAGTTCCCAGACAACCACAATAGCCGTTATAACATGAAAAAGATTTGGCATGAATATTAAAGTGTTGAATGGGGAGTGAGCAGGCCTCGATTCTACCACTATGTGACTGCAGAGGACTCGGAACCTGAATTCTCTCAAATATAAACTGAAAGTGTTGACTGAGTCTTCTTGAATCTAGAATTCTATCACTGTATGATCTAAAATACTTGGACAACTTAATGCTTTGATACAAACATCCACGTCTTTAATTATCCTTTAAAGAAAAATGGCCCTGAAGAGAGCACTTTTCTGGTTTTCCCTGTGGCCCACCACCCTACAGAGTTAACAAGACTCTCAGAAAAGAGAGAAAACAATTCTAAAATCCTCTGAATTAAATAAAATTTAAAACTTAAGCAGCAGTGGCTACTTAAATACCATTCTATTTATGCCTTTTAGATTAAGGATTTAAGAAGTCTGAACACGGAAATAAATATTTCCCATTAAGAAGCAATTAACTCAATAATTGTCCTAAACTAGACCTACACACTTGGCATAATAATGGAAATTTTAAAGATTCCCTTCATCCTCTCTGCCTGGCTCCATGACTTTGCCTTTGTGGTTTCACTTCATAATCTGGAGGGACTTCTTCCCTCTTGCCATTACTTTAATACCTGCATTCTGTAAAGGCCCAGCCTCCATTTCAAGAACCAGTAAATCCTTATAAGAGAAAACAGAAGGATTCTTGGCTTGGAGTAACTCTATGAGATCTCCCCTCCTCAATTTGCATTTCCTCAATACTCATAAAAACCACCACATATGTGCTTTCATGTCACAAGGCAATTCTCTCCTGGGTGGAATCTGTCAAAGTTTACCTAACTTCTAGACTCCTCACCCACGCTGACTGACCAGCAAGTGAGAGCAGACCCAGGAACCAGAGCTAGAGAAGCAGGGTACACAGGAAATATGGGGGTATTTTGGGGCAGAGTTGGTGGGAGCAGTTATGAGGGCACACAAGGCTGGTACACAAGTCTGAAAAAGAAAGAGGGGGACGATGTGGGGGGGAGAGAGAGACAAAGAAAAAAGGAATCCAAACCTCACGGTGCCCAAAACAAAATGCTCAGGGAGTCCTGAGATCAGGGCAGAGCAGCAAAGACAGTCATTGCTTCTTTCAAACTTGCTCACACCATACCTCACATAGTTACCTTTGAATAAACAACAACTTGGCCCTGAGAATAGGAATGGGGCTTTGTCAGCGTTGTGCGTCCCAGCTGGGATCTGCATTGAGGAATGGACAGGCAGGTTCGTGGGATGCAGCAAACAGATTGTGGAGTGCTATCCCAGGCACTGATGAGACCCATCTCCCTACATATTCTCATCAGGACAAACATGCCCTGGACCCCAGAGCACCACCATGACCCTATTCTATGGTTACACAGTCCAGGTGACATTCCCTCCTCCAGTCTCTCTCTCCCTGTGGAAAACAACCCATATACTGCTGCCACAGCAACTCAACATACACAACCAAGTCTAGCTGTGTTCCTTCTGGAGCCCCCAGCTCCTACAGGATTATACAAATGGTGAAAAGCCTGCAAGGAGAAAGCTGACGACTGCCTGGTAACCACCTGGGTACAATCCGTCCAGGCTATGCCCTGAGGAGCTGGTGCAGGTGATGACAGGACTGAAAGTCCATACTGACTCTTCTACAAATTAGCTGTGTGACCGTGTAATGGTTATTTAACCTTCCTGTGCTGGGTTTCTTCACCTGTAAAATGGGGATCAGATAACATCTATTTTATAGCACCCCTATGAAGTTTTAAATAAAGCAATACATTTTAAAAAGTTGAACTAGTGCCTGGCATATGATATCAGTACATTTTAGGCATCTTTAATATTATTTTCCATAATAGTGTGGGGCAAGTAAAAAAGAATGAGCATCGAAGTCAGTCCTGAATTAGAATCTTGATTCAACTACTTATCAGTTGTGTGACCCTGGGCAAATCAGTTTTTCTGATCCCCAGTGCCCTGATCTGTAAACTGGGCATAATGGCTGCCTCACAGAATTTTCGGGATTAAGTAAAATAATGGAGTGAAGCACTTTGAACAGTGACCAGCACCTCAGAGATAATACTCTCTTTCCTCCCAAGGCCATCCCTATGTAGAAGGCATATAAAAACAACAAACAGCTTCTGAAATAACCAACTATTCGGTTCTTCTCTGACTGTGATCCGCTACCTACGCAGAATTGGAATCCTTACCAAAGATATTATTTCTGAGCTGTAATTACAATCCCGACTCTTCTCAGTTGGCTCCGCTGTATTTGTTGTTCCCCTTCCTATCCCAGGGAAGTGCCTGATCTTTTTCACTTGTGTTTTTATCATGGTTAGGCCAGATAGGAGCTTCATAATCTATGCTAGGCTCCTAACCTGTCCATGCCCTGAGCTGCTCACCACTGGCCTTTTCCAAGAAGGTCCAATCTTGAGGCCCAGCAGTATGAAGCTGTCTAACTACCCTGACAACATTTCCCTTCCAAAGTGAAAATAAGGTCTAGTGAACAGTGGGTCATTCATTATTACTAGTGTGTTAGGCACAAAGAGGGGATCAAAAGACAATTTGTGGTCCCTCTCTGGTAGGATACAACTAATGTTCTTCTGAAATTGCCCAGGTACAACAGAAACTAGGCAGTTTTGAGAGGAAGGGTGAATAAGTGAACTAAGGAGCCTTGAACCTAATCAAAAGAGGTTAAGGGAACTATATCTGTTCCCCTATAGTCTGGAGTTATCTGGGTAGCCAATCTACCGGAAACAAAATGAACACACCTCAAAAACATGAAAATGAAAATTATGAGATTGAAGGAGAATTTTGTAAGGCTTAGGGTCCAGAATACATATTTGGAAGAAATAAACAGATAAATAAGCCAAAACAAATTAAATAGGCAAAATAAAAAATCTTAAACAGGCAAGTCACAAAAGAAGATATCTAAATGGTTAATAATCACATAAAAAGGGTACATCACTAAAAAGTCCAGGAAACTTTTCAAATGGATAGCCAATTGTTCCTGGTTGTAGCCATTGTACTGCTAACCCCTAAGGGTGATTGATTGGCAAAGCCACCCTCTTCTAAACACATGTTTGGGAAAAGAGTTTAATATTTATTAATATCCATTAAATATGACAAGGCATAGCTAGTGATATTTGGTAGGACACAATATACCAAAATATACTGGGTTAATTTTTCTTAGACTCAAAGAATAAGTATTTATAATCTTCTATCCAACAAAAGCACAACCAATCCAAACAGATACTGGACCTGTAGCAAGTGAAAGTATTAGGTAAAAGCACAGTGGTCAGACAGTTCTACCAGCTTTCTTTCATACTCAAGAAGTGCCAAGTTTTAAGAGAGTTTCACAGGGACACAAATCCAAACTTTGACTGAGCCCTCAAAATTCACAACGTCACAGCTTTCCTCTCCTTTCCAAAACTCAGATTTAGAAAAGGGTCACTTATGTAAATGCTTCTCTGAATAGTTACAATGTTAAGAAAAAAATATATCCTTACTTGATGCTGCTGCAATCATCACTAAATTTCATTAACAGTAATATTGTTGCATAAACTAACAAAAATCATTTCATTGCTATAAAGTCTCATGTAACTACTTTGGAGAGTTTTACATAATGTTACAGTTACCATAATAATTTACATAATGTAACTAGTATCAAGCAGCTAAATTCTTTGTTCTCTTGAAAAAGGGAAAGAACACTATTTTAAGTTAATAGTATGTTTCTGAATATGACACTACAAGGCATTCTTCAGGAGGTAGGTAATATGGATATTGATAATTTACCAAATAAATTCACTCTGATCAATTCTTTTATAAAAATTCACAGGAACTGTTAATGAAAGCAAATGTTAATTTAATATTTTTTTACCCCTTCCTTCTCTTGTCATCTATTAGAACCTAATTTATTGAAGATGTAATTTTTAACAGTATTTTTTTGCAAATGCTATACTGCAACTACCATATAATTATCTTTCCGGCTGCAAATGTTCAGCATACCTACATACTTTATTGTATATTTTACATATACTTAAAAATGTAAACTCAATGTTCAAGTAAACAAAAAAGGTACTCTTCAGCTTAAAAACTTCATTAAGCACAATAAATTCAATTAGACACAGTATGAGGTTTTCCTCAAAGCCATACAATAATAACACAAGTATTGTATTGTTCAAATATTCTCATTGTTATACAGGCTGTCACATTTCACTTTTAATAGGAACTGACGCAAAGAGACCTCAGAACAAAAGTACCCTAACCAAGTAGCAGTTCCCAAAGTGTCATGCTAAAAAAACATTGCTCTCCAATTCACACAATTCAAACAATCAAATCAGAAAACAATCACTTCTTTATTAATAGAACAAGGCACACTATTTTCTGTATTCAAGTGATGCTATCTAAAAAAATATTTAAACAACTAAAGATGCAATATTATATTAATACTAATAAACTATTTTTAAAACTGATCAGTTAGAGCTTATTTCACTGAATGAAATTTTTGTTGAGTTTTAGCAATGATTCCAACTTTGGCTAAAAACAGGTAAAGTGAAATTCCTTAAAGTAATCCCTAATGCTGCAACCTTCCTTATTAAAAATATAAAACTAAAAAGGATTCAACCCATCAAGACCAAATCCCACTAGAAAAGAAGTGATGCGATTAGGTAGAAAGTGAAATCTTATCAAAAGTAAGATGATTAAAATAAAACAGTACCTTCACAACAAAGATATCACAAACAGCTGTATTCTTTAAAATTATTCGTTCAAGATATAATTTGCTCTCCTGCAGTGTCAGATGCTAATGCAACCAATTTTATACAATCTAAGCATTATCTACAGATGCACCTTCTGTTTTTAAATCAGCAGGAACCATTGACCAGCATAAGCAGTATTCCTAATTAGATAATCAGCAAATGTATAAAGCCTGACACCCCCAAATACACATTTGATCATATAACTGCTTCAATAAATTCACATGACTACAAACAACTGTAACACACTAACCCTAATTCAAAAAGGATCAGAAAGCCAGTTATTGAAAACAGTCATTATGCTGCAAATCAGGAAGAACTTCTCTTAACTACCCCTGCTTCCCAAACAAAAAGGGGGAAACTGTTTTAATTTAGTAAAAGTATGCTTTCTAAAGAGGTTTCCTAAAGCTAGACACTACTACGACCCATCTAATTTTCCAAACTGACCTTATTCTCTTTTACTATACAATATCTAACAAAATGAGGCTACACATATCTATAATTTTGTCTCCCAGGGCAATCTAGCAATCTGTACCACACCCCCCTGCAAAAAGAAACCCTACCTATGAACTTAAAAAGAACAGGAAAATGTACAGCAATGTGTTCGGAGGATAAGGACAAAGGGAACAAAAACTGAGGACCTATTTGGCAATGAGCCCAAAGTGACTTATAATATTTTCTTTTGTTAATCTTCACAACAATCCTATGAGATAGGCACTATCATTCTTAATTTACAGATGAAGAAACCAAATCTTAAAGGTTAACTGATTTCCCCAAACTTAATCTCAAATTTGTGTAACTTCAAAGTCCAAACTCCAAAGTCTGCACCAAGCTCTCCCCACCAGGGGGAAAAATGGCAGGGGACGAAAATGGCTTTCTGGGCTAGCCTGAGAAGTTATTATAAATAAGTATTTTGCAATTTCATTTAATGTAACCTTTTCTTAATTGGGAGTATTTAGTACATCAAACATCTGTGACAAATACCTGTAACATGTATCAAAAAATAATTTGGAGGAATATAAATAATCACCTGGCCCTGTCACACTACCCTTAAGGGCCACGAAGCGATTCACTTCAATAGTCTCTTGAGCAGAGCCAAAGAGCATGTTACTTGGAGTTCACAAAGCACTGTGCAGTTGTCAAAGAACTTTCTTCTCCTTTTAGAATTCAAATCCTCAAAAACAATCCAGAGAAAAATTAAAGGACTATAGTGGGTACATAAAAGCAGAAAATAGAGGTTTTCTAAACACAGACAGCAGTACCCACCAGTCCCCCACTAACTCTCTCCCTGCCCTTTCTTAGGGGCAAACACATGGCCACTGGCATGGGAAAAGCTATAGCTGGCTAATTGGTCTCTCAGTTGTGATGCTCCTTCAAGTCTGGAGGAGCAGGTCACACCACTGGAAGAATTCTATGGGCTCCAGAGAGATTCCTATCTTCTCCCAGAAATATCCCATCTCTCCATATAAGCAACTCAGGGTGTTACTTTCATCATTTCAGAGATGACATAGTAGAGGTTTAGAGCTTAGATTATTAATGAGGTTACAAAGTAAGTGGCAAGGACAAGATTTAGACCCAATCTTTGGCCTTCAAGATCAGGGAGTATTACCTTCCCCAGAACAGCTCTGAAGGATAACTCATCAGTACACCAAATTACCACAGGAAATGTAAAATTAGAGAGATTTCACTGTAGGAGATTACAAATAGCATATGGGTCCACATGTTGGGAAGTATGAGAAAGAGTAGATCCTTTTTGTTTTTTTAAGATTTTATTCACTACTTTTAGAGAGAGGAAGGGAGCAAGAGAAGAGAGACAGAAACATCAATGTGTGGTTGCCTCTCGAGCGCCCCCTACTGGGGACCCAGCCTGCAAACCAGACATGTGCCCTGACTGGGAATCACACTGGTAACGCTTTGGTTCAAAAGCCGGCACTCAATCCACTGGACCACACCAGCCAGGGCTAGATCCTTTTATAATAAGTTGATCAGCTTTTAAATACATTAGGATTTTTACATCCAAATGTGTATTATTCTCACAAATAATAATCTTAACAAGGCAATATACTTCAATGTTAAATTATTTGGGGAATCCCCTTTGGAAACTTCCTCCAGAGGAATGTTTATTTAAATTTCCTATATTTTCCCACTTGGAACATAACGGAAACAGTCTTCTGAAGTATCATTAAGCATTACAGTCTAATGCCTAATATGATTAGACATTACATTAGGTAATTACATTACCTTAAGAATATGCCAACCCTTTGACTAGGTAATTCAACTTCTAAAAATATATTAAAAGGAAATGTTAACAAATGTACATAAAGATGCTCATTACAATACTGCCTAAAATAGCAAAACTATGCAGCTTGTTTTATAAGGGATTGATAATTATGATGCATTTATGTGATAGATACAATCTATTCATTAAAAATCATATTACAGAAGTTCTCAGAGCTTGGTCCCTAAGCCAGTGAAATCATCATTACATAGAAACTTGTTAAAAATACAAGTTCCTAGGCCAATTTCAGACCGATATAATCAAATTCTGGGTATGGGGTCCAGGCAAGCTGTGCTTTAACAAGACTTCCGGCCAAAACGGAGGCATAGATAGATATGCTTTGCTTCCTCACAGAACCAAAAGAAGAATAGCAATCAATTAAAAATTTTTAAAAAACGAAACTGCCAGAAAATTGAATTGTATGGAAGTTCAATAATCAAGGAATTAGAGAAGAAACATTCATCTAGACTGGCAGGAGGGGTGGAGATGGGCAGCCAGGACAGAGACATATCAAGGAGGCAGCTGGTAGACCAGGTAGTCCCACATTTGCATGCGGATAAAATAGGAGGACAGCTGGGGAGCAACACACACTGCGCAAACCCAGGGTTCTAGTGTAAGAAACTAAAACCTCAAAACCTCTGCCTGTAAAAATCTGTGGGGGTTGTGGCAGCAGGAGAAACTCCCAGTCTCACAAGAGAGTCCGCTAGATGGACCCACAAGGTGCTAGAACGTACACAAGCCCACCCACGCAGGAATCAGCACGAGAAAGGCTCAATTCACTTGTGGGTAGTAGGGGAAGTGACTGTAAATGGGACAAGAACTGAACAAGCGTCATCGTTCCCTCTCTGACCCTTCCCCCACATATAGTGCCCCAATACAGCGAAGTGGGTTACCCAACCCTCGCAAATACCTAAGGCTTCGCCCCTTACAAAGTAACAGGTGCGAAACAAAGAAATTTGGCCCAAATGAAAGAAAAGATCAAAGCTCCAGAAAAAGAACTAAGTGACGAGGAGATAGCCAACCTATCAGATGCAGGGTTCAAAACACTGGTAATCAGGATGCTCACAGAAATGACTGAGTACAGATGCAAAATAAAGGAAGAAGTGAAGGCTATACAAAGTGGAATAAAGAAAAATATACAGGGAACCAACAGTGAAGGGAAGGAAACAAAGATTCAAATCAAAAATTTGGAACAAAAGAAAGAAATAAACATTCAAACAGAACAGAATGAAGAAACAAGAATGCAAAAAATGATTAGAGCTGGGGTGGGGGGTAGTAGTGGAGAGAGTAGTGAGGGGAAAATGGAGACAACTGTATTTGAACAACAATAAAAAAAATGTGGAAAAAAGGGGGAAAAAAGAAGTTTCCCAGACAAAAAAGGGCTAAAAGAATACATCCCCACCAAATCAGCATTGCAAGAGATGTTAAGGGACTGCTTTAAGAAGATGAAGAGAGAGAGAGAGAGAGAGAAACAGGTACAAAGAGAAAAATGGCAATGAGTAAGTACCTATCAGTAATAACCTTAAGTGTAAATGGATTAAATGGATTAAGTGTAAATGGATCCAATCAAAAGACACAGGGTAGCTAAATGGAGAAGAAAAAAAAATGAGGAGAGGCTCAGGAACCTCCAGGACAACTTTAAATGTTCCAATATCCAAATCATAGGGGTGCCAGAGGGAGAAGAAGAACAAGAAATTGAAAACATATTTGAAAAAATAATGAAGGAAAACTTCCCCAATCTGGTGAAGGAAATAGACATGCAAGTCCAGGAAGCTCAGAGAGTCCCAAAGGAGTTGGACCCAAGGAGGAACACACCAAGAAACATCATAATTAAGTTACCCAAGATTAAAGATAAGGAAAGAATCTTAAAAGCAGCAAGACGAAAGGAGAGAGTTACCTACAAAGGAGTTCCCATAACACTATCAGCTGATTTCTCAAAAGAACCTTTACAGGCAAAAAGGGCTTAGAAAGATGTATTCAAGGGCATGAAAAGAAAGGACCTACATCCAAGATTACTCTATACAGCAAAGCTATCATTTAGAATGGAAGGGCAGATAAAGTGCTTCCCAGAGAAGGTAAAGATAAAGGAGTTCATCATTACCAAGCCCTTATTATATGAAATGTTAAAGGGACTAATCTAAGATAAAAATTATGAACAGTAAAATGACAACAAACTTACAACTATCAACAACTGAACCTAAAAAAGCAAACAAAAACAAACTAAGCAAACAACTAGAACAGGAACAGAAGCACAGAAATGGAGATCACATGGAGGATTACCAATGGGGAGGGGGTGGGGGAGAATGTGGAAAAGATACAGGGAGTAAGAAGCATAATTGGTAGGTACAAAATAGACAGAGGGAGGTTAAGAATAGTACAGGAAATGGAGAAGCGAAAGAACTTTTATGTACAATGTATGGACATGAACTAAGGGGAGAGGGGGAATGCTGGAGGGAGGAAGGTGCAGGGCGGAGAGGGATAAGGGGGGAAAAATGGGACAAATGTAATAGCATAATCAATGAAATATAATTTTTTAAAAAAACAAGCTCTCCAGGTGACTATTGCACACTTAAGTTTGAGAACTATGGAAGAATAGTGTTTAACAACAATCTCCTGAGACTTTTCCTCCATCCTAAATTTTAAGCATTACTATTCAATCCTCTGCCTCCTTTGCTTAAAATCACACACCAAATACATGCACACACGTGTGTACACACACACATAGGTACCTCTCACTATCTAAACTCGAAACATCCTAAGAGTCAGACAAAAATTGGGATGAATCTCTCACAAATCTGAGTTCTTGTTATTGGTCATCCAAAATTCAAGGACCAAAATATTATACATTCAGATAATGCAGTAGTTCTTACCATCAAAAATCAAAGAGATTCAGAGAACAAGAGATAGTGTGTGCGCATGTGTTAACATATCCCAGAATGTTGTCAAGGAATATACCTAGGGATTGAGATTGGAAGCTATTTTAGGTTTGTGTCATTTTACTTTTCTGAGTTTAACAAACAATCCTCAATGTAAGTATTCTAAATTGAAACTTAAAAGATTTTTTTTATTTTTTAATAAATTTTTATTTATTTTAGAGAAGGGGGAGGGAAGGAGGCAGGGAGACAGAGATAGATAGAGATAGAAAGAGAGAGAAAGAAACATCAATTTGTTGGTCCACTTATTTATGCATTCATTGTTTGCTTCTTGTACATGACCTGACCTTGAATCAAAGCTTCAACTTTGATGTATGGGGACAATGCTGTAACCAACTGAGCTAAAAGATTATTTTAAAAAATAATTTGACATTGTTTGTGAAAACTAAGTAGTACCTTATTTAGTGATACCTACATATATGGTAAAATGACCAGGAAAAAAAAACAATTTTTAAGTGGGGGTGCAGTGGTTATCTGGGGGTGGTAGTGAGGAATAATAGGAGGGCAGATTCAAGGAAGGAGCACAGAGAAAGCTTCAAGGCCTTAGAATTGCTCTATTTAAGCTACTTCGGTAGACTGTCTTCGAAGATATCACCAATAATTAGTCCCATCCCTCTGGCACAGGCCACTTCGTACACCAAGTGTGGAGTCTGTTTCCCCTCTCTGGCTGACTTCATGACTTGCTTTCAACAAAAAACACACAGGAATTAAGCTGAGCCACTTCTAGGTCAAGATTTTAGAGCCTCGGCAGCTTCGACTTTCATCCTTTTGGGATCCAGTAGCCATGTATCTCACGCTGGACTTCTGAATGAAGAGAGGCCACACGGACAGAGAAAGGGTCAGCCAGGACACAGCTGTTCCAGCCATCCCGGTGAAGAATGAAGACACATGAATGAAGCCATCTTGTACATTTGAGCTCCCAGCTGAGTGAGTTACTCCAGCTGACACCTCACAGAGCAGAAGAACTGCCTGGGGAAGCCCAGCCAATCCACAAAAACATGATAAATAATAAATCAGCGTTAAGTAACTAGGTTTTAAGGTGATTTTTCTAGGCAGTGGTAGATAACTGACAGTAAAACATTTTATTGCTGTTTTCAACACTGTACACATAATAGTCTTTTGTAGGGCTGAAGTTTTAATTTGTAAGTCATTCACATCCAAGTGAATAATATAATATTCTATATTTGAAATATACAAATTGATTTCCTATGAGATTTCAAAACATGGCTGGAGCAACAGCAGTATCACTGATTATATATGTCAGTTTCTTTGTAACAAATAAAATTGGTACTTTTCTTCTTGTCTTATCATTTTACTTTAACATTTTTGTATTTGGGGTTGCAACAGTTTAGTAGAGTGAAGAAGCATGCCTTTGAGAAACACACTTTAGAACAGTTTAAACAGCACAGGCATTCGCTGAAAAGATGTGAATACTGACTAGCCAAACCATCTGGAACTGGCAACTTTTTAGGAATAGTATTGAGACAACTTTGTCAAATTCCTCTGTGAATACTGTTCCAGGTAGTTTTTCTCCCTCTTTCTCATTTATTTGGTAATGTGTATTTTCCTTAAAAATATTCATTTCATCTCAAATTCATCAGAAAAAAATATACACAGTATTCTCAAGTATAGACAGACAATGGACTGAAAGTATATACATAATGAAACAACAAGAATTATCTCTGAGTGCTGGGAAATTTTTATAGTGCATTGTAAAGTCTTTATTACCCAAATATTCCAAAATAAATGTCCCACTTTTAAAATGAGAGAGAATATAAAGACTAAACAAGAAACCATTATTTAGCTCCTGTCCTCAGAACAGAATAGCATCCAGCTCACCAGTCTGCAATGGCTGACAGAAATCAGTAATAAGAAAACATGAAAACAACTCTAACTTAGCTACAATCCTTCCTTATGGAGGATTAGAGGTAACAATTTCGATTACTTGGGCATTTGCCACTAATACCTATAAAAACAGATCGACTGTAAGGAAGAAGACAATCTATGCTTGTCTGAGATTTCACATGATCCCCATAATAATTTTGTTCCATCAAATCTGTAAGAGTTCCAAACAGACCACTTAACAGGGCTACCTTCTCATGCCTTTTAAAATTCACTGCTGTCCCTAGCTTCACGGGGGACGGGATCTAGTTTCTCAGCCCAACAGTCTGCAGAGGACAAGCACACAAAATACCATCCCAGTGGACACAATAATGCAGCAGCAACCACAAGCTCCAGCCCTCCCCTTGTTTCTATTATCATAATTTATGCATCCTTGGAGACTGGAGTATAAAACAATGATTAATGCAGAGAAAGCCAACAGCATCAAAGGTTTGGAACTGACCACTAGCCTTAAAGAAGAAAATCACAGTTCAGTTATACAAATGTTTATCAAACCTATATAAAAATCCATTTCAAAATGGAATCACTTACCAAGCTACCACAATAATAACTATTACCAGTTTAATCCCTAAAAGCTTTGGTTTCTTTTTGTCTGGGTCTTACTATGACTCAACATATAATCTGGGTTTTTATTTATCTGAGTAGCATTTGATTTTATCAAACTAATAATACTAGCCTATAAAGTCACCAAGGCAATAAAATTTAATAAGAGCACTAATTTGAACTATTAGAGAATGTCATTATGAAAGACATACTATAA
>CM052540.1:8215481-8243134 GCA_028533065.1 Trachops cirrhosus | reverse complement strand
TGGAATATTATGCAGCCGAAAGAAAGAAGGAGCTCATACCCTTTGCAACAGCATGGATGGAGCTGGAAAGCATTATACTAAGCAAAATAAGCCAGGCATTGAAAGACAAATACCATATGCTCTCGCCTTTAACAGGAACCTAAACAACAAAACAAAGAAACAAGTAAAATATAACAAAAGATACTGAAATAGAGGACAGGATGTCAGTACTCAGAGGGGAGAGGGGAGGGAATTTCAGGAGAGAAGGGAAGGGTTTACAGGAACAAATATAGAGGACACATGGACAAAACTAGGGGGGTTGGAAAGAGGAGGGATGGGTGGGTGGGCTGGAATGGGAATAAAGGATAGAAACTGTACTAAATAAACTAAAATTTAAAAAAATTTAAAAAAAAAAGAAAATTCACTTCAATAACTACTAAACTGACTTCATTACCCAATCGTGGGTCACAACCAATAGTCTGAAAACTACTGGTAGACTTTTCTTAATGCTTAGTAGATAGGGAAAAGAAGGAGCAAACACTACAAACTCACTATGTACCTCATAATACACAATAAAATACCATTTATGCCCTAATTTAATTTTCACACCAATCCTATGAGGCAAGTAATGTTCTTTCATTTCAAGAAAAATACACATTTTCAACAAATGTTTACTAAGTACTCATGTGTCAAGTAGTACTGTGCTAACCTCAGGCAATAACTGAGCATGAACAGAACATAGATACTTTATGCCTTCAAAAAATGAGCGTCCAAGTACAGCTCTAGCCGATGTGGCTCGGTTGGTTGGAGCATCATCCCATGGCCTAAGTGTTGCAGGTTTGATTCCTGGTCAGGGCACATGCCTAGGTTGCAGGTCTGATCCTGGTTCAGGCATATACGATCCCCGGCCCAGATACAGAAGGCAACCAATCTCACTTCCTCTCTCCCTTCCTCTCTCTCTCGAAACAATGAAAAAATATATATCCTCGGGTGAGGATAAAGACAAACAAACGAACAAACAAAAAAGGCTTCCTCCAAGAACCATCATATGAGCTCAGATTTCCAGGAGGCAAATATTATATAGATGAAAGCACGGACAAGGCTAGTGGTGCGGGCAAAGGGAACAGCACTGATCAGAGGCAGATTTGACAGGAAGGAATTTGGGTCAAAAGGAGAAATAAAAGAAGGCCAGTGTGGTGATCACTGTGTGCAAAGGAAATGAAGCCAGAGGAGGAGGCTGGTGCCGAGTCATTCAGGTCTCACAAGGCACATTAAGGACTTTGGTCTTTATTCAGGTATAAAAAGAAGCCACTGAGAAGTTTTGAACAAGAAGGAGTGGGAGGCAGGAAGAGGATCAGATAGGTTTTCCAAATATTACTCCGGCTATTAGGTGGAGAACGGACTGGAATCAGTCAGAGCTGCCTGCCAAATTCAGTTAGGTGGCCGCACCAGTAGTCTGAGTGAGGTACGGTGCAGACTCTGACCCAGGTGGTAGCAATGTAAGTGAAGTCAGCAAACCTGAGTAAGAGGCACAATTGGACATGAAAGGCAGGTAGATGAGTGAGGAGAGAGACCAAGACACAGTGAGGGAGAGAATGATTTCCAGGTTTCTACCACAGACAACTCCAAGATGGGAATGCTGTGGAGGGGCAAAATTTGGGGGAAAGAGCCTAAGTTCAGTCTGAGATCCTATGAGGAGACAGGAGTAAATAGCGTGATATTGAACACCTAATAAATGTCAGAGGCGGAAGTGGAATTCTGCCAGGTTTATTTGACAACAATATCAAAGTTCTTTCACACCACTGAAATGAAGATGAGAATTATGATGGTGATAGTGATGAATGCAATACAGCATCAGTTATCAGTTACTGAACATTCGCCATGGGCTCGGAACTCGCAACCACCCTACATGAAGCTGAGGCTTAGACAGGGGAAGTACCTCGCAAAAGTTGACAAAGGAGCAGCACCAGGATTTAAAATCGGTTTAAGACAGATTCCAAAACCTATGCTCTTAACATCTAAATCACAGCACCAGACTGGGGATACCAACACCTTTAATGTCCAGTCGCCTGCCTACAAGAGATTGAAAGTTCTTTACAGACGGAGCAGTACTTGATTCATCCTTATAAATTCTACCACGAGGCCTCATTACTGGTTTGAATGCAATGTGAAGAAAGCATGTACTCAGTTTGCTGTTAAGTGAATTTTTAGATATGGAAAAATCACCGAGAGTACATATCATTAACTTTCACTTTTTTACAATGTATGTAATTTAAATTCAAAACACATATGTAACTTTGAAACTGAGAGAGCAACAAAGTGAAGGAAAGAAAGATGTCAAAATGGCAAAAAATATTCTTCTAGATGGGTTCTTACATATTCCATAAATTTTTTATTCTGATACCAGCTAACCTTTCAATATGCCTAAGGTACTACCAGAAACTGTTATCGTGTTTCAAAAAAAGAAAAAAGTTTTACCCATCTACTTCAGTCTGAGATTAAATAATTACAAAATAAAACAAAACTAATTTCCTTACCAAAAGTTTACCCTTTTGGAGAAAAAGTTAACTTCAATGTGTGGTACCAAATACTGAAATGAAATTTCATTTCAAGAACATTAGTATTACTCATCCATCTTTTATAAATCTTATTTAAAACTAGAATGAATAAAGTTACTTCAAAGTCAATCTCAAGGTACATACAGTAAGAGGGCCTTCTAAGAAAGAAACCTTGGCTCCATTTACCCAATAAATATTGAGCATCTTTTAAGTGTGCAAGAAGCAAGTTACCATATTTCATAAAATTTAAGAAGCTGTTGAAAGTAAAATGCATCATCAGCCTATTACTACTTCCACAAAAAGGGAGGGGAAATTAGATTATGGTACAATGGTTTCTTGTCATGTAAAATTAACTTACACTTATTGACTCATTTCTTTAGAATAGATATTTTCTATCTAACACTACTGTGGATACACAAAAAAATAAAATATAAGCACAATAAATGAGTTAAAGTATTTCTAAAATTTCTTCTCATTTAGAGAACTCTTTTGAATCACTTTTCAACTCAGAGTCCTCAATCCAGGTTTTTCCACGCAATATCATCCCCTCTGCTACCAGGAGCACTTGGTGATACAGCATTTCTTTAAAGAAAATTAAATGCTCCACTATTGCCTCCAAGACATTTTCCCAAGCTGCTGACACCCATTCTATAAGGGATGCTGATCTTACTAGAAAATGTCAACAGAAAGTTTTCAGATGAAAATTAGGTTTCAAAAAAAATTTTTTTAAGATATATAAAAAAATAATAAAAACAGCTTTGATCCTGAAAAAAAAAAAGGAAATCAGGATTCATATTCCTTTCTCAAGTGGTCCTGAAATGCCAACAGTGCAGGTGTCCAATCCTACCACCAAGGACAAACAGCCAAGTTCTTCCATGCCTAGGCAGTGACATCATTAACAGCTGCCTGGCTTGCAGCAATTACAAGACCCAATCTATTGTGAGATGCATCAGGTTTCAGATACTAAACTATGGGCAAAAATGTGTCCTAGAATCAATGAAATGAGGTAAATTGGATCTACTCTACAAGATGGTACCCTTATCATGAGAAAGTATCATGCGAAAAGAAAGATGTGATCAGCTGTAATTTTTGTACCCAATTTTTCGTTGCTACTTCCTTTTGGCATGTGACATATAGTGACCTTCTCGGTGGAAGTATTGGCCAAAGAAATGTGAATGCAAGTAACCTATGCCAATTCATAGCCAAAGGTGAACAGGCCATCATGAGGAAGGCATGCCCCAGATGAGGGCTGCCCCTTCAGCTTGGGTCCCTAAGTGAGATCCAAAGCCGGTCACAGAGCAGAGAAACAACCAAACGTAGTGTGGGGAAATTACAAACTTTTGTTTTTCTCAGCCACTGAGATTCCTGGGGCCTCTTCTGTTCATTTGTTAAGGCAGCATAACCTAGGGGAAGTTTATTAATACAGAAGCTTCTTGAGATGAACTACAGACTATAAAAAATTATTTCCAAATGTCCGGGCCAGAAAGGCTCCTGTAGGCAATCGTGTCCCCCACCCCGCCATCACCCAATACCCATAACCCCTGTTGCAACACATTTCCTCCTTTTCACCATACTTCCAAACAACTCGTATCAAACCATTCCTCACACCATATTCCGTGCTACTCTAGATTCTCTTGGCTAAGGTTCTCAATGCTGCTCTCCTCTATTCACGTGAATCTTGCCCCTCAGGCCTGGTTCAAGATAGCATCTTCCCATGGCTCTGCATCTAATCCATTCCTGTTCTCTACCATCACCCGACATCCTAGCTGGCATGTCCCCAAAACCCTCCACCTCTGACACAAATTCTGTAAACAACCATCTCATCCATTCATCAGATGTGAGGTTCAAACATCAAATAGATTCTCTTAGTTGGAGGTCTATCAAAAAATACCTTTAAAATTCCTCTTTCACACTGATGATGAACCAAAGCAGTATGAAAATAGATAAAAGTATAAAGTACCACTCAAGAAATAATCATTTAAACCTAACTTAAAGACAGAAAATAAATTCTATAATTCTAACAAACCCATGATTAATTATATAGTAGGGACTGAAAATTATCTATAAAGATTTAACAAGAAATCAAAACCTGTACTGTATGGCAAATACTTGGAAAATGATTTTTCTATTGAAAAACAGCTAAATACAATTCAACTAATTGTGTGGCTGGATTCACATCCAATTATTCATGCATACAAAACTAATTATAGGTTTTCTTCTGTAGTCTACATTACATATGTATGTATGTGTGTGTGGATATATACACAGATAGATATACAACACACTCATACAATAATACTCATCTTATTTGGACTCATTTCTATATCGCTTACATTTCCTGTGTACCTGTCATAGAATGTCGAGGTACCTGTTATCCTAGAGTACAATGTGTGAAAGAGAAGTCCTAGAACAGATTTAGTGTCTCAGGAGAAAGATTTTGCTGTGACCTTGGACAACTTCATTAACCTATTGAGCCATCAGTTTCCTCATAAGGAAGATGGGGATAGTACCATCTTTCTCACTGAATGAATGTTATGATTATGAAACAGTATATCAAACTTAAACCACTGCCTGGAAAAATAACTCCTTTTAAAATGCTAGCTGGATTTCTACTTCAGTTAAAACAAACGAGGCCTTAGATCAATGTTCCTATTCAGAAAAAAATAGAGCATATGAATAAAATATATAAAGAACACCTGTTTAAAGGCATCGGACAATTACCCCCCAAAAAAGTATAAAATTAAACTTAGCCAAGATTCAAGAGAAGAAATTTTCAAAACAAAATTATTCTAACATGAGGGGGCCACATTTCACCTCAAGATGTGGGCTGATAACAGGAGAGGCAAGTAAGAGGCTAAAAGCTGACCAGAGGTTTCAAATCACCAACAAGACAAAGAACAAAACTAGAATTTAGGGCCCACAAAAGGAAAGAAGTCCCAGGAAGCACCTCAGGCTTGGAGTTTAGACCCCAAATAATTACACCCCATAAGAAAAAGTGAAAAGGAAACAGATGAATCCTCATGGACACTGAAGCACATCTTTAAATCATCAGAATCCCCAATTAGAAAAGAAGGAAGAATGGCGGGGAGAGATGGGAGACTGCTAGTGCTCCTAGCCTAGAGGCCAAAAATAAATATAAATCCTTACCCTAGGCCCTCAAATATATGTATACTTTTCAATATCCAATGACTGGCACTGCAGAAGAGTACAGAAGGTGTGATTGTTTTTCAATAACTAGTGCTAGGTCTATTGAGGATCCATATGGCAAAATACTTAAGGGGAAGAGGAAGAAGCCACCATCACCCTATATCTCATACCATTCAAAAAAATGTAATTCCAGGTGTATTGCAGAGCTACATGTGGAAGGTAAAATTAAATGTTAAAACTTCTAGAAAAAAATAGAGAAGAAAATCTTTTAGATCTCTGGGATAGGGAAAGAGTTTTAAAGCAGGACACAGAAACCACTAACCATAAAAAAATTATTAATAAATTGGGCTGCATAAAAAGGAAAAAATTCTATCCAGCAAAAGACCTACCTCATCAAGAGCCCAAAGATGAGCCACGGAGTAGAGGATAACTTTAACATGTATAACCATCAATGGTTTTATATCCAGATTATACAAAGAACAATTAACAAAATAACAAGATAGTCAAATAACCAATAAATATATTAAATGATGTTCAACTTCATTAGTAATCAGGAAAATGCAAATTAAAACCAAAATTTAATATAGTACACAACTACCAGAATGGCTAAAATTGAAAACATTTTTCATATTACTTAAACATTGGTGAGGATGTGGAGCAACAGGAACTCTCTCATACAGTAAATGGAAGTGCAAACTGGTTTAAACACATTGAAAAACCGCTGGCATGTTACACTTAAGTTAAATACACACATACACCAGGACCTAGCAATTTCACTCTCAACTAAATGTGACCTGGGTGTGGGTTACATGGATGTTTTAACTTGGTAGTAATTCATCAAGCTGTTAACTTATGATTTCTACATTTTCCTGTCTGTTATGCCTAAATAAGTAGGTTTTCTAGACATAAAAATAAAAATAACTAGTTGAAAAAAATTAGAATGTTGCATGTTTGGCAGCCAATTTTCTTTTCTAAAATCCTTTGGGAGAAAAATGTGAAATTTCCTATAATGATCAAATGAGAACTCTATTAATTCTGAATCACCAGGATATACTCTGAACTTAAAAGTCATCATATATGTATCTCAGAAATAGGTTAGCAGAAAAAGTCATCAGCTTTACGAGCAGTGAAGATTCCTGAATTTGCCTTATGTTTGATTCAATTAGGGTAAAAAAAAATAGAAAACATATTTTTCTGCACCTAAGCTTTCAAGTGGACAAATGAGGAAAACTCATCTTTCAGATTTTAAAACATCATTTGTATTGGTAACTCACATCAATGAATCTTGAAACCATAGTTTTAAGTAAAATATAACTGTTTGCTTTACATTATCACTATTGTTAAAAGAATGCTTAATTTTTATACCTTTAACATAAATTAAGACACTCTGAATTCCTTTGCCAAAAGAAAAACAGATAAAAGGAATCTACCTCCTCCAAAATTTTACCAAAATTTGCACCCAAAATTTAACCAAAGAAATTAACTCATTCAACACGTAAGTCATCAGTTACTGAGTTTACCACGTGCTGGGCATTTGCTAAGCATTTAAGATATTCATTTTATGGTAACAATACCATTATGAGGAGGAGAGGATCATTTCCCCCATTTTACAGATGAGAAAAATGAGGCTTAGGTAAGTTAAATAACTTGCATAGTTCACACAGAGAGAGCATTTAATCAGTTCTTTGGTGTGAAATATCAGTTTTCTATTTTGTGTCATTTTTTTAATCTTGAAATTTTGAGCCTAAGTACTATGCAAAAAAGCAGGGAGCATGCACATATATGTACATACATAAACACTCATAAGAGTTTTGAAAACAAAAACTGTACTCACATCTGCAAGCCCCCTGTATAGCACTGCACCCAAAAGAGCTTAGGTTTGCTCCAAGAAACAAAACCGACTTCTCCGTGATAGACGAGCAAGCCAAAGCACTGCATATAGTAAGTCTACAAAGCATTAACTGGATTAATTAACAAGGGATTTGAGAGGCAGCTTGGAGCTAGGAAACCAAAACACTAAATTGTTTAAATACTTTGGCAAAAGATCAAGGTTTCTAGGCAGCACTGGGTCTCCTTCCATCCTTTCCATTCCATGTTTTAACACATTTAACCTGTCTGAGGTACTTTTTCATGAGATATGAATGACACTGTCAAAATACCAAAAAGAAAAGTGAATTCAAAAAATACAGCAAGCTGTTAACAATTCTGCCAACATGCAAGAGACCAGGCAACATTAATTACAAATCAATCGCTAGGACATAAACAGCTCTTATCACTGGTAAACTCTCCCTCTAAAATAATTTGCTGTAGAGAAAAAAAAAGCAAATGTCTCTTCTATTATACTTGGTGACCTAATCAGGACAAAGAAATGAAATAAAACAGAAGAAAAAGCACCGAATGACAAATGTGAAAAAGGAATCCTAGCTAGATGAATGCCTGGAATGCTACAAGAACAGCACTATCATTTAGAAATAATGAAGAGGAAGTGGTCAGGGTAGGGACACTTACTGAATGGGTTTCTGGTTTCCAGGAAGTAAGAATTTTTACAATGCAACTGATTTTCACAAACACATATGGCAGCAAAATGATAAAAGAAAGCTTTCAACTATACAATCACGGAGGGGAAAATCTGTTGTCCCTCTAGCTTTACGAGGGCCAAGCACACACATCAGACTCCCCATCTCCACCACACACAAATACTCAATCGTAAAAATAAACTCGAAAATCAAAGGGTCCTTCCAAAAGTCTAGTTAATCTAGACTCTGCCCAGAAACTACTAATTTCCTTCATTCTTTATATCTTAGATATCTCTGAGTTTTCCTCTTAATTTCCATAAAAGATTGGAGAAAATCTAAATAAATTTCTACAGCAAAAATTCTTAAACACCACTCCTCCACTACGAACTTTGTGTATTCCAATGAAGGAAAAAAAAATAAGTAGAAGGAAATCACTAACTTTCCATCAAAATACATCCTGATTTCCATTAGACCCACTAGGGTTTCTATGAATATAGGGTATAAAAGTGGGGAGCACTCCAGCTAGGAAGCCTGACAAACAATGTGGCTGGGGACAGTTTTCTTTGCTTCCATCAATCAAATGACAAACATGCTCCATCTTGCAGAGTTACAAAGATTAAAGACCCTGTTTATAAAGTATCCAGTAGGATACACAGTAGGTGTTTAGCAGTTACTATTAGTTCTTCTTGGCTTAGGCACATGGTATATATTAAGTTTCAAGGATAATACAAGTTCTTTGCTGAATCAGAAATTTTATTAACAATTACATAAACAAGGCAATGGTAGATTATGGTAGGTTGCTATATGTCGATCACGAACAAAACTTACCCAAGTATATCCAACACACTGTCTCCAAAGAGTTCACAACATTCTCTTATCAACTGTGCACTTTCAAAAAATAACTGTGAGGAAAGGCTAATGGGCACTAATTCCTCTGGGTTCACATATGAATTAACAAGACTGAAGAAAATCCGAGAATTAGTGCAGCCAAGCTCATGTAAATTTCCTGACTTTGCGTGTTTTATTCAGGAGCTTTGGCTGCCTGTGATTTAAAAAAGTAACACATATTTTCAAATGAAATAATAAGAAGAAAAATATGGTTAAAAAGTAGCTAATACAGTTTATTAAAAAGAGCATACATACATAAAATTCCCAAAAGAAAAGTGTCCCAAAAGGACAGTAGGTAAGTAAAATGCCTGTATCGTACTTTGGGTTCAAGTTCTTAATACCCTGTATTATAGGATTTTTCAAAGTGACTTAATATTACACATTATTCATTTCAAATCTGAACTACTAAAATACTATTACATTCATTGCTATTTTAAAGTAATTTTAATGTCATATAAATAAAAATATTCACCATACTTTTTAAAAAGAAGTTCTGTTTCATTTAACAGCAGCTAATTAACAAAAACAGTAACATAAAATATTTAGAAATATTTATTGTACAAAACAGGCTACAACTCTATTTCTGTTATCTTCTACAGCTCTCTTAATAAGAATTTAATGAATACCTACTATGAGTAAGACATTCTGAATACCTTATATCACTAAATTTCTTATGCCATTAAATTCTCAAAAGAACCTTAATAATTCTGTATTATTGAGAAAATACTGAAATCCAAAAAAAAATTAAGTACCTTGCTCAATTTAAGTCAGCTTACTTGCTATTGAAGAACAGGATTTAAACTCCAAACTTGGTGTAAAGCCTTTGCATGCTACTGTCTTATATTCCTACATTCTCTGTGATTAAAATAAAGAGATACAACACCCCCCTGCATTCACAGACACCAGTGTCTCATCAATCAACAAAGATACTCCACAATTAGCTCCCCACTATCCCTGCCTGCTCCCAAAAGGACTGAGCATCTTTCAACAAACCTGGTCGAGTTAAAGAAGGCAAAGACACAACTTTAAAATAGTCTCGTTGCGTTAGCACAACCCAGAAGTAACCATATTCTCCTAGCCAAGGGTAAAAATATGGATACAAACACACATACATAGCTTTTCTGAACATTGGGATACTAAACAATTTTTAAATTGTCTTTCAAAACCATGTAATTCCTATAAAGAAAAGCTGCAAGCACTATTCGGGAGTCCTGACCCTATCAATGCCAATTTCATCCCACACTTCAAGGTCAGAAACTCCCTTCCTAGAGACCTCCCAAGAAAAGGCAAAAATTAAGAAAGTTGAAAATCTAGTCAAATGTAAAGACCAAGAAAAACAATGTTAGTCTACTTTAAGTTCAGCTACTGTAACCTGGAAGCATAAAACATAAAAACCAATGCAACTTCTACATTATTTTGACACTATTCCCCTCTTCACCAATTGCCTACGAGTGAATTTGCCAAACAGAAACACGTGTTGTGAAAAAAAATTTTATGCCCTGGCTGATGTGGCTCACACCAGGGCATTTTATGCCCTGGCTGGATTGAGCGCGGGCTGTGAACCAAATAAATGGTCCCAGTTTCGATTCGCAGTCAGGGTACATGCCAGGGTTGCAGGTCAGGTCCCGGTAGAGGGCATGCAAGAGGCAACCACACATTGATGTTTCTCTTCCTCTCTCCCTCCCTTCCCCTCTCTAAACACAAATAAATAAAATCTTCAAAAAATTTTAAAAATTTATTAGCTTCTTTATTCCTACCAAGGCTTTAGGATGGACCCCATTAATAACCCCATTTTACAAATTAAAAAAATAAAGAGCTAACTCACCCAGCCTATCATCATACACCTTATAAATGGCTGCACGTAAACTAGAACTTATGCTTTTAACTGAACCATACTGAAACAAAACCTTGTTCCAAAAGAGAAGTTGAACATTCCAGAACACAACTGAAAGTCGTGCAACCTATCATCGCACAGCTTATAAATGGCCATATCTGAACTAGAACTTATGTTTTCAACTGAACAATAGTAAGGCAAAACCTTGTTCCAACAGGGAAGTTGAACATTCCAGAACACAGCCAAACCATTATTATCCTTAAACAAAGATATCACAGACATTACACGGGGAAGAAACGGCCCAGCACTGAATCCCCAATCAATCCACTACTCACTAACTGTATCACCTCAGGGCAAGTTACTTAATTTCTCTGTGCATTGGTTTCCAACAGCTGTAAAACGGAGACAATAATTTACATCTTATGAGCTCCAAGAAAGATAAAATACACACATGTGTGCACGTATATGTATAATGTGTGTGCATATATATGTGTGTATATATAGCAAATAAAAGTTCAACAGATGTCATATCCACACTCTTATCTACCCCTTGAGTTTGCTCCATTTCAATAGTCAGAAGAGAAATGAAGGTGATAATGATGAACTGTTGAGGAGCAAAATGCAGAATCTACTACTACTTTAACCAGGTCATTAGAAAATTGAAATATTGACAAGTAAGGAACATCGAGAGTCAGCCACAATGGGCCAAACCTTAACACTGCAAAAACTTCCTTAGACTGCATTAGATATTTCTGTCAATCATTCAATGTGGCACCCACAAGAAAACAAAACTAAGAAAGTTTTCTTTCAAAATGCAGTTTCCTTACATAGCTGCAAGCAGGATCCAGTTCCACACTAGGACCCTTGGGACGTCTTACCCCAGGAATCTCATTCCCATAGAGAACAGTATCACCTACCTCCAATGGCAAATCCCAAACCCTCCCATCATTTCCTCAGTTTCCAAATACTTCAGGGAACTAAGGTAGTTCATACATTTTTATTTACAGGGAAGTCCTCAGCCCACTAAGTAAAAATTATCTTCATGTATATTATCATCGCCACAAAAGGCCAGACATGGGCAAGAGCCATGTCTTATCCATCCACACATGTTTCACTCTCAGCTCGCCCCTGGTCCCCAGAAAAGGCAGTGTAGCATAACACCTGGGAGACCACAGAGATCACCCAAGGGTTGGGCTGAGCCGCATGCTCTATCCTGGGAACAGACACATAAAGTGTCTGTTAGCCATGGGAAGCCAAACTTGAAAGATCAAACAGTCTGAGTGTGCCAATATGACCAATTATCAATATAAGTAATGTCCCAAGGGAGCCAGTAGAGGAAAAAGGAGAATAAGCAAAGAAAGCCAGAATGAGAAAAACGGAGTCACCCCAGTCCATGACTTTCCCAGTTCTAGTATGCGCTCATGAAGCCCAGCTGCAATATGCTTCCTATTCTTCCCCGTACAACCCCAACCGCTCCACCTCCATCCCTGCCCTTCTTGAGCTAGTTTCAGTGAAATTCCACTCCTTGCATCCAAAAAACCCATAACAAGGACAATGCCTGGCACAGAGAAGAAATTCAATTAAACACATTAAAAAAAAACAGGAGTACAAACCTTATAAAATACCTGATGTTAGATCAGCAGTGCCATAATTACAGTTCCCTCAACAGACAGGCCAATTTCCTGTAATCCACTTACCAAATAATTGTTGAAGAAATAAACAGTATTTGACACAACATGACACTTTATTCTAATTTATCATATAATAATAATTAAGCATTCAAAGCTTACAATGAAAGCACAGCTCTGCAGTTCATATTGTTCTTTTAAATTGAATAATTTGGAATCCTGTGAAGAGTCCCACCTTACAACATATTCCCTCATTTTTGTGCAAATACAATCTGTCTATCAACATATTAGCATTTCAATCACCCTTGCTTTTTTCATAACTGAGAGAAGCTGTCTTCATTTATTCCTATTGAGCATATACACCTATGAATTATTTCTAAAGCTAAGCAGTAAAATTGAATTTAAATCCAAGTAAATGAGAAACTGAAACTATTTTCAAAAATAAATGTAGGACATTGGTTCCTGTTATATACTCCCAAATATTACACATATGCTCTTCAATGAGTAATTTACTTTAAGCTTAAAATAATTTTTTCTGATTTAAGTTGTCATAATAGATGGTAATAAAAAACCAACATGTTTCAAAGGTTTTTTGTCTTTTTTTTTTTAAGAATTCTGCATCAATGTATATTCCTGGGGTAAATATACCCACCATTCAAGTAAAAAAATTTGAGTCCCCTTTAAGCATCCCTTTAAGGCACTGACCATAAATTGTGTAATTTGCCTGGACATCATTAAAAAGTAAAGTTAATGAGGATTCAGCTGAAAACAGAAGGAATGTAACCTATTTTCAGGCAAAAGTTCTAACACAGCAATCAGAGGAAAAAGCTCTTTGATGTTTCTTTGTCTCTTCTCATTAATTTTTTTTGTCTAAAAAAAAAGACTATTTAAAAAAATACAACAAAGTTTAAACATGATAATTATAAGAGAACTCCAATGAGGTCATTAGAATTTTTATAAGATAAACAAGAGCCGGTCATATATACATGGGGATACCACCACCTACCTGGCAGAGTTGTTACAGGGTTTAGAGATATTTTAAGTAAAGTGTGCAGCAGAGTAATCCACACACAGAAGGTACTCACTGATATTAATTCTCTCCCCTTTAGTCCCTCTCTGGTCCCCAAGGGCCCAGTACAGTGCTGGCACAAAAATAGTGCTCAAAGAGTAGCAATTATTACAATTACATATGATGTATTCTTTTTTCCTGCTACAAAATTCACTATATTAACCCTAACCTTCTTTTCAAGATTTATGCAAGACTCAGCACCTCCTGTCACTAGGCAGGTGGGGCATTATCCAAATAACCAGCATGAAGTAAACAGTCCCATGTGACATTTTATCATGTGAAGTGCCTGCACAGGTATAAATATTATATCCTCTCTGGTTTTATTGCCTCATTTTACAATTATACTACTAAAGAGCAAAATAACATGCAGAATGTTAAGTGGCATTCTGCTGCCTGGAATTTCATCCCAAGGCTCCATTCAGAATAACAAATGTGGGAGCTATTTTATCTGTGCTCTATTGTGAAGAGAGTCATCACCTTTACTTGAATATATACGAGGATTTGGTTTTCTGCAATCTATTTTGTGGTAAGGGAAATCTTAAGCCAAGTGTGATAATTACCAAGAAGGTGTCATTTAGGAAGCATTATACTGCTTTCCAGAGAGACCTTACCCTATGCTTTCTTATCGTTAAACAAATTCTATAATCTCAGTTAAAAAAGCCTAATCAGCAATAATTGGTACTATCTAAGATGATTCACCCTTAAATACCACTAGAATTTAGAATTTTTCTACACCCAACAAAAAAAAACCCTGTAAATTACAACTTCCAGTCAAGATGGCAGCTTCTTGAGATGGCTCACCTTCTTGCACAACCACATCAAAATTACAACTACAATGTAGAACAACCGTCACTCAGAACCATCAGAAACTGAGTTGAATATAAATCTGACAACTATGGAATTAAAGAAACTATAACCAATCCAGACTGGTAGGAGACATGGAATGGGCTGGTGGTAGATAAAAATTTGGGAGGGCTATCAGAGGAGCAAGGAGTCCCAGCCCCAAACCAGGCCCCCCAACCCAGGGTTCCAGTGCCAGGAAGATAGGTCCCCATAACTACTGGCTACAAAAATGAGTGGGGACTGAGTCAGTGGAAGAAACTTCTAGAGTTCCAAGCAGCTCCCCTTAGAGAACCCACACACAAATACTCAGACTTACTATGTCTGACCTCCAGCAGTAGGGCAGCAGTTTGAAAGGCACCAGGTGCCATACAGGGAAGAAATGAAGTGTCTGGCATCAAGATGGGAGCTAGGGGACAGCTTTGTCTCAGACAGAAAAGGAGAGAAGAGGATTTTCTGAACCATCCCCCAACACAGCCACAGAGCCTGCAGGAAAGTGCCATATCAGGAATTCCGTCAACTGGCTAACATTGTTTTGCCGCCCCCCACTCCAGATCCTCTGAGACTCCATCCCACCCAATTTATGGGCTCACCCAAGCTATTAACAGTGACTTTTCCATATGAATAGCTGGTCTTGGCTCATGCTTCACAAATTCCTACATCCTATCAAACAAGCAACTGCCAGCCTCCAGCCTTCCTAAGCCCCCAGCCCCCATACCACTTGCTAAGTGGCCCCAGGCCTGGCACTAGCAGCAGCCAACCTAGATTCACAGCTTGGCTTTCCCTGGAAATCTCCAAGTAGCACAAGTAGCAGCCATCTCAGACTGCTTTATAGCTCATGATGGGTGATCCTGGGCAGCACACAGGTGGGTGCTGACCTTGGCCTACACCAGCAGGAAACCCCAGAGCCTGCGCACCCAGTAGACAGCTACAGACCATGTTAGAGCACCACTACCCTGACCCTGCACAGCTGATCCTCCACAGAGAGCAGAGGTTGGTGGTCAGTGGTCACAACGAGTCCTTGCAGCTGGCTGGCCTGGGTAAATCCCTCCCATTGACCTGCCAACAGCAAACAAGGCTCAACTATAAGAGGAGGGTATACTCAACTCACATGAAAGACACCTCAAGTACTTACCTACAACATTAGGCCATGCTACCAAGACAGGGAGTCATAGCAGCTCTACCTACTATGTAGAAACAGCCTTGGCTGGTATGGCTCAGTGGTTTGAGCAATGGCCTATGAACCAAAAGGTCGCTGTTTCAATTCTCAGTCAGGATACATGCCTGGGTTGTGGTCTGGGACCCCAGCTGGGGACATGTGAGAGGCAACTTATCAATGTTTCTCTCGCACATTGATGTTTCTCTACCTCTCCTTTGTTCTCCCTTCCATTCTAAAAATTAATAAATAAAATATTTTTAAAAAAGAAAAAAATTGTATTAATGTTATGAAAATAGATAAATAAAATCTTTTAAAACACACACACACACACACACAGGGAGGCTTCCAAAATGAGGAGACAAAGAAAGATGGCCCAAATAAAAGAACAGATCAAAACTCCAGAAAAAGAACTAAACAAAATGGAGATAAGCAATCTATCAGATGCAGAGTTCAAAACACGATGTGGTGATAAGGATGCTCAGAGAACTCACCGAATGTGGCAAGAGCATAAAGGAAGAAATGAAGGCTACACTAACTGAAATAAAGAAAAATCCATAGGAAACCAACAGTGAAGGAAAGGAAGCCAGGGTTCAAATCAATGATTTGGAACATAAGGAAGAAATGAACAATCAACCAGAACAGAATGAAGAAATAAGAACTCAAAAACACAAGGAGAGGAGTTCTAGCCAAGATGGAGGCGTAGGTAGAAACCCTTCACTTCCTCGTACAACCAAAAGGAGGACAACAACCAATCTAAAATCCATAAACAACCAAAAACACCAGAAAATCAAACTGCATGGAACTCTGACAACCAAGGAATTAAACAAAAGATCAACGAGAATAACCAGACCAGTAAGTCAGAGGACCACAAGGGCCACTCAGAAAAACCGCAGTGAGGTGGTGGACCAGGCAGACGGGGCTGGCCGAAGGCAAAACTGAGACTCAGAACTGACTGTGCACTATGGAGGTTGCTGCAGTGGGAGAAACTCCCAGTCTCCCACAAGTTCATTGGAAAGCAGGGCTAGAGACCAGTAGGTAAGCTGCATTGTTCCCTCTCTGGCCCCTCCCTCACAGACAGCGCCACAACACAGCAAGGAGGGTTGCCCTGCCCCGGTGAATACCTAGGGCCCCGTCCCATTACAACTTATCAGGTGCGCCAAGACAAAGAAATATGGCCCGAATGAAAGAACAGAGCAAAACCTCAGAAAGAGAACTAAGCAAGGAAGAGATAGCCAACCTATCTGATAGAGAATTTAAGGCCCTGGTAATCAAAATGCTCACACAACTAATTGAGCTTAGTCAAAAAATGAAAAAACAAATGAAGAATACCCAAAGTAAAATAAAGCAAAATATTCAGGGAACCAACAGTGACAGGAAGGAAACCAGGAGTCAAAGCAACGATTTGGAACAAAAGGAAAAAATAAGTATCCATCTGGAACAAAATAAAGAAACAAGAGTTCAAAAAAGTGAAGAGAGTCTTGTCTTACCAACCTCTGGGACAACCTGAAACATTCCAATATCCGAATTATAAGGGTGCCAGAAGGAGAAGAACAACAGCAAGAAATTGAAAACTTATTTGAACAAATAATGAAGGAAAACTTCCCCAATCTAGCAAAGGAAATAGACTTCCAGGAAGTCCAGAGAGTCCCAAAGAAGTTGGACCCAAAGAGGAACACACCAAGGCACATCATAATTACATTATCCAAGATTAAATATAAAGAGAAAATCCTAAAAGAAGAGGAGAGAATTGCCTACAAAGGAGTTCCCGTAAGGCTATCAGCTGATTTCTGAAAAGAAACCTTACAAGCAAGAAGGGGCTAGAAAAAAGTATTTGAAGTCATGAAGGGCAAGAACCTACATCCAAGATTACTCCATACAGCAAAGCTTTCGTTTAGAATGGAAGGGCAGATATAAAGTGCTTCCCAGATAAGGTCAAGTTAGAGGAGTTCATCATCACCAAACCATTATTATATGAAATGTTAAAGGGATTTATCTAAGAAAAATCAGATCAAAAATATGAACAGTAAAATGACAACAAACTCACAAGTATCAACAAATGAACCTAAAAGAAAAGAAAAACAATGAAAACAAAAACTAAGCAAATAACCAAAACAGCAACAAAATCATAGAAATGACCATCACACAGAGGGATTTCAGTGCCAAGGGGGGAGGGAGGAATTGGGGGGGGGGGGTATAGGGGAGAAGCAGTATAATTAGTACACATAAAATAGACGGGGAGAGATAAAAAATGGTATAGGAAACAGAGGACTCAAAGAACTTATCTGTACAACCCATGGACACGAACTAAGGGGGGAAATGCTGGAGGGTTGCAGGGGAAGTGTGGAGGGGGGATAAAGGGGGAAAAATGGGAAAACTGTAATAGCATAATCAATGAAAAATAGTTTTTAAAAAAATACAAGGAGAGAATGAGAAGATTCTGGGACATCCCCAAAAGTGTCAACATCCAAATCATAGGGGTGCCAGAAGGACAAGAGGAAGAGCAAATAATTGAAAACTTATTTGAAAAATAAAGGAAACTACCCTAATTTGGTGAAGGAACTAGACACACAAGTCCAGAAAGCACAAAGTGTCCCAAACAAGCTGGACCCAAAGCAGATCACACCAAGACATATCATAATTAAAATGTCAAAGGTTAAATAAAGATAGAGAATCTTAAAAGCAGCAAGAGAAAAACAATTACCTACAAAGGAGTTCCCATAAGACTATCAGCTGATTTCTCAAAACAAACTTTGCAGGCAAGAAGGGACTGGCAAGAAGTATTCAAAGTGAGGAAAAGTGAGGATCTACATGCAAGATTACTCTATCCAGCAAAGCTATCATTTGGAATGGAAGGGCAGATAGAGTGTTTCCCAGAGAAGGTAAAGCTAAAGGAGTTCATCATCACCAAGCCCTTATTATAGGAAATGTTAAAGGGACTTATCTAAGAAAAAGAAGATCAAAACTATGAACATTAAAATGACAACAAACTCATAACTATCAACTGAATCTAGAAATCAAAAACAAACTAAGCAAACAACTAGAACTGGAACTGAATCATAGATATGGAGATTATTTGGAGGGTTATCAGTGGGGAGGTAGAAGGGGGCAATAGGGGAAAATGTACAGGGATTAAGAAGCATAATTGGTAGGTGCATAATAGACAGGGAAATGGTAAGAATAGTATAGGAAATGGAGAGCCAAAGAACTTATATGTATGACCCATGGACATGAATTAAGGGGGGAGGACTGCTGGAAGGAAGGGTGGTACAGCATGAAGAGGGGCAAAGGGGAAAAAATTGGGACAACTGTAATAGTATAATCAATAAAATATACTTCAAAATAAAAATAAAAAATATTATCAGCGTTCTTTTAAAAAGATCTGAAAGAATGGAAGTTACCTAGTTTTAAAAAATTAGTAAGTAAGGAGTTTAGGATAGTGGTAGTTGAGATGGGAAGAGATACCTCGTGTTTATAGACATTTAGGTAAACCAATTGAATTTTTCTGATAAATTAAATTTGGAGAGTGAATGGGAAGGTAAGTGATCAGGATGAAAGCAGTAGGTTTCTGGCCTGCATAACTGGATTAAAAAAAATGTGTTGCTCATTGGAAGTGGACCAGATCTTCACTGGATCATGAGTTAGAATTTAGACATTGTGAGTGTCAGATGCCTTTATCCAAGTGGGTTGGGAGCTCACAAAGGAAGGGTTTCTTACCTCATTCATTTATTCAACATGCCATCTAAGAAACAATTATGTACCAGGATGCTCCTCATGAGGGAAAAGGAGAGGAACAGGATGCTGAGTTGCTCTATGAAAAAAAACAAGTACAACAATGACAGAGGTGCAGGAGTTCACTGAGTTCAAAGGAAGGAGAAACAAATTCTGCCTGGACAATGAGAGAAGACCATAAGAAAAAAATTACCTTGAAATTCAAAGAGCAATTCCTCAAACAGAGACAGAGAAAGACATTTTAGACAAAAGAACAGCATTTGAAAGTGGCAATTAGTATGCAGTGGCTGCAAGTACAAAGTGTGTGAGTAGTAAAAAAAAAACAAACACAAGGACCAAATTTACAGAAATAAAAAGTATTATGAGAAAATTCTATGAACAAATGTATACCAACCAATTAGATAACCTAGATGAAATGGACAAGTTCCTCGAAAAACCCAAACTCCCAAAACTAGTCAAGAAAAAATAAAAAATCTGAATAGACCTATAACAAGAGATTGAATTACTAATTTTACAACTTCCCAACAACAACAAAAAGCCTAGATTTACATGATTTCACTGGTGAATTCTACCAAACATTTAAAGATTAATTAATACAAATTTTTCATACACTTTGAAGAAACAGAATATGAAGGAAAATTTCCCAACTCATTCTATGAGAATATTAATGCAGCTATCAAAACCAAAAAAAATGCATCACCAAAAAACAACAGAAATGCAAAAATATTCAATAAGCTATTAGCAAACCAAATCTAGCAACACAAAGAAAAATTACACACCATGGCCAAGTAAGATTTATCCCGAGAATGCAAGGTTAGTTTAACATACAAAAGTAGTTTAATGTAATAAACCATATCAGAAAAAATAAAGAACAAAATAATATGATCACCTCAACACACAGAAAATACATTTATATAATCCAACATTCTTTCATGATAAAAACCACTGAAAGAAACAGGAATTGAAAGGAACTTCATCAAACTAATAATGGGCACTTATAAAAACATACAGGTAATATGATACTTGAGGATGAAAGACTAAATGTTTCTTTTTCTTTAAGATGAGGAACAAGACAAGGATATTCACTCCTGTAACTTCTATTTAATATTATATTGGAGTTTCTAGCCAGCACAAAAAAAGAAATTGAAGTTATCCAGGTTGAAAAGAAAGAAGTAAAACTATCTTTAAGATTAAATAAATTGAAAGACAGATTGGAAGACAATATTGTTAAGATAGCAATGCTTCCCAAATGGATCTACAAATTCAACTCACTCCCTATTAAAATACCAGCTGGGTTGGTGGGTTTTTGTTTTTTTTGTTTGTGGGGTTTTTTTTTTTTTTTGAAGAAATTGACAAGCTGATCCTACAATTTATATGCAAATTCAAGGGACCAAGAATAGCCAAAACAACCTTGAAAAAGAAGAACAAAATTGAAAAAGTCACCCTTCTCTAAATCAAAACTTACTACAAAGCTATAGTAATCAAGACAGTGTAGTGCTAGCATGAGAACATGAATAGAATTAAAATTCCAGAAATAAACAATTGTCAACTGTAATTGTCAACAGATTTTAAACAAAGGAGGCAAGACAATTCAGTGGGAAAAGAATAATCTTTTCAATAAATAGTGCTGGGACAATTGCATATCCACATGTAAAAGAAGTTATACTTATTATACCATACACAAAATCAACTCAAAATGGATCACAGACAGTAAGTGTAAGAAGTGAAACTGTAAAAATCTTTTAAGAAACATAAGAGTAAATCTTGGTAAGCTCAAGAATGGGCAATGGTTCCTTAGACACAGTAACAAAGCACAAACTACAATAGAAAAAACAGATAAAAAGAACTTCATCAATAAACAAAGTGTGGTATATTCAATAACGGCACACTATTTAGCAACAGAAGGGATGAACTACTGATAAGTACTACCACTACATGGTTGAGTCTCAAAAACGTCATGCTAAGTGAAAGAAGCAAGATGCTAAGGACTACATACTATTGTATAATTCATGCTGTGAAACGTCCAAAAAGGGGCAGTGATTCTAAAAGGAGACTGTAGCGATAGTTGCAGAACTCTGTAAAGTTTATTAAAAACTATTGACTTTTATCTTACAATGGGTGAATTTTTATGGTATGTAAGTTATACCTGAGTAAAATTGCTTTTTAAAAAGTAAAAAGAAAAAGAGAGAGAACTTCATGAAAATTAAAAATGTGTGTGCTTCAGAGGACACCATCAAGAAATGGAAATGGTAATCTACAAAATGAAAGAAACTAATAGGGACTTGTATTTACAACTCAGTAATAAAACAGATAAAAATAAAAAGATAACCCAATTAACTGACAGGCATGGGATCTGAATACATATCTCTCCACCAAATAAGATACACAAATACCTAATAAGTACATGAAAAGATGCTAAACATCATTAACCAATAGGCAGTGCAAGTAAAAAGCAAAATACCACTTCACACCCACTAGCATGACTATATTAAGAAAGACTAACAATATCAAGTGTTGACAAAGATGTGAAGAAACTGGAACTCATACATTGCTGGTGGGAACGTGTTTAGGAAAAACCCACTGTCCTCCTCCTATGTGTCTCTCCATTATTCTCACACTACTACCACACTCACAATACATCTGACACCAGACGTGTGAGTGTTGCCCCTCCCCACACACAATGAAGTCCTGTTTTTCCTTTACTTTTTAAAAAGCAATTCTCTATGACATCAACTAGGTGGCCTACAATTTAACTAAATCCTGACACTATCTAACTGGAGGTAGTAGCGTCAGATCTCACAATTTAAGGGCTCTGTCCCAGGAAACTGCCCCATATTTCATATGCCAATCGAGGTAATAGGTCTCCAGGTTACTTAAACCTTCTGTTCAACTTGGCTAGAAATCAGAGGTTCCCATTACCTCCTCCCCCTTGGATTCAATTATTTGCTAGAACAGCTCACAATACTCAGGGAAACACCGTGTTTACCATTTATTACATAACAAGGTATATAATAAAGGATACAAATGAAGAGCCAAATGAGCAGATATATAGGGCAAGATCCTGAGTGCAGAAGCTTCTATTCCCACAGAGTTATGGTATGTCACCCTCTCAGTACATGGATGTGTTCACCAATCTGGATGCTCCATGAACCCCATACTATTAGGATTTTTATGGAGACTTCATCATGTAGGCATGACCAATTATTAACTCCATTTCCAGTCCCTTTCCTGTTTATGGAGAATGGTGGCTAAGAGCTGAAAATTCTGAGCTTCTAAACATGGCTTGGTCTTCCTGATGACCATCCCCCATCCAGGAGCCATCCAGAAGCTCACCCAGAGCTGTCACCTTAGAACAAAAGACACACCTGTCACGCATGAAATTCCAAGGGATTTAGGAGCCCTGTGTCAGGAACTGGGTCAAAGAGCAAATATCAGAACTAAAGATGCTCCTAGTGCTCCTATCACTTTGGAAATTACAAAGGTATCAGGAGCTCTGTGCTGGGAAGTGAGGTCAAAGATTAAATGTTAGGGGAAAAAAGATTCTCCTAGCACCTCTATTAACAAAAGTTTTAGGAGCCCAGTATAACAACTAGGAGCAGACACACACACACACTCTGTGAACTGGCAATAAATACATATGTATATACATATACAGGGGTTAGCAAAAGTAGGTTTACATAATACAAATAAATTACAATACAAGAATAAACTTCTGTTTCACATACAACTGTAAACCTACTTTTGACCACACACACACATGCACACACACACATATATTTCTTATTAGTTCATAGAATGTCAAATGGTACATCTGCTATGGAAACAGGCTGGCAGTCACTCAGAATGCTAAAAACAAAATTACCATTTGATCCAGAACTTCTACTATGTATATACCCAAAGGAATTGAAAGCAGGGACTCAAACAGATACTTCCACTCTTCACTGCAGCATTATTCATAATTGACAAACAGCAGAAAAAACTCAAATGCACATCAACAGATGAATGGATAAACAACATGTAGTATATATATACAATGGAATGTTATTCAGCCTAAAAAGGAACAAAATTCTGATACATTCTACAACATGGGTGAACCATGACAACATCATGGAAGTGAAAGAAGCCAGATACAAAAATTTAAGATACTGTATGATTTCACTCATACAAGACACCTAGATTAGGCATATTCATAGAAACAGAAAGTAGATTACAGGTTACCAAGATTGAGGAGAGGAAATATCGGAAGGAAAGGCTTAATGGTTACACAATTTTTGTTTGGGATGATAAAGTAGTTCTGGTAAGAGACAGTGGTGGTAGCTGCACAACAGTGTGAATGTAATCAATGCCATGGAATTATACACTTTAAATGGTTAAAATGACAAATTTTATGAGGTATATCTATCATCACAATTTAAGTAAATTAATGTACATCAACCACCAATAAATTCTGCTCTTTAAATGGGAGAATTGTATGGTGTATGAATTATAGCTCAATGATGATGTTTAAAATAATTAAAATTAAACACCAGATTGTGGTTTTAACAGCAATTAGACACAGATGCAGAGAGAATGACTAAAGTGGAAGACAGACTTAAAGAAATCGAAGTGCAGCAGAGAAAGACAGATTGGAAACACAAAAAAGCAGCGTTAAAAATAGCGGGAAAACAAAGTGAGAAGTTCTAACACATGTCTGATCACAGTTCCATAAAAATGATAATCAGAATGGACAGTGACTTCCAAACAGCAACAAAAGAAGATGGAAGACAATTAAATGACATCTCCAATGTGCTTGAAGAAAGTAACTACCAATCCAGAAGGAAAAAAATAAAACTTTTCAGATAAACAAAACAGATATTTGTCAGCAACAAGGGATATTATTCAAACAAGAATAAAATTATCACAGATGGAAAATGTCTGGTATGCCAGAAGACCTGAACAAATAAAATAGAAAATATGTGGGTAAATCTAAACAACTGGTTCTATTTAAAAAAAAATCTTATAGACTTAAGGTAAAATACACAACAATAAAAGCATATAAGCCAGGAGAGGGGTGATTAGTTAAAGGTATCGTTCAGGTGGAGGGTAAAGATGCCAATTGGCTTTGCTAAATTACATAAAAGCATGCTAAAATTTCTCAGACTGTACATCTGTATTAGTTAACATCACGGGCTCTCAAGGCACACTACCTGGGTAGTTCAGCAGTGGAGTAGTGGCTCTACTACTTGACAGCTGTATGGTCTTGGGCAGATTACAGAACCCCTCCATACCACAGTCTCCCCATTTGTAAAATTGAGACACTAATAGTATTTCCTAGGGTTTTTGTAAGGGTTAGATAAATTATAGGTAAAGCATGTAGAACAAGGACAGGTACATAGTAAGATGTATGTGAGTCACAGTCACCATTATTTTTAGAGTAACCAAAAGAAAAAAATAGTATTTAAGTTTCAGATATAAGAGGGGAAAAAATGAATGAAAATGCCTGATTAATCCAAAAGAAAGAAGGAAAACAAAACTTAAAAAGCAGACTGAATTTTAAAAGATCCAGCTACGTGTTTCTTGTAAGAGATATACTTTAATATAACATTGAAAAAGAAAACAAAAAATGGAAACATACAATGGAAACATATTTGATGAGTTCTGACATATGTATTTACCCACAAAACCATGACCACAATCAATCACCCCTAAAAGTCTCCTCCTGCTCTTTTGTAATCTATCCCTCCCTCTCTATCACCCACCAAGCATCCCTAGGAAGCCACTGATGTGGTTTCTGTCATTAAAAATTAGTTGGGACTTTCTAGGATTTTATGTAAATGGAATCAAACAGTATATACTCTTTTTTGTCTGGCTTCTTTTACTCAGCATTATCATGCTGAGATCTGTCCATGTTTTGAGTATATCAATACTCTGTTCCTTTTAATTACTACTGTATGTATATAATTCAATTTGTTTAGCCATTTCTAGCCTCTCCTGACAACAAATGATGTTAAAATTAAGAAAAGGCTTCTGGGTAAAGATCAAATCCAGGGCACTCCTAGCATAACACTGTCTAAAGATGAAGCTCAGGACATAATTTTAAAATTCTTTGTAAGACCTCTTAAAGATCCGAGATGGTACTGTAGAAAACCATTCAGTTAAACAACAGGGCTTTTAAGAAACTTAATAGTGTAGTTCTTCAGTGGTATAATTAGAAACCCAAAGTAGAAAAGGGCTCATCGCAAAGACATTTGTGGATATAAATTTTATGTGAGAGAGTAACTCCAACAGATTCACAAGAGAACCACAGACTGTTAAAGAGAATTATATTGGGTGAAACACTGCCAGCTTTAACTAAAAAGAACAGAGAAAATACAAAATGAAAAAAATAGGGGGCATTGGTATCACCAAACTCTACAGGCCATTAGCAGGCTGAGAAAACTGGGTTAAACACACAGGTTACCTTTTATCTTAAAAGGAAAGATGACTCAGAACCCAAAAGCTTAGAAGGTAGAACTAAGAGCCATGGAGAATCATTTTTACTCCCTTAAAAATTTCTACTAGGACTGCTGGCCAAGATGGAGGTGTAGGTAGACACATTGTGCCTCCTCGCACAACCAAAACTAAGGACAACAAAAATTTAAAAACAAAAAAAACAACCAGAACAGAGAGAAATGAACTGTATGGAAGTCTGACACCCATTCATCCAGACCAGTAAGAGGGGCAGAGTCGGAGGCCAACAGAGAGGGGTCGAAGGGTCCCGGCAGGAAAAAGCGGTGGCTGGCAGACACAGGCACGCAGGGTGCAGGTGGCAGTTGGCAGACCCCAGACACGCAGGGGAGGCTGACCGACCAGCAGCAGACCTCAGGCACGGGAGGCAACAAGCAGACCCAGTGAGGTGCACAAGGCAGCTGGCTGTCCACAGTCACACATTCACATGCAGATAAACCAGGTGAAAACCAGCAGCGACACAGACCGTGCAACCCAGGGACCCAGCACCAGAAAATAAAGCCTAAAAGCACCAATTGAAAACACTTGTGGGGACTGAGGTGCCGAAAGAGACTCCCAGCCTCTCAGGAGAGTTCCTTGGGGAGACCCACAGGGTCCTAGAACGTACACAGGCCCACCCACCTGGGAGCCAGCACCAGAGGGGCCCAATCTGCTTGTGGGAAGTAGCAGAGGGGACTGAATTCCTAGAGAGAGTGGAGCAAGCACCATTGTTCCCTCTCTGACCTCACCCCCACAAACAGCCTCACAACCCAGTGACTGGGTTGCCCTGCCCTGGTGAACACCTAAGGCTCTGCCCCTCATACGTAACAGGGGCGTCCAGACAAAAAAAAAATGGCCCAAAGGGAAGAACAGATCAAAGCCCCACAGCCAATACTTTTAAGCGACCAAGAGACAGCCAACCTATCAGATGCACAATTCAAAGGATTGGTGATCAGGATGCTCACAGAACTGGTTGATTTTGGTCGCAAATTAGATGAACAAATGAAGGCTACAGTAAGTGAAATGAAGAAAAATGCACACAGAACCAATAGTGATGGAAAGCAAGCTGGGTCTTACATCAATGGAGTGGACCAGAAGGAAGAAAAAAACATACAATCAGAAAAGAATGAAGAAATAAGAATTCAAAAAAATGAGAAGAGGCTTAGGAACATTCAGGACATCTTTAAACGTTCCAACATCCAAATTATAGGGGTACCAGAAGGGAAAGAGGAAAAACAACAAGTGGAAAAGATACTTGAACAAATAATAAAGGAAAACTTCCCCAATCTGGCAAAGGAAATAGACTTCCAGGAAGTCCAGGAAGCTCAGAAAATCCCAAACAAGTTGGACCCAAGGAGGAACACACCAAGGCACATCATAATTACATTAGCCAAGATTAAAATGAAGGAGAGAATCCTAGAAGCAGCAAGAGATAAGGAGACAGTAACCTACAAAGGAGTTCCCATCAGACTGTCAGCTGATTTCTCAAAAGAGACCTTACAGGCAAGAAGGGGCTGGAAAGAAGTATTCCAAGTCATGAAAGGCAAGGACCTACATCCCAGATTGCTCTATCCAGCAAAGCTTTCATTTAGAATGGAAGGGCAGATAAAGTGCTTCTCAGATAAGGTCAAGATAAAGGAGTTCATCATCACCAAACCTTTATTATATGACATGTTAAAGGGACTTATCTAAGAAAAAGAAGATTAAAAACATATATAGTAAAACGACAGCAAACTCACAATTATTAACAACCACACCTAAAACAAAAACAAGAAGAAACTAAGCAACCAACTAGAACAGGAACAGAAGCACAGAGATGGAGATCACATGGAGGGTTAGCA
>CM052540.1:8175521-8214981 GCA_028533065.1 Trachops cirrhosus | reverse complement strand
AGAAGCACAGAGATGGAGATCACATGGAGGGTTAGCAACTGGGGAGTGGGAGGGGGAGAGAGGGGGAAAAGGTACAGAGAATAAGTAGCATAGTTGGTAGGTAGAAAATAGACAGGGGGAGGGCAAGAATAGTAGGGGAAATGTAGAAGCTAAAGAACTTAAGACACATGGACATGAACTAAAGGGGGGAATGTGGGTGGGAGAGGGTGTGCAGGGTGGAGGGGAATGAAGGGGGGGCAATGGAACAATTGTCATAGCATAATCAATAAAATATATTTTTAAAAAACTTCTAAACATTTGCCCAGCTGTATTTCAGAACTGCTATGTGCTCCTATCCACTTTTTTGAAGAGGAGTGTCTATAGTATTTGTCTTAGGCCTGTACCAGCAGTATTTGTTAGGGAAGGGTTGGGGGGTGTGACCCATAACCCCTTTTTTGTTTACAAATTAAGTAGATCTGTGATTGAGAAGCTATACTTAGGGAACTATATCTAAGGTGCCTCATTCTTATCTAGGCCTGACGCACTGCGGGTATTGAGGAGTCTGAGCTGAACGCTGAAATAGGATGAAATTTTCAGAGCGCCCTGCGAGAGACTGAGTGCACGTATCACTTCCACAGCCGTGGGTACAAAACTGCTTGCTCCCTGCTTCCTCGGCTGAGCTCCCACAGCACTTTGTGCACGTCTCTAATATATTTATCCCAAATATCTATAGTTACTGGTTTACTATTTGTTTCCTTCACCAGATTTAAACTCCTTAAAAACAAGTGTTTGTTTTATTTATATCCTAGCATTGAATGGTCCCTCAAATACTCATTGGAATTTACGAATCGGTATACAAAGAAAGCCCAGGATGTTAGGGACTCAGGCCACGCACATCCATGCTAACAGAGACAACACCACATTCCCAGTGTACCTGTCAGATAGCCCTCAGTAAACTGGTCAGAAACACTAAGCAATTAAAAACAAGAATGTTCACTTTATAGACCACAGCAGTGTACAGAATACAGAAATTAGGACTGATTCTCAAGATCATCCATAAAACTTTCCCCTATCAACCTGTATTTTAATAGCCTGACACAGCTCAAAAGCAATATCTGATCAGAGTACAGCTGGTTTAAAAAAAAGAGAGACAGCATTATGCTAAGTGAAATAGGCCAGGCAGTGAAAGACAAATACAATATTATTTCCCCTATAAGTGGAACCTAATCAACAAAACAAACAAGCACGAAAAATATAACCAGAGACATTGAAATAAAGAACAAACTGACAGTGACCAGAGGGGAGGTGGGAGGGGATAACGGGGTAGAGGGAATGGGGAAGGGTTGTCAAGGAACATGCATAAAGGACCCATGGACAAAGCCAAAGGCGGGTAGGGTCGAGGGTGGGAGGTGGGGATGGCTGAAGTGGACGGGAGTAGTGAGGGGAAAATGGAGACAACTGTACTGGAACAACAATAAAAAAGTTTTAAATGCCAAAAAATTAACATTTAAATTTAAAAAATGCCTTACAGCCCTGGCTGGTGTAGCTTGGTGGATTAAGCGCAGGCCTGTGAACCAAGAGATCACGGTTCGATTCCCAGTCAGGGCACATGCCTGGGTTGCAGGCCAGTTCCCAGCAGGGAATGCACGGGAAGCAACCATACATTGATATTTCTCTCCCTCTCTCCTTCCCTTCCCCTCTGAAGATAAATAAATAAAATCTTTAAAAAAAATAATAAAAAAATAAAAAATGCCTTACAAAGATTTTTTTTTCACTTTAAATTTTATTGTAAATAATCAGTGTTAGGTTATCAACAAGGCAGGGTATAGCTGACTCCCCAGCTGTCATGTAAGAGAATAGGAGAGAGGGAAGAAAGGAAAGAGGGAAAGGAGGGGAGGACATATTTCACTTATAGGGGTGTCCAACCTGTGGCCCATGGGCCACATGTGGCTCAGGATGGCTATGAATGCAGCCCAACACAAAATTGCAAATTTATTTAAAACACTGTGAGATTTTTGTGATTACATGCCTCAATGTATTTAATGTGTGAACCAAGACAACTCCTTGCAGTGTGGCCCAGAGATGCCAGAAGGTTGGACACTCCTGATTAAACAACACTGTGTAAAAGGCCTTTAATGAAGACATAATGAAATTATGACCTCAAGCTAGTTATTCTGCTAGCACTTGGGTTTTAGGAAACAAATCCTTCTGTGAGGGTTTCCAAGAGATTTCCTTTCTGACACAGTATGAGCTCAACGATAGAGTAAAGAAACTATTCAGCATCACTTCAGAGCAGCAACTTGGAGACATCTTTCTGTCTTGAGATGTCCGCATCTCAAAAAGACTTCTGTTCTTCTCACTGGGCTGCAAAATTTCTCAGATTAAAAAGCACCTCTTTTAAATAATCACTACAATACACCTAACTGAGCAACTTCTAAGATATCTTCATGGAAAAAAATCTAAATATTACCTTCCTTCAAAAAGTCACTTGTATTATCTGAGCATATAATTTGCAAGAAAAGGGAAACCTTGGGTACAACAAATATTAACTAATCAGGCAGCCATAACTCAGGCAGATGAAAATATCTACAAACTAGTTTTCAATATATGTTACATTATCTTAAACCTGATCATTCTTAGTAATTTTATTCTGGCAAACCAACCTTCCTGGTCTCTGTTAACACAAATGGCAAGTACCGCACACTCATCCCCACCCTCAACTAACTTTCCTGTCCAAAAGCCTGAGGCTCTTCCTTGATCCCAATCACAGCACTCCTAGAGAACGACTACAAATTATAGGGCCCGTGAGGTTTAATGCTTGCCTCAGATCAAAAATTAAAATTCAAACTGACCCAGAAAGCAAAGTAAACAGAAAATGCAAATTGAGTGATTGCATCAATTTGGGCGAATGGTTAACAATCCAAGCGAAGTCTGTCTCTCTTCGGTCTCTCAGTCAAACACAGCTTTATCTTATCAGCTACTTAGATAGAGCCGGACAGTGCAGAGCCCACTGCAGGGTAGTGGCAACAAATGCAGAGGATGCAAAATAGAACATAATCAATAAACCCCTGATACACGCTAAGCCTTTTTCCACCCTGCTAGGAAAAACAAGGATAAGTCCCTGAAGATATTCTAGAAGTAAATGTAACTATAAAAAATACAATTATAATGTCCAATTCTATATAGATGGGACTATTCAAAAGCCTCACAAACAACTGATACTAATATTGCCTTGCTAATGATTGGACAAATTCCACTGAATGAGAAATTGTCTAAAACAAAAATATTTTTAAATGATTTTTTATCTAGCTAGCTACCAACTGAATAGGGTTATCCTCTGGTAAAGAACTTAAGCAACATGGTTCCTGCCCTAAAGAATAATGGGGAAGACAGTTATAATACAATATGCAGGGTACCAAAAGGAAAGTCACCTAACCAAGAGTGCATGGAGTCAGAGTGAGGGGAAGGTGAGGATAGACTGAGAAAAGGAACAATTAAAAAGTCCTTCTAGAAGAGGGGACATCTGATCTCAGTCTTAAGGGACAATGAAAGTAAACCAGGAAAAAAGAAGAAAGAATAGTACAGAAAAAGGAGAGATCTGGTACTAAGGCATGGAAGCAGACAAGATTAAAGTGATTCCGCTAGAGCACAAGGTCAATGATAGGCAGTGAGAGAAAAGGGAGGAGAGGTCAGCCAATGAAGGGCTTTGTATGCCATGGTAAGGAGTTGAGTGTTATCCTATAGGTATGGAAAGGCATTAAGAGTTTAAGCAAGAGACAGGCATGATTACATCTGTCTTCCTTATCTCAGTGACATCATGATGGAAGGGGGAAGCCTCCAGCCAAGGAAACCAATTAAGTGGCAGTAATCCAAGGAAGAATAAGAGAGTAAGAAGGAAGATAAAGATGATAGAGTTAGATGGCGAAGAAGAAGAAAGATAGGAAAGAGATCTAGAAATTAGACTCCCCCATTCTCTTCTCCTCTTCTGCACTGACAATTTAATCCTAAAGCCAAAGTACACAACCATACTTAGTAAGAAGTTGCCACAGTGGGCCACAGTAGGTTAAGAATGGTGTCCACACAGGAGGATACCCAACATGGGGAGACAGGAGTCCAAGCAACACGAGAGGGTATCCATAATATAAGGGGCAATCTGACATATGGTATCAAAACCCAAGAAGAGTAACAAGGGTGCCCCACACAGAGGATATGCCCAGCTTTGGAAATCAGAACTCACACAGGGAGGAGGGAGAATCCACAGGAAGCTGCTGCCTGGTGTAGGGTGTCAGAGCTAAAGCAGCTTGAGAAGGTAGCCTGGTGTGAGGTGTCAGAGCACCTGAGCAGGGTAAAGGGAACTTCCATGCAGGGACCACCTAATACAGGGTGTCAGAATCCAAGCAGGATGAGGAAGGCAACAACACAGAGGGAAGTGACAGTCATCTGTGTCACAACTCAAGGTGAAGAAGGTATTCACAATGAAGGATCATCTGGCATGGGCTGTCAAAGCCCAAGCTGGGTGAGGTGGGCATCCATGTGGCAGAGGCAGAGTGTCACAGGGTGTCAGAACCCTAGTGGGGGAAGGAGGGCATCCATGAAGAGTAGAGGGTGTGATGACCGTGATGAGAGACTGGTCATATACCAGGGATTAATAATATATGTAAATGTATTAAGGACAATGAAAAGTGGACTGCTCACTACCAAAAAACGAAGTTACAAATACAGGAAAAGAGAAAACTAGAATCAATCTCATGGTGTTGGACTGATCTGTATTGGTATGAACTCACACTTTTCAATACAAGTGTCCACAAACACATCACATATTCTCTAGCTCTGTCCACTAAGAAGGCCTGGGGGCAGCACTACCCAATAGCAGTGGGCATACCTAGCATCCAGATTTTGGGTTTTAAATTACATTCCCCACTAAAAGGAGCAAGACTCCTTGGAGAAATGGCAGATTTCAGGGCCAAGAAAAAGAAAGTAAAAGATAGGTATGGAACACCTTATACCCCAAAAGAACACAAAGCTGCCTCCTACTGATCAAACCTGGAAATAATGCAATTTATTCAACTACATTAATAATCCGAGTAATTCAATAATAAACTCGAATAAGAAAGGAAATGATGAGTCCAAAGTCATATAAACAAATTAACTAAAAACATAATGAGGCCCTGGCCAGGCGGCTCAATTGGTTACAGCATTGTCCTAATACACGAAGGTTACAGGTTCGCTCCCCTGTCAGGGCACATACAAGAAGTGGGCAATGAATGCACAGATAAGTGAACAAATCAATGTCTGTCTCTCTTTCTCTCTCTCTGCCCCTTCTCCCCCCCATCTCTAAAATCAATACATAAGTTTTTTTAAAGTATACTGAGGAATGGAATATTTATGTAATGTCAAAGTACTTTTCCTCCAAACATTTATTAATTACAAAGGTGTGAAGAGTTAACTTTTCAAGAGAGAAGACTGGCAAACACTACCTTAATCAGGTGGTCAAATGATGATCATCACTATCTGATGATATAATGAGATGAGCACAGCATCACTTGGATGGTTTTCCAGCCAAAGATGTTTAACTTAAATGTAATCACAAGGAGACATCAGAAAAAAACATAAATTGAAGCCTACAATCTCCAACATCAAGGTCACAAAAATCAAGGAAGGACTGAGAACTCTTCCAGACTAAGGGGGACTGGGACTATAGAGACATAAAACTTAGTACAATTTGTGATCCTGAATTGAATCCTTTTGCTTTAAAGTACATTACTGGGGTAACTGGCACAACTCCGAGAATCAGATGGCAGTACTGTATCAATGTTAACTTCCTCATTTAGATGACTGTACTGTGGTTATGCAGGAAAATCCCCTTCTTTATAGCAAATACTCACTGGCTTACTTGACAGTGAAATTTGCAATTTATTCACAAATGTTGCAGGGAAGTAAAGTCCTTTACAGTATAAAACAACTTTTCTGACTTTGAGATTGTTTAAAATAATTTTTAAAACAAAAGAAGTACTGCCATTTAATTGGTTGTAGGGCGAGTCCAGGATGACTTTCAGGTTTCTGGCACGAGCAAGTGAATGGGCACTAATGTGATGTGACAAGACCTTAGAATGGAAGGAACCGTTCAGAACTGGCTTTTCAGTTTTGTTTTGCTGGGTGGTCAGCAGTTGGGGTTGAAGATTTGGGAGAGTGGGGGCCTGTTAAATTCAATTTAAGGTACCTGTGGGGCATTCAAAAGCAGTTACTGACAGAAAACGGAGGATCCAGGTCTGTCAATCAGGAGTCTGGACCAAAGACACACTCTGAGAAACTACCCATCTGGGGGCAATAGCAGAGACCAAGGTGGGGCAAAGATCCCAAGGAGACAATTTATACTCCATCTTCTGTGAACAATTTGCGATGACTTGCAAAAATGCAAATAGTTAAAAGGATAAAAATATAAATGTAAACTGAGGGAGTAAGGACGAAAAAGGGAAAACAAGGAGGAGTAAGAAAGTCAGGGGAAATAGTACCCAAAAATATATTAATACAAAAATAATAGCTTACAAGAAAGCTACAGACAGGTAACAGAACTAGAAGACAAATATGACCCTGAGGTTCTTAGAAGGCAACCCGAAGAGAACGTACAACAAAGAGGAGCCTCTAAACACTGCCTCTAAATACCCACTTACTATCCAGCATGTACTTCCTTTGTAGGCATTCACTAACAGTATAAACCTGCCATTTTCCTTATGAAAGAAAGCAAAGGTACACCATTCTGTTTGCTATCAAGATAAGCTTATATTTTAACATGATATGAATCAAACAATCCTAATTTTTTTCAGTTATTAAAATACAAATCTATCACTGTGAATGCTTTCTCTTCATTTATAGGACCTGGAATAACAGTAACAAGAATATAAACAGTAACTAAAATTTGCATGGGGTTTAAGTTTGAAAAGCATTTTTATTTACTGTACATCATTTCATTCCATCCTAATACCATCTAGTATGATAAGCAAGGCTGGTACAGACTTAATTTTACAGATTAGCAAATAGACTCAGAGAAGTTAAATTACTTACCCAAAATTACATGGCTAATAAGCAGCAGAATTTTAACTGTAACTTTTTTTCTGACTCCATAGTTCACTCATTCATTTATTCACCCATCCATTCAAATATTTATTGAGCTCCTCTCAGAAAACACTGCCCATTCTGTGCGGTTGCTGTGAAGATCAAATGAAAGAACATGGGACTGTTTAAAAAGCATAAAGCCCCCTGGCTCATGTGGCTCAGTGGGTTGAGCCAGTTCGATTCCCAGTCAGGGCACATGCCTGGGTTGTGGGGCCAGGTCCCCAAGAGGGGGAGTGCGAGAGGCAACCACACATTGAGGTTTCTCTCCCTTTCTTTCTCCCTCCTACCTCCCTCTCTAAAAATAAATAAATAAAATCTTAAAAAAATAAAATAAAAAATAAAGAGTGTAAAGCCTATACAAATGTAAGCTATTTTCAAACCATCAACAATTAGATCCCCTACTTAAAGATATTAGCCCTTGTCACAGTTTTGGGAAACCAAATATGATATGGAAATAGAAAACATGCATAGAATTTGGTTGGGACACCCTGGAAAATGCGTGCTTAGGAGAACAGGAAAGGGCTACGATGAAGCTGGGATAGGTAAGGGAGAGACCACGGAAGACCTCATCTGCTCTGCGAAGGAACTTGACTTTAGCTTGGTGACAAGAGGACACAGAAAGGTGTAAGAAGGGGAGTGCGGAGGTCTCAGCTGTGCTTTTAAAAGATCCCTCAGATGACAGCATTAAATACGAATGTGAAAGAAAGCATAAAGGCCAGTTAGGAAGCTATCATAATCCGCTAGGAAGAAGAGGGTGCCTGCCTGAGCTTATTGAAGGTGGCCACTTAACTGTATGGTAATTTTAATCTGCAACATTATACACACACACACACACACACACACACGGTCTCTAAAGACCTTGGGGAAACTGAGGCACGCCACTAGGGCCCTTTGAAAGGACAAGTTTTAAACATCCTATAAAATCATACTAAGGACAACTGAAAAACAAGCAATCATCCTTAGGACTTTGTTTCCACAATGGAGTTACACAGTATAATTACTATTCTTACTAATCTACAGGGAACCCACTTTAAAGTCTTTAGTTCATTGTTTCTTTTTAATCTGGATGATTCTCAGTAATTAAAGTTTTTATCAGTTCCTGAATTCTCTATAGTAAAATAGAACAGCTGACTTCAGATGCATTATGCTTTAAGCAAAAACTAACACTCATTAACAATATTACCTGTTGTGATTAAATAAATACAAACTGTTTGCAAAGTTTGTAAATGAGTAGATAGCATAAAAGTAAAACTTACCACTTAGCACAAACCTTATTTTATTAACCCTTCAAGCCTGGTTTGGAATCCTTCATTTTTCAGTTTTCTACTTCCCCATTGCATTGCCTAGTAAACACCTACGCTTCACTTTCTGCTGCTTTAACTTCCCAGACCAGCTCTGCTCTGACTGCCGAAGCATGCTGAACAAAACAGCGACACAGGAAAGAAAACCTGTGTCCTCTGCCTCACAGTGCTCTGCGTGGCACAACAGAGTTTCTAATAGTGCATCAAGTCGTAAAAGTTGTACATATTATGAAATCTCAAGGCGGCTATTTTGTAGAAAACATTAATTACATTTACAAAAAGCTCTTAACAAATCTTTAGTCAAGTCTGCAATTAATTTATGGAGCCTGAAAAGTCTAAAAAGGGTATCAGTGATAATACTAGAAAAGAGGAAAGAGTTCATCTGGCTTTAAACTGCAAAGTTCATGTCTAATTTGACTGGTAAGAGTCAGACCACAGACTCTTTATCAGACTTGGAACGAATCTTCAAGGTAGGCCAGTCCAATGCCTATGCCCCCACTTCAAGGGTAAAAATCCCATGTAAGCCCCTGACCAATGCTTTTGCAGCCTATTCTGCCATCTCAATTTATTTAAGAGAAATTCTCCTTCAAATATTCAAGTTTCAATTTGGCAGTTAATTACAGTCTGCAGTTAAAAGGCACTAGCTGTCAGTCAGATCCCTCACCCAGTTCCCTCCTAAAAAGAAAAACTGACAGATCACAGGAGCTTTCTTTTGTAAACCAATTCTGGAACTTTCATGCTTCTTATTTGTTAGGTTAAAGGTTAAATTGCTGACCTGTGCCCTCCTGCTTAGCGGCCTTCCCCTTTTTCTGTAAAGCTTTATTTTGGGGCTGTATTTACATGGATTAGTCCCTTTTCACGCTAAGAAGGAATCTGTTCACAGCCAAAGCCTTAGTTCTGGTTGTACAAAAAGCAGCCACAATTATTCACCAGCAGACAATGACCATATTGTGGATTTACAAAAAACCCACCCCAGCCATGGAAAGATCTGTTCTTGCTGCACAAAACAATAGAAGAAAAATCTTATCAAGCATTCAAGAGAAAGCAAACAAAGCAAGCCCACTGTGAACTTGATGAAGATGTCAAGCTCCTTTAAAATATATATATATAAATCAACAAAGAGGGGTTTTCTTGTAAAGTCTTGGGAGTGAGACTTTTTCTACTCTGAGTTTCCCTTTCTGGTTAAACACAGTCAGTAGCAGCAAGACATTGACAGCCAAGACCAGCAAATGCTGCCCTTTTCTAAGCACGCTTACAGACACTTTTTAAAATGCACAATGCAGAGAGGCTTTCCTTTCCAAATACACCCAGTGCAAATGCCAGGCAAATCGTTTTCAAGCTAGTCTCTTACTACATAAGCTCTTTCAGCAAAGGCAAGATTCTTGTCCCAATCTCTAAGGAACAAACATAGCCTACGTTCCCCAAGCCCTAGCTTACGAATTCCGTTAAAAGTTTTTAAAAACTACAAATAAAAACAACAGACCACTGGGGTTCGTTAAACCATAGCTCCAACAGGATGTCTTCATCTGACAGCCATGAACTAGCATATACAGCCTGTTTCTTTGGGGTGGGTTTGAATGACAGTTCCAAGTCTCAGAAATGAACTTAACTAGGAACATTTAATGTAAGGTGAGGACTTCACAGCTGCTACAAAAGCTAACTCCAGTCCAGGACGCAGCTGTCTAATAAGACATGAGAGTAAATACAAAGAATTCCTTCCACCAACAAGTCTTTTAGGTAGATGGTTTCTATTCTCTTTAGGTTAAAATGACCTAAATCCACTATCAGCAGAATGCCTCTCCATGTAAAAGAAGAAAGTATAACCTAATCAGTGATAGAAGTGGGCATCAAAAGCAACCTAAGAATTCCTAAAATTTTTAGGGATTAAAATAAAGCTAATTTTTTTAAAGAAATGGCACTTTAATTCATCATAGAGCATAATACTAATACACTAGTACTTTTAAATCTCAAAAAATTGCTCAATTTAAGGTTTCTTACAAATTCTGGACTTAGAAAAACCTTTTCATCTGTAACAGTTCACCTTTGAAACAGTCCTTCTCGGCCCTCTCTGCCTCTCCATCTCCCCAACTCCTCTGCATCCCCCCCACCAAAACAAAACAAAACAAACAAACAAAAAAAAACAATACCAATGATGCACTCACAAAAGTCCACAAACTAGAGAGTAGTATTAATATGTCTTTTTTTTCATTTTTATTGTTGTTCACACACAGTTGTCTCCATTTCCCTACCACCACTCCCCCACAACGTAATATGTCTTATTTTAAAAGAGAAAATGTACAACTTACATGTAAAATAGTAGGAAACTGATTCATCAAACTGGAAGCCTGTGCTAGAGCCTTCAAAATTGATTTTCTCTTTTAAAATTTTACACCAACTGAAACTACGTCAAATGGAAATGTTTAAAACTTTAAAGTGAGATGATGGAGGTGATTTTATTCTTTCTCTTTCTAACTTCCTATAATATTTATCTTTTTTATGGTATGTTTTAGTGTGGTAATCAGTGCTGTGAAAATGAGACAATTCTGGCCAACGGCCCTCCTTACACAACTGTGACAGCTACAGAAATCATCCCCACACAAAGCCAACACACAGTGACTCAGAAGTTTGCTTACTTTGAGTTAGGAAATTTATGATCCCCAAGAAAATTAGGATAGCACTACAAGGACCAGAACACAAAGTAGGAAGTACTTAAACTCTTTACCAACTTCTAGGAGAAACGAGATTAGGGCACAAGCTACACTCAGAATCAATTCAAATGTAAATGCTCTGCTTCCTCTTCAACAAAGATAAACTCCCTCAGAGTTAATAGTTTCTCCCTAAGAGATTCATCTCTCTTTTCAATTTAGAGGTATGTTTTAGAGAAAAGGAAGAAACACATGGTGGGGCTTAGAGCGAAAACCTTTTAAATTCTTTGTCATAAAAGCTGCAGAGTAAACTACATTTCCTTTAGTAATCCTTCGAACACTTGTTAAACTTGAGTGCGCTGACAACTTTGCCACTGCAATCCCATTTTGGTTTCTAACAAGTTAAAAAATACTTTGGTTGTAGTAAATTGTATTACCATCTTCCTCAAACACCACGTGAGAATTTATGCTGCCTTCACAAACCATTGAAAAAGACCCTCCCTAGGGAGAAATAACTTTTGGCACACTGCACTGCCAAGCTAAAGTTACAAAAGCAGGATAAACTATCTCTTTCACCATTCATATATTTTCATTCTCATCCCCCCGCATTCCTTCTTCCTCTCTCTCTCTCTGTCTCTCACACACACATCTCAACATGCAAACACAAACACATGCTATGCCCTCTATACGGTGCCAAGTAGGGGCACAGGAACTGTCTTGGAAGACCCTCACTTTAAGCTGATACTCTGGAAAACTTTTAAATTAAGTATGAGTTTTTTTTATATTAACATATATGGACATATATGAACGTGTATGTTCATATGTGATATATATTGTGTGTATGTTATGTACACAAAAAATCTTCATCAAGCATTTCAAAGACTCTATAGTCCTCCAAGCCATGAAAAGCAGTACAGGTGTTATTTTGTGTCAAGAGGCTGAAAGACTAAAAAGTGATGATTTGATATGACAGAAGAAAGAAAAAGAACCAGGCATGTTAATTATTTAGCAGTCAGCATTTTTTAACTCTCACAGCAACCCCAAAAGAAGCATTATCAGACTCGTATTTGCAAATGAGAAAACTCAAAAAGGTGAATAACTTTTCCAAGGTCAGATCCCGTTAGCTGCAGAGCCATACTGCAGACCCAAGTTCAGAGCTCTTTCCACCACACCCACTGCTTCTGCTAGAGGAAAAGATGGGGAATCAGCTTTTAGTGAGATGAATTCCCATGATGCCAGACCACCAGGCAGTTTCCCAGGGGTGGCAGAAAAAGCCTAAAATGCGAGAAGTATGGGCTGCCGGGCCTAGAGTAAAAGCTTCATTGTGCTCTGGAAGTGTGATGGACACTTACTAAATGGAGAGGAAAAGGCATTCCTCGCCCAGTGAGACAAGTGTGAGCACGCCTTCCTTTAAACTTTCATCGTGAGCACATCTGCTCATAGAAAAGGCTAAAAAATATCTTCCAGAAAAATTGCTAGAGAGAAAACTGCATAATTACTCTTGCTTCTAACATAAATGTCCAAGGATTTCCATTAAAAAATAAAATATAGCAAACTGAGAGCCATTCAACCTACTAGAAATGAGGTATTTATCAACAATAAAACTGTAGAAATTAATGAAAGTATTAAGATTCACTGCAATCAAGTAGAATTGTGTCAATGCATTCATTTGTCCCATAAAACTGTACTGAGTGCCTACTATGTACCATACACTGTTCTAGGTGCTGGGGACTTAGCAGTGAGCCAAATAAGCAAAGGTCTCTGCCCCTGTGGAACTGACAGTCAGACTAAGTGTGACAGCATAGGGTCCCCTCAAGCTGATCATGATCTTACTGAAAGTCCCATTTTTTTTTTTAATAAAATGAAAAATGAACCATTCCTCCATGGCTTCACAAATGCTTTGCCTTCTGTCTGGAACGAACCCCCACTCCAGCATGTTTTATACAGCAAGCTAGTAAGAATTTGCTGAGTAGATAAATGTGATAGAAAAACATTTTTCAAAAAAAGGGAGGGGGTTGTAGCAAGGGTCAGTCCTAAATCTCAACTTAAATTGGGTCTAGGTCTGAGCTTCTATCCTGCTGCAGATCCACAGAAACCCAAACAAAACTTGAGTCAACTCAATCTCCATCCAGCAAACACAAGAAATATAGGCTGGCTTGTTCCAGGGTCCACCCCAGGGACTAAGACCTTTAAAAAACTTAAACTGGATTTGCTGGGGCTGCTGGAGGCAAGACAGAAACCTAGTCGAGCCTTCCAAAGGCCCTGGGCCTAGAACTGCCTTAGATCCTTTCCCAGTGCCCTGCTCTCCAATGTGTGGATAGAAAACACCTACACTAGGAACAGTGACACTTCTGATGATCCTCAACTATCCTTAATGATAGTTTAAACTGAGAGGTACTCAGTGCCATTTCTGTGCTTAATTCTTTAATTTTTTTTCATTTAATCTTTGCAATATCACCATGTGATGCTATCTATCATCATTATCCCCATTTTACAGTTTAGGAAACTAAGGCAAAAAGGGGAATTAAGCAATTTGCCCAATATTACACAGGGGTATAAGTTATAAGCAGTAGAGCTGTAATTTGAACCCAGATGGTCTGGTTTTAGAAACCTGCTCTTAATTAGATTTTGCTAAATATATTTCTGAAGATTTGGGGGAGGAGGAGGAGGAAGAACTTTTATTAACAAAATATTTATTATTAGGAAGAGGGGATAAGTTAAATGTTCTGCTTAGATGATTTTCTACTTCACGGAGAGTTACTATGAAAATATTTTTCATTTTGATCTTGGTAGTTAATCTTTCAAAAATACTTTCATCAATTTTCCTTTCATAGTAAATACACCTAACTAACTAATGGAATGCTCTCCTTTCATGTTCTACAAGCCAGTTCCATCATTCTAAGTGAGTACCAGCGATGGTGTCTGCTGAGTACAGAAAACTCGGCTAATATACACCAGGTACTGACCATACTCCAGAAATGGGCTCCTTTAATAAATCTCAGATACCAGCTGATTTTATTCACCTCTGGATCTTCTCACAAGTACATAGTTTAAATTAAAAAATTCTAGTAACTGAGCATTGATCACTGGGTCTTATTTAAGTTTACCTGTGATATGTAAGTGAAGGGGAAAAATATAGTTTTGAAATCATCCATGTGTCCAAAATGTATTTTTCTTGAAGAAATTCGGAATTAATCCTACATTTTCTGAAAGAGAAAATTCATTATTCAATTTTCTTTTCATGAAGAAAGTTACATATATTCATCTATTATACTAGTATTTGAACCCTTTCAAAAAAGGAATTTAAATTAATTCTATATCAGAAAGATTTAATCCCTTAACAAAATCACAGTTGTGGGAAGTTTCATTGTTTACTTTTTGGTTTGAAGCTTAGGGGGTTTTTTTGTTTTTGTTTTTTTCACTGAAGGACAATGTTGAATTAAGTCACCACGAGAATGCCTAATTTGTACCTGTTATCAGTATTAGGCATTTTAATACTTATTGTCTCTAATTTACAGAACAACCTGACAGATAGATATAAGTCCCATTTAAATACTGGGCAAACTGAAATTCAGTTTAAATAACCCTCCCAAGGTCAAACTATTAGTGAGTGATAGAAGAAAACTGATGTCAAACCCTACAGTCTTTCCATTACATTGTTTTTATTACCAATTATCCATGAAAATACTCAATGACATTACAATCTAGACCACAATTCATCTGCATCCATTTTCTCTTCAAATAAGGCTTTGTGATAGCATAATATTCTAATGCCTAAGAACACATTAAAGGTAAGAAAGCTATCTTTAAATGAAACAATTTATTAAAGCTTCCTGCTGGGCAAAGCAAGCTTACAGTGGCATCCTTAGCAGAGCTTTCTTTTCCTAATGAAAGCCTTCGAACCGACTGCATGTTCACAATGTAACATAAAGCAGGGAATGCAAAATGTCTTGTGAAATAATACCAAAAGAAGTTCAAAAGCCAGAATACAAAAACAAACAAACAAAAAAGTCTCCTATGAGTGTAAAAGAGAGGTCTAGGTCCTACTTTATAGAGTTTGCACTCCACTTTCCAGTCTAGCACAGTGCTGAATCTAAAATGATTGCTCAAAGAATAAGTGATTAGAGGACTCGAACAAAAAGTTAGACATAAGATAAGACCTCGGTCATGCAGAAGAATCCTTGGTAAATCAAGCATATAGGGCAGTTTTTGAGAACGCTCCAGACCTACCTTTTTAAGTATTGAAACTTAATCATTTTGGTTGTAAATCATTCCAAACTAGATTATACACCTCCATGTTTTTGACAACAACACTGAACAAAACATTTTTTTGATGACTGCAGTGGACATCTGTTTTGGCTGTCTAGTATCCATTCTTCCTTTTCCTGGTAACAGCAACAGATTTTCCTCTGAGGAACAACCCTGCCCATTCTCAGGCTATAAAATCCAGATGGCGCTGAAGAGCCCCCATACACATCCTCCCTCATCCTCAATTGACACCTCAGAGCCACCCAATTCAGAATCATGGTGACTGGTTCACAGACTGGCCTGTGACCCAAATGGGACCTAGTACAATTACCCTTGGGTATTGCTCAAAATAATGTGAGACACTCTTTCCCCACTTGGGTGATTGAAGTGGTAGATTATAAGCCTGGATGTCCTAGCAGCCATCTCTTTGCCATTGTTTAAGGAGCACTTGCCCAGAAATGAACCCAACACAGAAGACAGAAAACTGAGACAGAAAGAGATGACAAATCGCTGAAAATATAAATAGAACAACTTGATCCAGCAAAACCCAAAGTCAGGTTTATCACTACATTGCTCCATACTGACAGCCAATAAATTCCCTTTTTCACTCAAGCCAGATTTCACTGGGCTTCTTTCAGTTACAACAACAAAAAAAATCATGATTAATACAATGATTTAATGTCATCAACATGATCAGTAACTATGCTGAGCAATACAATACAGAAAAATCCTCAGGGCAAACTGAAGCCCATAGGGTATAAGCTAAGGGCTTTCCCATGAATAAAGGATTTAAGCTTGAATGCATGGATTCTGAAAAATCTACTTTAGCTAATTTTACTTTCCACTTTTCAACTGTTAGCTTGAGAACAATTGTTGAACAGCAGAGTTCTACACAGATGTGAACCCTTGCCTTACACAAAAATAGTAACTTAAAATAATAGCTACTTCAATACAGATCTAACAAAAATATATGCAAGAACTATATGAGAACCACAAAACTCTAATAAATAAGATCAAAGAAATAAATAAATGCAGAGACATTCTATGTTCATAGATAAGACAACTCAATATGGTTAATATGTCAGTTCTTCACAACTTGATCCACAGATTAAATGCAATTACAATCAAAATACCAGTAAGTTATTTTGTGGATACTGACAAATTGATTCTAAAGTTTATACTTTTAGAGAGCAAAAGACCCAGAATAGTCAACACACTATTGAAGGAGAACAATATCAAAGGACTAATACTAACAGACTTCAAGAATTACTATGAAGCTACAGGAACCAAACCAGGAGGGTACATACAGGTGAAAGAACAGACAATGTATCAAAAGAAGGCCTGGAGATAGACCCACATAAATACAGTCAACTAATCTTTGCCAAATGAGCAAAGGCAATACAACAGAGCAAAGACAGTCTTTTCAACCAACAGTACTGGAAAAAGTGGACATCCACATGCAAAAAACTGAATCTAGACACAGACCTTCCTTACATCTTCATAAAAATTAATTCCAAATGGATCATAAATTGAAATGTAAAACACAAAACTATAAAACACCTAGATGAGCCCTGGCTGGTGTGGCTCAGTGGACTGAGTGACATACTGTGAATGAAGGGTCACCAGTTCAATTCCCAGTCAGGGCATATGCCTGGGTTGCAGGCCAGATCTCCAATAGGGGGAGCACAAGAGTCAACTATGCATTGATGTTCCTCTCTCTCCATTTCTTCCTCCCTTACCCTCTCTCTAAAGTTAAATGAATAAAACCATTTTTTAAAAAAAAATCCTAGATGGTAACATAGGAAAAAACCTAGATGACCTAGGGCAGCAGTCCCCAACCTTTTTGGCACCAGGGACTGGTTTTGTGGAAGACAATTTTTCTACACACCAGGGTGGAGGGGATGGTTTTCAGATGATTCAAGTGTTTTACATTCAAGCTCACCTTCTGCTGTGCGGCCCAGTTCCTAACAGGCCCAGACCAGTACTGGTCGATGGCCTGGAGGTTGGGGACACTTGACCTAGGGTATAGCGATGGCTTTTCAGATACAACACCACAGGCATGATCCATGAAAGAAATAACTGATAAGCTAGACATCATTAAAGTTAAAAACTTGATAAAGACAATGTCAAGAGAAAGAAAGGACAAGCCACAGACTTGGAGAAATTACCTGCAAAAGATACTTAATAAAAGGCTGCTATCCAAAATATGTAAAGAACTCTTAAAACTCAACAGTAAGTAAACAAACAGCTCAATTTAAAAAATGGGCCAGCCCTGGCTGGTGTAGCTCAGTGGATTGAGAGCTGGCCTGAAAACCAAAGGGCGACTGGTTTGATTCCCAGTCAGGACACATGTCTGGGTTGCAGGCCAGGTCCCTAGTGGGGGCCACATGAGATACAACCACACATTGATGTTTCCTTCTCTCCCTCCCTTCCCCTCTCTGACAATAAATAAAATCTTTCCAAAAAAATAGGCCAAACACCTTAACTGATACCTCATTAAAGAAGATATACTTCTCATTGTATAAGAAGCACTTGCCCAAAGAAGATGGAAAATAAGCATATGAAAAAATACTCCACACTGCATGTCATCAGGAAGGTACAAACTTAAAAAAGCAGATACCATTACACACCTCTTAGAATGGCCAAAATCCAAAACACAGACAACACCAAATGCTGGTGCAGATATGGAGCAATAGGAACTCTCCTGCCCTGGGTGGAGGGAATGCAAAATGATGCGGACACTTTGGGAGATGGTTTGACAGCTTCTTACAAAACTATACATACTTATCATGGTGTCCAGCAATCATGCTCCTCGGCATTTACCTGAGTTGAAAACTTATGGCCATACAAAAACCTGCACACAGATGTTTATGGAAGTTTTATTCATAAGTGCCAAATCTTGGAAGCAACCCATATTACCTTCAGTAGGTGAGTGGATAAATTATGGCATATGCAGACAATGGAATGCTATTTAGTACTAAAAAGAAATGAGCTATCAAGCCATGAAAATACACAAAGGAGCCTTAAATGCATATTGCTAGGTGAAAGAAGCCATCTGAGAAAGTTACACATGGTATGATTCCACCTGTTCTGGAAAGGGCAGAACTATGGAGACAATAAAAACATCAGTAGTTGGCAGGGGATCAGAGGGCATGAAGGAATGAATAGGCAGAGCGCAGAGGACTTTCAGGGCAGTGAAAACACTCTGTGGGATACAATAATGATGAATACATGTCACTACACATTTGTCTGAACCCTAGAATATACAACACCAAGAGCGAACTGTGACATAAATAATGAACTTTGGGTGCAGGTTCATCAGTTGTAATAAATGTACTACTCTGGTGGGGGATGTTGATACGAGGAAAGGTTGTTCATGTGTGGGGCAAGGAGTATATGAAAAATCTCTGTATCTTCCTCTCAATTTTATTGTAAACCAGAAACTTCTCTAAAAAAATTAAATCTTTAAAACAAACGATAAATAACAACAGCTCCCATTTACTAAGTAAGAACTTCCCACATCGTCCCATGCACTGTGCATTCCCATTTAATCCTTTCAAATGAATGAAGTAGGTACTATTAGGACCCTCATTTTTTAAAAAATACTTTATTTATTTATTTTTAGAGATGGGGAGGGAGGGAGGAAGAGAGGGAGAGAAACATCAATGTGTGGTTGCCTCTTGTGTGCCCCCCACTGGGGACCTGGCCTGCAGCCCAGGCATGTGCCCTGACTGGGAATCAAACCAATGATCCTTTGGTTCGCAGGCCAGCACTCAATCCACTAAGCCACACCAGCCAGGCAGGGCCCCCATTTTATAGTTAAGAAAATGAGGTTCTGAGCTTGGCATTTTGAGGGAATAATTTTTTTTCATACAACAAACCTGCTGCTCACATGCACTGTTTATCATTTAGTAGATCAACAGTCCACCAAGAAGGCCTGAGGCTTAACACTGTGAACCACAAACAGAGCGAGAAGAACCACACTGTTATGAATTACCAAAAATTTTGACACTTTCCTATACTGTAATTTACATTCAGATGGCCCCTAAATTTCACACTTTAGGAACAGGAAGAAAAGTTTGCTGTGATTTATTATATTATTATTGAAAAGAAATAAGACCATAAATTTAGTTAATAACCTCTAAAAATATTTTAATCTGAAGTAAAATTACTCTCAAAAGGACATTTTGCTCCCTCCACTCCACTTCTAAAGAGACAGCATAAATTATTGTTTTATTTTTAAAGTCAATTTTAAAAATTAATAATGTTAAGCATCCACTGTGATCATGATTTAGGCAAAGCTCTTAGAATGTGAGTCCTGTGAACTAAGCAGGGGGGGCGGGAATGAGGGTGGGAGGGGCTGCAGGGCAGAGGGGAATAAGTGGGGGGAATGGGACAACTGTAATAGCATAATCAATAAAATATATTAAAAAAAAAAAAAGAATGTGAGTCCTGTAAAGTGATAGCTAAAGTTCAGAATAGCAAATCTGGCTCTCAATATCTTAAATTGGACAAAACTCAGTTTTCTTCATGATACTGCCAATATAGAAATGTGAACAGATATTTAAGAGAGATTTGAAAGCCAAGTTTTTTTTTTTAAGATTACTGCTTACCACTAAGCTGAAAATCTCAGCTATCCCAGAGCACCACGTCTAGAGCAATCCTTTCACAGAGTTCTGACAACAGTTTCTCAATTTGACTATGCACTTTTTATAAAGTGGCTATTGGACTCATGTATTAAAAACACTGGGATGGGAGCTGACACAGGAGGAAGCTGGTTTGCCAAACAGCCTTGAGAACCTGATGCTGCCACTCTCCCAGTGCTAAGCGGCTGGCCAAGAACAGTGCCCACAGCAGGCTCAGAGATGCCAGCTGGAATGAGACACTTGTGTTTGAAATGCATTCCAGAGTTTCAGCATGGCCAGTACCATCTGATCATGAGACTGGGCAGGCTCATCCCTCTTGCAAGAGCACCCTCTTCCGAGACCTTCAGTCAGACAGACTAAAATCTGCTTTGGGAGTTTTCACAACTTGAGATGGCTACATGGGCTGTAAAAAAAAATAAAAAATTGAGAACAAAGTAGGTCAAAGATCTATACAAAATGATCCAACTTCTTTTTAAAGCATTAAAATCACATACCTAAATAGCAAGCATCACAAAGATGTTCACTGGCTTATTTACAACAGGAAAAATGTGGAAGCAATCTAAAGATCCAATTATAAGTAAATATAGCTCATAAACATGATATAAAATCTGTAGCAACTGAAATGACTTTTACAAAGCTATATTAATAATTTTAGGAGAAACAATAATTAATTTGGAGAGAAACAAGAAAAATATACACATACAGCAGGAGTTTGAGAGAAAAGTTTATATATTTTATTTACACACACACACAGAAGACTACAAGGAAGTAAATACACCAGAATATTAATAGTAGTTATTACTGAGTGATGATTTTCTCTTAATTTTTATGAAATTTTATACATACTCAAAATCTAATCAGAAAGCAAGCTACTAAAAATTTAAAAATAGAAAAAACACACCAAGATAATCTGCCCATATGTACTCAAATAGCTTGAGAAAATTTTTAGTATTTTTTTAAATTTACAATGAGAACCTAACATACCACAGTACAAGAAAAATTGTAAGAATGGAACTCCAACAGAAGTTTATAGAACAAAATGTATACTAATTCCCCCAATTAAAGACCCGTAAAGTAGTTTCAGTGCTTTCTAACCCACCTTCTCACAGCAGGGAATTAATCCCTCTGGGGGATGCAAACAAACTTCAAAGAGAAGATTATGCCCAGACACTAGTACTGTATAGTGTAAGGTTTATACCTAAGTTTGCTCAGATACTTGGGCAGAGATCAGAGATGCAAGTCCAAGGAACAAAGACCAATTTTAAGGCAGATTTATTTGCAATCCTTTAAAATGACAAAAATAATGCATTAAATAGTAGCAGGAAAAGGCAAATATGATAAGTTTTATTAAAAACAAATAAGAAGGTTGTAGAAGCAGACAAAAGATTACCTAACATCAAATACTGACAGCTTATTCACTGTTAACAGCAGCTAGGAAATCTTACAAATTCTCAAAGAAAGTAAGTAGCATCATGAGTTCAATTTATGTACCCAAATCTTATTTTTACAATGTTTGGAAGGTATCCCCTTCAATGTCATAGGCCTGGGGGCAATGTCTAAGCAGAAGGGACAGACCACAGGCCCCTCCCATGGATTTCATGAAATGACCTTCAGAGCACAAAACACATGAGAGTTTACAAAAGTTTACAAAAGACACCTACAGTAGCACAGACATTAAGTTATCAATGGGGAAAAAACTGTCTTTAAAGTCTACTGATATTTCTCATTGGCCTTTCTCACACGTCATCTTTTTATTGTGAGGTAATTTTTTAGGTATGATTTAGAAGTATGTGATCATTTTATAAAAATATGTTTCAAGTAGAGGAGTAGCATATCTTAGTAATTTAGTTTTAATTAGTTTCCCAATTTTAAAAAATCATGAATAAGAAATCTAATTTAGAGTTTAACTTTTCTGGATATTAATCATCTAATAGAAAACTAAAGTCCTTGAGAGATTAGAAACCTAAATGTGAATGGCAAAACTATAAATTTCTTAGACGAAAGTGAAGTATTTTCATATCTGTAAGGTAGAAAATATTGATAAATTATATTATATTAAAATCACTGTTTTGATCAAAGGTACCCTAAGGAGATCAAAAGACAAACCATAGAGTGGGAAAAGATATTTGTAACATACACAAGCAGATAATTAATATCTATAATATATAAATAATTTCTTATAAATCAATAAGGAAAAGGTAGAAAACTCAATTTAAAAAATGAGCAAGAGATTTGAACAGGGTTTTAAAAATGGAAGCTGAATAAAATGCCAATACACATACAGAAGGTGCTCAATCACATTAGCCATCAGGAAAATGCAAATCAAAACAAGGATATACTATTACACAACCATTGGGTTGGGGAGGAAATGCCCAATTTTACCAAGGACTGATGAAGTTGCACAGCAATAAGGACCACCAAATGTTGAAGGAAGTGCAGACAAACAAAACCAATTCTAAAAAACTTTATCATGGTCCAGTCACCAAGTATCCTATGGAAGTATGTTTACGTGAACCAGGATTCACGCATAAGAAGAAGCACAACAACATTACTTGCAATAGCCAAAAACTGTGAACAACTTCAAAGGTTTTCAACAGCAGAATGAACACATAAGCTGGGATGTAATCCCTCAGTGTGCTACGCTGCAATGAAAATGAATGACTGCAGCTACACAAAACATGGAGAACCCTTAAAATATCATCTTGAGCAAAAAAGCACCAAAACTACATGTAAAATAATTCTATTTCTATAAAATTCAGAAACAGGCACTATTAAATGTATTAAAACTACAAGAAGAACAAAGAAATGATTGTCGTAAGAGTCAGGAGAGTCTTACCTCTGGAGAAAGAAAGGGATCTCTGGGGAGCTGGCCAAACCCATTTCTAACATTTACAGCCAAGAGTACAAATCAAGGCCCATATACCGATATGTCTAAATATTTAGGAGACATGAAACAAGCTTACGAACTATGAAATAAAATATGCTCTTACCCTCCTATCATGACAAATATGTCTTTATCTGCCTAGAAGAACAAATTTATACTGAAAATTGTTGGATTCCTTAGAGTTCCATGCGGAAACCTGATTGCGTAGAGAAAACTGGCCACTGGCACACTGCCCACAGCACCCTTCTCCATCCCATGTTGCCAAGGACCACACACACAAGCATGCAGTCACCTCCATTCACAAGCCCAAGCTCCAGTCCATACCCTATTCCTACAAACAGCCACCCACAGGCCATCCCTTGGGCTTAGGGTCTGTCTATACACCAGCAGCTCAGTCTACCCTGAGAAAGATGGAGCCTCGGAAGAGACTCACACAGGCTCTGGAAATAAGCTCCGGACCATTTGGGCACGAAATTGTGAGGTCCCAGGTACTCAAAGCATAGTCTAACATGACTATGTTCAGGCTCCAAGTGGGCATGTCCCATAGGCCCCAGAGACTCCTTGTCCCATGGAAGAGGGCCAAAGCAGGGAGCTCTAAAGCATAGAGCAAGGGCAGTAATCCCTCTCACAAGAAAGAGTATTTCCTTATAATCAGGCAATATTATATTTCTTAACCTGGACAGTAGTAACATGGGTGCTCACTTTACAATTATTTGTTAAACTGTACATAAAAGTTTTATGCACTTTCCCACAAACAGTGGGACCAACACCATGTGCCTATTGATATGATAAACAATATCATGTTTTAGATATTCTTGCCAAAAATCCATAACCTGAATCTAATCATTGGAACATAATCAGATCCAATCCATGGACTTTCTGAAAATCAACAAAACTAATTTCTTGAAAAATATGTCATAAAGGTAAAGAAGAATCACAGAACTATTGCATACTGAAAGAAACTAAATAGACGTCAAACTAAACAGAGTCCGTGATCCTGAATCGGACTGTGGGTGGGAGCGGGGAATGCTATCAAGGGCACTCCTGGGACCAGTGATTAAATTTAAACATGTACAACTGACATTACATCAATGTTAAATTCTCTTAATCTCAGTAAGTGTACTAGAGTTATGTAAGAAAATGTCTTTATTCTTAGGAGATATATTCTGAAGAATTTAGGGGTGAAGCGTCACAACTGTCTGCAATTTATTCTCAAGTAGTTCAGCAAAAATTGTATGTATATGCATGTAGAGTGAAGCAAATATGGACAAAAAGTAACAATTGATAAATCTAAGGAAAAGGTATATGCACTTGACTATCCTTGTAACTTTTATCTTTTAAAATGCTTTCAAAATAAAAAGGTTTTTTAAAAACTATGCTAAAGAGTTCCATAAGAAAGGAGTTGCCTGCAGGAGCGGGAGAAGAACCAGATGACTGGGATAAGAGGACAGGACAAGACTTTTCATTCTGTTCATTCTTCCATCTTACTTGTACTTTTCAAATTTTGCTCATATTCCCCCCAAAGTTTCATTTTAACTTTGGAAGGGAAGTCCTAGAACATTGAAAGGGGAAACATTAGCAAATATAGACATAAGCCAAATGTTTGTCCTTAAATGTCTCCATCAAATCACAGCCACCATCAAATGGTTACTCTGTGAGGTGAGCCCTCAGAAGTGCTGCTGCTCATGTACACACCGTACACACCAGGTCACCCTTCCCAATGGCTTGCGCAGTAAGAGGCATAACTTACCATGGATGTTAAATTCTACTTCTAGAACAACCATACACTGGTAACATGTTTCACAGCCTTTGTTAGATAATCCAGGAAGTGGAGCACACACAGTTATCTCACTTTTTCTATTAGGGGAAATTCATTCATTTTAATAAGCATTGACGATGTTGTGCAAAGCCCTGAAGATGACGTAGAAAGATGTATATATCATGGTCATTGTCTTCAAGAAGAGAGTGGAAGAGAACTTGAACCACACAGTAGTTACATGATCTTGGTAAGTTATCTGGCCTCTCTGAGAGTCTGTTTTCTCATAGGTGTAATGAAGATGTCACCCAACTATCTTTAACGGCTGTATTGTAAGGACGGACTACATATGTCAACCAAGCATGTAGGACAAGACAAACTCAATAAGGTAGCTATTTTTATGAGTATTACAATCTAACTAAATAATGAAATAGTAAATATGGCCAAGGTTGTATAGCCAATTATGGGTATGACTACCACTGAAATCCTAATTACTACAAGTATCTAGTCCAGGTAAATTCACTCCCCTAAACACCAAATAATATATGCAGCTGTTAGTATGTGTGGACCAAAAGCTACTCCCTAACATAACTTTGGCAAATGCATCACTCTTTGAGGCACCAAGAAAAAAAAAAAAACACTGGGTCAGTGGTTGTTTTTCCTCAACAACCAAGAAGGATTTTAGGTCAAGAAGTGATACACTCAGCCTGCACAAGATACTCTAACCTTATCTAGGACCCTGTCATCCAGGAATACATGTCCGAATTAGTCCAAAAGCTAAAGCCAGAGGAGGTTGTTTCCTTCAAATAATTTCCAATTATTTTACCAGCATACAAATATACTAAATTAAATTTCAAACATCTTCCAATTTAGTAATGGAGAGTTCCCTTATTATTATCTTATATCCCTTAATATGTATTTATATATGTAATTCCTTACATTATTTTATAACCTAATTCTCAGCCATCCTCATTAGCAAGATGACAATATTTCCTACTAAATAGATGACTTCCAGGTATCTGTGAAAGGTACAAGCCAAAACCCAATTATAACAATGAATAAAGATATACTCCACGCCCATTATGGCATTGACTCTTAAATTGACTCATACTGTACGTATGATGATGTGGGCACAAATAAAAGGGAAAGACACTTAAACATACTTAAAGGTAAATAGAAGTTTAGAATATTCACATATTATCCTATGTGCACAGCTAGCTCATACAATAAATATGCCATATCATAAATGAGCATGCAAATACCTGAAAGAGTGCCACCGACTATCCTAGGATAGGCCACTTCAACATACACTTCAAACGTGGTCTCTGGGTTTTGCCTACAAAAGAAACAGATCATGATTACTGACAAGGATTGAGGCAGCATAGTTTACTGAATCTAAGATGCCATTAGAACATGTGAGCTATGGTATAAAGCACACCTTGATTAAAATCATTAGCTCCACAACTTAATGGTTGTGGAATCTTGGACAAGTTATTGAGCCACGCCTACCTAATCTATAAAAGGAATACGACTGACCAAAAAATTATTGTGAAACTTAAAACACACACACACAAACTGGGTACAATGTCTGGCCAGTAATTGGCCAGTCATTATTACAATTTTACAGGTGTCACATTTCCAATTAACACAGCTGGATCTCCAAAGCTTTAGGTAGAATTTTGAGGAAACTCAAAGCAAGGCGACACTAGCACAAAATAGCCTTCTCCCTCATATTCCAGGATAAAATATTCACAGGATGAAGTTAACTTGCTCATTTCCAGGTTTAAGACTAAAACAAGAGAAACAGTGTCCTGTCTCACTAGGCTGTTATGAGACAGGATCCCAATCTAAATGTAAGACTGTTCCCACACAGGGGCTTCACCTGTACTGGCAATTGCAAGTATATGAATGTTCATTATTATATCCTTTTACCTTTTTATGTCATAAATATTTCATAATAAGTTTTTAAAAGATCACAGTGCTAACAGAATGTTAACAGTTAATTCCAAGTGATGAGAACATCGGGGTTATATTATTGTTGCATTTTCTCTTTCTCTTTGATTCTAAAACTACAATAAAAAGATATTATTTCCAGATTGAATGAAAATCATTCAACAGAAGAAAATGTTATACTTGCAAATGTCTATAACTGAATTCTATTTTAAACCTAACAACAAAGCTCAGAGAAGAAACTCTGAGCTGCCTAATCAAATGTAAGACTTAATTTCAATGAAATAAATCCTTTGAATTTACCCAGTAGATTCCACTCTTCAAAATAACTATTCTTTATCTCATTTCATCCTTATTATAATCCCTCGAGGTAGGGGCACTGGGCATTATCATCACCATACAGGTGAGGAACCTGAGGCAGAGCTCCTAAGTGACTTGCAGGTGGTCCCACAGCTAGCTAGAAATGTAGCCAAGAACCAGAATTCACACCTCCTAGCACTCAAATTCTGTTTCATTGATTCCAGGATGAACTTTTTTCCCCCTCCATTTTCACATTTCTTACAATCTATTGCATCTTAAAATTCTACATGGCAGCTTTTTTTTTCTTCCTTGATAATACATATAATAACAGTGCATCTTATAAATAATGGCATCTTAGATTCAATAAAATATGGTAATACTTCCTCTAGTCCCTTAGCAGTAGAAAGAAAAGTGTGTGTTTTTTCAATCAGGGATCTAGTTATTTCTCTTGTGAAGGATCATTCCTTCACTGAATAGAAACTTGGGTTTTTGCTTTAAGTAAGAACCTGCAGCTGAAAAGAGTTAGCTGCTCTAAAATTCAAGGTTCTTAAATATACCTTGTCAAATATAAGTTAAATGTCAAAATTAAATCTGATATAAATATCAGATACTCTGATTAGACACTAAATCAGAGTACCTTACTTAAAAATAAATAAATAAAATAAAGTAAATTGAAATTTTGAAAGTCTTGAAAAAAATTTTGTCCTCTTTTTTTTCCTGTCAGAAATACAAAAAGACCTACAAAGTCAACACCTTTGGCCACCAAACATTTGTGGAAAATACCATGTGGAAACATCCTTTTCCTTCAAGTGACCTCAAAGAACAGTGTTTGATGAACAAAAAGGAATGTTCCAAGGTCATCTGAAGAACATCAGGAAGATTCCTTCTAAAACCTAAATAAATCTTTTTTAAGTCTATTTTGCAACTGGCTGAATTTCATTCCTCTAGATTAAGATAACGGCTTTTAAGATGTCTACAGGACCCTAGGACTCCATAAAGTTTCTTTAGAGCTTTCACACATTTTATACCAAAATTTCCATTTTTATTTCTCCCCATCTATTTTTTAAATATTTTATTTATTTATTTTTAGAGAAGGGAAGGGAGGAAGAAAGAGAGGGAAAGAAACATCAATGTGTGGTTGCCTCTTGAGCACCCCTAACTGGGGACCTGGCCCGCAACCCCAGGCATGTGCCCTGAGTGGGAATCAACCCAGCAACCCTTTGGTTCGCAGGCTGGCACTAAATCCACTGACCCACTCCAGCCACGGCTATTTCTCCCCCATTAAAAAAAAAAATTGAAATATAAACATGAGCATGGAAAAGTGTTACATACCAAATTTTTAAACCCTGGAGTTCCAACACATTAACTTATGCCACTAAGTTAAGGTGACCACGCAGACCTGCTGTCTAAGACCACTGTCTCCACTCATTGTCTTTGCTCCTCCTATAACACACTTCAACCAGGCTGCTGAGCCCACCACGTCACTTAAACAACTTGTCACAATCACCAATGACCTTCACATTGCTAAAATGGTGCTTGTCTCACTCATCCTCTCAGCAGCATTTGATACAGTAAACTGACTTGCCTTCCTTCTTGAAACACTTTCTTTACTTGCCTTCCAGAATGTCACTTCTGTTAGTATTCTTCGTACATTATTGGCTGTTCCTTTGCTAATTCCTTCTCATGTAAACTCTCCTACCCTGGAGCTTAGGCCTGAACCTCTCCCTACCCACTCATTACTTAAATGATCTCATTCAGTCTCTTGGTTTTAATTACACAAATGCTGACAAGCCCCGAAGTCATGTCTCCAATCTGCCTTCTTCCCTGACTCCAAATGCCTACTCAGCATCTCCACTTGGATATCTATAAAGCACTTCTAATTTTCTCCCTCAAACCTGCAACTCCTGAAATCCACTAGTTATTCAGACCAAAAAACTTGGTGTCATCCTTAACTCCCTTTGTTTCACATGCCATGGTCATTTCCATACCGCGATCAACAATCAGCAAATTCTGTTGACTTGATCATCAAAACGTACCCAGAACCTCATTGCTGGTCGGCATCCCCAACCCTACCATCTTTGACAGACCACCATCACTACACCTCTATTACTGCAGTACTCTCCTGACTGGTCTCCCTGCTTCTTCCTTTGCCCTGCAACAGTCAGACTTCAACTCTTCGTGGTCAGTAATCCTTTTATTCTAAAGGTCAGGTTGTGTCAGTCTTCTGCTCAAAACCTCCCCAAAGCTTCCCATGCCACTCAAAGTCAAAGTCTGAGTTCTAGAAATAGACGGCGGTGATGGTTATATGACAGTATGAATGTATTTAACATCAGTGAACAGTACACTGAGAAGTGGTTAAGATGGAAAACTGTATATTATGTATTTTACCACAATTCTAAAAGAAACTGAGAAGGTAAAAAAAGCAGTCCTTACCAGGTCCCACATGATCTGGTCTTTGCCTGTCTCTGCAATTGCACTTTACAGCTTCTCTCCCCTTGCTCACTGCATTCCAGCCACACTGGCCTCTCTGCTCCTCAAACACACCGCACTCATCTGTATCTTAAAGTCCTTTGCACTGATACTCATACAGGGGGCCCTTCCTGTCATCCAAAACTCGGTTTATATTTGACCTCCTCAGAAAGGCCTTCCTCAACATACTCTCTACCATCTAATTTTAACTCTCCACATCTACCGATCACAACCGTGTTTCTTGTCATCACCCTCCTCTACAGGTAAACTGCAGAAGAGCAGGGACTTTGTCTATTATGCCCATTAGCGTTTCCTTAACAGTGCCTGGCACATAGCCAGAATCAAGTAAGTACTGAGAAGAAATAAAGAAAGCACAAACTAGCCTTCCTGGGATGTAACAGATTTCAATAAATGATAGAAGTACACACTTCTGTGATTCTCAAGTTTTAACAAGTTAAAGGACAGATTTCCAGCCCCACCTCCAGAGTTTCTGGGGTTGAACCCAAGAATTAGCATGTCTAACAAGTACCCAGGTAATACTTATGCAGCTGGACTAGTAATCACACTTTCAGAACCACTGACCTGGTTAAATGGAATTCTTCTTCCAAATAACTTAGTGCATACAATGTAAAATAAACATAGGTTATACCTCAATAATCAATCATTATAACAGTTTCTTACTCAGTTCAAATAGCTGCCAGAGCTTTATTACATGGAGCCAAAGATTATGACAGTCTCTTTTAAAAGGAAAAATAAACATGAAAAGCTGACCAAAACACTAAGAACAAATCAGACTATAATTATAACTTATAGTCACGCTCATCCATGATTGTTTACATGTTGCCTTATGGAAGGAGTGGTGACTAATGTTGTGACAAGTTACATAACATACCAACAAATACACAAAAGTTATTTTAAGGGCCAGTGAAGCCAATGCAGATGGAAGTATTTTCTACTTCTCTGCAAATCAAAATAAAAATTTAAAAGTGCATCCTCTAAATGCAAATGGCCAAGCAGCTCTTACTTAATATTTTCATTAAGTTCTGTAAACAATTAAGGCTATAACAATTTCCAGAGAATCTCTGGGACTACCCTGAGACTGCTTACATCTTCCATTACTCTTCAAGATGCTCAATATTTTTAACTACTTGACTAAAGGAACTGAAATCCTTTTTCTGTCCTATTAACACTCACTGCTATTTCAGTACATGGAATGATGCTGAGAGTACCATATTCAGAGCCAATTTTCCAATATGGACCCAAGTTTTCCCAGAACACTTGATGCTATATCTTAACATATTACCATGGAAATGTCCTGGTTCTGCCATAATATCCCATTATTAATTGCCTTACACTCCTATACTTCCACAATGTGGAACCCTGCCCACCTGCCAGGCATCTTTTGTTTGCCACCCACACTCACCTCCTGCAGTTTTGCACCCTAAGATCCAGTCAGAACTAGCTGTAGCCCTCTGAACAAACCATGCTCTGCAATAAGAACATCATTACCATATTATGACTACTAGTTGCTGTTTCCTATGTACAGGGCATGATCCTAAGCACTTTAAATGCATTACTTCAGTTATTCTTCAACAACTGTGTAAGTATTACCCCCAGTTCAGAGATGAGGACACAAACTCAGAGGATAAATTGGCCAAAGTCAAAGCAAGAAAGTAGCAGAATCAGCACGGATCATCCAAAAGCACTAACCACTTGCTATGCTATTGTACATTTTTCATCTGCTCTTCTGAAAAAAAAAAAAATCTTTCTGATCTTTTTAACTTAACAAAGGCATTCATCAAGCCTCAGCTTGGGCATTTCCTCCTCTCTGGGAAACCTTCTCAATCCCCCTCACTAGTAGCCCAGGTTGGGTTAAGTGCCCCTTTACACTCCAGGGCACCCTGTACTTCCTCACTCTTGCAGCTCTTACCACAGTAAACCCTTATACAATTACAATTACCTGGGGAGCTTTTAAAAGTCCTGATACCCAGGCCATAGCCCAGAACAGTTAAACCAGAATCTCCAGGCACTGGCTGTTTTTCCTCCCCAACTTACTGTAATGTGCAGCCAAGGTGGAGAACCACCAGTGGACCTCTATTAAATATCTGTCCTCCCACTAGACTGGCAGCTCCTTGAGGTCACCAAGTGTCTTATAAGCCCAGTTTCACACCAGTACAGTAAGTGTTTGATGAATGGATTTTCCTCTAATGTCTGATGATGTAGTTTCCAGCTCCAGTAACTGCTCCTCCTCCTCTGACAAAAGTAATTTGCTGAATACACACCACTGTTACTCTTGAAAGAAGTTTTCCTTTGTAGTCAAAGGTATGAATAAGTCACACCTGCTCACAACAGCTTCGGCCCTTAAACATAGAAAAATGACACACAAACAGCTAAAATGTGTTTGAAAGAAGGGAGGTCTGCTTACTTCTGGGAAAATCAAGCCTGAAAGTAAGCCAAGAAAGGGTTTCTATTCAATACCACTCTTCTGAACACAATTCTCAGTGATTCACTGGAAGGGCCGAGCTCAGTGCTCTGGGCCATGTTCTCAGAATGATTAAGTACACTCAGCTCAAGTCAAGAACAGACAAAAGCTTTGACAATATTCCGACAGCAGGAAAGCTTAATGGTTTTGGGTTGGTTTTTTTTTTGTTTTTTTTTTTAAGAACATCATGCTACTGATCATACTGCTGGATCATCAGCTTGCAATTAGGATCTGTTTTTCTTCAATTACAACATATTATGAGATTAGGAGAAAAATGTAACACTCAGTCTTCACAAAACAAATCTTTGCTGTATATGGTAACCAGGCCATAATGCTAGGCCCTCCTCCCCTTTAAGAGTTACTTAGAGCTAGAGCCTGAAGCACTCAGTGTTAGGACCCCTTTCTCGTTTCACAGCAGTCAAATCTCCAAACCAGCTAGTATTCATCGAGGAAAATAGCAACCTATTCTCTACAGACTAGAGGAATGATTTGACTTCAGTACACTGTTTCTTTAATTACAAACTTATATGCTGAGGGGCTGAGGTATAATATTTCAAAATCCACACCAATTGAACTGTCTTAAAGTTGACAACAGTCAAAAGAAACTGTATATACTTCAGAACATGCTAGCAAACATCACCTAATAAACATTGATTTCTTTAAGCTAGACAAACAAGCAAAAAGGTAGTGTTAATATTTCCAACAAGTCTCCATTTGTTTCAGTGGACTCCAAAATTAAAGCCCTTTTTCCAGCTTGAAAATGCTGTATCAAAGGGTGCTTTCTAACCCATAACAAGTTAACACCTCTGTAGAAGAATGCAGTCATTGTTGAAACTTGTTAGAAAATTATTAACTTAGTTGTGTAATTATACAAACAAGTTGTTTCAAGATTTTACACTTCGCTTTTCATTTCTAATAATGCTCTCAGGATCATATTAATAAAGACACACAGAGACTGCTGTGAGAGGAGTTACAAAGTTTTTTACCTTTCCACATATCCCTATGAAAGATCCTTATGCCACAATGTGCAAAACAAGTGCACTGGAGAAGTTTAGCTGCATTCCAAGCAGGAAAACAGCCTGCACACCCTAAGCAATGTGCAGCAACCCACACAGTTTTAAGAAATTCTCTACCAAAGGTAAAATCTAGACTCTTCAACCACATTAATAACACTTTCAAAGATCATATCTATTTTCATTACCAATAAAGTTTGTCCTTAAAAAAGTATTTAAAAGCCTCCCCTTTCCTAACTTTTCCTCTGCTCCTACTGAAAATTTAGTCCTAAATTGGTCAGAGCAAGGCGATGCACACACTGGCGATGACCCAGTGTGGAGTGTCAGAGCCCGGGCAGGAGGAGGAAATGCCCCTACAAAGGAGCAACCTGACAAGGAATGTCAGAATATGAGCAGGGTAGGAGTACATCTGGCTGAGGGGTGGCCTGGCGATATGATGTCAAATCTAAGTGAATGAGGAAGTCATCCCCTCCGAGGAAGCAGCCTAGCATCAGGAGCCAGAGCTCAAGTGGGGTGAGAGGGGCGTTCACACACAGGATGGCCAGGCCTGAGATGATGGACCACAAGCGGGGTAAGAAGGGAGCCCAAGAGGGTGAAGAGCACGTCCAAGCACAAGGACACCCCAGAGTCTAGTGTGGAAGCCCAGACCGGAGTAAGGAAGCTGACCATGTCCTGGGGTTGAAGGAGGCTTGACTAGCATGACAGAAGTCAGAGTCCAAGCTGAGTGAGTAAGGCATCTACAGGACAGTGGGGAGGTGAGGGCCCATCAAACCACAAGAGTAGGCACTGTGATCCTAGGAAAGCAAGGTCAAAGAAGACAGCATCCATCCACATGGGGTGGGGGGTGAAGGGGCAGTGTACTTATCAGAACCCAAGACCAGTAAGGAGGGCCTCACAGTTGAAGGTAGCAGAAAACTAAAATGAATTCCCTGAAGTTGATTTGAATTGGAGATTCATATGAACTCAAGGTTTTCAATGAATATATAAAGAAACAGAATGTAAATGTAACCTGACTTTAACACATATATTTCTTGGCTCTGTTTACCGACTCGGCCTGGCAACAGCAACAACCCAACAGCAATGAGCACAGTGTCCAGACACTGGCTTCTAAATACAATTCTCTAAAAGGAACCAGGGCTTCTTAGACAAATAGCTGATTTCAGGGTTGGAGCCAAGGAAATACAAGATCAGCTTAGAGCATCTTATTGTGCCATAAAGCAAAGTGCTCACAGAATGATGAAGACATGTCAAAAAGACTGACTTAAATAGGGTCCATCCCACTGGGATAATTATCCCAAATCAGGGATAAATTGAGCATCAAAATCAACAATGATATTAACAGATTATTAACCCTTCAATGAGTACACACTGGTGAATAAATTAAAATCTTAATGAGGCCCTGGCCAGTGTGGCTCGGTTGGAGAATCGTCATAACCAAGAGGTTGCAGGTTCAATTCCCAGTCAGGGCACATACCTAGGTTGCTGTTCGATCCCTGGTCTGGGCACATATCCCCAGTCCAGGCACATACCAGAGGCAACCCACTGATGCTTTTCTCTTGCACTGATGTTTCTCTCCCTTCCTCTCTCCCTCCCTCTTGAAGTAATAAGAAAATGTCCTCGGGTAGGAATTTAAGAAAAATTTTTTTCACACATACAAAAAAAATTTAATGTGAAATGGAGCACGATTTCAAACCACCTTCCCACAAAATACTTGCTAATGACAAGAAGGGAAAAAAGTAAATTTTTTAGCATAGAAGTTTGACAAAACTACCTTAATCAAGTCATCAGAGTGATCACCAGCAGTAATGGGACAAACTGCTAGAATGCAATGAGAAAACCACAGCCACACTCCCATGATATTCCTGCCAAAATGCTTAACCTGAATCTAATCATGAGGAACCATCAGACAAATTCAAACTGAGGGATCTCCAAAAAAACAGCTTGCCTATAATCTTCAAAAGTGTCAAGGTCATGAACATCAAGGAGAGACTAAGGAGCTCTTCCAGACTGAAGGAAACTAGAGACAAGACAACTAAATGCACAGTGTGATTCTGTACAGGGTCCTGTGTTTGTAGGAAAAGCCCACTAAGGTATTCAGGGGTAATGGGGCATCACAGCAAGCACCTCACTCAAAATTGTTTGAATTATTTCAGGTTCTTTATATTGTCCTGTCAACTTTTCTGTAAGATTCTGGTTCTTTAAAAACAAAAACAGACATTCATTAATACTAATTCCCCTGGCCTGTCTTTAACCAAGCCTTTCTCATAGGAAAAGAACCCCAAACTAAATATCACAAGACCTGGGTTCAAACCCCTTAACTAGCTCTGGGATTAGAACAAACAGTTTAACCTTTCATGTATCAGCTTCCACCCCATCAAAAGATAATGCCTGCCCAGTTCTTCTAAAGCGCTGTTTCAGGAATCAAATAACAGAAAAATGAGGAAGTGCTGTCTTTGTATACAAAAAGAAACTAAACCTACACAAAGGGTATTTATCATTTATTACAAAAAATAAAATGGCTTCACCTTATCAATGATAAGCTTTGATTTCAAAGACTCCAAACTCTTAAGCTTCCAGATACTGTTACTAAAAGTAATCCAGAAAATAAGGAACTATCCATTTTGGTGAGGTGTCTAATAAAGTTTTTGGCTTATTTTTTTTATCAGGTTTTACTGTTGAGTTTTAAGAATTCTTTGTATATTTTAGATAACAGTTCTTCATCAAATGTGTCTTTTGCAAATATCTTCTCTCAATCTGTAGTTTATCCTCTCATTTTCTTGACATTATCTTTGACAGAGCATTAGTTTTTAATTTTAATAAAGTCAAGTTTATCAATTATTTCTTTCATGGGTTGTACCTGTGGTTCTGTATCTAAAAAGTCATTGCCATACCCCACGTAACCTAGGTTTTCTCCTATGTTATCTTCTGGGAGTTTTATAGTTTTGTGTTTAACATTTAGGTCATGATACTTTTTGAGTTAATTTTTGTGAAAGGTGTAAGGAAGTTCTGTGTCTACATTCAGTTTTTTGCATGTGGATGTCCACTTGTTCCTGTACCGTGTTGAAAAACTGTCTTTGCTGCACTGTAATGTCTTCGCTCTTTTCACAAAGATCAGTTGACTATATTTATGTGGGTCTATTTCTGGGCTCTCTGTTCTGTTCCATGTATCTATCTGTCTGTCTGTTCTTTCACCAGTGCCATCCCGTGTTGGTTCCTGTAGCTTTCCGTAAGTCTTAAAGTCAGTTAGTGTCAGTCCTCTGACTTGCTTCTTTTCCTTCTACAGTGTGTTAGCCATCCTGAATCTTTTGCCTGTTCTTATAAACTTTAAAATCAGTTTGTCAATATCCACAAAATAACTTCCTGGTATTTTCATTGTGACTGCATTGAATAGAATACAGAGGAGGGTATTTACCTTAATAATGGGGAATTTAGCCCTAGACGGAGAACTGCTACAGTCCCACCTAACAAATCTTAAAAGTAAGACCCAGAGGGATCAAACTCTTTCAAAGTAACTTAACTGACAAACTATATGAAATAATAGTTTTCAAGACATCAGGCAACAAAGCACAGAAATCTCTTAAGAGATGAAAGACAAATGAGGTGAGGCGGGTGAAAAAGGTGAAGAAATTAAGAAGCACAAATTGGTGGTTACAAAATAGTCGTGGGATGTAAGGTACAGCTTAGGGAATATAGCCAATAATATTGTAATAACTATGTATGGTGTCAGGTGGGTAACAAGACTTATCAGGGGGATCACTTCGTAAGTTACGTAAATGTCTAACCACTATGCTGTACACCTGAAACTAATATGATATTGAATGTTAACTATAATTGAAAAAATTTTTAAGAAAGGAAACAAATGAGATGAGCCTATAATTTTCTCAGATTACTGCCCTGAGTAATCCCAAGAATATTTATAAGAATACAAAAATACCCATAACCTAAAAATTACCAGCATACAAAAAATATCAAGAAATACGGCCCATAATGAGGAGAAAAATCAATGATTTGAAGCCAAACTAGAACTGACGTAGATGTTAGAATTAGCAGATGGGACACTCAACAAGTTATCGTAACTGTATTCTACATGTTCAAAAAGTTAGACTTGGATTTCAAAAGAAACACTGAACATCACTTGAATATCTTTTGAATTTCCAGAGATTAAAAACAATAATGTATGAGATTTTTTTAAGGTACTAAATAGGATTAACTGCAGATAAACACTGCAGAAGAAAAGATCAGTGAACTTGAAGAAATTGTAGAAATTATCCAAGATAAAACACAGAGGAAAAAGAACTCAAAACAAAAAAAAACATCATTGACCTACAGGACTTCAAGCAGCCTAATATATCAGTAATTGGAATCTCCAAAGGGGAAAGGGGGTAGAAAGAATATTTGAAAAAATATTGTCAAAAATTTTCTAAATTTTATGAAAACTATAAATGCACAAATGCAAAAAGCTCAATAAACCCCAAGTACAAGATACATGAAGAACTCTAAGGCACATCATAATCAAATTGCTCAAACCAGTAATAAAGAAAAAAATCTTAAAAAGCAGAATAAAAACCACATGTTGTATTCAGAGGAACAAAGATTAGAATTAGAGATTTCTTGTTAGAAACAAGGTAAATGAGAAGACTGTAGAGCAACATCGTTTAAGTGCTGAAGAAAAACAACTGACCAGCTACAGTTCTATTTCCAGAGAATATTTCCAAAGCGAAGGCAAAAGAAATATTTTTCAGATATTACAAATGCTGAAAGAATTCACCACCAGCACACCTGCACTACCAGAAATGTCAGAAGTCCTTCAAGCAGAAAGAAATGATGCAAAATGGATGTTCAATCAAGATGGCAGTGTAGATAAATCAGTACTCGCCTCCTTCCACAACCACATCAGAATTACAACTAAACTATAGAACAACCATCATTCAGAACTACATGGAATCTAGCTGAACAGGAGTATTACTACTAAGGATGTAAAGAAGCAGCCACATTGAGGCTGGGAAGAGGGGTAAAGACAAAGAATGGGGTGGTCCCATACCCACGTGTAGCAGAAAAAAATCAGGAGGAATATCTGGACTGGAGATATTCCCCGCAAGGAGCAAGGAAGGTGTCCCAGCTCCACACCAGGCCTCCTAGCCCAAGGTTCCAGTGCCAGGAAGAGAAGTACCCATTAACTTCTAGCTGTAAAAACCAGCAGGAATCGAGGCTGAGTGAGACGAAGAACTTCTGGAGTCCCAGGCAGTTCCTCTTAAAGGTCCTGCACATGGATTTACTTGGACTCACTCGCTCTGAGCTCCAGTGCTAAGGCAGCAGCTTGAAAGGCACAAGAGACCCATGGAGAGGAACTGAATTGTTCAGCGTAAGGCCAAGAGCTAAGGGCAGTGGGGAGCAGCTTTCTCCCAGTCACAAATGCTGGCAGAGACCATTGTTCCTTTGATAGCCCTCCCCTCTCAGAGCTGGCAGGTGGGTCCCATATCTGAGACTCCATCAACCTGGCTAACACTGTTTGCCCTACCCTGGTGATTCTGAGACCCCATCCCACTCAACTTCCAGGCTCACCCAAGCTGTTTCCACAGGAATGGCCTGTATTAGCTCATGTTTCAGACTTTCCTAAAAATCTCTCAAACAAGCAGCATCTGGCCTCAGCATGCCCATACCTCTCACTAAGTGGCCTCAGGCCCAGCACTAGCAGCAGCCAGTCTTGGTTCGCAGCTTGGACTTGCCTGTGCACCTCCAAGCCCAGCACAAATAGCAGCCATCTGCAGAATTCTTTGTAGCTCATGTCTGATGGCCCTGAGAAGAACATGAGTAGCAGCTGACCTTGGTCTACACCTCCAAGGAGGCCACAGAGCCAGTGCACACAGCTTCAGGCCATATTGAAGCATCACCACCCAAACACCTCCACAAGTGACACACTCAAGGGGCAGACTTAGCAGGCATCAGAGCCCCGCTGAAATAAGTCCTGCTCCATGGGTGGGCCCCTTCAATGATCCTCAACAATGGTCAGAGATCAGTGGCCGCAGTCCTTGCAGCTGATCAGCCTGAGGGAAAATCCTTCCCAAAGATGTGCCAACCACAATCAAGGCTCAACTACAAAAGGATGGCGTACACAGCCCACACAGAAGGCACACCTCGAGTGGACAGTCTGGATGATCAGGGAGGCTGTGACATTGGATCCTACAAGACACCTACTATTTTATGCCACTCTACCAAGCCTGGGAGACATAGCAGTTTTATCTAATATACAGAAACAAACATAGGGAGGCTGCCAAAATGAGGAGACAAAGAAACACGTCCAAATGAAAGAACAAAAGTCCAGAAAAAGAACTAAAACAGAATTAAGACAAGCAATCTACTAGACACAAAACTCAAAATACTGGTTATAAGGATACTCAATGGACTAACTTAGTGAGAACTTCAACAGCATAAAAAAGGACCAGTCAGAATGAAGGATACACTAACGACTGGAATGAAGAATAATTTACAGGGAAATGACAGTAGAGTAGATGAAGCAGAGAACCAAATCAGTGACGTGGAATCAGCAAAAAGAAAAAAGGATCCAGTCAGAACAGTAAAAAGAAAAAAGGATTAAAAAAAATGAGGATAGGGTAAGGAGGCTGTGGGACAATTTCAAGTGCACCAACATTTGCATCATGGAGGTGCTGGAAAGA
>CM052540.1:8015363-8175021 GCA_028533065.1 Trachops cirrhosus | reverse complement strand
AGCAAGAGAAAAGCAGTTACCTACAAGGGAACTTCCATAAAATTGTCAGCTGACTTCTCAACAGAAATTTTGCAGGTCAAATGGGATTGGCAAGAAATATTTAAAGTGACGAAAAGCAAAGACCTACAACCAAGATTACTCTACCCAGCAAAGCTATCATTTAGCATCAAAGGACATATAAACAAGCTTCCCAGACAAGAAAAAGCAAAGGAGTTCATCACCACCAAACCAATGTTGTATGAAATGTTAAAGGATCTTCTTATAGAAGATCAAAAATATGAACAAAAAAATGGCAGCAAATACATACCTATCAACAAATGAATCCAAAAATAAGTAAATAAACAAACAAACAACCACAACAGAAAAAGACTCATAATACAGAAAACATTTTGATGGTTGCCAGATAGGACAGGAGTTGGGGTGATGGATAAAAAAAGGTGAAGGGATTAAAAAGTACAAATCTGTTGTTACAGAATAGCCATGGGGATGTAAAGTACAGCATAGGGAATGTAGTCAGTAATATTCTAATAACTATGTATGGTGTCAGATGGGTATGAGATTTATTGGGATGATCACTTAGCAAGTTATATAATGTCTAATCACTAGCATGTATACCTGAAACTAATATAACATACATCAACTGTAAGTAAAAAATAAAAATGATCTAAAAATGGGGGAAAAAAGAAATTATGACAAGTGGAAATGTGGATCTACACTAAGAAATAAATCGCATCAGAAATGGTAACTATAATTTTAACAGCCTTTTTGACATACGTGTGATAAACAAAAACTACACATATATAACCTACACAATTTCATCAGTTTAGACATATGCATACACCTGTGAAACCATCACTACAAACAAGGAAATAAACAAATCTCACCACCAAAAAAAATAAAAAGAAAAGAAACGATAACTAAAGCCCTAGCTGGTGTGGCTCAGTGGATTGAATGCCAGATTGCAAACCAAAAGTTCACTGGTTTGATTCCCAGTCAGGGCACATGCCTGGGTTGCAGGCCAGGGCCCCAGGTGAGGGCAATTGAGAAGCAACCAATCAATGTTTCTCCCCCTCTCTTTCTCCTTCCCTTCCCCTCTTCCTAAAAATAAACAAAATCTAAAAATAAGGTAACTATTTATATGGACTAAATAAGTCCAGTGATCAGCTCAGTAGATGCAGATGGTTTCACTGTAGAATTCTACAAAACATTTAAAGAATATCAGTTCTACACAATATCTTCCAGAAAGCAGAAGAGAAGGAAACATTTCCCAACTCATTTTACAAGGCTAGTATTACCCTAATTCCAAAACCAAATAAAATTCTACCCACTCTAGAGACCAATATCCTCTCCAAATATAGGTGTCCTTAACAAAATGTTAGCAAATAAAGTTTGATAATATACACCATGAGCAAGTTGCATTTATTCCAGGGGGATGCAAGGCTGGCTCAATATTGAAAAATTAATACAGTCTACATCATATTAATAAGTGAAAGAAAAACCACAATTATATCATTTACACAGAAAATAAACATTTCATAAAATTCAACACACATTCATGATAAAAATTTAGAAAACTAGGAATAGAGATTTTCCTCAACCTAATAAAGGACCTCTATGAAAAACCCGTAAGTTACAATATACTTAATGGTGAAAGACTGAATACTGTTCCTCCAGGACTGGGAATAAGGCAAGGTCGACTCTCACCACTTCTCCATCACACTAGCCATATGGATTGGAAAGGAAGAAATAACCTTTTTCTATTTGCAGACAACGTGAATTGTAGAAAAGAATTTGGAGTTGAAATTGAGGTAATTAAATTCTCTCTCTTCTATCTACAGTTCTTCTATTTCCATCTGATCTCCTCCCACACATTTCTCCTTGCACTCCTCCCCTGATAGTGTCCACAGCCAACACCAAAGATTTTGATAGCTAAGCATTATGACTTCAAAAGTTTAAACCATAATGGGGAAAACTTATGAATTTGATTACAGCAGAATTAAGAATTTCTGTTCAACAAATGAAAACATTTCTCAAAGTGGAAATATTATGTACATTTAGTTATTTTCTCCTTAGGACTCGGGAAAATATCTGGCATCATTCAATTTTAACAGCACCTCATGGAACACCAAAGTTATATGGGAACACAGCCTGAAAACTGCTATAAATCTATCCATCACTAAGAAGCAAAATATAGGAAACTCCTTTAAAAAATGGACCAGGATTGACATGCGACAAGCTGAATCAAACAGATTCTCTACCATACAAATCCAGATCCGAGTCACAGAGCTGGAGTCAGTTATATTACTTGTTCTTGAATGCAGGTCTGCGAACTGTTTCAACAAAATCACCAGAGGAACCTTTTTGGAAATACAGACTCCCAAGTTCCAGAGATTCTGATTCAGAGAGTATAGAGTGAGGTACCAGAAAACATTTTTTAAGTTCCCCAGGTGACTGTGGTATATAGCCAGCCAGGTTTGGGACACAGTTAAATGACAGTCCTTAAAACTCTGAATGGGGATCAACGTTGTGCCCTGTACAACTAGGGATAGCCCAGTGACAGAAGAAGGAAGACAGAGAAAATCTAACACAAGAGTCTACGTGCTCCTTGAGAAATCAGAAGAGTCTGGAGTCTGTGAAAGTACTTGAGAAAATGACTGGAAACTTAGCTCCCGAGTAGTTCAGGGCCAGGATCTATGTGACCTGCCACAGACACCCATTCACGTGTCTGCTAATTCCTTAATATAAAGATCATCAATAGACAAGAAAACAAATTTAACTTTTCATAAGATGTTCAGCTACTCACCCAGATAAATAACTAAATGCCCACTTTTAATTTAGAACATCTTTACTTTTTTCATATAGTTTACCTATGCCCTGGATTTATTGAGAGGTGGTATTTAATCACAGCTATTAAAACTTATCAGTATAAGGAAAAGCATATTGGAATACCTAATTGGAGCTTCCAGACCAACTGGAGAAACAAAAAACAATCCACAGACTCACCAAGTAACCTTTCAGAGCAAAGCCACTATTAAAGAAAATATATACGACAAAATAGCAAGAGGCGTTAAGAAGCATGAATCCTAGAACGATCCCAACTATCTGCCTGCCCTGGTTTGATAATTAACTGGCAGTGTAGCTTTGAACAAGAAATGAGAGACAATAGTGAGCTAAGAAATCTGAAATATGAGCATATGGAGACTGGCTGTAGCAAAGCTTTAAATACTTCCCTCTCTAACATCCAATTTCCTCATCTGTAAACAGATCACTAAGAAAGATATCTTGTAGTTCTGAGATCCTATGGTTCTTCTGCAAAATCCTTTTTTTTCCCCAAAATACAAAGTCATGTTTTGGTTAACATGAAGTTTAACACAATTTCGGTATCAAAATATCGATTTAGATTAATACAAATGCTGATTTCCCAAGTTCCCAACTTATAACTCTGTCCTGAAGAGCCAACAAATACTTACATTAAGGACATTCAGTCATCAGTTGCTCTGGGGCAGTGTTGGGTAGATGTGTCTCAGAGGTCTTAGAGGAAAGGGAAGAGAAATGAAAGGGACCCACCACACAGAACTACTCTTACTGTTTGTTCTACAGGTCTAAATTTTAGTAAGATTTCCTCTGACAAAGGGTTCCCTAGCTCTAAAAACAAAAGTGGCTCAAAGTGCACCCACGTAAACAAGACATATAAAGTAGGTGGGTTTATTATCCAGTTTACCAATGAAAAAACTAAGGTACAGATTAGTACTTGTCTGAGGTCAGGTGTTTAGGAATGAGGAAGCTGGGACTAGAACTCAAGCACTTTAGCTCTAGAATCCACACTCCTAACTTCTATGCTACAGCTCAGCATACTACCACACAGCTTAGAAAATATAATATAAACCTCCAAGGTCCCCCAGTGCATTCAGGAATAAAAAGGTACTCATTAGCATGACACTCAGGGTTGTTCAGCAATTCAGCCTCAGCTAGACCCTTCAGCCTCCCCTGCCATCACCCCCTACCAACACACACGCCCTATATTACAGTCACACAGAGGGTCCCACTAGGCCTCAATCATTCCTCGTGTGCCATTTATTCAGCTATTTCAGAATGGCGGGGCACTATGCTAAGCACTTCATATGCCACACCTCATTTTACCCACATGACAATAACTGTGAGGTAGGGGGTATTTGTTACAAAATAGTCATGTAAAAAATTAAATAGCTTGCCAGGGACAAATAGGGAGCAAGTGAGTGTATGAACTCAAACCCAGGTCTATTATTACTTCAAAGGGTATGTTCTTGATCACAATTTCCCTGCTTAAAATGTGCTCTGTCTCCAAACAACATCATATTCATTGAGCTGCATCTAGAAGACTGGTTGGCAAGTAGGTATTTCCTGAATGAATGAATGAATGAACAAGTGCCTCTCCCTCTCTGGAGGTCTCTCAGATTCCCTCTCAGAACTCAGCTGCTCTTCCTACATTGTCACAAGACTTGTTTCAAAGCTTTATTATAAGGCTTCCCAGGTGATATTCTCTGCTTGCTACTTACATATACGTATTACCAACTAGACTGGGACCTTGTATTCTCAGCACCTTAAAAAGGCCTGGCTTTTAACAAGCAATCAGTAAATTTGTTAACTGAATGAATTTCCCTGAGGAAAATACAGATGAGTAAGAGACTCATGATTCATACTAAAACTTCTTTTTCCTCAAGAAATAAACAACATTCAGACCTGTGATATATTCAGATGAATGCTCTATAAATATTTCTAGATTTCAACTATCATCAGGGCATCTAAATTTAACTCATCTAACAGATATTTATGAGTAATCTACATACATATAATCACTCTTAAGGAGTTTACAATCTAATCAAGGAGACAAAACGTAATAAAATATAAAGGTAAACAATCAAACATGACTAGGTGCCACATAATTGTGGGCTTGCACACGCCGTGGGCTTGCAAGCTGAAGTCCTCACTATGGGATAAGGCCACGTCGGTCATTTTACCTGTGGACAGTCTGCAGTAAGACTCTTTTCAGTCACCAGCAACTGAAGTGGAGACAAGGGGGCAGCAGAGTGTGTTTTCCATATAAAGATATTTAATTCAATTTTTAAGACTGTCCCTAATCTGACATCATGTTCTGCCTGCTTTTTGATGTCAAAATGTAATTTCTTTTAAAAAATAATAGGGATGAAAAATGACCATCTCTGTGTGGTTCCACAAAACTTGTTTTCAAGATTTTTTTTGGTACAAACATTCCAAACATTCAGGAACTACTGCACTAAGACGCTCAAGAGAAGTATCCCAGAAGAGGTGGAACGTAAAGTGAACACTGCAGGGTGAACAGGATTGGGCTAGGTGTGGAGAAGGGAGGGACTAGCTTGTGAGCAAGGGGAAACAGCCTGATCACAGGACAGAGTATAAATGTTCACGTGAAGTCTGAAGGATAGCAACTAAATCAGCCTGACTGAAACTTGGAAAAAATGCAGCTGCAAATTCCATTTCTGGCAAAAGGACCCTTCTAATCCACCATTGAAAACAATCCTAAATAATGGATTTTTTTATCTTCTCGAATAAATAAGTTGATGAGCTTGCAAGAAAATAAGAAAGGTGGAAACAAAGAACTAAGTGAAGATAGGAACGCGCCCAACAGGGTAACCAAAACCCAAAAACTAGCTTTCCCATTGAAGGCATTGTCATAGCCCAATGCAGTCTTCATTCTCCCAATCTAGCGGGGCTCAAGGACTACAGGACAAAGTGAGGTTCAGGCTAAGGTGGAGAGTATATGGATACCCCACTCTCACAATCTAAACTGGGACTGCAAAGGGGATCAATATAGAAACCCATCCACTCATACGTACCCACCCTCTCCCCACTCCCGCACACTCTCCAGAATTATAATGAAAACCACCAGTCTCAAAACTTGGCACTGAGATAGAAAGGAATATCTTCCTACAAGTTCAACCACAAGCCTGCCTTCATAAGGGATTGCTACTGAATGGTCAAAGAAAACCTCAACGCAGGAATGTAAGCTGAAGTGGTCACAAACTAAAAGTGGCCATAGAGCACTAGCAAAATAATAATGTAAACCTTCTGTGAAAAAATTCACTTCAATGTTGGCCTCAAAATAATCCTCACAAATAGAAATAATCCTATGTCTTGAAAAAGAAATTTTCAAGAAATATAAATTCATGGGCAAAAATCTGAAAACCTTCATGGGAACTAAGCCCATAAAATAAGACCCTAAGGGAAAAAAAGATGGCAAAATCAGGCTCTCAAAGACTTCAGATATTGGAATTATTAGAGACAGGATACAGAATAAATGTTTAATAAGTTTAAAGACATAAAAGGGATTGAAAATGAGTAAAGAGTAAGAAACTATGACATGATCAAGCAAAACTGAAAAAGAACAAAAATATTTCTTAAAAAAAGAATAACTGAATGGATGGCTTATGGGTAGAAAAGATACAACCAAAGAGAATTAGTGAGTTTACAGAAATTCACAGACTAACACTCAGAAAGAAATCAAAATTATGTTAAAAGAAAGCAAAAGACACAGAAGACAGACACAGAAAGTAAATATAACATACATGATTAACCCATATTCCAGAAGAGAAAAAGAGAATGGGGCATAACCCATAGCTGGTTTTAGAAAGCTGGTTGTAATACTCTATTTACTTTTGGGGGATTCCATCTTCACTTTGTTTTTGGCCTGAAAATAGCTGAAAAATTTCCAAAACTGCCAACAGACACACATTCATACATTCAAGAAGTCCAGTGAAAGCACAACAAGATAAATAAGAAATCTAGAAGTAGTTCTAGGTCCAGGTAAAATGTAGTAGGTGCACTCTACCCTGTCTCTGATAACTGTAAAAAAAATCTATACAATCCGGGTAGAATTCATGAAGCAGTTATTTGAGGAATCAAGAAAGCAAATATTAGTAAATGGATTGGGGTAGAAGACCAAACCAGCGGTGCATTTACCATTTTTTTCCCTCCAGTATCACTCAGCATGGACTCAAGGCAGCCCAAAAACTAAGTGGACAACAACACAGACAGAATGACTTCCAGGAAAACTCTCTAGCTCAGGCTCATGGAGTGGGAAAGAAGAAAGGGTCTACAGGCACCTAAAGCAGGGATTAAAGGATCCTTCTCTAATCAGGAATGTGACCTTAAGAGAGGGGAACAAATCACAGTTTACTTTTTTTTCCTCTCTGTCCTCCTACTGCTAGCCCTGGACTACAGACCTGGGAAGTACACAGCAGAAGAGGGTAAATAAAGTCCCAGTTTTCTGGCAACAAAACAAAAAAGGAACATCAGGGAACCAGGGAGATAGAAGAGGGAGGGGAGCTGGGGAAAATGACCCCATAAAGTTGATTTTGAACTCCGAGGCTCATCTCTGAGCCTATCAGCAATGTATAAGGATTCCAGTTGCTCCACATCCTCATCAACACTTGATATTGTCAGTGTTTTTTATTTTAGCCACTCTACTGGGTATACTGGAGCTTTCTCAAAGTAGTTTTAATTTGTATTTTCCTAATGACTAATGATGCTAAGTATCTTTTCATATGTTTATTTGCCACCTGTATATCTTCTTTGATATGTGTCCATTCAAATCTTTTGCCCATTTTTCTTTATTGGAGTATTTAAGAGTTAAGGGTTTAAAAAAGAGTTAAGGGTTTATATACTGAGTTAACACATAAAGATATTAAATATATGTTGTACATGAAGGAGGCAATGGAACCAGAAAGAACTGGTCAAATGTGTCAGTGTTTTAGAAGTCTATGGCTTGTCTTTTCATTTTATTAAAGAGTATCTTTTGATGAGAAAAAGATTTTAATTAAAGTCCAGTTTATCAATTGTTCTTGTATAGTATGCTTTTTGGGTCCTACTTAGGAGGGTAAATTTAACAGCACTTATTCAATAAATCAGAGGTACAGATGGTATGGGAGGTATTGAAGATAACTCCTAGATTTCTGGCTTGGATGAATAAATGAAACACTGTACTGAGACTATTTTCTTAAAGGGCATCCATAATCCATAACCATTAAGCCAAACCATCTCTTCTGATTCCCATTCCCACTGAAACTCCCAACAGCATTCTACACTGCTCATCTATGTCTCTTCTTTCCCCTTGAACTGTGCTCTGCTATATTCAGTCTGAAAACAACACACGTAGCTTCATCTTTCTCATTGTGCCAGTGATTTCCAAATCTCTACCCTCTCTCCCTGGTAATAGCACCATCCAACATTTACTGAGACCCTTTTATGTAAGAGGCACTAAGCCTATTTTCTGTTTACTGCATATTTCTCCTTGACCTATCATTAGTTTACAGTCGATCAAATTCATTCTTCTTGACCTCACAACCACTTCTCCCCCCTGACTCAGCAGTTTCTGTCAATAGTGTGTTAATGTTCTCCAATAATGCTACTTAAAACAGTGGAGGTCTGGGAACTAGACTAAATGCTAAAAATGGCCTATTCCCAATTTGCATGAAAAATTAGAATAATATAATTTTAAACTTTCCTATCATAAGTTTTTCTTAAACCTTTCTCACCTACTATTCTGTCCATTCTAGAATATAAAATAGTATTTGATTTAAGGGGAAAAGTGTAGTTTAAAATTTAATATATAAATATTTCATAGTATTCTGCAAAAATACCATGACTCTATCACCTGAACATGTTTGACCACCACTGAACTAATAATGTGCAACTCATATTCCTGCTAAATTTTCTTTTCTGTGCAGTGTGACACTTTACCTATGAGGAAGTTAAACCATGGTAGGAAAGGTCAAACCAATTTGTCTGAGGGGAAAAAAATTGACTACGTGGGCCATCAGAATACTCTATAAATCTCTTCCTCCTTTAATTCCCAGCGATGACTGCCTATCTTTTAGCACCAAAGACAAAAACCAGCTTATGGGTTGAGTAGAAACAACTTTCAACAATCAGCACAAGAGTATGTGACTTTGTATCCCAGTCATAGCAACTGAGGCACCCCAGGCTGCACCTCCAGTTAAACCAGCACATTCAAACTGTGTTTTTCTGCTGATTATCAGTAGTTACTCCAAAGATAAAGCTTAATATTATCCTAACAAAAATAACACAAATATAAACATTTATAGTCGCAAAGGGTTTTGTCAAAGTCACATAATTTAGAGATACCAATTATTTGGAATCATCATAAATATAAATAGTTGGTAATTAAATATATGAAAATACTACTGATCATACTCTTTTAAGGATGAAACCCAGTCAAGACTAAATAAACTTCTATACTGAGTTAGACATTCAAATAATTATTCAATATATACTAACTGAGCACCTACTATATGTCACATACTGTGCAAGTCACTCAAAGTTTATAGTGAGCAACACTCTCAAGGTACCAGACTTCATGAAATCTGCAGACCATGGAAAGACAAAGAGTAACAGCCAGGACTGATGGGCAGAGCTCCTCCAAGTGCAGCTGGAGGGTAGAAGAGATGCTGAAAGGTTTCTCCAGAGCTCTGTCTGGGCTCAAACCTGAAGAATAAGTAGAGGTTAACCAAGGGTTTGTGCATGTGTGCTTACAAGTAGGAGGGGAGGGGTGCTATGGATGAGACTGGGGCCAAAGAAAAATGGAGGGGAGAGCACACTCAGGTCACACAGACATGGGTTCTAACACAAGTTCTACCACTCATAACCTGCGTGCTCTGGGCAAACAACATCTCTAGCTTTAGTGTTGTCATTTGTGAAAGGGAGTAATAACAGTACTACTTACCTCATAGAATTATGGTGAGGACTAAATAGTATACTGCATGTAAAATTAGCTCCCCATTTGTTAGCTCTAATATGTCAAGCAACTGGAAATCTCCGTCTTTCTCATCTGCAAAATGGGGATCATAGCAGGACCTTCTCCACCAGGCTGTTAATGAGGGTAAATTGAAAGATTAAGTATGAAGATTCAATGAGAGAACAAACGTAAAGAACTCAGAATAAGTACTCACATTCAAGAGTTCAATTACTGCTAGTCATTACTATTCTATATCAACAGGCAGAGTCAAGCTCCCAAAGGGCTTTTGTAAGCCATGTTAGGGGTGTAGCTTTTAGGAAGTATGGGAGGCAACTGAGGGATTTTAACGATGAACTGACATGATCAGATTTTGGAAGGCTCACTCTGGATAGTAGATAGAGACTGAGCTGGAGAGAGGCAAGAATGCTAGAAAGAACCCAGTACGGAGGAATTACAGCCATTAAGCTAAGAGAAGATGGTGGCCTGGACCCAGAGGATAGCAGTAGAGGAGGAGATGAGTGCATACATCAATGAGACTTGATGTTTGGATTTAGCATGCAAAATGTCCCCAATACCTTACTGATCTTTCCCTCCCTCCTACTCTCTACCTGACTACTAACGACTCATGAAATCTCTTTAGTTCTCATTACTCATCATTGTGCAACTGACTCCCAAACTCTATCTTTAGCTCCCACCACTCTCATGATGTTCAGGTCCAAATTTCAACTCTCTCTGGTGAGCTCCCCATGGATAGTAACCTCACAAGCAACAGAACCCAAAGCAAACCAATCATTTATTTCCCCAAAATACCTCACTTTCCCTATTTTTCATGCTAGCTCTGTCAGTCCCCCAGGTCACAACCCCTGGAGTCATCAACCATCCAGCTGGAAAGACTTCCTAATCTCCTGACACTACTTTTAGACAACCCTGATACCTGAACTCTTAAACTAAAGGCAAAAGGATATAGCCAAACATCAGCTTTCATCACCTCTTTTCTATTATAACAGGTTAATTTGTCTACCCACCTTCAGTCATTCTGCCCTTCAATCCTGATTATTCTCATAAATCTCTCTCCCTCCCCCTCTCTCTCTCTCTCTCTGTCACACACACACACACACACACACACACACACACACAGATTAACGTGGAGGGAGCTACCTAAACTTGTGATTATTTTTAAAATTAGTTACAATGGTTGTAATAATAACAAAAAATATAAGTACAAGAAAAATTACAGTGAGAACAGAACAAGAACTCTAATGGAGCACACTCTGCAAATTTTAGTTTCTTTTGTATGTCACTAGTTCAAAATATGAGAGTATCAGGCATTGAGGGAATAAAATTCTACCTCACAGTACAAACACCTGCTTAGTCACTGCAAATTCAACTATGAACAATGAACATGAACCAGTTCTTCAGCTATAGATCTGAGAAGAGGGGCCTGACCATCACCCACAGGCACAAAGAGTGTAACCCACTCTCTTCACCTGTGGCAAATAGCAAATACTGAAGATAGAGCTCACCTTGTTCAATGGCATAGGGGAATATAGAAGACCTGTCAAAAATACTGTGAATGGGGAAGAGGGAACATCATCTCTTGGAAGAATGTATCTCTGAAAATGATTAAGAAATGTTTCAGGAAACTGGCATCCTTAAATAGAACAGGAACAACATGACTTCTACAAAACAGGAACAGAAAGCTACAGGGAGGGAAAACAAGAGTATAAAAAGACAATAAGAGCCTTTTTAAGGAAGGATGGAAGAAAAATGATGACTTCCATGAAGAATAAAAATGCATGGCATTAGACACATTACCTATTTGGTATTCTTGCCAAAATGTTTAAACTTGAATTTAAGCATGAGGAAACAATGAGACAAATCCTAAATGTAGGACATTCAACAAAACAACTGGTCTAGATTCTTTAAAAAGTAAATGTCAGAGACAAAAAAAAAAAAAGGCAGAACTGTTCTAGATGAAAGGAAACTAGAGACATAACAACTACACGCAACATATGATTCCCTAATTGGACCCAGGCTGAAAAACAAAGAGCTGCAAAGGACATTACTGGAACAACTGGGAAAATTTAAATATAGATTGTTTGTTAGATAATATTGCATGGATATGAAATTTCTTGATGGTGATAAAAGTATTGTGGTTACACAGAAGATTACACTTGTGCTTAGGACACAGACACCAAAATACTAAGAGATAAAACATCATGATGACTCTAACTTGATAGTGAATTATTCAGCCAAAAAGAGTAAAATAAATCTGTGTATACATTAGAGACGGGAGGAGTGGGTGTGGGTATAGAGGGGGGAAGGGAAGGATTACCTAGCTCTTCATATTACAGGGAAACAGATAACCATTTATACTAAAAACCACACAACTTTTATAATAGTTTTTAATGCAATTCTTTTTATTGTTTATGAGGCCAGCATAACGTTGATACCAAAATCTGACAAGATAATTACAAGAAAGGAAAATTACAGCCAAAATCTCTTATGAATATGGAGGCAAACATAAAATATTAGTAAACTGAATCCAGCAATATGTATAAAAAAAGATAATAAATTATGACCAAATGGGTTTGTCCCAGGAATGCCAAGTTAGTTTAATATTTGAAAACAGGGGAAGGGCCATCAAGAAACATGTATAAAGGACACATGGACAAAGCCACAGGGTGTGGGATTGAGGGTGGGAGGTGGGAATGGGTGGAGCAGGGGCGTGGCAGGGTGAAAATGGAGACAACTGCACTTGAAAAACAATAAAAATATTTTTAAAAAGAAAATAAATGTAATTCACTACAGTAACAGGGAGGAAAAATCGTATCATCCCAACAGAGGCAGAAAAAAGGTTTGATAAAATTCAACATCCATTCACGATGAAAGCTGGCAACAGCAATGTCAACTGATGCAGACCAAAAAAGGCTCGAACAAAAGTCAGCTGTCTTTAGCCAAAGGACCAGAAAAGAGCAGACTAACGTTAAAGTCAGAAAAGTTTTACAAAGTAACCGCTAATCACTGCAGCCAACATAACGGAAAACCTGTGTGGTCTGGCCTTCACTCAAGTCAGCAAAGGATGAGCAGGGAAAGAACCTGTATTTCTACCCTCACCAGGCTGTAATGAAATGTGCCATCCACGTGCCCCTGCCAGGTTAATGTTACAGAAGGGGAGAGCTGGGCCTTCCTGATCCCCTCTGGGCAGTAACGAGGACCCGCTCAGTAGAGGTTCTGAAGCCTGGACTACTTCTACTCACACAGCAGTAAACGAGGCCATGGTGGACACGGGGAAAAAAAGAGCCTCAATAAAACTACTAGTATGATTTCAAGTTAGAAAAAATGCAGATATGATAAAACAAATACTGTGAAGGGGAAAAATAATTTAGAAACTCAGGGGAAGAGAAAAGGAGAGAATACTATTTTCAAAAACTCTAAACTCCACCAGCTGGAGAAGTGTCAGAGGAGACCTCCCAGGAGCCGAAACTCCCACCCCGCCCCTGCAGTAAGGGGAAGTTCCCACCCTGGGTGTCAACCAAGGCTGAGCAGAGAGCCTGGACAGATGCGCCACCCTGGCAATAAGAAGGCAGAAGGCCCACTGCCCATTCCAGAGCAGTGTCAGAGGAAGCCAGCTAAAAAAACGACAGGAAAATATCTTCAAGCTCTGTGAGAAATTGTCTCAACACAGAACTCTCTGACCATATATATAAACCAGCAATTTTCAACCAGTGTGCCATAAGAATTCTTAAAACAGGCGGTACCTGACTGTTTAGTCAGGGGCACTGACTTCTTTTACCTTAGACTGGCAAATAAGAAATGACAACAGCCAACACCACAACAGCTATCCAGTGTGAATGAATCAAAACCATACGTAATTTTTGTCAGATCACCAAAAAATATATTTTTGGTGTGCCAGAGTTTTAATAATTAGTTTATGTGTGCCATGAGATGAAAAAGGTTGAAAATCACTGATACAGCCATGGCTGGTGTGGCTCAGTGGACTGAGCACCGGCCTGCAAGCCTGTCGCCCCTTCAATTCCCAGTCAGGGCACATGCCTGGGTTTCGGGCCAGGTCCCCCGTAGAAGGTGCATGAGAAGCAACCCAAACATTACAATCAATGTTTCTCTCACACATTGATGTTTCTCTTCCTCTATTTCTCCCTCTCTTCCCCTCTCTCTAAAAATATAGTATAAACAAAATATTTAATAAAAAGAAAAATAAAAAAGAAAATCACTGATACAAACTATCAACCAAGTTGGAGAAGGTAGACATTTTTCTTTTCTGATATGCTAGAATTCAAACATACCCTCTCTGCAAGTTCACTGCTGTGGTTGTCTCCTATAAGAACCTGAATATACACTCCAGCAAACAAATTAAAACAAAATAACACAGGGGCCAGGAAATAATGAAATTGGACAGTGGTGAAGGGACATTCCAGGATTAAAACAATACAGCTGACTTTATACGGATCAGAACAGAAAGGTAGGAAGACCCATCAGGAAAAAGGGGGGGAGGAGCTTTGATAAAACTGCTAGTATGATTGCAAGTTTGAAAAAAGTAAAGATATGATAAAACAAGGGGGAAGGATTTAGAAACTCAAGGGGAGGGGAAGAGAGAGAATACTGTTTTTAAAAATTCTAAACCCAGATGCAGCTCTTTCTTTTCCAACCTGATGTGCTTAGGCCGCCTACAGCAACGCAGACACAGCCAAGTCCAAGATCCACGCCATGCACAACCAGTTCAGAAATGACACAGGAGCGGCATTAGTAAGCCCTAATCATAAAGATACCTTTTAAGGACGTGGAACCAAAGTTCCTAAGGAGTTTGATGAGAAGGGTCTAGAAAAAATGTAGACCAATCAAACTAAGACCATCAAGGCCTCCGTCAAGCTCAAGGTCCTGAAAGGCATCAGACACAAGCTTGAGAGACATGACTGTTAGGACACTGCCAGCATGCCAGGATCTGCTGGCCTGAGGCTAGCACTAAGCCCAAGGTCTAAGCCAAGGCTCAAGCTCCCAAAGGTGCTCCAGTCCCCATAAAAAGTACAAAGCAGAGGGTGCCAGTACTCTTGTGATGCCCTGGGCTGCTCTCTATACTGGGCTGGCGTCCCTCGTGCTATTTGGTGCAAATAATGCAAAACTAAAATATCTGACGATATAAAAGGAATTTTTTAGGTGTGATATCATCTTGTTTTTTAGAAAGAATGTTTATCTTTTAGAGACACATGGAAATATTTAAGATGAGATATGACATCTGGAATTTGCTTCAAAGTAATCCAGGACTGGAAGGTAGGGGAGGGAGTTTATAGTCAGTTATCTATAAGTGAAACTAAGTAAGCCATAAATTAGTAAGTGTTGAAGCTGAGTGACTGACAAGTGGGGGCTCATACTAGTCTCCCTATTTTTACAGATGTTTAAATTTTTCCAAAATGTAAAAGTTAAAACATAATAATTTTAAGCACCCAGGAAAACAAGATGTTCAAAAGACAATAGTACCAGCTAAACAAAGATAAATGTAAATGACAAATACTTTATAAAATTTTCAAATATTTGAGATGAGCCACAAAATGTTCCCAAATATTAACGTTCTAATTATTTGCATGCTCATCTTATCCTTCTTAGTAGACATTAAGCTTCCATTCCCCAACCAGCAAGAGGAAAAGTACTTTGCATATATCAGAATAGCAATCCTTCAAATAAATTCAGTAAAATATACAACACATCATCCTGACATATCACAGAAAGAAAGCAAGTACTTTCTCTACATCTTAAATAAAAACTATGAAAAGGAATACTTACTTTCTTTTGACTTTTTTTTTTTTTTTAGCTCCAAGTTGTTCACATAAGTGTACCACATCCTCTCCAAGTAAAATCAATAACAGCTACTACCATTTACAAAGTCACTTCTCTGCTGAGGACTAGATACAAGATCATTTTTAATGCTCGCAACAACCTTACAGGCAAATTAGCTTCCTCTTATAAATAAAAAACTGAGGCCCAGAAACTTAGAACTCAGGTGGGGATTGTGCGTGGTTCTGGAGTCTCTCTCTAACCTGAAGGTCTCTAAGGCCCACATCCCCCCAGCTCCTTCACGCCTTGGAATACAAGAATTTTGCTGGGAGTCAAACATCTTCCTCTAGATTCGTTTCCTTCCTCCTTTTGATTCATACAGCCCAGGCAAGATCAATGCAACACCCCTGAAACCTTTCCTGTGGCTAAAGTGAGTTCAGAAGTTTATTTTTTCTCTCTCTAAATGTAATATGGACGGATTTGCCCCCGGCAACTTGGCCCAGCCCACTTTAAGTCTTACTCATCTAACAAAGCACACACATTCACTATGGAGCCCTGAGATGTTCTTTTCTCACTGCAGACTAAAATGCCTGCTCCCAATCACACTTTTTCACTCTTCCTCAGAGAAGCAAACACATGATATAGCCAGTCCTCAACTTCCAAATAATCATTTAAATATAATTTTGCTAACCTCAGCAAGTCATCTTTTCCTCTTGCCTCTTCCATGTAATTTGTCGCCAAGTCATGTCAATTCTACCTTAAAATCTCTCAAATCCGTCCTTTTTCTTTCAACAACCAAAACCTCACTTCAGGCTTTGACCTTCTGCAGTGTAAACTGTAACAGAGATGGTAAATCAGTGGTCTCCAATTTTCTTCCCAATGCATTCCTTCCTATCAGTAAAAAATTTGGGCATACAACTGACATACATATTTATAAATTATAAGAATGTTTTACTATACTAATATATACATTAGAAAACACAAAAGAAGGAAATTTTGAAGGTTGATATGAAAACAAATATGTCTTACCACATTCTTTTCACACCCCAGTGGATCATCCTGGACAAGCCAAAGATATTAACTGTCCTAAAATATTGCTGCCAGAGTGATCTTCCTAAAAACCCCAACCTGATACTACACTCCCAACTCTATCCTTAAATGGCGTCACGTCCCAGCGGCACAAGCCTACTTTTTCAGCTTTATCTCCCATAGTCTTCATCCACGTATCCTGTGTTTGGGCTACTCCTGTTACCTCCTGTTACCTCCCTGTCTTGCACACACAGTTCCCTATACCTGAAAAGTCCTTACCCTTGACAGCCACTGATTTATACATAACGGGACCTCTAAAAGAACAATACACTCTAAATGCAATTAACTAACTTATAAATGAACCTTTGGAACATTAACCTTACATGTTTTGAACATATCTCTTGTTACTTCCATTATCTGGCTCCTTTTCCAGTCCTAAATACTTGGAAGAATGGGTATGAATTCCAATAAAAGTAGAAGAGACCAACATTTTTTGTTCTCTTTGGTTTATTTTTCTTCCTTGTTTATCTTTCCATTTCCCCACAAAATCCTTTTAAGCAAAAGGATGTTGCAAATCCAGAGATTAATTCCCCCTAGGCCCAAGAAAAAGGCTGAACCTTTACAACCCACAACCAGAATTCCAGCCAGGAGCTTACACATGGCCTGAATAAAGTATTTTCCTAAAGCAATACAAGGTATTGCTTGTTTCAACCTCACTATCTGCTGTGCAAGCCCCTCCACACTGACTACAATAGCTAACATTAAAATGATGGGGTTGCACCAATACATTTTCCAAAAGCATGAAAATTCAAGTGACTGACTCAGGCAACTAATAATGGGGAGCGCAGTCTCCAACAAGACTTTTGTACTGTCTTTGTACTATCTCCTACGGGGACTGGGAAGGGACCACTGCAGTGGAGAGAGAAAAGAGGCATGAGAGGGAGAAGCCCTCCAGAGGAAGTCACATTTCAACTTCTAGTCTTATCCCACAGTAGGGGAGGTATGTCAGCTGTGCTATACAACCAGCCTCAGGAAGAAGCAAGCCTGTGGTGCATTTTGGTAATGGGATCCTTTAACGAGCAGTCCAAAAAAAGACTGTTGCAGAGATATCCTAAGATGCCAAGCCTGCTCCTCTGTGTCAGAAAACAATGAGATGGGTTTACCTCCACTTCCAAGTCATTTCCCTGTTCTTCCTCTGGAACCCTCTCCCTCCCCCAAGTCTCACCTTTGTTTCATTTCAAGTTCCTACCTCTTCTGAGAAACATCTCCGTCTACTCTGCTCCTTCATTTTCTACACTACTCATTGGACCGAATCAAAACTATAAAGAGATAGCACTTTATACAAAATAGTGCCCTTGCTTTGGAAAACAGTTTAATGGCTCCTTAAACAGAATCACCATATGATATATAGCAAGTCCATTCCTAGGTATATACCCAAGAGAAATGAGTGCATATGTTCATAACAATATTATTCATAACAATGAAAAAGTAGAAATAACCCAGATAACCTTACAACTGATGGATGAGTGAATGAAATGTGGTTTGTTCATACAATGAAATATTACTCAGCAATAAAAAGTAATGAAATTAAAAAAAGAAATGAAAAAAAGTAGATTTTACACTTCCAACCAAGATGGAGGTGTAGGTAGATACACTTTGCCCCCTCACACAACCAAAAGAGGGACAACAGATTGAAAATACAAAAACCAACCAGAACTGCCAGAAAATCAAACTGTATGGAAGTCCAACAACGGAAGAGTTAAAGGAGAAACATTCATCCAGACTGATAGGAAGGACAGAGAAGGCAGTCAAGTTGGAGAGTATGCAAGGCAAGGTGGCAGCCAGAGGACTGGGTGGGCGAGTCAGCAGCTGGTGGTCCCACATTTGCATGCGGATACCAGGAGGAACAACTGGGGAGGGAGACAGACCATACAACCCAGGGTTCCAGCGTGGGAAAAGCAAGCCTCCAAATCTCTGGCTGTAAAAATCTGTGAGGGTTGTGGTGGTAGGAGAAATTCCCAGCCTCACAGGAGAGTTCATTGGAGAGACCCACAGGGTCCTGGAATATACAAAAACCCACCTACCTGGGAATCAGCACCAGAAGGGCCCAATTTGCTTGTGGGCAGTGGAACTGACTGAAAGCCTGCCAAGAGCAGAGCAAGTGGCATTGTTCCATCTCAGACCCCTCCCCCACATACAGCGCCACAATGCAGCAAAGTGGGTTGCCCCACCCTGATAAATACCTAAGGCTCTGCCCCTTACAACCTTACAGGTGAGCCAAGACAAAAAAACATGGCCCAAACAAAAGAACAAATCAAAGCTCCAGAAAAAATACAACTAAGCGATGAAGAAATAGCCAACCTATCAGATCCAGAGTTCAAAACACTGGCAATCAGGATGCTCACAGAAATGGTTGAGTATGGTCGCAAAATAGAGGAAGAAGTGAAGGCTATGCAAAGTGAAATAAAGAAAAATATACAGAGAACCAACAGTGAAGGGAAGGAAACCAAGACTCAAATCAACGATTTGGAGCAGAAAGAAGAAATAAACATTCAACTGGAACAGAAAGAAGAAACAAGAATTCAAAATAATGAGAGGCTTAGGAACCTCCAAGACAACTTTAAACATTCCAACACTGGAATCATAGGGGTGCCAGAAGGAGAAAAGGAAGAGCAAGAGATTGAAAACTTATTTGAAAAAATAATGAAGGAGGACTTCCCCAACCTGGCAAAGGAATAGAATTCCAGGAAGTCCACGAAGCTCTGCGAATCCCAAAGAAGTTGGACCCAAGGTAGCACACCAAGACACATAACAATTACATTACCCAAGATTAAAGATAAGGAGATAACATTAAAAGCAGCAAGAGAAAAGGAGACAGTTACCTACAAAGGAATTCCCATAAGACTATCTGCTGATTTCTCAAAAGAAACCTTACAAGCAAGAAGGGGCTGAAAGAAGTATTTGAAGTCATGAAAGGCAAGGATGTACAACCTAGATTACTCTATGCAGCAAAGCTATCATTTAGAATGCAAAAGCAGACAAAGTGCCTCCCAGATAAGGTAGAATTAAAGGAGTTAATCATCACCCAGCCCTTATTATATGAAATGTTAAAGGGATTTATCTAGGAAAAAGAACATCAAAACTATGAACAGTAAAATGATAACTCCCAACTATCAACTGAACCTAAAAACAGAAACAAATTAAGCAAACAACTAGGACAGGAACAGAATCACAGAATTGGAGATCACATGGATAGTTATCAGTGGGGAGGGAGAGGGGGAGAATAGTGGAAAAGGTACAGGGAATAAGAAGCATAAACTGGTAAATAGAAAATAGATAGGAGGACATTAAGGACAGTATGGGAAATGGAGAAGCCAAAGGCCTCATGTATGATCCATGGACATGAACTAAGGGGGGAGGAATGCTGGTGGGAGAGGGGGTGCAGGGCAGAGAGGAATAAAGGGGAAAAAAATGGGACAACTCTAACAGCATAATCAATAAAATATACTTCTAAAAAAGTAATGAAATGCTCATATGTTATAACGTGGATAAACTTTGGAACCATTATGTTACACTAAAGACAAAAGATTATATAGATATTGCATGATTCCATTTATAAGAAATACTCAGAATACACAAATCTACAGCAACCACAATTAGTGACTGCCTAGGCTGAGAGGGTTTGGAGGAGGATGGGGAGTGACTTCCTGAGCTGATGAAAATGTTCTGGAATTGGACAGTGGTGATCGATCACACTTTTGTAAGCATACTAAAAACCATTTACTGATACACTGTAAAAGAATAAACTTTGTGGTATATGACTTGTAACTTAATAGAGTTGTTTTCAGATTACCAAGCCCCTGAATAGGGGCTTGAAGAAGCCCCAGTCTCCTTCTGACCTTAACCTCAAGCCTCTCTACCGTTAGTCATTTCCCAAACACACTGGCCTATCAGTTCCTGAAACAGCTAGGCTTTTCTTACCTTGAGGCCTTTATATACCCTCTACTCTCTGCCTGGAATGAAAAGTCTTACCCAGTCTCTTTACATGACTAATGACTTCACATCCTTTAAGTCTCAGCTCAAATGTCATCTTCACAGTAAGCCTTTCCTCTTTATATCTAAAGTAGAACAGCTGCTGCCCAGGCCAGGTGGTTCATTTGGTTGGAGCATTGCCTGTGCACCAAAAGGTTGTGAGTTTGATTCCCAGTTGGGGCATGTATGAGGCAACCGATCAATGTTGATGTTTCTGTTTCTCTCCCTCTCTCTCTCTCTCTAAAAGCAATTAACGTAACCTTGGGTGAGGAATTAATTAATTAAATAGGACAGCTGCTTCCATCATTTCCTCTTAGAATTTTATTTCCTTTATACCACACCCACATAGCTCTACGTGAATTGATTTGGGTTTATATCAGGTCCAACAGACTGTAAGCTCCAACAAGCGCAGAAATAAATATGTATTATTACTTACCATTATAATTCCCAATGTCTAACACAATTCCTAGCATTTAAGTGCCTAGTAAAATGGTAATTAGTACTTTTATTTCCCTAATATGCCATGTCCTTACACATACTGTTCCCTGTATTGAGACTACCACCACTACTGCCACCACAGCCACCTCATTGCCACACTTACCCCTTCCATACCCTTTCTCATCTCTTGTTTCAGCCAAAACATTATCTTCTTAATAAAGCCTTCCTGCCTCAAGCCCTCCAGAGAAGAGTCTCTCCTCCACTTATTCGCCCACTAGTCACTGGCTGCATCTCCACCATAACAATAATCTTATTGTATTATACTGGGTGGGGTGGACAGATCTGGTGTGGAGGGGGCCTGCAGGGAGTTGGTTTTGTTTTATATTTCTGTCTTACAACTACTTTGGGAAGTCTTAACGTAAAGAAAAATCTCATTTCTATGTCCTAGTGCACTACCAGGCACATAATATAGTAGTACCAATTATATAGTAGCAACAATGACTAACATTTATTGAGTGTTTAGTATGTGCTTGACACTCTTCTTAGCTCTAGAGTGAGTGAGTCAATGAATAAATGGATAAATTTCTTGGTCACCAACCTCAAAGAGGTCGCAGTCTGACAAAGACAGAAGACAGGTATACAGGCTAATGCAGAATAAACACAGCACAAGGCCAAATCGGCTGCCCTGTCCTGTCCCTCTCTGCCTTCAAATCTTTGAGTATGCTTTTCTCTGAGTTCATAAATGTCAGGTTTCTTCAAACTCACTTAGAATACTTCCTTCGATTACTTACAATCCACTTCCTGCCCTTAGTGCCTGGAAACAATTTCTAGGATGTCACCACAAGCAATATTAAACTGCTACACAGTTTCCTGCTGTGCGCCTGCATTATCAGTTAAATTGCTTCATATTAACCACATTCCAGTCCACTGGGATCAGTCAAACACCACATAAGATTTAAACATAGCTGTCAAAGATGCCAGTTACCACTGCTCTTTTATCCCTCTAGATGAATAAATGTCTGCTCAGGTTTAAGGTTTAGGAGCATTCGAGGGTACTACCTGCATAACTGGTGACCTTTTCTTTCCTTTATTAAGTACATGTTTGGTTTGAGGCAAGACAATGTTCCTCTATTAAAACGAACAAGAACTGAACACTCTGTAGAAAATATAAGGAATTATCTGCCTAGACAAGGGCAATATGGCTTAAAAACTTATAAAACACAAACTCTTTCTCCTGAAGAGTTCAAATAGCAAATTGTCCTTTTAACTCTATGTACACTCAGGATCTTAATTCAACTCCTAACATATATCTCAAATGCCTTCCATAAACTCTTCCTAAACAATCAAATGAGTCAGCTACTGGGTTTGACACAGGGAACGAGACCAATAGGACAGTCCCTACTCTCAGAAAGTCTGTCGGGAGTTAGTATGGGGGACAGACAAGGGACTGGACTTAGTGCTATGACAGCAACAAACACGTGGGGCCACAGGACCAGATGAGGGCACCTGGCCTAGGCTGGGTGGGGGAGGGGGGTGACCTGGCCTCAGGGCAGGTTCCCAGGGGATGGCATCTGATCTTGGGCCTGTAAATTCCATTCTCTCATTTAAAAAATGTAGTTAATAGTACCTACATCATTGGACAGCTGTGAGAATTTGATGAAACAGTTCACATAAAGCTTTACCCCCATGACTGACACAGAGATTGTGCTCAACCAGCCTTAGCGTGAAAGAGAAGTCTGATCAGGCACCAAATCTCCACATCTATGCCTAGCAACACCAGCTTCACAATTACACAGATTATTGTTTTTAATCACTTTTATTTTTTACTGACAGAATGTTAAGTCCTGCTCTGCATGTTCACAGTCTAATTCCTTGATCTATATTCTTCTCCATTACCTGAAACATCCAGTTCTCTTGACATTTCTGGTACAAAATATACCAGTTTTCTTAATCTTTTGACAGAGAAGGTGTGGAAGAAAACTAACAAATACTGAGTTTTTAATATGGGCCCTGCAGTCCCGGTGAGACTAGAGTTACTGCTCATAATGAACCTGCAACAATAGTTTTCCCCATTTACCCTCAGGGTGAATAAGGTACTCTGTGTAGTTTCACAGCCAGTAGGAAAAGAGCTGGAACTTGGATCCAGATCTGATTCTACATCTTAGCCTGACTAGGCCACAGAGCACCAAAGATAAGCAAGAGAAAACACAGACAGCCACAGTGTTCTCCTGCTTGCAGGGACCCCACTGTGCTCTCTGCCTTCTACTGCCCCACCCCCAAGACTGTCCTGCACAGAGGAGCCTGCACACTTAAGATTTCGCCTCAACCAGCTGAACGAACACCTTGTCAGGACGGAACGGTCAGCAGGAACCAAAGCTGCTTCCTCCAGCAGCTAGGGCTGCGCCTAAGTAGCCGGTTTCCTCACCACCTGCCCACCCCATTCCTCGCTGCAGGCAGAAATTGCATAGTCAACAGTCACCATAAATCACAAGTACTTTTCATAACGTCTCTTCGTGTTCTCTTTCAGTCTCGCCACAAGTAAAGCTAATGTATTTCCCAAGCCTAAATTTTTATTTTTTATTTAATCTTTATTGTACTTTTTTCTATTGCCATTTAGCACCTTTATATCCCTCTCCACCCAGCAATCACCACCCTGGTGGCCATGTCCATGAGTCCTCTTTCCTCAATCCCTCCACCCCCCAACTCCCCCCACCCACACTAGCTGTCATCTGCTCTCCAACTATGTCTGTCTGTTTTGCCAAGCCTAAATTTTTATCACACAGCAATCTAGTGTCAAGATCAAGGCTATTCTTTATACTAATTTCACGCTCGATACAAATTCTTGCATTAGTAAATTCTCCTGCCCAAGCGCTCAGTGATGGGTTCCCAAAACACTCACTTGAGACGTGTATTTGTCAACCTGCAACCTTCACAAGCAAGACAGAGACACGATGCATAATCACCTGAACTTCTACTTGTTGGATTTCCATGCTGGCTGTGACACTGACTGCCTCATATCAGACAAGTTTCTGAACTGTGTAACAAGAAGGGTAAGCATCCTAACCACCACACTCTGCAACTCTAAGGTGGGTTTTAGAAAGTGTTTCTAAGCGCTAGTGAAATCCAAGTTTACAACTCTTGCTTGGAAGCAGGAGCTAAACTTGGTGTGCCTCTTTAATCCCAAAGATTCACACACTGTGTCTTTTTACCTCCCAAGCCTCTTAAGCTCTTGTTTGGAGCACACTTCGAAATGTTTCCCCTCATTTCCACATTTCCCCTCATTTCCACAAAAATTAAGAACCGTTTGCTCATCCAACTCTTTCATTTTCACTATCAGGCGCAAACTCTTCTAGTTTCATTTAGTAGAGGTCTCGGGGGGCTGCAGCACATATAAGACACATTTTGTGACTGGAAGCCTGAGCCTCAGGGGACTACAAGACTGAATAAAGGTCACACTGATGGACAAGGATGCACTGTTTAAATACTAGATTTTGCTCCTAAGGCCCTTCTCCTTTCAAACTTCCTCTAGCCTAAGTCTCGAAATGCTGAAATAAACACATTCCACAGACTTTCCCATAAGCGGGTTTCAAGTGTCCTATGAAAGATGTTTTAAGGAAAAGCCTTGCTGTCAACTTTGTTGTTAAGTGCCCTCGACCAATTCAATTACTCATACAGAAAAAGTGAACATTTGTTAGTAATTAGATAAGGCATCTCATGTTCTGGAGCTGAGGAACGGAGAAGCCAAAAGAGGACCTGGCTGGGAGGGGAGATAGAGTCCAAAACAACACACCCAAACTGGACTGCAAAAAAGTTGCACTTTCCAAAGCCAACTTCTAAGTCTACAAGGAGGGAAACAATGTTTCAATAGGTTCTGAAGTCAGCTGTATCAACAGTTTCCAGGGAAAACTAACCCCGCCAGGGACTCCAGGTGAATGAATGAGTGAGGGAATTTGCCAGATTGGGTTACAAAGCCTTTCCAACAATCACCAGGTGCTCAGTTACAGCACAGGCGTATCTTCCTTCACAGCTTTTGGCCCTTGTTGCGTGGAGACTTTCACAGATAAGAGGGGAACTAGTAGGGACGAGAAAAGGGCCTTCACCCCATGACCTTAGGTCCATAACGGGCCCCCCTCTCCCTCAGAACCTCACGCGACTTTTGTGGGGGCCCACAGGCCTTAAACGGCAGGGCTGCTACCTCTCAGGACCTGCCTAACTCTCAGGGGTGCCCCAAACACTCCCATTCGGGAAGTTGCTTCCGGAGATTTCTCGCCCTCCCCCCAACAGTTGTAAGACTATTTTCAGAGGCTCTCTGTGACCCCAAGGAGGGGGCCACCTTGTAATCTCAGCAGCTCCCGCTCTCAGGTGAGGAGAGGACACCTGACCACTGGCGCCCTACCACCCCACACGCACCCCGCCCCTGCGCCTCTCTGGATCGCCATGGCAACCGTCCCCCTCCCCGCGTGACGCCGGCACGCGGGGCGCCCCTGGGGTCCCGGCAACAAGTCCCCCGCGCGACCCACGGCCTGCAGCCCTTGCCCAGCCTCGCCACCCCGCGCCCGGCCCGGCTCCGCCCGGCGCGGCCGCACTCACTTGATCCTGGAGCCCATGGTCCCCGGGCCTCCTCATGGGCCCGCGGCCCCGCTCGGCGCTGCGCTGCCTGCCCGCCCGCCCGCGGCCGACCGGCCTCCCTCCGGCGCTCTCCCCGCCCCTTCCTCCCTTCCCTCAGGCTGGGCCCGCCAGCTCGAGGCTCGCTCCCTCGCCGCCGCCGCCGCCTCCCGGGGTTAAGGTACTAGGGACAGCCCGGCGAACGCCATGGTCGCCGGCGCGCGTGCCCGGCGCGCGCCGCCCCCACCGCCTCTCACACAGCCGCCCCCTCCCGCCCGCGCCGCCGCCGCCCGCAGGGGCTGCCGGGAAGTGTAGTCCGCTCGCCGAAGGTGGGGCCGCGTGAGGCGGGATAGGGGCGGGCCTCGCTTCCGCCCACTGATTCCGGGAGCTCTGGGAACCATGCCTTCAGGGTACAGGCCCGGAGAGAGCTCCGTCCCTCTATCTCCTATAGAAAACGCAACCTGCACCCCCTTGGAGAGACCCTCGTCCCACAGAGACCCCTCAGCTCACCTGAAGAAATCTTCCCCCATTCCCCCATTACGGAGTTCTCTGATCCAGTGGCTCTGGTGTAGAGATAGTGTGTCTCCCACTCAAGCCTCCATGAAAAACACAAGTTTTCCCTTGGAAAATCCCATACCTTCCCGTAAGTTCCTTAAGGGAGCCACAGACCCTCTTGTCTCACACCATCCACTTCCCCGACGTTGTCCGTGATGGAGCCCTTAGACCTTGCAGGGGACCTCACCCACCCACAGGAAACCCACCTGGGGGCTCCATAGCACCCAGTTAGTGATTCTGTTCTGCCTTGTCCTTCAGGGCCTCTGTCTCCCTTTATCAGCCATTTGGGAACGCTGATAGAGCAAACCCAGGTCACCATCACAGACCGTGATGGAGATTAGCTCACTGCCAATGAAGGTATTTGAGAGCGAAGCTCACCGACTGCTGCCTACCCCTGCTGCCCCTCGGGGCTCGCTTTCCTGAGCGTCCCAGTATCCCCTCCGCTGGGCCCGGAGCAATCGCAAATCCCAGTATCACCCGCACTGGGCCTGGAGGAATCGCACAGGAAGCCTAACACAGCGACCTTTAGCTACTGTCCAATTAAGTGGGCCAGTGAGCATCCTCCCTGAACCAGGCACCGTATTTCCCCTACATGGTTAGCATCAGCCCTCGCAATAATCTTGGAAGTTTAAACCCCATTTCCCAGAGAGGAAACTGAGGCATTTGCTCGAAGTTACATAATTAGCACCTGGTGAGAAAAGTTCGGCATCCAGGCTGAAGAATCCTTTCAGACACGTGTGACACAGTTATGCTTCAGGACGACACCTTCGGAGGTAAGTAGAAGACTCTGTAGGTTCACAGTTCACTTTTGAAATGAGGCCTTTTCTTCCTTTCACAGTTTTCTGTTCTGAAATGCGCTTTATTCCCTCTGCCAATTTAGCTCTTGTAAATTCACTGTCTCCCCCACCCCACGGTCACTACAGTAACCGGCCCTAGGCCCCAGCCAGGCGGGAAGCAAAGAAAGCAAGAACTCCTTCTTTTGAAGTTCCATTCTGAATAAAGATAATTTCTCTCTGTTGCCTGTGCCCTGAGGTTATTGAAGGCGAAAGGTGAACCTTTTTGAATTAAAATAAAAACATCGAAAACGTCCAAACTGCCATTTTGAATTCAAAGTCTTTTGCACCCAGACACCAACGCCGACTTATAAACACCCGCAGGAGCAAAGCTCTGCGGAGCGGCGGGGCCTCCGTGGCGTTGATGCACCTCGTTTCCTATGAAGCCTCTCCAAGGAACAGTTGTTATCAAGATCTTCCCCGGAATGAGCAGCCAGTTCAAAAGCTCTGAGCAGGAGTCTATAAATAAAACAAAGTTATTTGGTGAAGGGCAAAGCTGGCTGCTTTTCAAAGGAGGTTGTAGCCATCCTGGCCACAAAAATGTCTGGTGCCTGCTGGGTGGCGTGTGTGTGTTTTGTGTGTGCATGGGTGTGTTGGAGGGGAAGACTGGAGATGGGAGCAGGGGATTATGTATCTGTCCAGGTGGCCTCTGAGACTGCAGGGTGGTCTGGAGAGAGCATTGAACTAGGAGTTAGGAGTCTGGCTTACACTGTTATCTGCACCACTGACTGGTAGAGAGATTTTAAGCAAATAAGTAGACTATTGTCTGCATTCTGTTTCCTGCTTGGTAAAATAGGTATAGAGGATGACGAGGAGCTCACACCATAAGCCAGTATCTCACATAACCATTTTAGTATTTTTGTTGTGAACGTATTGAATTCTAAAGTTTCAATCCTAGCATATCTCCCATTTCGCAAATCAAGACCCACAAAATGAGTGACAGTGACAGACTTGCCTTAGCATCTGAGTGGAACCAGACTGCCTGGGTTCAAATCTCAGCCCTACCTCTTACTCAAATAAATATGGGTCCTTTGGTAAGTGATTCACTCTCTCTGTGCCTGTGTCTGTAAATGGGAAGTTATGGTAGTAGATCTATCTTACTGAGTTGACATGAGAATTAAATGAGTTAATGACACTTATAAAGTGCTTAAACAGTAACTGGCATATAGTGAGCGCTCAAAAATTATCAGCAACTATTATATGCAGGACACTTAGCAGAGTTTGGCTTTTATTTTTAATAGTAATAATCTTCATAATAAATAGTTCAATACTTGTATTCAAGAGACCTAAGTTCCCAACCCACTGTGTAATTGTTTTCATTCTGAATCAGTTAGAATGCAGTTCAATGTGAAGGATAGGAGACTGAAATAACAGCGACTGAAAAAAATAGAAGTTTATATCTCTTTCACATAAGGTCTGGAGATGAACATTCCAGAGCTGGTATGACAATTCCATAATGCGTCCTCTAAGATAGGAAGGACAGGGCAGCTGATTTGGCCTTGAGGTGGTGTATATTCTGCATTAGCTTATATACCTGTCTTCTGTCCCTGTCACACTGTATCATCACTGAGGCCAATGTCCCAGAATTTTATCTTATTGCTCCCCTCACATCCAAATGCACCTTCCACCTCCTGGTCCAGGATGGCTGCTTGAATTCTAACTATCTAATCCACAACCCAGTCAGCAGGAAGGAAGACGGTCATGCCCTACCCCAACCCCTAATCTTTACGTATACTTCCATTTACATTCCATTGGCCAGGACATAGTTCTACAACCACGTCTCACTGGGAAATATAGCCATTATTTCAGACAATCATATGCACAGCTCTAGGGGTAGTGGGTCTTTCCAGAGAATAAGGGGAGGACAGATATTGCAAGACAGCCAGCAGTTTCAGCCAAGCCATCCTTGGCTATGTGACCTTGAGCAAGACGCTATATTTGAGCCTCAGTTTCCCTATATCCAAAGTAAGAGAATCAGACCAGATGGTCTATCTCCAAAGTCCTTTTCAGGTATAAAATATCATAATTCAGTGGCAAGTTGTTTTATAGTTCCACTGAACTTAGGTGAATCTGATGTTATTTGAACAAAAGGAGACCCTCTGCCAAGTGCGTGGCATAATCATTTGTTGGAATTGAAACTTCCAGAGATGAGAAAGAAGAGGTTTAGAATCTTGCCCTTCTCAGTTGTTGTCAAAATAGGCTAACCAAGCAAATCCAGCAGATGAAAATCCAACAGCGTGCGTGATATTACCTGCGCAGACACTCTGATGCTCCCCAGTGTCCAAGCTTGCCCTCACTCCCTCTGCCTGTTGCAGATGGTCACCATGTGCCTCTACCCTTTAGGAAGTGAGTTGGAGAGCAGGCAGGACTCTGCTGCGTTATGCACTTGGACTCTCTTGCTAGTTTTCCTTTATTTTGTACCTTCTTCCCTGTATACATTTATATGTATATAATTATTATTAATATATAGGATATCGTTCTCCCTATTTATTTCAACAACTTTTCCTCCTAAGCCAGTATCTCACATAACCATTTTAGTATTTTGTTGTGAGTTTATTGAATACTAAAGTTTCAATCCTAGTGTATCTCCCTCTTCACATGTCAAGACCCACAAAATGAGTGACAGTGACAGACGTGCCTTAGCATCTGAATGGAGAGTAAGACCCAAGTTCTCTGATCTCTTGGCCTGAGCAGAGTGGCCAGGAATTTGGGGAGGACATCCCCTGACCCAGTTCAATGACAGAGATGTGTTTAATTTGTAGGTAGCTTGCTGAGGTCCCCCAAGGAGACCTTACCCCCTAAAACTAATGTCTCAACCCCTTGTGAGCTCTGCTTCCAGTGGTGAAACTGGTAAATTTTTTTAGGGTCCAGAGAGGCAGCATCATGTGCCATCTGCCTGGGATTGAATCCACACCCTGATAGAGCAAATTACTCCACCTTAATTTAGTTCTTCATCTGGAAAATGGGGATTCGTTAGTACTTGCTTCGTGGAATGATGATGGGAGTAAAATTATTGTGTCCATGAAACCTGAGGATCCAGCAATAAGAAATATTTGCTAAATGAATGATGATCAGAGGTACAATTGGTGACCACATGCCTTACTCACATTCTCTTCAATCTTGACGACAGCCCTGGAAGGTTGGCATTATGCTACACATTTCAGAGAGGGGAGGTGATTTTCCCTTGGTCACTCAGCCAAAAGCAGTAAGAGCTGGGGGTTGTGCTGAAGGGATGTCTGATTCCCAAGCCGCCTGTGCTTTCAAAACAATTTCTACCAAGCTTCATTCTCTCATCTCTCGCACGCTCTCTCTCAGCTTGGCTAAAAATATCCTGAATTGCATCCTCATTAGCTAATATGCATACATTATTTTTTGCTTTTTGAACATAATTGGCTCATTCAAAGGAAAGGCTTCCACCTACATGAAAGAAAAGGCTGAGCTGCTCACCGAAAACTCATTTGAATTCAGAAGAGGCAGCTGCCTGTGGAAGCCCCTCTGCTTCTGGGCTTGTGTTCCTGGCTGGAAGGCAGCACAGCAGAGTGGAAAACAAACTCCCTTCATTCACATACCCCCAGCACATTGGAGCTGGGTGACTTTGGCCAAGTCCCGTCCTGTTTCCCAAGAGTTCGTCTCCTCAGCTGTTGTGTTAAGCTCACAGAAGAGCTTAACCCTTATAGGGTTGCAGTGAAGATAGAATGAGATAAGCCACGGGGCCCGATGTGTAATACGTGGCCACTGAAAAGCTGGGAGCTACCATGACATAGGCCACATGTAGGGAATAAACATTTGCAGGAGAGGCAGGATAGCCAAGTGATTAAGAACACAGGGGCTGGAGCCAGGGGAATGATGGATCAAACTCCGGTGTGGACCAAGCTCTGTTGCTGCGACACAGTTTGTTTCTCTCCCCAAGCCTCGGTTTTCCTGTAGTCAAAAAGATATTACACATATAAAGAGCCCGGTAATGAACGGTGGCTGCCTTCACAGCAAGCCTCCCCAACTAGAACATCTCCTGATAGCAGGCGGAGTAATTGATTTCTGCTTCTAGGGCATCGCGCACACGGACACCGCAGAGTGTTCATCCTGGGCCGAATGCGTGTGCTCCGGGCAGCTGAAGCCAAACTGTCTGCCCCGGCTTCTCCTGTTGGTAATGTGGCTGATGACAGCTTAATGGACTCTTTACCCTTGAATGCTAAGGGGAAAATAACTCATGGCATTACAACATATGAATGTAATGTGGTTTTATTTTTCTTGAGCAATGTAGAGAGAGAGCCAGAAACATATGTAGACTTGAGGCTGCAACCTGAACCTCCCTCTTCCTGACCATGTCTGTATGGGGGACAGATTTAGCCATTGCAATTACCCAAATCATTCATGTTTGTAAAATATAGCCATATCCATGTGTGCGTTTTCCTGAATGATCTGAGGCAAACAAAAAAAGAGTATGCAGTCAGTTTATGATGAGAGGACTGGTGAATGTACACGCACGCACGCACACACACATTCTTTGTTGTCATGGGGAAGCTGGTCAAAATCTACCGATACCACTTTCAGAAAGCCATGCCATCCTGACCAGACAGGCAGCAAATCCCCACTGTTGGAAGTTAAAACATTCTGCAGCCTCACAGTCTGAGGGAGGAGGCAGCCACAGATGCCTCCATTAGACTGACAGGGGCTAGGGAGGCAGGGATGAGGGCCAAGAGAACTCGGTAGAGAGTCAGGTTGACCCAGGTTCAGATCCACCATCCTGACTTTGGGAAAGGGCCTTCCTCATCTCAGAGCCTCAGTTTCCCCAGCTGTAAAGTGGGTGTTGCAACACCCACCTTGCATGGTGCCAGGAGGACTAATGACAAAGCAGGTGAAGGCCAAGCAGGACATGAGGCTCAGGGTGATGCTGGGTACAAGGCGGCTGGCTCTGCTCCGTCACGAAGACATCCAGGCCAGGCAGGAGGTGTGCAGAGTCCCAGCCCCTGTGCAGCTCAGGCGCCGTCCGCTCCAGCCACCAGAGCCTCACCGGAAAGGAAGTGTGTGGAAGCGCGGCTCTCCATCTGGCTAATGCTCACTTGTGTTTCCTGCTGGAGAGCATCACTTTTTTCACCTCACCTGGTTTGTTTACCCAAACAAGCTGCTCATTAACAACACCAATTGCATTTGCTGCAGTTCTGTTGACAGCACAAATGTCTTCAGTCAGCCTGGGAGTTTGGTGGGAACTGTCGCGGGATCCCACCCAGCCCAGCCAGTACAGCTTCTGAGGAAAGGAATCAAGGCCATGCTGGCATCTGGGGTGGGGACAGGGGGCCTGGCTGGGGTCTGCTGGCAAGTCCAGCCCAAAGTCCCCAGGCCCTGAGTGGAGACAGGGCCCTAGTGCCTCCTGAGAGAGATGCAGCACTTTCCAGAAAACAAACGTAGTTGTAGGAGTTTTTCAAGAAGGGGGAAGGGGAGAGGGGGTGGAGCCAGTCCTGAAAGACTGGATGAAACCCCAGACAGACGTACAGACCTGGCTGGGAGATGCCCAGCCTCCAGCAGAGAGACCATGGGTGGGCTTCCCTTGGTGACCTGGCAAGGGAAAGCACAGGTCCCTCTTCCTGATTTGCCCCCAAAAGGCTGAGCTCCGTTTGGTTTGTCAAAGTTCTACTCTCTCATCTCCACTGCTCAAGCAGGAAGACAAAATATTTTTTTAAATTTTTTACATATTTATTTATTTTTAGAGAGAAGAAAAGGGAGGGAGAAAGAGAGTAAGAGAAACATCACATCGGTTGCCATGGTATCCACCCCAGCTGGGACCAAACCCACAACCCAGGCATGTGCCCTGACCGGGAATTGAACGGGTGCTTTCTCTTTGCAGGGTGATGCCCAGCCAACTGAGCCACACCAGTCAGGGCAGGAAGACAAGATTTTTAATGAATATGTTTATTTACTTTATATTACTGACCTCAGAATGCTTTCTTTTCTGTCCATTTTCTCATTCAGTACCTTTCAATTGAAGGCTTACCAATTACTATGCAATCGTTCCTGAGAAACAGGGAAGTGAAAAGAGACACAGCCCCTGCCCTCAAAGAGTTGGCATTCTAGCGGAGGGAGTGATATCAAATTATATGACAAATAATTGAAAATCATGATGAGTTGGATGGGAGAGAAGTCCAGGATACTAAGGGGGACCTGACCTCTGGCGGGAGTCATCAATGGCATCCACCAGAGAAAATGAGCTTTAAGCTGACACCCCAACTAAAAGGAGAAGTTATTTAGCTGAATAACAGCAAGGGGCAATGAGCTGTTGTGTTTGGTTTCAGGTGTCATAGAGACACCAAAGGAAGTCTCTGGGCTCCTCTTCTGTCCAGGGGAAAGCTTGCATGGAGCCTGGAAAGTAGATGGTAGATGGTACCTGCCTTACTATTTGTTATGAGCTCTAGGAGGGAAAGACCCAGTCAGCACCATGGTGTCTGGCATATAGTACATATAGTACATATAGTACATATAGTACATATAGTACACATACATATTTACTAATTTAAAGAAAAATAGCAGGGTGTAGGGGTGGGGATTCCACAGAGGGAACAGCATGTGCGAAGACTCAATATGTGCTCACCCTGCACCTCCTCTGTGTGAATGTACATATATATCAACAGATAATATGAGGTTTGTCTAGAAAAAAATCCAGCCATTGTTAATATAACGAGAACAGTTTGTACGGCATTGATGTAACCTGGAAGCTGAGGAGAATGGACAGGAATACGCATGTGTGAACAATGACTTCACTGTACTAGTCAGTGGGAATGGTAGACACCATTAAGCGAGCATGCGTATTGTGTGGCCATTGCATTCAAAATGAGTGAGTAGAGCAACGACTCTGCATCAAATTTTGCATTAAACTTGAACATTCCTACATGGAAACCATTTGGATGATTCAGAAGGCCACAGCTATGGGAAGCTGGTGATTGGCAGCTTCATCACGACAACATGCCTGCTCCTGCATCATGTCTCATGCAGAGTTTTTGGTGAAATATTAAATCATCCAGGTGACTCAGCCTCCCTACATCCCAGATTTGGCACCCTGCAACTTCTGGCTTTTCCCAAAACTAAAATCACCTTTGAAAGGGAAGAGATTTCAGACCATCCATCAGATTCAGGAAAATACTACAGGGCATCTGATGGCAATTGGGAGAACTGTGTGAGGTCCCTAGGTACCTACTTCAAAGTAAGGGACTGAGGTATCATTGTCCTATGTACAATGTTTCTTGTATCTTGTATCTTCTTCAATAAATGTCTCTATTTTTCATATTACATGGCTGGATACCTTCTGGGGAGAGTTCAAATTCACAGCATCTCACTGAGGTTAGGTCACCATCTTCACAGCTAGGGAAATTTCAAATTCAGGGTTCTTTTCTCTTCCATAATGATAACTCACAACTTGTTCATAACCCACTCCCTACCCTGGCATACCAGATTTGTAACACAGCTCTTATCTCAGGAATGGGTGATGCCAGTCATCAGACCACACCTCTGTGTGCCCAGAACCCAAAGATAGGACAGAAAACACTAGAATCCAAGAACCAGGGGCTCCTAATTCAACCCAAAGGCAGGAGCAATAAGTAAATAATAGCAAAGATGTGTTGAGAGCTTCTGTACCAGGCACTGTTTTAAGGGTGTTACTTGTGTTAACTCATTTAGTTCTCTGACTCACCTCATGAGCAAAACACTTGATCATTCCCTTTTACAGATGAGGAAACTGAGGCACTAAGATATTAAGTGACTTGTGGATAATGGCACCCATTATACTTCCCCCATCCGTTGTCCCTCCTCAGGTCTTTGTGGTGATGGACCAACAACTGTTGACATCTCCCATTCACCAGGCACTGCACATACATTGCTTCATTTAATCCTTACATGAACCACAGGGTAGGAAGTGGTTCTTTCTTTTTAATTAATTTTTTTTCAATTTCAGTTTACGTTCAATATTATTTTATATTATTTTAGGTGTACAGCATATTGGCTAGACAATCATATACTTTATAAAGTATACCCCCTAACCCCACCTCAAGGAAGTTGTTCTTATCCCCACTTTACAGAAGAGAAGACTGAGACTCAGAAAGAGAAGTGATTCATCCCAGGCTCCTGGATTAGAGGAGATCTTGAAACCAGGTCTGCTTGATTCCAAAGCCCATGCGCTTACCCCAACTCCCAAGTCAGGTACGATTTAGTATAAAGAGCATAGAATCCATGGGAAAAAAATAAACCAGCCCCTTCTTTCTAGTCCTCTTTCTTCCCTTTCTACCGTCTCCTGACATCCTCACCCAGGTAATATATCCACAGTGGTATCATTGCGCTCCACATGGAAAATGTTTTAAAAATGTGGGAGAAAGAACAACCAGCTTAGACTTTAATACCCTCCCTTGAAAATGGAGACAAAAAATCCCTAAGTCCTAGAATTATTTAGCAGATTAAATGAGATCATGCCTGTTAAATACTACACATGTAGAGGCACTTGAGAAATTCTTATTTACTTCCTTCTCCCAACTTGTTCTTACCAGTCATTCAGACAGTCCTGCTTTGTGTGAATCTGTCTTGTGTGAATTGTGATTCAATGGGCGCCCATTCCCACCATCAGACAAGGCAGGATGTCCCTAGAGGGTGGAAGCATTGCCCTCTGTTCTAGTTTCCTCTGGGCATTGTAAGGAGCTGTGTACACCTACAGACACATACAAATAATCACTAAGAGCAGCAATAAGCCACTCAGCTTTCATTTGCCTCCAAGCACAGCACCTTCTGGCGTGTCTCCCCAGATAGACAAGCCCATGGCTGCACAGTCATTTTCCAAATGAACATTTCCTTTGGAAGAACTAATTTAGACTCATTTTCAGCAAGTTACATTCCTGAGGCCTCCAAGTACAGAGATTCCAACTGGCCGGGGTGTATCCTGCTTAAGCAGGGGCCAAGGTTCAAGGAAACAAGAAGCAGACATTGGTTGGAGTACATCAGACAGGTGGAGAAACTGAGACCCAGAGCCAGGAAAAACAAAGCAACAATAATAATAATCAACCTGGCCGCTATATATCTAACAAGAGGTGATGGTAGAGACAGTTCCAGAACAAAGTCTCCTCCGACGGGAGGCAATCAGCCACTAGCTAGAACAACCTAAATGAGCCTCAACATTTTCAAGATTCTTAATGTAAAATTTTCAGCCTTTTCAGTAAGCAGTTGGTATGTGGGTCAGAGTTCATGCTCTTTGATATAATCATTTCCCCTATCAGAATCAGGCATTAACAATCAACAATGCAGACAAAATTAATGCATGAAAAGGGTCACTGCAGCGTTACTTTTATATGTCTCAATTTTTACTGAGCACCAGCTATATGTGCTAGTCAGTGCATGGCACTATCTTGAGAAAGATTAGGTTTCAGGATGCCCAGGGTCATTCAGTCCCCTTCCTTCCTCCTGGGGAGGTAATATGGCAGAATAGAGGGAGCCTGGGAATTGGAAAGACCTGGGTTTTTTATTTTTCTTTCTTTTCCTTCCTCCCTTCCTTCCTCTCTTTCATTCACACATTTGTTGATTCCAGCCTGCCTGGGCTGCCTTCTGTGAACTGAATCCTCATTTCTAAAAATGGGGCCAGAAGCCCTACCTTGAAGATCAGCCACAAGGATGGGAAAAGGTCCTAAGCTTTACCAGCCTGTGAGTGCATTGGTACCCAAAATCTTTCTTGATTCAAGAAGTTCAGGTTTTCAGAGTTCCAAGCAGTTCTGAGTTCCTAGAGGAGCTGACATGTGTCCGTGTCACAGAGCTGGACTTTGTTTACTGTCTCACCTAGAGAGACCAGGACCCAATGAGGCTTCCACCTGCAGGGAGGGCCACTTCAGATGCCTCTGGGTCTGCCTATAGCTGGAGCCACCACCTAGGATCCAAGGAGCTGGTAAGCTGGAAGCCCCTCTCATCACCCAGTGAGGTGAGGTGAACATTCCCTTTGTGCATTCAGTCAGTGAAGTGGGTCCCCACAGCAAGGCTGTTTGAACCCTGAGTGTCACAGAATTTAGTGAGGCTTAAGTTCTTGGAACTCAAGGACATAGCCCTTTGCTCCGGGAGCGCACAATAGGATGAGTTTTATTAGTTCTTGTGCTTCCCTTCCTCGTAAAGTCCCAAGCATTATGCCCAACAACTTTATATTAAATTATCTCAGGATCCCCAGCTCTGTCCTGCAATGGAGCTCTTGCAGGGTCTCCACCACCCAACTCTATCCTGTCTGGGTATGCCCAAACCTCTGTGGTGGGCCGAGGTCACTGTGTGCACCGTAGTCTCCATTTGCCTCCCAGACTCACCCTCCACTCTCTGCCACTCTGCTTGCTCTGTGCCCCAGGAGGTTCAGCACTACAGACCACACCTGCCAGGCTCCCTTGCCCTCTGGCTTCCAGCTGGGTTCAGCCAATGGAGAGCACCAACATAAGACTCAAAGGCAGGAAGGGAGAGGGATGGGGCATGACTCCCTGCTGCACTGTGTTTCGACATAGGCTGCCTCTTCTCTCCATGGCCACAGCTCCTGTTGCTGGTGTGCTAACCAAATTCCAGTGCCCCGCCCCCTCCTTGCCTCTTCTGACCAAGGATAGCTATGGCTCCCTGCTGTTGCTAATCCTGGGGTGCTTCACCACCCCTTAGCCCTGCCCACCCTTGGAAAAAGCCCCTTCATTGAACTCTTTTTAAATATCCCTTTTGAACATGTCCTCTCTCCATCTCAGACCCTCAGCTCCTTTGCCATCGGTGAAGGTAAGCAAACAACGTGACCACCGCAAACCCCATTCTCAGTCTAGACAAGCAGCCTTGTTACTGGTAGAAATGAAGAGTGAGCGCTTTCAGATCCAGGTTAGAGATGAAGAAAGGCTAAAGATAAGCACTTGGAAAGACATCTGAGGATGAGCTCCTTTCAAAGCAAACAGCTTTGGAGTAATGGCAAGTTTTGTTATGACTGGTGAAAGCAGGGAGGGGCTACAGCTAACAGGCATCTCTGCCTGGCCTCTCAGTCCTGCAGTTCCAACATACACAGACACTCTGCAGAAGGATTGCAGCAAAAATCCCGGATGTAGCTGGGGGAGAAGATGACAGGATGCGAGCATGTTGGAAAGACCCAAGTTAATAGTTTGACTTCTCTCAGCTTTTCACAGAGAAAAAGAAGCAAAGGTGAGATGTTTATTTTCAAAGCAAGCAACATATTTCTTATGTTCTTAGATTTCTTATGACAATATCTCCACTTAATGGCCCTATCACGTCTAATCATTTAGGAGATAAAATACGGTTCTTTGATCTGAGCTAGTCAAGAAGAGTGACAGCTGGCATTCTGCACACAAATTCAGTGCCTTGTCTAATTGCATTGACTTCTCATTATTAGGAAGTCTCACAACCAGTAGAGTTTTTTTTTTAATTTATCAAACTGTTAACCATTTCCTGGCTTCCACCCCACCCCCCATGCACATGCCTACTTGAAACTGACAGTGATTTAAGAGTGGAATCAAAGTTGGGCATTGGCTTGTTAGATTACATGGGAGTCACTTGGAGGTCTTTGCCAAACACAGGTTGCTGAGCCCAGAGTTTCTGATTCAGTAGGTGGAGAGGGGCCTGAGAATCTGCATTCCTAACAAGCTCCCAGGGGATGCTGAGGCTGATAGGGGGACCTCACCTACAGAGCTGCGGTGGACTCCATGAACGAAGGTGTATGAAAGGCCCAGTGTCGTGGCTATCTGGGCTCCGCTCAGTGATTCTCTGCATAAACCATGAGCCTGCACAGCACTGTGTGAGCACGCGGGGGTGGGTGAAAAGGAGGGACGTCTTTCCAAAGGCCATTTGGCAACAGAGGCCAGAAGGAAGAAGTGGACCGCAAAGCTCATTTGGGGGCACGCCGGTCTTCTCCTCAGGAAGACCATTCAGCATTTTCCTCCGGAGGCAATGGTTTTAAAGGTTTTACTGTGACCCACTGGAAGAAATTTATTTTATATCACGGTCCTGAAAACACATGTGTGTGTGTTACAGCAGAAACAGGAAACAGGCTTTTCCTTACTCCGTGTGAGGCACTCGGAGATTTTCCGTCTTACTTAGCCTTAAAGGTATTGATTGCACAACTGAATATTAGTTATGCAATCAATCTGTAACAGATCTCACACAGGGTGCATCTAAGTCAGGTTTAGAGGGGGATTTACATCAGAACTGGAGCCGGGAGAGAGAGGAGGCAGAGAAGTTTCTTCTAATAGCCAACCCTGTGAGGTGCTTATGATGGGTCAGGCTCAGTTATAACATTGAGCTAATTTCCATATAAACCAGGGGTGTCGAACTCATTTTCACCAGGGGCTACATCAGCCTGTGGTTGCCTTCAAAGGGCTGAAATAATTTTAGGACTGTACAAATGTAAATACTCCTTAACTGTTAAGGAGTTGAAATTATAGTTGTCCCTTTGAAGGCAGCCACGAGGCTGATGTGGCCCCCGGTGAAAATGAGTTTGACACCCCTGATATAAACAGATTAAAACCCACACACACAGGCACAAATGCTTGGGTTTGTGTGTGTGTGACTCAATCCTCATACCAACTTTCAGAAGTAAATAACATTATTACCACCCTTAGCCTCCATTTTTACAGGTAAGGTTAAGTGAGCTGCCCAAGGTCAGACAATCGGTAGGTGCCAGAGTTGGGACTCAGACCTAGAACCTGAGCCCCAGATCCTGCCTTCACAGCCACTATGGCAATCCACAGACTGGAGATCTCCTCCTGGACACCCTTGTCATGGCCCATCCATTGGATCAACAAACACTTAAAGGGTTCCCAAGTGCCATTCAGAGTCCTGCATGTTGACACAGATCTAAATAAATTCATTTCTTTCTTTTTTTCATGAGTCCCTACTAGGTGCTGTGCTTTGTACCAGGTATAGCTGTACATGCAAATTAGTTAATTCATTTACACATTTAACATGTAACCACTGGCACTTGCTCTTTGCCCAACCCTATGCTGGAGCAGCCATACCAGGGCCTGACACCCAGGGTTTTCGGGGATCCAGGAAGGATCAGGGGCCCTCCCTTGGTTTTTGCATGCACCAACTGATTCATCTGAATCCTTTCTTTTTACCTAAAGAAACAGAAGGCCAGCACTTTCTTCTTGTTTCTCCCTCTCTGGAGGCTACACACATATAATGCCAAGCAAGCAAAGACAGTTTGTGGTAGGCATTAATAGGACCAAATTTGCGCTTGCTGGTTTGGTTGTAGGTGATCCACTGTGTGCTGTGGGCTGCCAGTGATGCCCAGGAACACATGTTAAATGAATTCTGTGGTCCTGTGTTTGGCCCCGTTCTGCTCACTCTCTGCCTGTGTCAGGATGCTCTGCAGTGGGCTTTGTTGCCAGGGAGCAAGCAGTCTGGCCCTTTGCGGAACCCTCTGCTAGTGGCTAAGCCAGAGTTCCTTCACATGACTCCCACGGCGCACACTCACAGCCTGAGCCTCCTCCTCACTGGATAGATTACCTGCACTTTGGCTGTGGCTCCAGTAGATCAGGCTGAGTTAGTATGCTAAAGCTATAAAAGCCAGTTTTCTGTGCTTTAGTCTTCCTACCCCTTGAGCTTCTGCTGCTCTGTGTGCAGATCTGATTCAGAACATTGTATTTCTTTCTAATAATTTCTTAATGAATGGTGAAGACATGGGCTATGAGTCAGACAGACCTGGGGTTGAATTCTAACTCCACCACCTACTGACTTTGTGTTCTTGGCCAGTGACTTGATCACCAGAGCCTCAGTTTCCTCAATAGGAAATGACGTGGGAATTCATGTAAAGATCAGCAGAAACTAATGAGATATGACCAAATGCAATGCTATATCCTGAATTCAATAATGGGACAGAAGAAGGGCATTAGTGAAAAACTGATGAAATCTGAGTAAAGTCTGTATTAATTTCTTAGTTTTGACAAACTTGCTTTGCTTATGTAAGATGTTAACATTAGGAGACAGCTGGGGGACGGCAACTCAGGAACACTTTGTACTATCTTTGCAACTTTTCTGTAAATTCAAAATAACTACCAAATAAAAAGTTAAAAAGAAATCCATATAAAACCCTGAGCACATTATCTGGACCCAGTAAGTTTTTTGTGTGTTTTGTTTTGTTAATTTTTTGAGAGAGAGGGGAAGGGAAGGAGAAAGAGAGGGAAAGAAACATCAATGTGTGGTGGCCTCTCACACGCCCCCTACTGGGGACCTGGCCTGCAACCCCTGCATGTGCCCTAGACTGGGAATCAAACCAGTGACCCTTTGGTTTGCAGGCCGGCACTCAATCCACTGAGCCACAACAGCCAAGGCTGGACCCAGTAAGTTTTTTAAAAATGTTAATTATTATCATCATCATCATCATGATCTCATTTTTTCCTTACAACTCTCTAAGGAAGGTACGATTATCAGCCCCATGGTACAGACTTGGAAACTGACACCCAAAGATGTGAAATTCTTACCCAAGATCACACAGCTAGGAAGTAGCTGAGCCCAAATTCAACCTAGCTCTAACATCCACGCTCTTAGCCCCTGCCTCCTGTTCCACAGTCCTATCATTACTCTAATACAGGACGATAAAGGATAAGGAGGAATGGGGCATAAAAACCAGCACAGATTTCAGACCAGAAAGAATTGGGTTCAGGAGCTACCTCTGCTGTGGACCCTGGGCAAGTTGTTTGACCTCTCTGAGGCTCAGATCCTTTATCATTGACAAGGAAATGAACTCTTAAGTGTGACTGAGAAGATAGTAAAGGGACTAATACATAGGAGGAGATCAGTTAATTCCAGTTCTCCAGCCAGCAAGGTATTTGACCCCCTCGTTTGGATAACTGCCCCCATTTAGGAGCACACTCAGGGGGAAGCAGCAGGGGTTCTTACCTGCTGTCAACTCTGACTCTGCTACTTAATCACTGAACGGCCTTGAACAAGCTACTTCACATCTCTGAGTGTCAGGTTATTCAAGTATTAACTGAAGATAAAAGTCCCCGCTTCTGTGGATTGTTGAGGGAATTAAAGGATCTATCAGAAAAACCCTCAGCACAATGCCTGGCACGTGATAAGTGCTCAGTGAATGGTAGATGCCATTCAACAAATGTGTCTGATTCTCTTCCCTCCTGGGCACACAGTAGGGTTGCACTGCTTGGCCCCCTGGTGATTGGGTGGAGCCATGGGACATATTCTGGTTAATGAATTGTGAGCACAAAATGACATCTGTCACTTCCAGGCCAGAACATTTCATTAGTCCTGGGAGATCCTTCAAAGCCCCTTTCCCCCTTGGACACATGATCATAACATGGTGGCTGCTGTCTCACTGTGTCCTTTTGTGACATATGAAGAGCATCCCCAAGTTGCTCCATGATGGACAGGCAGCCTGAGTGAGAAATAAACATTTGTGTGTTAAGCCACTGAAGTGGGATGCTTATTATTGTAGCAAAACTGAGCTTATTATGACCTGTATAACAGTTACATTAAAAACTATTATAATTTTTATTTCCAATAATACTAAAAAGGAAGTAACAAAGTAACATGTTCATAGTAATTTACAAAGCATGTTTATTATCCCAACAAGCTGTGATTTATCTCCATTTTACAGATGTGGACATGGAGGTCAAAGACACTTGTCCAAGGTCACACAGCTGGAAAGTAACTGAGTCTGGATGTGAATCTGGCTCCAAATCTTCAGATCTGCCTATTTATAGCATGGTTCCCAGGCACAAGCTGTACCATTCAAGATAAATTTGGGTCGAAACTTGGATCTTTGAGAGGTTTCTGGGAGGTGGTGACAGGCTAAACTTTACTTTGTTCTCTTTCCATCTCTGCCTCTCACATCTTGCTTTGCTCTTTCATAATTTTAATATCTGAAACCTCACACCGACCATGTAAGTAATGTGAATGTTTTCAGAAAACATGTGCTGGGCATATGATCTCGGCTTAAGCTCTAGTGCTTTGTAATACCCGTATTTTTCAACCAGACAGATAACTTCTCTGCTTTACAGCTCCATTGGATGTTGTGTCTTCACTGCGAGTTTATTTTCCAGTCTTACCTGAGCTCCAGCCTCTTACTCTTTCCATGGCCCCAAGTAAGTTATTTACTCAGCAGTCTTCATCTACGAAGTGGGACCATAAACCCCACCATGCCCATCTCTGCAAACTCTGTAGAGCACTGCATATGTGTTAGTGCTTATCCGGCACTTGTTTATTCAACAGCAACCATTTATTGAGCACCCAAAGTATACAGTGCTGGGAGCTGGTAATAAACAAATGAGATGCTCTGCATGCCCTCCAGGAGGCAGTATGTGGTTGTGGTTAAGGCACAGACTGTGGGGTCAGAAAAACCTGGGTTCCATTCCTTATTCTGACATTTGCCTGTGCCCTGAGTCTTATTTCTTCAACTGCAAAATGGTGATGATATTAATATTTATCTCACAGCACTGTGTTTAAATGAGATGATGCCTGGGAAGTGCAGTGCCCGATAGGTAGAAACGTGGAAGAGGGTCCTTGTGATTAAGCAGTGTTTGGAGGCATAGTAGGAGCTCTATAAATGTCCGTTGCCAGAAAAAATGAACAGCAGAGCGTAGACACGGATGAATATGAGCAAAGGTCCTGGCTTCTAGGAGGCATCTGGCTGAACTGACCTCCACTTGGGCATAGATGAGACCCCTGGGCCTAGACCTAGGAAAACGCTCAGCAGTCTCCAGACCCGCTACTGTAGAAGCGCCCCTCAGGTGTCAGGAGCCCTCGAGGCCACCAGGATGTTCCTGGCCTCACCGTGGCATGTACAAAAACGTGCTTCTAGTTAGCACTCTCCACTTGGGCAAGCAAGTGTTAACACGAGAAGTGAGAAATGAGAAGTGAACATATGGAATGCCAATATAATGTAAAAATGTGGGATTAAACAACTCAGTGGCACGGGAGCAGCCACCCTCCGGGCTCTGACACTCTGCCGGGCTCCCTCTTACTCTCTTGGCTTGGGTTGGCCTTCACTGCCGGGTCCGATTTTAGAAAACAAGCTTCCATCCAGGGGTGAGGCCGCATGTGAATGACCAGGGCTTTGGGGTCAGGCAGATCTGGGTTTGAATCCCGGCCTTCCATTTTCCCACTGCAAGATCTTGGCTACACACAGCACCCCTCGGAGCTCAGATTCCTTATCTGTCAAGTGGAGGTGGTACCACCTTTCTCCCCAGGTTTGGTTGTATTACTATTAATGGCTGACAATTATTGAGTATACTTTATGTGCATTTCTTTTATTCACTAAAGTAATACTGACAATAACTCTAATATGGGTTATTATTGTCCCCATTTGACAGATTGGAAAACTGAAGTTCAAAGAGGTTACCTAACTTGCCCATCCCAGGTGAGGGGCTGAACTCAGGTCCGCCTGACACTAATACCCGCGCTTTCTCCACTCCACCATTGAAAGGCATTTGGCTCGCACTTCCTCCCCTTCATATATTTCTAAATCTGGGAAGACATAGGGGGAAGAAACCCAATTTTTTAAAATCAATTTAAATAATTAAATTTGGCAGCAAAAAGCTCAGTATCGGAAATACATTTCACCACCCCATCGTGAATCTGTTTAATGTATTTTGAACCAGCTTAGCTCCGTTAGATAGGAAATGGAACAGGAATTTAAAATTTAAAACTAAACTAGCAGCGAGGGGTCACATCTCTATGTTGTTCTGGGAAGCCCGCACTCAACCTTGGCTTCCCACAGGAGTCGTGGGGAGGTCACCCTAACCTATGAACTCATCCGGGGCTCTTGAAAGGCAGAAACAGCAAGAGAGTAGGCATGAAGCCACGAAGAAAGCTTTGTGTCTCAAGCAATTTACTTCTATAACAAGCGCGTTTCATCTTCAAAGCCCTTCACAAGCCATAATTAATCTTCACAACACCTTTGTGAGGTGGGCATGTGGCATTACCGGGGTTTTGCAGGCTAAGGTGGCCAAGGGGAGGCCTTTGGACGGTGACTGACCCCAGGACCTCAGCCTCAAGAGGGACCGTGAGGGCACCCCGCCTCAGCCTGGCCAGGCACTCGCAGATTTCCCAATCCCAAACCAGGCCCCCTGGAATAAACTTTAGAAAATATTCCCTGATGTGAGCGAAGGTGGGTAGGAGAGAGAGGGAGAATGTAAGCCCTGCTATTGTTGTCATTTAATAGGTTTCATTTTATTGGACTTGTACACAGATTGTAAGTATTATTTAAATAACTATTGATAATAACAACAACTCATATTTGTATATGTATATTTAACATTTCCAAGGCCCTTTTCGTACGAAGTGTCTCAGGCGATCCTCACAACAGTCACTTTGTTCAGTGCATGCTTCTGGGGCACATACTTTGCACCAGGCTCCAAGAGGCCTGGGGTTAGAGCAGTGAAGAAGGCAGGTAAGAGCTGCACTCCTCAAGCATGCAGTCTCCTATGAGAAGCCCGATAAAGAAGGGTCGATATTATTCCCCCGCCCCACCTTGTTTTAAACAAGTGATGAAACTGAGGCTTAAAGTCACACAACGAAGGAGTGGTGGAGGTTGAACTCGTTCCCAGCTTGGGTTCATTGTGAAGCTTCTGTTCTAGCCAAGTGCAAAGATGCTCACTGCAGCAACGTTTAAAACGACAAAGAATGGGAAGCAACCTGCATGTCCATTGGTAAGGAAATAGATGAAGAGAATGTGGGGAATGCTTGAGATGAAATGTTACACCAGTCAAAGGGAGTGACTTACATGACTTACAGATAATGCCAAAAGGAAAAAATGAGAAGCGGAATTAGAGGCATGACACGATATCACTTCCATAAAACTTTGAAAGTACACCCAAAGCAAGGCCATAATTAGATACACAAGAGGAGGTGCCCTGGGGGTATGGGCAGGGTTATGAATTAAGGGTGGGGACCAAAAACTGGTGTGGGGGGTCGTGTTAGATGAAGACAGAAACTGAGGGGCCGGGCTGATAGACTCAATTCGTGTATGTGCCCTTCCAGGGTCCCTCGAAAACTAATAACATCATAAGACACACACATCATCTGCTCTTTTACAGGCTGTATTCTCTCCCCTTAATCTGAGTGTCAAAATTGCCTGTCGAACTTGAACCAGCCAAAAATCTAAATGAAAAACAGAACAAAAAGAGCAAAATTTAAAAACGAACTGGAGAAGTGAACAGTGTGTGTTTGAGTTGCAAATGGGTGCTGTCGAGCGGGCGTGACAGCCGTCATGGAGCAGGGACCAGAAGCAGCGAGCCGGGAGCCCTTCTGAGGCTGGGCCTGTTCCGAGGGCTGGGGCAGCCACAGTGCCATAGAAGCTGGGGGACCCCCGGGGAAATCGAGGTTGGAGATTGTCCACAGAACTTTCCTTACCGACTTCTCACAGCCACACTTGCTGGCTTCCTTGTTGGTTTCCTGCCACAGCATGATCGATTCTTACAAATACGTTTTCTAGTAGTCTATTTGTGCCAGGCGAACCATGCCAAAGCAGCCTCATTTCCATGTGTGGTCTGGGTGGATTGGGGGAGGCTGTGTGCAGAGCGATTCTGGATTTCAGCAAGGCAGTTGGAGGAGTGTCTCGCCCACCTGAATCCCCCTGGACCCTCCCCTGCTGAAACCTATAGGATAGCCTCGGAACTCCTCGGCCTTTAGGGATCTGGTCTCTGCCAAACTTCCCAGCCTCCAGTCCTGGTGCTCTCCCTTCCCACTTCTCTACCAGTTCTAAGGCGCAGCCCCCACTTTTGTGCCTGCAAGACCTTGCCTAGGCTGCCCCTGCCAACCAGAATGCTCTTTCCTGCCCTGTTCCCATGGGTAATCTGTACTCAGCCTCAAACTCAGCTGAAATATCACCTCCCTGAAAAACTTCCCAGGCCTTTCTCCTCTGCTTGACTTGATCGGGAAGAATTGACAAAACAATTAAATCAGTTACTTCCTGTAAAAGGCTTAGGTCAGAAGGCATGACAGCTAGATGCTCCTCAACTTTTACAATTTTTCAGGTTTTATAAAATATTAAAGTGGATGTACTATATTTTATAAAAGAACTCAAGCACAATATAGAGCAGATCCCCATAATAAAACTCACTAATGTTTCTGCAGGAACTGTGTGAATATTCACACACTAACTGAAGACCGCAAATAGTTTCATGTCAGGTGAGGTAAGGTTTTACCATTGAACTTGTGAAAGAAAACGGTGGTGTTTTTCAGGGCATTTGGGATTTTAGAATTGTGGACCTGTATTATTGTCATTGTTGTTATTATTATTATTCCATATTTTGTCTCACCAATGAAATAATAACAATCCCTATGACTAATTCAAGCACTTGTTACTCACTAAGAACTGTGGAAAAGCAAGTTGACATAAATGTCTCATCCTTATGTCACCATGAGGTACAAAGGAGTTCAGTGACTTGCCCAAGTAAGTGACAGAGCTGGGACTTGAACTCGCTGCTTTTATGATGCCAAAGCCCACACTCTTAGCCACCACCTCACACTGCAGTTCTGGCTGCACTTCGTACATCATGGTACTCACCTCCTTTTGCTGCAGTTCATTCTTTACGAGTCGCCCTCTCCACGTGGCCGTGAGCTCCTCCACTATGGAGGCTCCAGCTCTGCCTGTGAATGAGTGGATGAAATTTACATGCAGAGGATGGTGACTCGCTGTGAGCTTGATGGGATTATCTTGGCCAGCTGTGTCCCGTGTTCATGAGTGGGTTGATGCCACCCATGTGTTCTTGCACTAACAATGATTGCACACCTGCCTGCTCTGGGCCCTAGAGTTAGGCAAAGAAATCAAGCCAAATTCCCTGCCCTCAGGGGGTTCACATTCTAGGAGGAGAGACAGGCTGCATCTCCATTTCGCTGTAACATGAGGTTAAGGTAAGAGAAATGTCCACACAGTGATTGGGAACTTGAGGGTGGAGAGCCCATCTTACCTGGATTCACAGGGAGCTTTATGAATATTTCCATTAGCTATTTTTGTATAACAAACTATCCTCAAACTTAGTGGCTTAAAATCATTTCTTTAGCTCATGGGTCTGTGAGTCAGCTGGACAGTTCTGCTGATCTTTTCTAGGCATGCAAGTGTACCTGAGGTCAATTGTGGGCGGGCCAGTTGGTCTTGGTTGGCCTCAGCCGGGTGACTCAGCAGTCCTATAAGTATGGTCTCTCCTCCCGCAACAGGCTAGACAAGCTCACTCACGTGGTAGAAAGAGGGAGGGACTGGTGGAGACTCAGTAAGTGTATAGGGGACCTTGAGGCCTAAACTCCTACCTCACAGGTTGGCTGCGAGGACTAACTGAGCTGACGCAGGCAGGGAAGGTATGATGGTTAATCTTATGTGTCAACTTGACTGAGCCACAGGGTGCCCAGGTATTTGGTCCAACATTATTCTGTGTATGTCTGTGAGGGTGTTTCCAGATGAGATGAAATTTGAACTGGTAGACTGAGTAAAGCAGACTGCCTGCCTTAATGTGGGTGGGCCTCATCCCATCAGTTGAAGGCCTACGTAGCACTAAAAGGCTGTGTTAGAGGGGACTCTTTCTGTCTGACTTCCTTTGACCTGGGACATCAGTCTTTTCCTGCCCTCAGACTTGAACTAAAAAATCGACTCTTCCTGGGTCTTGAGCCCGCCAGTCTTCGGACTGGAACCACTCTGTTGGCAATGCTGGGTCTCCAGATTGCCAACTGCAGACCTGGGGACTTAGTCCCCAGACTAGTGTGAGCCCATTCCTTATAATAAATACATATTGCCTACTAGTTCTTTTTCTCCGGAACCCTGACTAATACGTAAGGTATCAGGCGCAGAATAGATTCTCAGTGCCATTAGGGTCAACATGCCCTCTTCTCTCCTAGGCAATGAGGTGTGTTTGTTTTTCCATTTTTAACTACATATTTTATTGATGTTTAACAAATACAGAAAAGAAGCACAGATTATAAGCTTGATGAATTTTCTCAAAGGAAACACATCTGTGTAACCATCACCCCGTCTAGATAATCAAACATCACCAGCACAACAAAGCCTCCCGCACACGGCTCCCTACCTTCCCCCCAAGACAACCATTTTTCTGACCTCCAGCACCGTGGACTCATTTTGCTTTTTTTTTTTTTAACTTTATCTAGATGGAATCAAATAGCATTGTGTCTGGCTCCTTTCACACGACATTGTGTTTGTCAGATTTACTCGTGTTGTTGCTTGAAACAAAGATTTGTTCTTTCTTGTTGCTGTATTGTAATCCATTATATGAATTGATCACAATTTACTTATCCGTTCTAGTCTTAATGGATATTTGGATCATTTCCAATTGGGTAAAGATGAAAAAAGTTGCTATGAAAATTCTTTTTCTTTTATTGTGGTAAAATGTACGTCACATTTACCATTTTTATCATTTTTAAGTGTACAATTCAGAGGCATTAAGTACATTCACATTGTTGTGCAACTATCACCACTATTTATCTCCAGAATTTTTTAATCCGAATTTTTAAATCTGAAACTCTGTACCCATTAAATAATAACTCCCTACTCACATCCCCTTGCCCCCTGGTACTACTGTTCTACCTCCTGTCTCTATGAATCTATGAGCATTATTGCACATATATTTTGGAGCATATGTGCCCACATTTCTGTTACTAAATGTTTAATAATGGCTATGTCAGGGATACATATGGTCAGCTTTTGAAGATAATGCCAGTTGTGTAACATGGTTGTGCCAGTTATGCTCCCACCAGCAGAACACGAGAATTCCATTGTTCCACATGCTCACTAAGACTTGGTGGTATCAGATTTTTAAATTTTAGCCATGCAGGTGGGTGTGGATGATACCTCACTGTGATAGTGACTTCCACCTTCATGGTTTCTAAATTAAGTAGCTTGTCATATGTTGACTGGCTATTTAGATTTCTGCTTCTGTCAAGTGTCTGGTTAAGGCTTTGGCCAAGTTTTCTATTGGATTGTCTGTCTTTGTCTTATTGATTTGTAGAGTTCTTTACATATACTAGATATGGTTTCTTTGTTAGATAAATGCATTGCAAATATACCCTATTTATGGCTTGCTTTTTACTCTCTTCATGATGTTTTTTGATGAACAGTTCTTAATTTTAGTGAAGTTCAATGTATCAATATTTTTCTTGTTTTAATTTATTTTTTTATTTTTAGAGACAGAAGAAAGGAGGGAGAAAGACAAGGAGAGAAACAGCAGTGTGAGAAAGGAACATCACCAGTTGCCTCTGGTACACGCGCCCCGATGGTGGGAGGGCCGGGGGGAACCGCACCTGCAACCCAGGCATGTGCCCTGACCCAGAATCAAACTGGCCTGGGGACCTTTCACTTTGTGGGGTGATGCCCTTCCAACAGAGCCACACCAGTCGGGGCTCAGTATTTTTCGTTCTTTTTTTTTCTTTTTTAAGATTTTATTTATTTATTTATTTTAGAGAGGGAGGGAGGGAGAAAGAGGGAGAGAAACATCAATGTGTGGTTGCCTCTCACATGCCCCTACTGGGGACCTGACCTGCAACCCAGGCATGTGCCCTGACTGGGAATTGAACCAGTGACCCTCTGGTTTGCAAGCAGGCACTCAATCCACTGAACCACACCAGCCAGGGCTCAATATTTTTCTTTCTGATTAACATTGTTGTGTCCTGTTTAAGAAATCGTTGCTTACCCAAGGCCATGGAGATAATCTCCTTTGTTTTCTTCTAGAAGCTTCACTGTTTTATCATTCACAATTAGACCTAAATAAAAGCTACCTTCCTCTGTGGGTTTTCTGACCTCTCTGTGCCCAGCTCCCCTCTCTTTCCCCCAGTACGCCCCATCACCTTCCCTTCTTACCCTGTCCTGGTTCTTGAGGGAGCCAGACTCATTGTCCTCTCAGAGGCTGCAAAGCAACTCCAGACTCAAGTTGGTGTACGGGACGAAGGAGGGAGGGGGATACCAGCTGGGCTGGCAACCATTACAGTTGCACCTGCTGCACCTGCAGCCCATTTCTGGCTAGGAACTTCTCAGTCGGGTTCAGGGGAGGCTGTTCTTCCTCAAAGAGACAGTCCTTCCCCACTTTGACCTGGCTGATTGAAGGGTGCAGTTGGGGCTCCTCCTAGGGTGTGCAGGGCACTGGGCAAATATTTTTTGCAGGTTCTCTGTCTATATGAACAATTGGAGTCATTCAAAATCAGCGAGTCAGCACCATTCCGATGGCTCAGTCTCCCAAGATTCTGCAAAATTCTACACTGGCCGCCAGAGTGATGTCCTCACTAGACCAGCTTCCTGAAATGGGGGTCTGTTGGGCCCGCATAGGCACAGGTCTTGAAGTTCTTCAAGCATCATCTGATTAAGGGAAGGAGTGAATTCTGGGGTCCATGAAGGTCCCAGCCTGAGCTCAGAGTATGCCACCCAGATGGCATGCATGGGCAGCCTAGCCAATCCCAGCCACCAGAAGGAGTCTTAGAAAATTTCAGGACACTCCAAAGCATGAGGATTTGCTGAGGACAGGTGTGGGGCAGGGTCTAAAGATGGTTCTGGGTGTGGTCACACCAGAATGTGACCAGGGTACCTGGGCAAGCCTTCTCAGAGCAAACCTTCACAGCCCACTTTCCTCTACGCTCCCCTGCCTCCAGATTCTGGGTTGCCTGAGAGTCCCATTGTCTGGCTGCATTCTAGGTCTGCTGGCTTTCTAGCTCATAAGAAGTCACAGTCTCATTTTCATTTCTCCTTTGGGTGAAAGGTACATACTTATCTCCCTGCCCTCGCCACCCCCTCCCCCCTGCCCACACATCTCTCATCCCCTCTCCTCTGGATCTACCTTTCTCTGCCTTCTCTTCATTTCCCATCATTCCCTCTTTCTCCTCCCTCCTTTCCCTGCTCATGTATCTCTCTTGCTTCTCCTCTATTCGCCTCCTCCCCTCACCCCACCAGATGCACAAACTCACGCACACACTTTGAGCCCTGCAGCCCCCCAGAGCCCTCTCAGCTCAGCCCTTCTCCCGGGCAGGTGGGCGGGCATACAGACCATATGTGGTGCCAGAAACAAGCAGGAGCCTGGCGGATGTGGCGTGGCAGCCTGGTAAGCATTTGTTTTCACCTGGTCCTCATGCTGCTAACACGTTGGAGCATCTCCATGCTTTAACCCTCTTGCTGCCAGTCACACAGTCTTAAAGGAAGAGAAAGAAGGGAGAAGAAAACGGGACAGCCTTTGTGGTACCTTCATTCATTTATCCCCTCATTCCGCAGACATTGACAGAGCCCTCACCTGTCCCTTGCAGGGATTGGGTGAATTCAGGGGGAGCAAAGGTGAGGCAGGCTCAGTCCAGCCTGGGAGGAGAGGCTCATAGTCAAAGGAGGGAGACACTCAACACAGCAAAACAGTCCAAATGCAGCCTGATCCACAGTGATTAAAGGGGGCTGCATGGAGGGCCCCCCAGCCAGCGTGTGGTTGGTGAGACCTGCTGGAGGAGGTCTTGTTGGAGCTAAGGGCCAACATGAAGGTCAAGTAGGTGCTAGCTGGGGAATGAAGCAAGACAGAGCATTCTAGGCAAAGGGAACAGCAGATGGAAAGGCAGAGAAGCTTAAAAGAGCCTGGTATATCCAGGAAACTCCGGTCAGGAATGGCTCTGTGTGTGTGTCAGTGTGTTTGTGTTCAGAATAAGGGTGTAGGATATGTTAGGAAATGATGCTGGGGAGGAAGGCAAAAGCCAGGTCATACTCAGAGGACCTCGAATGCCAGGCTAAATAGCCAGGACCTCATGCTGAAGGCCATTACATGAGAATAGTGGTAGAGTCAGATTTGCATTTTTGAAAGATCCTCATGGCTTCAGGGTGAAAGAGAAATGGGAAGCGGGGAGTTTGGAGGCATGGAAAGCAGAGAGGAGCCCCTAGCTCTCTCTGGTGCTTTTTCCCCTTCAATGGGGACCACGGGCCCCCCTGCCATCAGCCTCTGTCTCCACCTTGGGCTTGGTGTGCCAGGAGCCAGCTCACAACTGGGTTGATACAGTCCCTTCTCCATGAAGGCCTTCAGGGCTGGCCAGGAGGGGTAGTACCAAGCTGGGCCTTCTTGGCCCCAGCTGTAACTGCTCCTTGCTGACACCAGGGTGAGGTGGGGGTGGAGGGGCATATTGGCCTCACCCCTCAGGCAAGAGGGGCCTAGGAGCAGTCTGGACATCACCCATCTGGTACCCATGTGTCAGGGATAAGCTCTGAGGCTCCAGGTGCCCCCTGGGCTCAGCTCTTACCCACCACCTGCAGGCTGACTCAGCGTGGTAAGAAAGCTTCAACATCTGGATTCAGACTGACAGAGGGACCTGGTCTCCAGTCCTGCACTGTCGTCACCTCTGGCTGTGTGTGCTGGAGCAGCCACTGCACTCCCGGGCCACTTCCTTCACCTATAAGATGAGATTCTGTGCCCATTAAATAATAACTCCCTGGAGGCTTAGGAGATTTTTCATGAGATGACTTAAGCATTTTGCACAAAGTCAGACACCGGACACTAAATGAATGGGGCTGTAATTGTCATCCTAGTATCCTCTGGTGGCCCTGTTTAAGTCCTAACTAGTTGTGTGTCCTTGGGCAAGTTACTCTCAGTGAGACTCAGTTTCCTCACCCGTAAACTAGGAATAATACCAGTATGTATTGTAGGGGATTGGGAGTTAATCCATGTAAAGAGCTTACAAAAGTACCTGGTATATAGTAAACACACAATAGTGTCTCCTTACTTGAGTTTCTAACCAGAACTTTATTCTTTCTTTTCTGATTCAGAGATCACCACTGAAGCCAAACCCTTTGAATAGTGCCCTGAGACCCAAGGTCCAAGTAGCCCCCAGCCTCCACGTAATACAATAAAGTATTAGATGTGGAAGTGTGTCTGCTAGGATATGCTTAAGACATTTCACGGTCAAGATTATTTGGGGAGTAAGATGTGAGCTTTGTTCATTGAATCATTCAGCTGAGTTTCACACTGGTTGATAGCCCTGTCATTTCTAGGTTGGAGTAGGTCATTCGTTTATTCAGTCGACAAACTCTGATACCTTTTCTGTGCCAGGAGGGGATGCCGAAGGAAGCACGTTGAAATCACTGCTTCTGATCAACAAGCAAGCATGTTACTGATTTCCTAGGTGGATGATGTAAGCAAACTTCACTTATCTGCACGAAGAGCCAAGAGCAGAATTATTTCTGTTCTTCCAACAATTCCATATGATGCTTCCAGGTCTGGCAAAGGCATTCCCTCTGTTTAGAGCCACCGAGTAGTAGCTTTCCAAGAAAATTCTAATGTAGCATTTTATTTAATCTGCAAACAACTCTGTGAGGAAGAGGTTATTATATACTTCCTATGGGAGAGGAAACTGAGACCCAGTGACCTTCCCATCACCAGCTGGAGAATGACAGAGTCAGGATTGGAACCCAGTTCTCCCCAACTTTGAAGTTCACATTCAAGTTCACTGCCATAACCTGACCTTTAATTATCCCTCCACTCCCTAATTACCATGATTCTCTTTTGAGATTCTAGCTCCAGGTAGAAGGAAATCTGCCTTCAAGAAGGAAGATTCCACTCTTCAAATGGCCTTGATTCTGGTGGGCTGGGGGATCTCAAGAAAGATCAGCATCAGTTTTTTCCCCCTCATCTTTATTTTTTCTCTTTACCAAGGTAGTGAATGTCTATTTTTAACAATTCAAACATTATTGGAATGTTTAAAAAGTGAAAGTCGCAGGTATTGCCCTCCCTCCAAATAGCAGCTGTTGACGATATGGAACATAATCTTCCAGTCTTTTGCCATGCAAATATTAACAAACATCACAACTGTTAGTGTTACAGAAACTAGGCATGCCACACACCTTAAAATTTTTAACACTATATTAGGAAATGTTTCACTATCAGTTCATTTAACACGACTCCTTCTTTTCAATTAGTTGTTATACACTAAATCTTTGTGTGCCCCAGAATCCAAATGCTCCATGGTGGTGGCATTTGGAGGTGGGCCTTTAGAAGGTGATAGGTCATGAGGATGGCATTAGTGCCCTTATGAAAGAGACCCCAGAGAGCTGCCTCACTCCTCCATGTGAGGATGCATTGAGAAGATGGCCATTGGTGAACCTGGAAGTGGGCCCTCACCTGACACCGAATCTGCCAGCACCTTGATCTGGGCTTCTTAGCTTCCAGAATGGTGAGAAACAAATTTCCGTTGTTTATAAATCATCCAGTATATGGTATTTTTGTAATAGCAGCCTGAATGGACAAAGACATAGCTTCTTGGGAATCCAAAGATTGGATGTCCCACAGCTTTCTTCACCTCTGCCCTGTGGAGGGATATTTGGGCTGCTGCCTCTTTGCGCTTACAAATAACATTGCTTGAGCTTTGACCCACCAGGCACTATGCTCCTCACTTGAAATACTTAGTATAATTTCACCTAAGGAATTCTGTGAATGGCTGTTCAACATTTCTCTCCCTCACAAGCTCTGAGTTTGTTAAGAGAACCAAAGGGATCGTGCCAGGTTTTCATGAGACCATCTTGGTGCCTAGTTCAGGGCCAGGCACATAGTAGGACCTCAGTAGTTCATTCTGCACTAGCAACTAAAGGGAGAAATGACGAAGTGGATCCATGCATGCTCATGATGGCTCCTGCTGGGCATATTCCTCCACGCCAGGTACCAAAGTATGTGTTTTTCTAAGCATGTTAACAGGCTGTGAAGTTGCCCTCTGAAAAAAATGAACCAATGTGGGGAAATGAGAGGACCAGTCTCCCCACACTGCAAGGAAGATACTTTGTGGGGACATGAGAGTACAGTTGTATTTCTTTTAGTCCCATACAGTGTGTGGGGAACCCAGTGATGAATTCTCCCCTGCTGTCCTTAAGGAGCTCTCACCTGCTACTAAGAGATAAAAAGGAAATGGGAACAGGCTTGGCCCCAGCAGAGGAGACAGCCCCCTCCCTACCCCCAGCACGTGCTCCAGGTCAGCCCCACCCTGCCTCCAGCCCCTTTGCCTCCCAGCTGCCTGGCAACCAGCAGTAAAAGACACAGCCTTTGAAGTGTCTGTCTGCCCTGCCAGCTTTGGTATGGCTGCCCCGTGCCCTCTCCTCAAAGGCAGAAGAGGAGCAACACCCACTGCCTTGCTTTGGAGCAGGATTATGACACAGCTGCACGAGGCTGGGAGCTCAGGCAACCAGCAGAAATGCAGTCTTGAGCCAGGAGTGAGGTGAGCGAGGAGACAGCCTGCAGGACCCCTCTGCTCGTGCCAAGGAATGGCTCGTGCTAAGGCCCAGCCCTGCGGGGCTCCATGTGCATGCGTGCGTCGGGTGTCAGTACCCTGGATGCACGTCCATCTCGGGCCTGCCCTGCAGGCACTCACCTGCAGCCATTAAGGAAGCAGTGGGAAGGCCAAGAGGGTCAAGGCCTGTGGCTTGGTTGGCGGGCAGGAAACTGATGAATTCCCTCCTCTCTTAGGCTGCATCCCTCTCAGGTAATGTGTCATATGTTACCTTTCACTTGCTCTTGTAACAGGTGTGAATTGAACATTTGCTATGTGCCCAGCACCGCTCAGGGCTCCAGCGACAGCACTGTGAATAGTACAGATAAGTTCTCTGCTCTCATGAACTTTATATTTTAGAAAGAGGGCACTGATGATAGGGGAATGGGCAGATAAATGAGCTAAATAACTTTAGATGGAAAGAGTTTTGAACAGAATAAAACAGGATTCCTCTAAAGAGAGCAGTGGGGGGTTCCTTTAGATTAGGTAGTTAGGGAAGGCCTCCCTGAGGAGGTAGCATTTGAACTGGGGCTGGGATGAGGGGAAGGAACCAGCCTAGTGCTGAAGGAATCATAGAGTTTTAGGAGGGCATGATAGGTGCAAAGGCCCCGAAGCCAAAATGAACTTGGTGTGCTGATGCACTGAAAGATGAACAGAACTTGAACATGGTGGGCTGGATACAGGTCAGGCAGGCCCTTGCAGTCTGTGGGAAAAGGTTTAGATTTTAGTTTAAATGCAGTGGGAAATCATTTCCTACCTTGTATGCAAATTATTGGTGAACAAACACTCATCCATTCACTCACTTGGTCAGTCAGCCAGTTAGTTAAGTTTGCACATGAGCACAGGGACTGGGAATGCAGAAATCAGTGAGAGACAGTCCTCAGCCTTGCCCAGCTCATAAGCCTAGTGGGCAAAGACCCAGATACTTACCCCCTAAAGGGACAAGCTGTGGACACAGATACTTACCCCCTAAAGGGACAAGCTGGAACCCAGAGCAGGGAGCATTTGCTTCTTAAACTAGAGAATCAGGGAAGAACTCCAAAAACACACAACATATTTGAGCTGAATCTTGAAATACCAAATACCATGTTGGCACATCGAGGTGCTCAGTATATATTTATTAAATGAAAGAGGAAGGAAGGGAGGAAGAGAGAGAAGATGGGGATTTGCCAAGTTCCAAAGAGAGAAAGGGCACTTGAAACATTCGTGCAGAGTTTGGGCGACATGAACCCAGGTAGAAGAGGGGCCGTGGAGCCTTGCTGGAAGTCATAGGAGCCATCCCAGAGGTAACACGTGAGCAGAACGCATCCCACCTGCTGAGTTCTGGAACTCCTACTACATACGCCACATAGTAGGTGCACAGGAAACGTTGATGGGTATGGTGGTATTTAATGCAAGTTGCTAAATATGTCAGTTTCTCTGCTTTTGAGGCTTGTACTGGGATTGCATTTCTCTGCCATAGGCATGGTCATGAAACTTGTCTTGGCCAGTGAAATATGAGCAAAAATGACGTGAGTCACCTCTGAACAGAAGATTTAAAGCTGGTGATTGATCTGTAGTGTCCCTTTTGCCTTCCTCAGCAACCCAAGAGGCACAGAGAAGGAGCCTCCCTCAGCTTGGGTCCCTGAGGAAGGACAATATAGAGTAGAGGTCCCCAGACAACATGCAATATGCACACAGAATGGGCCCCCGAGACTCCACACTGGTTACCCCCCTGGCAGAACCTGTCCTATCCTGATGTGTAGAATGGGCGAGTGGATTGAACTCAGGAAATCTCTCTGAATTAAGGCTGGGGCATGAGGCCTCTACAGAAGTGACGCATGTGGTGAAGCTGTCAAGGAGTGAGTCATCCTGGAGCCCATTAAAAATATTTCTTTAAAAAGAATCTTTGGAACTCTCTCTTAATTTAAGGCAGTCAAAGGGAACTGGAGTAGACCTCTAGCCACGCTGGCCTCTTCCACAGGCTTTTGCTTCTCTTCTTTCCCAGAGACAGCATTTGGAGCCTCCTAGGATCATATCTGTAGCCTTTGTCCATTCTTAGGACCTTGTTCATTCCCAAACATTTCTTGTGACCCAGCCTGTGCTGGACCTTGTGCTCAGGGTGGAGATGTCATGGGGTGGCGGTGGGGAGAGATAGAGAAGTGTCGTCCCAAGAAGGAGAGACTGAGTTGGCTCCCCGATGTTTGCAGCTAGGTGCTGAAGACTGGGCCAGAGTTCACCAAGCAGAAAAGGCAAGAAGGGTATCTCAGGCGGGAGGATTGACATGTGCAATGGCCCAGGCTCTCAGAGAGAACAGAGGCTCTCAGGTGGGCTGAGTGCAGGGGTGGGCGTAAAGGGTCAGGCATGGAGAGCTCGTGACAGGCCTTGCATGCCAGACTGAGGGATTTGGACTTTGTCTTAATGTCAGCAGGGAGCCAGCAAGGGTCTTTGGATAGAGGAGGGGCTGGCTGAGTCTGGAAGTTTTGGCTGTGAGAACACGTGCCAGGGGTCCCCCAGGCCCTTCTGCCCACCTTGATCTCTGGCAGTGCAGCCCCAGAGACAGCAGTCCCTGCTCTGTTTCCAGTCTCCGTTGTGTTGCTTAGAGACCTGGTGCAGACCCCACTACCTGCCTCCCAGATCAAAGCCAAGCCCCACCTTGCCCTGTTGAGAGCATCTTTGTCCCCTTCACTTATACAGACAGAGACGACTTAAACAGACTAGCTCAGCCATATGAGTGAAAGATCTAGAGCCCTCAGACCTATTTTCAAGTCCCAGTCCACCAGTTTCTAGCTGGATGACTGGCAGGTGATGTAAAACTCCTGTGAGCCTCAGTCTCTTTGTCTGTAAAATGGGACTGACAACTGTATACACCTGACAATGTTGTAAAGAGAAATAGTCCAAGGAAAGGACTTAGCCAGGTCTCTGGCACAGGGGAACGTTCAGCAAATGGTAGATGTAATTATTATTAACAAAGTGACATCATCGGGGATAAGAGTGATGTGCAATGTGTGTGCAGTGCTGGGAGGGAGAGGAGGAAATGTTACATTTTCCCAGCTACATTGTAAACTCTCTGGGCCCTTAGAGTTTGCACCCAGCATGCCGTGAATCTCCTCAAAGACCCTCATCTCCCGTGCCCTGGAGGGTGGACTCGTCAGGTGGATGGAAGGTTTGTGTCAGGGATGTCTCCCTGAGGCACAGGCCCTTGGATTGCGTCACTCTGGCTACAAACCCTGGAACCAGGGATGGGCAGCTTTGATATGTAGCTACAAAGGTCCACCTGCCTCTGCCTGCGATGGCCAGGTCTGCACAGGTGACAACACCCCACCCATTTCAGAGGATGGCTTTAATAAGTGGTATTGGAGATGCCTGGTGTGCTCTGGAAAGTCTCAGCAGCTATTTCTATAATGGTTAATGTGGGCACAGAACGGATTGGGGGCTGTAGTCACACCCAAGTCCTTCGGATGATTGGAATACATTTCTCCATAGGCCCAATGAGGAAGGGGCTAGCCTTGGTTGTGTGCCTACTGTGTGCGGGGCACTGGCACAGCCAGAATCTCACTGAATCTTCTCAGCACCCTTGTGAGTCAGTCTTCTTGTCCCTGGCTTACTGGTGAGGACTGGAGGCTCAGAAACGGCCAGCCACTTGTCACACAGCTCCCAGAAGAGAAGCCAGAGAGGAAGCAGGGTCTACCTGACCCCCTAACCCAACAACTCTTGTCTCTATGAACGTAAGGAGAACACGTTTCGATGGCCTCCCAGGGAATCTCTTCTGCCAGGCTAAGCCCTGTTCACACTCTCTTTCCAGAGAATAAATCTGATGATGTCACACTCCAATCCTCACCCTCAATCTGCTTGAAACCATGCCAAGGCCTCCCTTGGCCTGCAGATCAAAGGATGGAGGCTCCCTACGCCCTTCACTGGCTGGCCCCACCCGCCCCTCAGCCTCTCCAGCCCCCATCGGGCGCCTGGTCCTGATGGAGTCACCATTCTCCAGTAATACCTCCAGACCTTTGCCCACGTTCTTCCCTCTGGCCTCACCTCACCTGGGAAGCCGTCCTCGGGGCTTCCACAAGAACCCCCTCAATCACACAGCCCTCTCATGCTCTCTGTCATTGGCTATTTGGGGCCTTTCTCCTCCGCTGGACAATAAAGCCCTTGAAGGTCAAGGTACTTATCTACCTCACATTTCTCATTCAGGAGCTCACAGATTTCTTAAGCAGGTATTAATCCCTGCGTGTGTTATTGTTCTCAACAAGGGACGTCTGAGGGCTATGGGGAGGGCACACTCGTCCAGCGCAGTGGCACCTAACTTTCACTAAGACCCTGCCATGTCTGGGTCGTAGCCAAGCACGTGACGTAGACTCTCTCAGGACTCCTCGTTCCTCGTGAGGAAGGTTCTTTTTTTTTGAATACCCATTTTAACCCCAGGACAACTGAGTCCTGCCTGGAGAGCTGATGCATCTCGCCCAAGGCTGAGATCTCCAGCTGCCAAGTGGCAAATCCAGAATTGTTAACGGAATCTGAATGTATCTTTCTTATATATTTATTCAATCTATTAAAGTTTACTGAGGGCCTGCTTCTGTGCCAGGTGGTGTTTTAGGCACTGGAGGTGCCGTCATGAGCACCAGGTAAGGGCTGTGTGTGTGTGTTGGAGTGTGAGTGTGCATGAGTGTGTGAGTATACATGTGTAGGTGCATAGGAGCGTGTGCATGTGTGTGTGGTAGAGGGTGCAGGTAGTGAGCCGGGTAGGATCAGGGAAGGCTTCTCAGAAGTGATGTTGAGCCCTGGCTGGTATGACTCAGTAGGCTGGGCATCATCCTACAGAATGAAGAAGGCTGCAAGTTCGATTCCCTGTCAGGGCATATACCTGGGTTGTGGGCCAGGTCTCCATTCGGGGTTGTGTGAGAGGCAACCAATTGATGTTTCCCTCCTTCTCTTTGTCCCTCCCTTCCCCTCTCTCTGAAAATAAATAAATAAACTCTTTTTTCTTTGTTAAAAAGCGATGTTCAAGCTGAAACCTGAGAATGCGTAGCGGTGAGGTCAGCAACGTGAGGGGTGGGCGAGCCTCCAGGGGGGTGAGCAGCAGGGCGCTTGGCACCCAGCGCACCCTCAGTGAACATTATGTAGCGTGTCTTTTTGCTTTTGCTTTTTGTTTTTCAACTTTTGGCCTAGAATGAGTTTTTATTAGAAGTAGGAGAATAGTCAGCTTTGGGATTTGTATTATGTTAAAATATACCATTTTAACTTTTTTTTTTACCATTTTAAACTTTTACCAAAGTTTACCATTTTAGACCTTTTTTATTCCAGAGAGAAGAAGGAGATGGGCGAGCAGGGAGTGGGGAGAGACCTTAAGCACCTGGACTAAATAAAACCCACCACCTAGGCATGTGCCCTGACCAGGAATCGAACCTGTGACCTTTTGGTTTATGGGATGATGGCCCAACCAACTGAGCCGCACTGGCCAGGGCCATCTTAATCATTTTTAAATGTATAATTCAGTGGTATTTAGTATGATCACAATATTGTACAACCATCACCACTCTCCCTCACCACTTTTTCATCTTCTCAGACTGAAACTCTACTCATTAAACAATGACTCCCTATTCCTTCTCCCCCAGCCCCTGGCAACCACCATTCCAATTTCTGTCTCCAGGAATTTGCCCATTCTGGATACCTCATATAAGTGGAATAGTACAGTATTTGTCCTTTTGCAACTGGCTTAGTTCACTTGGCATAATGTCCTCAAGCTTCATCCATGTTGTAACATGTGTCAGAACTCCCTTCCTTGTCGAGGCTGAATAATATCCCACTATATGTATCTACCATATTTTGTTTCTCTACTCATCCATTAATGCACATTTGGGTTGCTTCTACATTTTGGCTCCTGTGAATAATACTGACTAGGGTATACAGATATCTGTTTGGGTCTTGTTTTCAATTCGTTTGGCTATATACCTAAGAATGAAATTGCTGGACCATATGGTAATTCTATGTTTAATCTTCATATAGTGTGTTTCAAGGCCTTCATTTCCTCAGTTTAAACAGGCACACCATGGCCAGGTATGGGCTCCTTCTCCACCCGGCCTCCCTTGCCCAGCACAGCGTTGATACAAGCTCTGCCCACCAGGCTTTGGCACCTGACACAAGACTCCTCTGGGCTACACTGACCTCCACCGTAATGGGTATAGCTGATGTTTTCCTGGCCCTCCACTGCCACATGGCATCTGGCCATTCCTTGTGGAGCACCTCCTGCCTCTGGCACCCACTTCCAAAAGGAAGTTAGGGGCCACCTCCTGTTTCATGAAGCACCCTAGATGAAGGTGAAGCAGTGTTGCATGAAGCACTGCCATCTGGGAGGACTGCCTGTCCCTGCTGCTGGCCCAGGGCACCCCAGCTGCCCAGCCCTCCATAGTCTGCACCCAAGCAGGTTAGTGTCCCGGTCACAAGCATCAGCTTTGGGATTAGACAGACCTGGGCTTAAGACCTGGCTCTAGCAGCAGCTGGCTGTGTGACTTTGAGAAAGCTGTTTGTCCCCTCTGAGACTCGGTGTTCTCATCTATAAAAGGGGATAGCAGTAGACTTTGCTAATAAGGAAACTGAGCTAATGCATGGAAATCCCTGAGCCTTCTGTCTGGCACAGAGCGAGTGGTCAGTGAACAGGGCTGTCATTACCTGCTCAGCATGAGACTGAGGGGGTTGCGGAGGGAGGGGGGCTGGCTGGGGAGCAGGGTCCTCAGGGGCCTGACAGAGGGCCCTTGGGAGGACATTCCAGGTTGGCCAGACCAAACTTATCTCCTCCCCACAGGTCTATCTCCATTTAAATTCCCTTCCCTTCTCATGAGTTGAAGGTGGGAATAGAAGCACATGTTTATGGAATATCATTGGCGGACCTTACAGTATCCCATAGAAAAAGTGTCAGTTCTTAGCACTTAATTTATCTTTATTTAATTGAATAGAAGACATTTTATGAGAAAATTGGTCCTGTTTTTTGCCACTAACCTTTACTGAAAGGGTACTTATAGGAGGCAGCCATATACAGACTGACATCTTATTTTTCTTTAAATCCCGGCCTCTGAACAGCGCTTTAGTGCTCACACAATTCTGTCACATGGTGTGTTGGTCATCTTGCCCCACTTTACAGACGGTGAAACTGAGGCTCTGTGAAATGAATCGGGCGCCATAGAGAAGCGGAGATGGAAAGGACGGAAAGTCTTTTTCCGCTGCAGGCTGTCCTCACTAAGCACATGTGCGTGCCAGGCATCGAGCTGGGCACAGGGCCTGGGAAATGGTGACGCAGCTGTGCAGACCTCTCCTCCCTCCCGTGTTTGTAGGATTTCTCTGTCCTTGGCCTAGAAGTAGACAAGTTTCCCCAAAAAGTCAGCTGCTCTGCATATCCAGCCCTCCTTGCCACCACATGCTGCTCTGGAGTGGCTCCCAGGGCTGCTAAGTCACAATCGGCCATGGCGTGACCTGGGGTAGAATTGGGGGACACTGAGTGGCCTCCCTCAGAGCTACCCCTCTCCACTCCTTGGCCTTCCAGTTCCCACAGTGATAAACAAGATGATTCCCAAACTTTCTATTCATGCCCCTCATTGTCTTTAGAGTCTTCACCAGTCCCCACTCCCACTTCCACACCCCCTCCTTTGCTACTTTATATACGCTGAAAGTCTCCACATGGAATCAGAGTGCAGGCCAAGCCTCCAAGCTTGGCAGGGCTATATTTTCCCCTGCCTCCTTTCATCTTGTAAGCCCCACCCTGTTCATATCACTTGGATGCTTATTACCCTGAGTATGCTTGGATAATTCCTCTACTAAACAATCATCTCTGTGAAGACAGGTACCCTATCTGTCCCTCTGTCTGACTCTCCACTGTTCTGCTGGAACCCAGTTCCATTCCGGGCAGAGTTGGCACTCAAAAAAATAAGTTTTGTTAGCCAACATGGCCTCTAGTTCTTCCTTCCTCAAACCATCTACCAATGGGATAAGTATGCCATCCAAAGTTTAGCATCATCACACAAGACTTGGATGGGCAGAACAAGATCTAGTACGGAGGACCTAGGGTACCCCATTGGAGGTATTTCTCCAGGAGACAGAGATCTCTTAATACCCTTTCATTATGGGTAGTCACTTCCTAATCATCTTGGAATAGCTCATGTATTTTCTCTGTCGTGTTTACAGGAGGGCCATGAAGGACTGGGCTCACTCTGTCCCTAACATACTTCCTGATCTACCCATCTGGTGACCTTGGCTAAGAAAGAAATGAGGCATAATTTGTTCTTAAGGAATCACTATGAGGTCTTGAAAATCACTGCTTTCTCTCCTAGATGCTCTCACAAGTCCCACGTTTTCTGGAATAGTGCTCAGAGTGACATTAAGCACACAGCCCCGTTCATCTGCAGAATCTCTTCTCCCAGCTTCCAGAATTTGAAAATGCAGACAACTGTTGTCCATTTCTTCGGGTCTTGGTTCCAAATCCAATGCCAAGTCTCCTTGTACAGACAGGAGAGGAGAAGACACAGACACCAAGGAGGAGGAGGTTGTTCAAAGATGGAAGCAGAGATGGAAATCATGCAGCCACAAACCCAGGAATGCCGGGAGCCAGCAGAAGCTGGAAGAGACAAGGAAGAATTCTCCCCTGAAGCCTTCCGGGGGAGTCTGACCCCACTGACACCCTGATTGCTGACTTGTAGCTTCCAGAACTGTGAGAGAACACATTGCTGTTGTTTTAAGCCACTCGGTTTGTGATTTGTTACAGCAGCAGTAAGAAACTAATGTACTGGAGGAGACCAAAGCCTAGCTCGGCCTGTTCTTCATCATAAGCGCTCTTTGGGGCGACCACACCAGCCTTCCTCTGGCCTGCTTGCTTCCAAGCTCACTCCCTTCAGTCCCTCTGCTGCACCATGACTGCCGGCCGGAGAAATGTTACTAGAATACACCGCGGTGTTGCATTTCTGTTTGAAGCTTATCAGCTAGAACTTTCTGTTCCAAGTGATAGAAAAACCAACTATACTGGTTTATATGAAAAGGAGTTTAGTGGCTTATGAAACCAAAAATGCCAGGGGCTAGGGCTAGCTTTATCTCAGCTGGATTCCGGGCTCAAACGATGTCAGCGGAACTTGTTTTGCGCTGTCATGCTGCCCTCTGCTCCGTTGGCTTTTGGTTTCCAGCTCTGCATGGCAGTGAGATGGTGGCAGCAGCCCTGGCCTCTACACCCTGTCACATTAGACACCAGGGGAAAGGTTCCAAGACCTCTTCCAGGTCCTCAAACCAAAACCCTGGATTGGCTCCCATTGGGCCTGATTACCCATCCCCAGCCAATCACTGTGGCCACAGGGATGGAATGTGCTGATTGGCTTAGGTGTAGGTCACAGCTCCTTCCCCTGGAGTCATGGTAGAGTTGTGTCTACAACATGGACTGAGAGGGAAGAAGGGGAAAAAAGGGGAGAAGACACAATCTCAAAAGAAAAGTCCCACCCCAAGTATAGCAAATGCAAGTTGAGCAGCGCCCCCACTGAAAAAATCAATAAAATGCTCTTTAATGGTTCCTGCCAAGAAGCATCCAGATCTGAGTGCCTGGTCTCCAGCCACACCTTAATTCCACTTGGCTTGACATGCCTAGGCATACCCTGCCATTTCTTGACCTTTATTCATATGGTCCCCTTTACCCAGAATATTTTTTCTCCCTCCCCCCACCCTGCATCTGACTAACTCCCACTCCTCCTCCAGACTGCTCACCTAGATGCTCTGTCTCCAATCTGGATGGACTCCCCTCCACCTCCCAAAGCATCCTGAAGTGCACGTATAATGGCCTTTACCCCCTTGGATTGAACTTGACTGCTAATGAGTCTGTCTCTTCTGCTGAACCCTGCACTCCACAAGGGCAAGGATTTATTTTATTTTTATTTTTATTTAACAAATATATAAAGCCCTTTCCAAGGACCAACCACCATTCTATGTCTTTTACAAATATTAACTCATTTAATCCCCATAATAAATACATTAAGTAGGTTCTATTATTAACTCTACTTTAAAGATAGAGAAATTGAGATGGGTCGTATCTGATTGATCTCTGTATTTCTCGGGCCCAGCCTAGAGCTAGGCACATGGTAGGTATTCAAAAAATACAGGGTGGGGTAAAAGTATATTTATAGTTGTGAGTATGTGAAACATAAAGTTTATTCTTGTTTTATTATTTATTACTTATTGTAATATTTTCCTTGTGAACAACTATAAACATACTTTTGTCCCACTCTATATGTCTTTCAGGGTGTCTTTTTAAAAAGATTTTATTTATTTATTTTCAAAGAGAGAAGAAGGGAGGAAGAAAGAGGGGGAGAGAAACATCGATGGGTTGCCTCTTGCTCGCCCCCAACTGGGGACCTAGCCTGCAACCCAAGCATGTGCCCTCACAGGGAATCAAACTGGCAGCCTTTTGGTTTGCAGGCCAGTGCTCAATCCACTGAGGCACACCAGCCAGGGCTCTTTAAAAAATATATATATTTATTTATTTTTAGAAAGAAGGGAGAGAAAGGAAAAGAGAGGGAGAAGGAAAAAATCTATGTATGAGGAGAAACATCGACTGGTTGCCTCTTGCAGGGCCCCAACTGGGGACCTGGCCTGCATTCCAGGCATGTGTCCTGACCAGGAATCAACCTTTCAGTTCGTAGGCTAATGCTTAATCCACAGAGCCACATCAAGCAGGGTGCTTGTCTTTCTTGATTGTTCAATCTTACCCAGATGGCTAAATTCTCAGATTTTCCACTTTTCCAAAGTTGTCCACTCTCTGGGACTTCCCAGCCTTAAAAGAGGGTATTGAGAGGCAGCCTCAGCCAGCAGCCCAAGTTGGCATCTCTCTGGCTGTGCATCTGGTGTCCAGGCCAGCAACCCAAGGGCTGGTACAGAATCCTGTGATATGCGGAAGGGACTCCAATATGGACCCTTTAGGCCAATGAAATCCCTGCAATTGGAGGATGAGCCCAGGAGACCCTGAGGTGGCCCTCTACTCCCTTCCCTGCTTGGTGCCCTTTTCCCAGAGCCCAGTTCAAGGGCCCCATCCTGACAGTCACTTACCCGAACAGACTCCTGAGGGCCACTTTGTTTCCAGAATCTTAACCTGAAAACTTCTGAGCTTCAGCTGGCTCGGAATTTGAATGTGCATGTCTTGTTCTCCCGGAAGAGATTCTTTCGTTAAGACCAGTAAGTCTCCACCTCCGCAGATCCACCTGGTTCTTTCTCTTTGGTCCCCTCCTCACTCAGATTGTCCCAGCTCTCCTCCATCACCCTGCCCGAGCTGCCTCTCCTCACAGGCTCTTTAGTCTGTCCATCCTCTCGGACCATCCATCCATGGTCTTGCTCTGCATCTCTGCTCCCTTGTCTCTCATCTGGGCCTCTTTTTGTCTGCCTGTCTCTCTTTCTCCTGTCTCTTTCTGCTGGCCTCTTCTTTACTGCGTCCCCTGGCATGTGTCTGGCTGTCTGTCCTCTGCATATCTGTCCCTCTGTTTCTCTCCAGGCCTTTCTCTCCCCCTGTCCTAGGTTACTTAGGATGTCCAGAGATGAGCCTGGGACCTCTCACTTTCTCATCAGTGGAAGAATGCCTCTGTAGCAGGGCAGCCTAGGAGCACTCCACCTGGGCTGCTCTCCCATTCTATGAGCCTCCTCCCTGCTCTCCTTCCTCCTCAGGGTCTCTCTGCCTACCTATGGGAGCCGGAACTCTCAGGGCCACATGGGCAGGGTGGCCGTCTGCTGCCCTGAGGACCCGGGCCACGACAGCTTCCCTTAATGAGCGTGCCTTCAGTGACACATTCATTATTCCTGTTCGGTCTCCTCGAGTCAAAACTGATTAGTTACACTTACCGCTGCAAAGATGTAATGATTTTATTGTTTATCTTCAATTTATTTTGATTAACATCTCCGTTCTTTTCATTGCAAGTGCAATTAGGTGCAATCTAACAGCGACTACTTTAATTTTGTTGAAATTAAGATGAATAAGTGACGGCTTATGGTGCTTTGTTTAACAAATAAATCATAGTTAAGGGGAGTGTATTAGTAATAAATGAAAAAAGACAGCTTAATTAAAATGCATGGAGCCAGCCTCTTGATGCACATCCAAAATCCAAACCCGAATTCCAAAAATCAGAGGGAGCTGAGGGTAAGGGAGACCCTTGCCACCTCTTGCCATGGTGGTCAGATGACAGTGTTGTTTGGTTTTGAGGCTGCTGTGCAGAGAAGGGCAAGGAGCACATTATGACCCTTGTGAGATGGTCACACCTTGTCTACTAATGCCACTGGGAACCCAGGTAGAAAGCAGACTTGGGAGGAAACAGGAAGAAAGGCTTCATCCCCCAAAGAGGGACCAGCTGCCAAGCCTGTACCCTGAATTCTCCCTGGGAACCCATTGAGGGTAGAGGACAAGTTCCCCACCCGCCCCCCCACAATTGCCTCGGGAGGTGGGGAGCTCTGTGATAAGCCCAGAACCTCAGGGCAAGTGGCTCAGTGAGATCTCCTCCCTGCTGGGCTGAGAGGGACTTCCCCATCTCTTGATTTGGAAATAAAGTGCAAAAAGTCAGCCCTGGAAAGTTTCCCGTGTGAAGTTTAAAAGCGCCTGTGCTGAAGAGGCCAGCTTTGAAGCCGCTCGCTGGGGCCCCTCGGCAGGCTCCTGCGAGTCAGAGGGCCGGCCTCGCCTCAGATCCACCAGCCAGCCTCTGCAGGGCTGGGAAATGGGAATTGTTTTTAAGCTGAAAAATTACTCGTAGAGCTCACTCCTTTGCCACCGATTTTCCTTTGTTCTCAGTCTTCTCCTTCCTCTGCCTTCTCCTCCTTTTTTGCTTCCTTCTTTTAGTGAAGAGTTGCAGGCAGACCTGGGTTCAAACCTAGGTGCAGGCTTTTACTAGCTGTGGGACCTCAGGCCAGTGATTTAACCTCTCTGGACCCCAGCGCTTATTCAAAAAAGGGAGGACAATGGTGCCCACAGGGCAGGGATGCTGTGAAGTTTGGCCAAGATCACTATACGGAAGTGCCCAACACCTGCCTGGCTGGAGGAGGAGTTCGGTAATTATTAGCTCCCTCCCTCTCTACAGACATCCCTATCTCCTCCTGTCTGTGTACTGCAACTAACTAGATCCTCATAGGCAGTTCGCCTCACTCTTTCCTTTGGCTCACTTTAACTCCTCCTTAGCCTTCATCCTTCTGCATTTAAACTTCACTTTTCGTTTTCAACCTCTCAACACATGTTACCGAATGCCTGCCTTGTACCAGGCACTGTACCATACCCTGAAGACCGCACCAGGTGAACAAACCCAGGATGGGCCTGCCCTCAAAGAGCTTCCAGTCCTACACCCCAAGTCCCCTGTGTCATCACGGTTCTGTGTGTTCAGACGTGTCTTTTCCACAAAACAAGTGCTTCGTGAAGGCAGGGGCGATGCCAGCACGGAGTCTGGCACACCGTTGACACAAAGGCTACTGACTGTGCAGTCGAACAGCAAATGCCAGCTGAGGACACCTCCTGTGGGGCTGACCGTATGGATGCAGAGAGGAACTCAGCCTGGGTATGTGTTGTCAGAGAGGCCACATTCCGGTGGGGACCCAGTTGCCAAGGCAGGCAGTGACACTGTGGGGTGAACAGTGCTGAGACAGAGCAGAGGAGGGCACAAGAGGTGACAACCCCCAAGAAGGACAGAAGGCAAAGAACATGTATGGGAACTGAATGCGGCTTCTTCCTTCCAGTTCAGAAATGGGGAAAGCAGGACTCCTGTGGTTCCCTTGTGCTACCAGCTCCACCCACTCCATTCCTGGCTCCGCCCACATCTCCAGCCTCATTCCCCTCCTTCCGCTGCTCCAGCTTCACTGGCCTTCCTACTAGTCATGTTTTCTCCAGTTTCCCGGCCCTGGCACACGCGTGTCACTCTGCCAAGAACATTCTCCCAATAGCAGCCTCTTCCCAGTTCCTGCCAACTGCAACCTTGGCCCCACACCTGACTTCAGGTCACATCTTGAGAAAGCCCTTCCTGAGCCCCCAGCCCAGGTCAAGTTTCCTGGGTATTTAGTCTACTGCACTCTCTACTTCTCCATGGAACTTGTAAAACTGTCATGAAATGATTGTAGAGTAGCTGTTCACACTCAGTCTCTCCAGCTTGACTGCAAGTTGCTTGAAGGCAGAGACCACATCTGCCTTGTGAATTGCTGTATCCTCAAAGCTCACAAAAAAGCACGGACAACAAACACCTAAGTATGTGTTGAATAAACTCTGAACAGAATGAATAACCTCCTATAGGCACGGCCTCTTTTTCACGCATGTTGTGGATGATCTGAAATGCAATCTGAAAAGGGAGGTGGTTGCTCTTCTCATTTTGCGGATGAGGAAACTGAAGCTTCGAGTGGTGTGACTTTCCCAAGGCAATTAATCATCTTGAACCCACATCTGCCTGATTCTGAAGCCACACTCCATCCTGGAAGCATCTTTGAAGCTTTTAAGCCAATCATGGTGTGTGTGTGTGTGAGAGAGAGAGAGAGAGAGAGAACGCAGAGAGGAGACTTTCTTCTGCTTGGGTCTTAGGAGAGGCGATAGCAATTGCCCCTCTTATTGGTGTCAGAGAAGAAAGAAGCAGCCCTAGGTTCTGTCCTAGGGGGTGTGGGGGGACACCACAGACGCTTTTCAGGAGGGGCCTTAGGGACCCCCCAAAGCAAACTGCCCTTGACCTTCCTTGCCGAACTGGCCTTCTGGTACTTGTCCTGGCCCTCCCCTCGAGGCTGGTGACAGTGGTTTTATGAGGCACACATGCTACCCTGTGAGCCCTGGTCGCCAGGCAGCTGCCACATGGCTGCTGCCTTTGAGTGAGCATGACCACCAAGAGGGGGAACCTGAGTCACTGCGCACCTCTGGCGCTCCCTCCTCCCCGTGCCCCTCCCAGCCACACTCCCGAGAGCGGGTTATCCACTCTTTTTAGAGATAAGGACACTGCAGCTGGGAAGGAGGAAGTCTTAGAATAGAGAAATGGCCTAAGTTGGATTCCCGAGCTGCTGGTGGAAGGAGGCAGAGAGGGAGAGACAGTGAGGACTCCTGAGAAAGAGGTGGAGAGTTCAGGGAGGTAGAAAGAAAAAGGGAGAGAATGGTGCCAGCGACGAGGAGAGAGGGGTGAGAGTGGGCACCACAGACCCAAAGAGGGGAAAAGAGGCGCGGTGAGCAAGAGAGCTGTGGGCACAGGGAGACACCGAGAGAGAGGAGACCGGAGAGAAGCGCTCCAGAGACTGGGGGATGGAGGGTGACAGAGGGAGGCAGGCAGAGGCCGACAGAGCGAAGGCCAGAGTAGTGACAGTGACAGGGGCAGGGGTGGGGGGGGGGGAGCGCGGAGCGGGCGCCGGACGGCGGCGGGCGGGGGAGGCCGAGGGATGCTGGGCGCCGCCGCCGCCTCCTCCGGGCGCCGCACCGCCCCCGCCCCCGCCCCCGGCCGCACGCGCCCGCAGCCTAATGACCGCAGCCCAGCCTGCGACGCGCGGCCCGCGCGGACTCGAGGCGGCCGTCAGCTGGCGGCGCGGGGCCAGCCCGGGAGCCGCGAGCGCCGCAGCGACGGCGGCGGGTCCCCCGGCTCGGCGGGCCCTGATTGATTTGTCAGCTGAGGCGACAACACAGCCCCTCTGATCCGCGCGCCCCGTCTTCGGCTTCCCGGGCGCGGGACCTCCCTCCCCGCGCCTCGCCCGGCTCCTGGCCGGCCCTGGAGGCTGGAGCGCCCCGCCTGCCCGCGGAGGGAGCCCCCCAACCCCCGGCCCGGGCCCCGGCGCCCCTCCGCGGCCCCCAGCATCTCACACCTCCTCCGGCTCCGCCGGACCGGCCCTCAGGCCCTGGGGCTGCCGACGGCCCCCTCGCCCCCTCTGGGCACCGTGCCAGCGCCCCCAGCCCTCACCCTGCCGCTCCCCCCCAGCCCGGCCCCCCCGCCCCCCGCCCCCCGGCCCTGGCCCGGGGCCGCCCGCAGAGCAGGCCACACCCGCTGCGGAGGACGCGGAAAGGTAAGCAGGCGTCTCGGTTTACCCAGAGGGGTCGGGGGCTGCGCGGCCGTCGCGCCCCGGGACGGGGCGGGCACCCACGGACCCAGCCCTGGGACTGCCGCCGCCACCGAGCCGGGACACGCGAGAGCCACGCCGGGGCCCGAAGGGCTCTGGGCGAGTTACAATTGTATAGGGAGGACCTGGTGGGAATTGGGCGAGGCGGTCACCCGTCCTCCTTTCCTGGGACTAGGCGGGGGTCTCCCTCTCGGGTGCAGAGATCTCTGCCCGCATCTTTTATGCTTTAAGGAATTCTCCTCACCCTCCGTCATCTCTGAATCTCTAAAAAATTATGGGACCATTTGCCTGTGTCGCCTTAAGGATTCACTTTTTTGCCTCTCTCTTTCTCAGGCCGGAGTCTTCTTATTCCTTTCCCCAATTAAGCATACTCTCTCCCTGCCCCAGTTTAGAAGGATTTTTCTCCCTCTTTCTCACTCCCCAATTTAGAAGAAGAAAATTCTCCTTCACAATTTACAACCATCTTCTTTCTCACTCTCCCATTTGGAAGGCTAGAAGCCGCTTCCCTGTCACCCTTTTACTCCACTTAATTCTGAGTGTGCAAATGCAATTTGAGTTTTCAACTATGGGTTGTGTTTTTCTGGTGCAAGGGCCATTTATGGGGATTCTTCGCCCAAAGTAGGGTACCAGCCATCCACGTTTGCCTCCAGGCAAAGGGCAGCTGCCCAGGTGGATGGGCATTTGTTTCCAGGGGCAAGGAGGGGAGACTTTACCCCGAAACAAAGAATTGAGGCCAACGAAGACTGTCCAGCCTCTTGGAGGTGGAAGAATCCCAGCTCCTGGGCTGAGGGGCCACATGGAGCCTCCCTCCCCCAACCCTTTAACTTTAAAATAGTTTAATGAACACAGAGAGAGAAATCATTTTTTTTCCCTGCGTGGTGAGCAGTCTACAAAGAGAAAGGGGAAAGGAGGGAGAGAGCTTTAACTCTGATCCTGCAATTAGTTCCCTGGGATTGGGAAGGGGGGGGCAACCCGGCAGCCTCAGTTCTTCAGATACAAAAGCATTTAGATCGCTTTAGACCGGTTAATCCTGAGTCTGGCTCGGGTCTCTTTTGTTTCCCAACTCCATTGTGGGTTTTGTGCAGTTTCTCTCTGTTCGCGTGATTGACTAGCCAATGGATGGTAATTATCCAAATGTCCCCTCTGTCCTTTGACTGACTTCTCCGTATTATGGGCAACTGTCATGCTTTCTGTCATTCCATATCATATTACACGTATTATCATATGAAGTGTCTCCCTCCCCCAATATAAGGGAGGGTGCCTCAACCCAGATGCTGCTGCATTTAGAAAGAAGGGCCCCGAGAAATTTGTGCTGGGCACAGTTTGGAATACAGAACAGGGGACTCCCGAAATGGGAGGTTCTGCAGGTAATTTGTTTTTCTGACTGGGAGGTCTCTGGCGGTGGGGTTAAAACGCTTGTGTTGGGGGCTTGGAGCAGGCTTTCCAGCTGGTGTTATTCTTCTGGCTGGACCTTGGAGCAGTTTGGACAGATCTGGAATACCTTATGGAGAAACTTAGAAACAGCCTTTTGACCCCAGAATATCAGACAAAGTCTGCAGGACTGGGTCCTTTTTGGGTCCTGGAGCTTAGTGGCACATATGCAGGACACCAGCCTTGAGATCTCAAAATACCTCTCTACCTGTGGCCCTTTGCAGGACAAATCCTTTGGACACTTGTCCCTGTTTGCTGCCAAGCAGACTGGGGACAGAGGAACCAGCTGTGTCTGTTTCAAACCCCCACTAGCTGATGCTGAGGCTCTGAGAATGCACAAGCTTTGCCAATGATGCGTTTGCACAGATAAACTTAGTACCCCTTGGTGCAATTGTGCGTGCCATCACTTAAGAGGGAGGCAGGATTTATGACAAGGAGGCTTTGCAGACAGAGACTCTGGGGTCCTCTGAATCTGTGGGCAAGACTAGCCTTTCTTCCGCTAAAATGGGAAAAAAGTGTTTTATTATTGCAATGAATATGAAGTACCGACCAGATGTACAGCCTCGCAGTTAATTACCTTGTTCTTCATCAAATATATGAGCAATAAATTCTCCAGGAAGGGAGTGGTGTGTGCGTGTGTGTATAAATAGATGGATAGATAGATGAATACAGAAGACAGAAAACCTCACACTCTTTTCAAGACCACAGAAAAAGACAGACTATTTTGTGGGAAGCTTGATAGACTGCTTCAAGATGCTTTGAATTTTTTGATGATCAAATATACATGATCAAGCTGTGCATGTTAGGGTGTGAGGTGTACTGACGGTCAATGCCTATTGATCAGACTGTTAAGTATATCTGCTCAGTTTTATAAATATAGATAGATCCCAGATGATTTAAAGAATTGGATAGTTAAGAAACTGACATTCTACTTTTCTTTGGAGAAGGGGAAATGTCTGGTCAATTACAAAACCCCAAACCATTGTTTACCCCTCCAACCCCCCCCCACACACACACACAAAACCCTTAGGAAATGTGAACTTCATTTGTGGGGAGTTTCAAGAATGGAGTAAAAATATTCCAAATGTTTTGTTTGAGGTCTGCCAAAAACAGCTAATTTATGTGAGCCTTATTCACAGGTTGGGAGTTTACTTCTCTTTCTGTTTCTCTGTCTCTGTCGCTCTTTCTCTCTCACATACACACACTAAAAACCACAATTTTGACCCAGACTGGCGTGCTGTTGAAGAGATGGGGAGGGTGTCATTTCTGGGAGTGGGGTCTAAGGTCCTTTAAACCCTTCTGGTTAGAAACAGGGTGAACCGGCCACGTGGCCTTTCCCAATTAACTAATTTCTCACTAATCTAAAGATCTATTTAGAAAGGTGTAGGGGGATGGAGATTTAAAGATAACCTCTAATTGGTCTGGAAAAATGCAGTTGACACCTAGAAACTCTCTCTATTTCTCTTTCATTCCTCCCCCACCCCTCTGTCTCCTATCCTGCACTCTTTCTTGTGTCTCTTGCTCTATTTTTTTTCTTCTAGAAATTAAAAGTGGACTTCCAAAGGAAGAAACAAGGAGAAACAGTTGGGAAGGGGGAGGAAAGTGAACTTTTAATTTTTTTTATTGTGTTGCATGGCAGTCTTATTTGTAATCATGTAATTAGCTATTCTTTAGAAAGATCCTGTTTAGGAAAATCAGCCTTCACGCAGATAGGTGAAACTTAAGCATACAGACAATTTATAGTTATATTTTGGTTTCACATCTTAAAAAGATGGGAAGTGTAGATTTTAGATTTTTCTATCTGCAGAAAAATCCTTTCCAGCTAAGAGTCCCTCACTGAGAGAGCTCAGGCATTCCTATTGATAAGTCCTCCCTGGAAATGGAACTGAAATTGGCATCACTCAAAAAAAGTTGATCCACCTAGAAATGCATGAATCAGACCTGATTGGATGGACATGCCCTTTCACCTCATTGTCTCTGACCTATCACTTAATTAATCTCTCCCAGATGCAGAGCTGTTGACAATGCCAAAGATAAGCAGTATTTTGAACAAAGCAGAAAGCTTATTAAAGAACAAGGCACAGTGAGGTTTGAGGCTTTTTAAAAAATGTATAAATCATCAGCATGTAGATGGAGAGTTTGTTATAACATAACTGGAGCTGGGAGTTGGTCCCATCTTTGCTAGAAACTTTGCCTTTCTTTAGCCACTGATTTCTATCTACATTCATTTTCTGCCTCTCCCCTCTCCATCTCTGGTTCCCTTCCTTCTGCCACTCCCTTTCTCTGGATTCAGATGATCCATGGCTAGTTTCCTGAAAAATTGTCCTCTGCTTCCCAGACTTGTCTCTGGCTCTTCAGATCCTTTTTTATAGCATTAGGATTATTGAGGTGGTCAGCTTTGAGGGCTTTGGGTGACAAAATATTGACTGCATTTGCTAGTACCTTATGAAGGGGGACATTTGTGCTGGAGGCACCTTGGTGACGTACAGGGAATAGTTCATTAATTAAAAAACTTGCTAATGGCTGCTTGAATTACTGTACAGAGAGAATGAGATGAGTTTGTAAAAGATGACAATCAGAGGAATGAATGGTTGTTTTTGCTTAAAACATTTTTATAAACAGGTCCTAGAAAATGTGTTGCTTTTACTCATGCCTCTATCTTCAACTATTCAATTGAGCCTCAATTAATGATAATATATGGTCTGGGATCCTTAGCTGAGCTGACTGATGGAAGAGCTTTGTTGAATTTGGTGCAGGTGGCACTGTTTAATAAGCACAGGAAAGAGTGAATAATGTAGTGCTTGCAAAGAGAAGTAAATGCAAAATAGATCGCTCTAATTATGGCGGCCCCCAGAAATGGAGATGCAAGCTGAAATGGCCAACTAGCTGGGAAATTCCAAATTGAGCTGACTGTCCCCTGCTTTTTTTTTTTTTTTTTTTTTGCTTTCAAAAATTGACACAGTAGCTTAAAAGTAAAATTTGGATGAGCTCATCTGACTAGACAGAAGCTCAAATTCCAAATGTGGGTCTGGTGACCTATCAGTGTTTCCCTTAACTGTCTAGAATCCTTTACCAGATAGTACAATCCAGTTATAAAAGGGGACCATCTGAACATTTCTTCCTGCAAGAGATCATACAAGCTCATTACCACTGGTCTCTGTGCTTTATTGCAAGGTGTCAGGAGATTTTGTTTTTTTGTTTTGTTTGAATTTCTTTATGCCTGAGAAAATGAGTCTATAGAAAATCAAAGTGTGAAGACTTAAGCACACAGAATTTCCCATATACCTGCAAGGGCCCATGATAATTTTCATTCATGCAGAGATAATCGATGGGACATTAGTTGTTTTAATTAATGGAAGAATAAAATGGGGGAGGGGCGATGGGCTGGGCTCCAGCTGAAGCAAATGTGGGAAATGACTGCTCCTCACCTAAGGAGACAATGCTGCCTTCCCAAAGAGCAGCTGAGATTTGCTAATCCGGCCCGTGGAAAGTTGGACTGGGGTAGAGGAAAGGTCCAGCTGAACATGAAGGGTGAGTGATGGTGGCCACTCACTCCCCCTCCCCTGCAATCTCACTGTTCCCCTTCGAGATATCCACATCCTACATCACTCACAGGAACCCTTCTTACTTCCAAGGAAGGTGCAGTTTGTGCTAGGAACCCAGTTAGTATCTTTTGTGATGGTAAAATAGTGCCAGCGGCTGGGAAGCTAAAAATTGACATTCTTTAGTCCAGATTAAGGAAAGGTTGGGGCTAAAGACGTGTGGGCTTCCAGGACTGGGCTGAAAGATGTAGCGGGTGTGCTAGAGACGAGGTGATCGAGGTGATCTGTGCAGCAATGTCTCCAGCGAGTGCACAGAACCTGTCTTTCTCTGATTAGGGACCCAGGGAGGAGCCAAGTCTTACAACTTTAGCCAAAAACCCTTCTTTTTGTTCTGTGAAAATGTTTACCAAACCTACCTCCAGTCTAGTCAGCGCTGGCTGGGCACTCGCGTCAATTAGTGTATGTGAAGCTCATAAAAAGTTTATGAGAAACCTTTCCTTAGATACAGAGTTTAGGGGTGTCCTGCTGTCCGAGAGGGATGGCAGAGATGCCTTTGAATAAAGGACTGTGGTAGGAAAATTTTCCAGTCTCAAGTGCACGTAGGTCCGAGAATTGTCAACTAGTCCAGAGTTCAGCTGCTTCCTCTCCATCCTCACTTTTTTCATACAAAATCTTCCTGATTCTCCTTTCAGCAAAACGTGGTTCCCTGCGTGAGGAAACATATTGCTGTTATTTGTGCTTGGACCTAAAAGGCAGCCGAGTAGCAAAATTAGCAAAATGGCTCTTCTAGGACCGGGTAGTTTCTGGGTTAGATTAAAAAGACATTACCCTCAAGGAAATGTCTGTAGTTATACCAGCTGAGAAAAATGACATATTTTTGCAATATTTACCCCATTTTTGGCTTCCAGAGCAGTTTATATCTTTGCATAGAAATTAGTAGGTGGGAAGATGCAATTAGCTATTGTGTATTTTGTCACAATTCTTCTTTGAGAATAATCTGATCTGACAGATTTACATTGTTGACAGTGTGATTTAAGCAAGACCCAGATACAAACTTTCCCCACCCTAATCAATAATGGTAAATCCTTTTGCTGAGGTGAACAATCTCTGACCTAGTATTCATAATTTTTTTTTACCGATTCCCTGTAATAAAATTGAACATTTTGTCACCACTTTGAGAAACACTGCCAAACACCTTAAAACACATGTCACACGCCGGCAACCCCTCGTTTCCCTCCTCCGGGAGTTTCTACATCTGGAATCATAATCACAGATAAAAACCTTGACAAAATTGCATCTGAGCACATTCCTCTCCTCAGCCCTTACTTTCTCATAACATTTAATACAATATTAATACCTGCTACCGAAAGGCAGGGAGGAGGGAAAGGGCTGCCAACCTCCACGTTTCCTGATGCATCATATTCAAACCTGAAATTCACACTTCGTGTTTCATTTTAAGTTCAGTGCATTTAACAGGGCCCTAGAGAGAGGGCCCTGGTTAGTTCCCCAACCTGCTCAGCTGACGCCCAGGGAGGCAGTTTCAGAATTGTTCAGATTGCTGCAGGGAGAAGAGGAGGAGGAATTGGGCTCCCTTCTGCCTGAGACGGGCCAAGCCATTTAATGTGTCCACAAATACGGGATTCCTTTTTGAAACAAGTAACGCTCCGAGGTCCATAGTGGTGACCAGCAGCTTCTCTGTAAGGTGTGACCAAGGCAATGAGTGGATTTCATAAAAAGGTAGCCATGCCCGTGCTCATTTGTGGCTGACTGGCAGCCTCCCACATCAACACAAAACACCTCCACACACACGCTTTGCTGAGTGAAGCCCACAGGCCTGGGGAGAGGGTCCTTGTTGAGGATGTGGGGCCTTTCTGCCACCCCTGTGACTCAGCTTCACCCCATCTTTTCTTGATGTTCGCAACCCTACATTCCTGCACAGTGGCAAGGAATCACCAGTCTTCTGCCATTCACACAAGAGACAGAGGTGAGAGAGAGAGGGAAAGTGCAGGAAGGGTACCCCACTGGGGGGCTCCCGGGGGGCACGTGTGATACCCTGGAAGTGGACTTTCAGATGTTGGTGGCTTTGTCAGAAGCTGCCATTCTCTAACTAGAGTTGGGGTCAAGACAGACCATAGCAGTGCCTGGGAGTCCAACCAGCAATGCTCCCTCCCTTTTTAAAATTTAAAGAGCCAGTTCTCTGGACCAAGTAACCAGCACCTCTAGTAGCAGCCTCCCAGTAGAGGGACACACACACACACACACACACACACACACTTCCCTAAACAAGCTCCACTTCGATGAGCAAGGAGTATAATTTGCTGAATGGTGCAACCCCGAGGACAGGAGACATTACACTCAGAGAACAGAGTTAGGCAACTGGCCTCTGACTGCAGCCAACAGCTTAAAGAACACAGTCCTTTCAAGACAGAGAAGAAACGTTGTTTTTGCCTCTTTCTTCTTGGCAGTTATTATCCAAGAGGCTCCCCCCCCACCCCAATCCCCAGCACCATCCTCAGAGTTTCAGGTCATCTATTGCCAGTGCCCAAAGGCGAGCAGGTCTGGGGCCAAAGAGGGCAGCTCTCCCTTGCGGAATCCTTCCCTGGTGGCTCCCAAATCTGGTGGTTTTTCTGCCTGCCTTTCCCTCGGGGGAGACTCCGGAGAGGCTGAAAAAATCTGGGCGCCCGCTCGCTCGCTTGTCAAGAAGCAAACTGTCTTCACATTCTCCAAGAGCAACATCCCTGCCTAGGAAGAGGAAGGAAGAGGCAAAATAAATAAAACCAGTTAATGTTGTAGTTAACTTGCAAATCAAGTAAATCTGTTGGTGCCGTATTTGAGAAATAAACCATCAGAGCGTCACAGCAAACACACACTTCTGAACGTCTTCATTTTGATTTAATGGTATATCAGCGTCAACTATCGCTTCCTCTGCTGGTACACACGGCCTGATGCCGCGGGAGGAGGATGCCCATGTTTATCACCGAGTGAGATGACTAATTACACCTTGTCAATCACCGGCTATGAAGACATAAAACCAGCGCGCACAATGAAGTAGTTGCCTGCAGCGTCAATTAGTTGGCGATTCGGAGGTTATTGCGTGGCCCTGCTCTGGCCGCCTCTAATAACGGGACAGAGCTCCGAGAACAGCGCGCTGATCAATCACCCTCCGGCCGCGGCCCGGCTCCCGCGCCCACTCGCCCCGCCCGGCCGGCCTCACTTTCTGCGGGCGGCATGTGCTTCCTCCCTCCGCGGCCCCGGCTCGGCGGCGCCGGCAGACCCGGGAGCCCCGGGAAGTTTGCGCGCGGCAGCCCCGCAGCCGGCAGCCCCGCAGCCTTCGGGGAGCGCCGGGGCTGGTGGCCCCTTTGTTGGAAGAGGCGTGGAGGGAGCGCTTTTGTTCTGAGTTAGTCACGGTGGCCGGCTGGAGGCTGCTACCTCATTATGCGCCGGGTCTGCCTGTCTGCGAGGAAGCAGATGGTGGGGAGATAGGCAGCGGCGAGAGTGGCCAGACCTGAATTCCGTTCACCTGTCACCTCCCACAAAAGGCAGGTTCGAGTGACTCAGGGATTCTTTCCCCCGGTCTGGGGGAGGGGCGTCGAGGGGCCGCTCTGGTTCCCGAGCCTCCGCAGGACTCGTTTACCTGCGGGTGCCTGCTCCCCCCACCCCACCCCTGCCTTCTCCTCGGCTGCGCTGCCTCGCACTGTGTAAATGTCACTCACGTGTCAGGACGTGTGTTTACAGCCTGTTTCTCTCCTTGTTCAGTCTCCGCGGACAGGGCTTAGCGGTTGCGCCACGTACCCCCGCCGCTGGGGGACATCAGCAAAGTTAAGGGCCTCTGAACCCCGGGCCGAGCACCCAGCTCGCGCCCCGCGGCGGGAGATGCGTTTGAGCGTCTAGCGGACCCGAGCGCGTCCCAACCTGGCGCGGAGAGAGAAACGGGCGGGTGCGCCCGGCGGGTATCCTGACTGCCGGAGGATTTGCGGTCGGTCAGCGCTGGGTGTGGGCTGCTGGTCAAAGAGGTGGCGACGAAACCGTGGGCTTCCACGGCTGGGGGGAGTGAAGAGCCGCAGGGTGTGTTTCCACATTTCCTGGGAAGCCCGCGGCAAGAGTTACCGAGTGCTCCTCTACCCAAACCTCCAGCTCCTGAGGCAGCCCCTGGAGTTTTCGAAAACACACCGCGTCCATCCAGCCCGGGCTCTAAGCTACACCAAGGACAAACGCTCCAGCGTTGCCACAATTTTTCCTACTCCTTGGGCGACCTCCAGATGAACCCCGGTGACTCCCAGATTAAATTTTCATTCCCTACTTTCTTTGAAAGAAAGTGCCCCAGATGCGTCAGTAAAACATGCCTGTGTAGGCGTCCGCGTGCCCGGGTGCAGGCCGGGTGTAGGCGCCAAAGCCCAAGTCTGTGTGAACACATGCGCACGCGCGTCTTTGGGTTTATGGTTTTCCCCTCACGTTGGGGCAGCTGTGCATGTACAGCGTGTACACACACACTTCAAGAATTTTTTGCAAATATGCAAAACATGGCCTCCTGGGAAGTGCATACAGGGACTTAGGCAGAGTCACTTGAGATTTCCTATAACGTGCCACTGGGCTATGACTGCTTTAGAGATGCCTCCCTCCGCCTGGCACCGGACCCTTGACTGCACCGGTAGACCCCAGCTTTACCTTCCCGCCGGCCGTGTTTTTGCCAATGGTAGTGAACGTGTGGGTTTGCACACATGAACAGGAGTGCATGTGCTGGGGCATTACAAGTACACATGTGTTTAGGTTTAAAAGTTACATCCGGTATGTAGACAGTAGGATTTTCTGCTGCCTCCCCTTGGTGCCCTGATGTAGGATAAACTGCACAGATTCTCGCTTAGCCCCTTACCTCCTCCTGGCAAGCAAGTCCCTTCAGATGACCCACCTCCAAAGCAGATGGGACTCTGTCATTGACTTGTTCATTCTGTTTTTCTCTACAATCACTTTTTAGTTTCTAACTCCAGCTTCACCACACACCTGGGATTGCCCTTGAGTCCCCAAGAGAGTCTAGGTTGAGCTTAAAGTCTGGGGGCTGAGGGCGGGTAGAGCTGGGATGCAGACCAGGCTGTTGGTCTGTGGAGAAGTGGTGCAGCCAGGCAGCTGGGTGGATGCTGGTCAGTAGCTGGTCTATGGCGTGATGCACCCAGTGCTTAGAGAATGGGCCTGTGGTCTTTAAGAACTTTGTTGAAGCCTCAAAGTGGGAAAGTTTTTATTAGGAGATGGAGAGGGAGAAGTGGGAGCAATGAAAGAATTTGCTTAGTGCCTGCTGTGTTCCAAGTATTTTACATCCATGATCTTTCATTCATCACATCCATGTGAAGGGGATGTACCCCTCTGGAAAGATCAGAACTCGCTGAGGGAAATGAAGTCATTTGCCTAAGGTTAGGTTTGTGCATAAATTTCAGAACTTGGATTTAAACCCATGCCTTTTTTTAGTTCCTAAAGGCTGGAGAGAGACTGGGAAGAGAGAGAAGAAATCAGGCCCTAGTTCGCTTGGAGCAAGGATATGCTGGTTGATCCTCCTTCCCCAAGAGTCACAGCTCCCCTGGTCCCCTGCCTTTCTGGCTCAGCCGGGTCCCCCGGAGGCCTGCGCAGCCTCCCGCAGTCCCCCGCAGCGCGGAGCCTGGTCTTAAGGCCGAACTGGCGGGAAGCAGCCCAAGGCTCTGAGAGCTCTACCCCAGGCCTGCCTTCCCAGGCCTCTCCAGTAGTGCCGAGGAGGCGGCTCCTGCGCAGAGGGGAGACCGGAGTGAGACCTCTTCAAGCATCCTCTGACCGTGCCTTCTTAGGATGGAGATCGCGGACAGAGTGGGTTTAATTTTCCTTCCCGGAAAAAAAAAAAAAAAAGGAAACTGTTCGTAGCTTAAAACTCCAACACCCCCTCCCTCCCTCCCACTCCTCCCCTCCAGCCTCGCCCACCAGCTCCCACCATCTCGTGGCTCTTCTCCTCCTCTTGCTTCTCCCCTCCCTCTCGGGTCTCCCGCCTTCCCGGAGCACGCGCTGCCACGGCCCGGGGTGCGGGGCGGCCAATGGCGCGGCGGCAGGACGTGATGTCAGGCGCGGCTGTAGAAAAGGCGCGGACGCTTGGCTGGCGCGGACTGCAGAGCCGGGGCTGGGCTCGGCGCGCTCTTGGAGAGCTTTGCACGCGGCTGGGCCCGCGCCCGGCGACTCCTCCTCCCACTCTGCTCCTCCTCCTTTTTCTCCTCCTCCTCTACCTCCTCCTCTTTTTCCTCCTCCTCCTCCCTCTCTACCTCCTCCTCCTCCTCCCCTTCTTCCTCCTCCTCTTCAATTCTCTCGGTGGCTCGGCTCAGCTCGCTGGCTTCGGAGAAACCCTTACTCTAGTCGCCCACCCAGCGTCTAAGCTGGTCGCCTTGGGCTGGGGACGCACCCCAGGGAGTGGAAAGGTCCAGGCAGCTGGGCCTCCGCGGGCACCTAGACGCTCCAGAGTGAGCCCGGACTGCAGCCGTCGCCGCCTCGGGCAGACTTTGCGCTCCTGCTTTGCGCCCGGGGCGCCGAAGCCTGGCCGGCAATGCCCGCGGCGTGAAAGCGCCCGCGGCGGGCGCCGACCTCTGCCCTCATCTCCCTCCCCCTTTCCCCCCCAGCCTCGTGCCCTTGTGACCCTGGCTTTGGCGCCGCCGCCCAGGCGCCCCGCGATGTAGCTGCCCCCGCGCCTCGGCGGGAGGCGTCCTGGCCCGGGGGCGCCCGGCCTGGGGGCGCAGCCGAGCTCGGGCGGGGCCGGGGCCGCGGTGGCGATGCACCGGGCCCGTTAGCGCCGGGAGCGCCAGGCAGCTGAGGCGGGGGGGCAAGCCCTCCCGCGGAGAAGCCGCGCCCCCGGCCCCGCCGGTCCCGCCGCGATGCTGTTCCACAGTCTGTCGGGCCCCGAGGTGCACGGGGTCATCGACGAGATGGACCGCAGGGCCAAGAGCGAGGCTCCCGCCATCAGCTCCGCCATCGACCGCGGCGACACGGAGACGGTAGGCGCCCGGTTGCGGGTCGGGCCGAAAGCAGGGACGGGGCCGTGTTGGTCTGCCTCTCTGTTCCCCAAAGTTTGGGGGCACTTTGGGGAGCGCCCTTCGTGCCGCACGGGACTGGACGCTGGGGATCTGCGGACAGGATGCAAGGCCCCTCCGCTCGGGGGAAACCAGGCTGCTGGGGAGGAGGAGGGAAACAAGGTTGAAACCGAAATTTTAGTCCCAGAGGGTGAAAGAGAGCACTTCTCCAGAAGTGGAAGCAAAGTCTCACCCGGGGCCTGAGACGGCTCTCTTCTTACTTGGCGGGGCTCTCTGGTCACCGGCCCCGCGCTCTGCTCCACCACTTGGCCCTGGCTGCTGGCGAAGCCGGGAAGGGCAAACCAGCCCAGTGCACTAGGTCTCCAGCCGGCTTTGGCCGCTCTTGCTTCCTGGCAATTCGGGATTCCCTCCTCAGCGCAATTTCAGGGGGTGAAGTCTTCTGGGCCACTGCTTTTTGTTGATCGCGACCTGGGCCTCCTGGCCTGTTGGATTTGGCCAGGCCAGGGCTCGTAGTTCAGGCTCTGGCCTGGCTCTCGCAGAAGCAGAGTCCGTTCGAATCTCCACACCTGGCTCTGCCGGCCCAGCCCCAAATAGTCAGTTCCTTGCCTCAGACCTCCCTGGGGGCCAGAGGAGCAGACTGTTGCCCAAGCCGGGCCCAGAAGTGACCTTTAGAGGCAGAGGCGGAGGAGGTGGGGAGCATGGGAAGTTTTTCTGCTCAGAAAGCAAGAGCGGCAGCTCCAGTGCCTCCATCTTCCGAGCTCCTCTTCCCGGGTTATCTCAGCCTGTCACTTGGGTTAGCCGACAATTTGGATAGGGCCTCTCCTGCACGCAGAAACTTTGAAAGTGCCTCCGCACCCCACTCATCATCTCCCAGGGTCTTGGGACCTGAGACCTTCCCTGACCTAAGTCTTTGGCTTAAGGATCCAGAGATCACTGGTGCTGGGGTCCAAGAACTCTGCGTCTCTGGAGAGGAGTCTGTGTGGAGGGTGACTTTTAATGGTCATCTTACCCCTTTTTCTGGGGATCCAGTCGAGTGAGTGGCTGCTGTAAGAAACAGTTTGGGGGGAGCTTTTGGAGGGCTTGACTGGGGTAGCCACCTCCGTGTCAGTCCCCAAACATAGCCTGAGACTTTCTGGGAGAAGGGCAGAGGGGAACAGGAATGGAGTGCAGTGAGGGGAGAACTATCCAGGCCAGCAGCCCAACATGGGCCTGTGGCTTGCTTGGGCTGTGTCGGTGGACCTGGGTTCTGAACCTTCTGGACATGGGTCTTTTAGGGGTGGAGGAAGCGCACTGCACACCCTTGGCGGTTTTCTTTGAGTTTAGGGCTGGCCAGTTACGGGGGGAGCTTCGGGTGCCTGTTTCCCCCTTTCCCTGTGGTGGCGGCGGAGGCAGGGTCACAGGCTGACGCAGGCACCGCCGTCTCCTGCCTCCCTTTCTCCCGCAGACCATGCCGTCCATCAGCAGTGACCGCGCTGCGCTGTGCGCCGGCTGCGGGGGCAAGATCTCCGACCGCTACTACCTGCTGGCGGTGGACAAGCAGTGGCACATGCGCTGCCTCAAGTGCTGTGAGTGCAAGCTCAACCTGGAGTCGGAGCTCACCTGTTTCAGCAAGGATGGAAGCATCTACTGCAAGGAAGACTACTACAGGTAGCCCCCCACCTCGGGACCCACCGCCCCTCAGTACTCCCTGTCTCAGACAAAGTCTCGCCTGTCTCCTTTCCCTCCAGTTCCAAGGGAGGGTTCTCTTCTCCAAGCCAGCACGAATTGGGTGACAGCCTTTTTAAACAGCCATTTGGGGGGCACTCTTGGAAAGGTCTGTGAAGTGTAGGGACCCAGAGAAAAGCAGAAGCTGCCCTCTTCTGAGCTTAGACCGTAACTAAGCTTGGGTTGGGGGATTCTTGCACCCCTCTCCCTTGGAAGTTTCTTGGGTCAATCAGAGGGAACAGAAACAAGCACCACCCCCCCCCAACCCAGGCAGCCTGGGCTGATGTGGAACAAAGTTGGAGGGAAAGCTGGGGGATCGGATGGGGGCATTTCCGGGTCTTTCGTGGAGACGGGAGTGAAAGCTGGCCAGGATTAAAGAACCGGAATCCTCACTAACAGGCTCCAGGTTCCTTGTTTCTCCTCCCTGGGTTTAGGGTTAGAGTCTGTTTATGGATTGTCTCCCTCTTTCTCTCCCTGACTCTGAGTTTCTTCCAAATTACAAAGGGCTGTAGGATTTCCAGGTGCTGTTTGGGGGCAGGAGTAAAGTTTGAGGAAGAGAGAGTGGGGAGTTTCTCTCTCACTCCCAAGCAAAGGCTTTCCTAGGGCTTGTGAAGGCTCTGGGTAAGTAGAAGCCTACAATTTGTAGGCATGAAAATGTTTAAGAGACACTGTATTTCTGGGAAGGATCAGACTTGGGCCGAAATCTAGTCCCTCTTCCCCCCATGCTCCAACTTAAGACTCAGGTTGCCCTTCTTGAGGAGGGAATTTCCCCCAGCGGCAGCAGCGGCTCCTGGAGGAGGAATATGGGGGCACCCAACTGTGTGTCCCCACAGTCCCTTCCTCGATGGTTCCTACAGGCGGTTCTCTGTGCAGCGCTGTGCCCGCTGCCACCTGGGCATCTCCGCCTCGGAGATGGTGATGCGGGCTCGGGACTTGGTTTATCACCTCAACTGCTTCACCTGCACCACGTGTAACAAGATGCTGACCACGGGCGACCACTTCGGCATGAAGGACAGCCTGGTCTACTGCCGCTTGCACTTCGAGGCACTGCTGCAGGGCGAGTACCCTGCGCACTTCAACCACGCCGACGTGGCGGCCGCGGCAGCTGCAGCTGCTGCAGCCAAGAGCGCAGGGCTGGGTGCAGCCGGGGCCAACCCGCTGGGTCTTCCATACTACAATGGTGTGGGCACGGTGCAGAAAGGGCGGCCGAGGAAGCGCAAGAGCCCTGGCCCCGGGGCGGATCTGGCGGCCTACAACGCTGGTGAGTGCACGGCGCACTGAGCGCCCCCGTCGGGTTGGGGGAAAGTGTGTGGTGCCCGCCCCCATGAGCCAGAATGAATCTCGGTGTGCTATACGTACACAGATATATGCAGCACTGTGGGTACTCTATCCCTTAACTTTCCAGGGCCCTAAGCACCGTCAGACCTGGCTGGAGGGACCTTAGTCCCCTAGGCTCTAGCTCATAAGCCCTCGGCTGGAGCAGTACCAGAGGGTGCTTTAGTGCCTTGCTGCCCCTGGTGCAGGGCCACGTCTTTGAGAAATTTTTTAGAGGAGGCTTTTTGGTTTGGGCCTTACCCTCACTTTGCTGGGCAGAAAGTCAGTATAATGATGCAGAAAGCGAGGTGGAGCCCACATCAAACAGGCTCTGGGTTTGCACAGTGGAGGGTGGGAGCTGGGGTGATGGATGAGCCAGGCAGGACAGCAAGGGACCCAAGAGAAAGGACTAGCAGTGGCCATGGGCACCGAGATCAGCGTGGCGTGCGGCTGGTCCTGTGCAATGTCCTGAGGGTGGCAGGCTTGGGGAAACCGGGGCCCAGGAGCCCTTTCAGCAAGGGTGGGTTGTTGTAATTGGCTGGATCCCTCTGCTCTGCCAGGTCTCGGTTTTCCCCGGGCTCATTCGGGCGCCAGCAGGGCACTAGGATGAGATCCTGTACCCTCGGAAGCCGGCGCCTGGGGATGAGACTGGTGTAGGCCTGGCCTTGCGCCGGGTAGGGCGAAGGGCTCGTTTAGCATTTCCGGAGTCTTTGAACCCTAGCCCATCCCAGGAGAAGTTCTGCCCCCCTCTCGTGCCCCTCCCCACTCAGGACAGCTGCGGAGGTTCTGGGGCCCGGCAAATTGAACCGTCAACATCTGCCCGAAGTCTGCATGGCCGGGAAAGGTTTATGACTCCCTGGGCTTCTGAACTAGATAGAGTTTATTTGCAATTATTTTCTTTCTTTCGTTTGCGACAGCATTAGATTCAGAGATTTTTTTTTTCTTCTTCCTTTTCCCCTTAGTCTAATGCACAAGTGGAAACAAAACAAAGCAAAACAAACCCAGGACTGTGTGGTGGGGAAGAAATCAGGGTTATTTTGATCTTTAAAAATCTGAGATGGCTGGGGAGAAAAATAAGGTGCAGGTCGGGTTCCCCTATTCGCTCCAACGAAATTGCTTGTTGGGAGGTCCTGAGACCTGTGTATCTCAGTGTGCCGAGCCGAGAGGACAGTGCAGCCCCCCGTCTGGTAGATGGTGAAGCGGCCACAGACCGGTCCACGCTGGCGGATTACAGATTTGTCGAATGTTCTACGAGACATACCGCTCTCCTAAACTTCCATTCCTCATCTTCCACCACCCTGAAAATAGACTAAACCGAGTCCAGACTAGGTCCCCCAAACAAAGCCTCGCCTGTTGTTTATCAAGTGGGGTCTGCCTCTGTAGGAAGCAGCAGGCACCCTGCCCAGGGCACCCGGAGGACGGGGAGCGGGTGTTTTCCTGAGTATGCAGGTTCGCATCTGGGTTTGGAATTGAGAGGGAGAAGGTTCAGAGATTTATTTGTGCTTTTTGCTGTTCAGCCACCTTCCCTGGTGAGGCTGCGCCACACCAAGCAAGGAGATGTGGCCGGAGGCTGAGTTTCAGGGGAGCTGGCACCTTTACAAGACATTCCCCACCCCTGCCATCTCCTTTCTCTTTGGCCCCCCTCTTTTTTTCCTTTTCTGTTCTCTCTGCCCTCCTTTCTCTCTGTTACTATCTCTGCATATGTCTCCCTGTTCTCTGAACCCCCATTCCCTCTCCCTGTGTCAACGTCTCTGGCCTAGCTTGGCCCGGCTTCCTATACTGATAGAAACCGCAGGCGTGCGCGGGTGCACGGTGGCTGTGAGGCTCGCTTATTCGGGGCTCCCGGGACCAGGATGGGAAAGAGGGGCCTCCCCGGCTGCACCTCCCCGGCCAGGCCTCCCCAGGTCTGGCTGCTGTCCTCCTTTCTTCCCTCTCCGTACCGGCAGAGGACAAACGGCAGCAATGTGGGCCTCGGGGCGGCAGGGACTGGAAAAGGGGATCGTGGAGAGTGCGACTGCGGGCGGTGTGTATGGGGCAAGTGTCCGCGTGTGAGTGTCGCCGACTGTGAGGATAGAAACCTGTTATTAGTTCGAGTGCCCGGTACTCAGGGGCTCAGCCATACTGACCCCCTTGCAAAGTCTATCCTTCTGGGGGACAGTGAGGTGGGGGGCGGCTGCACCGTGTTAAAGCGCAGTGAGCTCCGGCCGAGTTGGGGAGGGCGCACCCGTCGGTGCGCCGGGCCCGCAGCCGAGCAAAGGGCAGCCGGAGCCGTGGAGCCGCAGGTCCGAAAGTCCTTCCGGGGCGATAGCCACGGCGGCCCTCTGGCTGTCCCTCCAGTCCGAGAGCGCAGTCCCGGTCCCGGAGGCGGAACTGAAACCTCCCCGCAACCGTGAGCGGGGCTGCCCGCAGGCAGGGGGAGCGGGCACTGTGGTGCCCGGAGCCCGCGCGGGGCCCAGGCCGCGCACGGAGCGCCCCGGTCTGAGCGCCACGACCGCGGGAGTCCCACGCGGACTTGCCGGACGCCCAGGCCTCCCCCAGCCCCAGCTTCTTCTGTGTGTGTGCCTGGCGGCGTAATTACTGATTTGATTCCAATCCATTATTTAGACAATTGAACCTACAATCTTGTCTTTAGTAAAATGAGGCGAAGTCAGATTTGATTACAGGTTCAGTCCCAGCGACAAGAGCTCGAAACCCGATGGGTTAATAACAGATCACGAGTAAATTATTCATGATTTTACGAGCTCTTTAGCTCCATTGAATCGGCCTAATTGAGAGGAAAAAAATAAAAAAGAGAGAAAGCCCGGTCCTCCCCCTCCCCTCGGCCCCATGCTCCTCCCCGGATCCGATCCTGGGGAATCTCGACCCGCCCCGGCCCAGGGGGCCGGAGTGAGGGGCCCTGGGGCACGGGCCAAATCTGGGCCCAACTGCCATTTCCCCCGCCGCCTTGTTCCCCCGCGGAGCCCCCTGCCCCCGCTGTCCGACAGCCTCCGCTGCCCTACCTTGGGCCCACTCCTTTTTCCCCTTCCCTCCTTTTCCTTTTCTGCACTCCCAGCCAGTAACGGATTCAGAATAGGCCTCCTGCAGGGATCTGGTCTCCTTGAGACCCGGGATTCAGTTCAGTAACCCGGACCCTCCACCACACACCCCCCTATTTCCCGGCCTCGCTGTCCCCTCAGGCTCCCTCTGTGTCCCCCTGATTTCTTTCTGTCTTTGTAGCTGTCTCTCTCTGGTTCTCCCTGTCTCCACTGCTTTCTTTTCCTCTCTTCTTTCTGCTCTTTCTTTCCTGGCTCTGTGCACCTTCTCTTCCTAAACCCTCTCCTTTTCTCTCTCTTCATTCTCTGTCTTTCTACCTCAATCTTTTTTCTCCTTTCTCTGCCCTTTCTGTCTCCCTCCCCCAAACCATCTCCCCCAACTCTAGGCCGACCTCGGGGCACATCCCTTGGGTGCATGGGGCGCCGGGGTCCCCATGGAGCTCATTAACAGCAGCACGGCCCAGGCAGAAGCTAGGCGGAGGGATGGGCCCAGCGGTACCCTGTGGGGAGGCCTGCCCCACCCCCAGTGGAGCTGGGGACTGGGGGCAGGAAGAGGGTGGCTCCCTTGAAGAGGGGGAAGGGCAGTTTCCATGGATCCCGTTTGGAGTCATTTTCTGATTCCCTTTAAATTGCTGGACCCCGTGCTTCGCTCTGGGCATTGTCAGTGGGAGTATAGTCTGGGTGGGGGACTTGGGTGCCTGGGTAAGACCTATGGGAAGGGGCCCTTAGGAGGTGTAGCCTCTTGCTGACAGCTCTAAGGTTAGGGACGAGACCCGCATCTTGCAAATTCTTTCTGCAAGGGGCTACTCCCGTCCGGGCAGAGAAAGGAATAGGTCGCCAGGAGAGCAGGAGCACTTCTGAGGTAGTTGTCAGAGAAAATGCAGGACACCCTATTAAATTAGAATTTTGAGTAAACAACAAATAATTTTTTAGTGTAAGTGTATCCCATTTAATATTTGAATTTTAATAAACAATGAATGCTTTTTTTAGTGTAAAAGTATACCACATAGTCTTTGCATTTTAGGAAAACAAGTGAAATTTTAGTACAGGTGTGTCCCATGCAATATTTGAGACATATTTCTACTAAAAAATTGTTCATTGTTTATCTGAAATTCAAATTTAACTGGGCAAAATATTTGCTAAGTCTGGCAGCTCTACTGTGGGCATGTGATGGGACACCAGATACGTTCCCAGTTGCCCACTTTCGGGGGACTGAATTAATCTATGAGGCTTTCCCCAAAGTAAGACCTTCTGTGTGTAATGGCTCCGGACGTGAGGAGGGGATCTTGGAGAGGGATCCTGCCTGTCCCAATCAGCCGCTAGGTTGCCAAGCAACTTCATGAGGCCCGAGGTTTCAACCCCTGTCCCCAACCCCCAGTGCTTTCCAGGCATTGGCAGCCAGGCCCCAGCTGGGCCCCTTCTGGATGGGGATGGGTTCCCCAAAGAGTCATGCTTCATCTTTGCCTGCCTTTGTGATGTAGTGGAAAGAAAAGGCAAGGACTACAGTGGTGAATTTAGGCTCAGCCATTACCAGTGGTGCTTGTGGCTTCATTTCCCTCAGGGTTAGTTTCGTCTGTAAAATGGGGTGAATAGCACATCATATTTTCAATAGCCACCCATTGAACAGTAGTGAAGGCCCTTGAAGTATATAAAGCCAAAGGCATACCCTAGGTGTCAAATACATGTTAATGTCTTCCTCCAACTTCCTTCCCTTTCCTGTTAGAACTCTGCCACTCTGAGATTTCCAAAGATCGCTTACCTTCCCTGCCTCATTCACCCCGTTGGTAAAACTGGGCAACTACTGCCTCACAGGGCAGCGGTGAGGATTAAACTACTAAATACAATATCCCACCACTAGCCCAGTGCCCGAGCCCAGAACTTCTGGGTGTAGGAGCTGATAAGGGCCAAATGAAAGCAAGTGGAGAGATGTCAGTTAGTGACCTCCAGGTGTCTGCCCTAGACACTGTTGGTGTGGTGGGGGGGCACCTGTGACAGCCCCTCCTTTGGAAGTGCAGGGGGCAAACAGGAAGATCCTGGGCTCGGGAGTCCCTGCGATGCTGGATCCTCAGTCAAGTGACTTCGCTTCTGAACCTCAGTTTCAACATCAGTGAAAAAGGCAAAAATACTGCCTGACTCATAGGGTTGTTTGAGGATTCAATGAAAATGTGCCTGTGAAAGCCCTTTAACACATCCTCTGGAGTCAAATAAGCCATCAACAGATTGTAATGGTAGTTGTTGTTATTATTCATGTTATTATCATTGTAACGTGGTGGCTCCAAATGGGTTTCCTAGAGCTGGGATTGAATCCTGCATCTCCTAGCTGAGTGACTCTGGGCAGGTCACTCTCTCGGCCTCAAAGTCCCTTATAAACCTATAAAATGAGGATAATATCTCTATCTCAGTGTGGTCCCGAGGCTGGAGACATTTGGTGGCGGCTGGAGAGGGTGTGGACTAGGCAAGTGTGTGTGTGGGTGGGGGGGCGAGTCGGGAGGATCACCTGCCCCCTCTCCATCCCCTCCTTAGCGCTGAGCTGCAACGAGAACGACGCGGAGCACCTGGACCGCGACCAGCCCTACCCGAGCAGCCAGAAGACCAAGCGCATGCGCACTTCCTTCAAGCACCACCAGCTTCGGACCATGAAGTCTTACTTTGCCATTAACCACAACCCCGACGCCAAGGACTTGAAGCAGCTCGCGCAGAAGACCGGCCTCACCAAGCGGGTCCTCCAGGTCAGCTGGGGCCCAAGCTGTGGGTGGGGGCGTCCGTGGCTGCCAGGGTCTAGGGCAGAACCACACAGCAGTCTGTGGGCCTTGGGAGGATCTTTCTCCTTGTATCTGCCTTTCTCTTTGTTTACCTTTCTCCGTTCTCTTTCTCTGTTTCTTCAGTCTGTCTCTATCTTTACTTCAATCTTTCCCCCCCAATTTACATCTCTCTCCTTCAGTTTTTGTCTCTCAATTTTTGTGTGCATCCCTCTGTGCTCTTTGTTTCCACACTTAGTCTCTTTTCTTTCTTGTAAACAACTTGTATTTGCCATTTATTACTCAAGTGACACTCACATGTGCTCATATTGTAAAAGGTTCAAACATGTCCCATAAGTCCAGACTCCCCCACACCCTCGGCCCCTCATCCCAGGAGGCCCATCCCAGGCAACTGCTAGCGGTTCGTTCCTTCTGCTTCTTGCCCCTCACTTGCTCTCTCTGGTTTCTCTTTCTTTCCGTCTCTCCCTTGATTTTTTCTTCTGCGTCCTTCTTGTTTCTAAGAGTCTCTCAGAAGCCAGGTTTTGTGAGGGGGGTGTACGTGGGCCGATCCCCTGGGTGAGCCAGGGGGCCTCTCCCGGGTCTGCCCGTACGTAGGGAGCTGGAGGAAGTACAGGGGCACCTCTGAAACTGAGCAGAACTGCACTTGCCTATGAGGGTGCTTCCTTTTTAAATTGCGTTCACTGAGGGTGACATTGGTTAATAAGAGTATATAGGTTTCAGGTGTGCAATTTTCAGGTGTGTAAATATGAGGGTGCTTTCTTAATAGAGTGGATCCAGAGAGCCTTCTCCAGATTTTCGGAGGGTCTGGCCATCATCCCAGAGGTGTTAAAAACTCCAGTTTGGGGAGTTCCAGGCTCCTGCACAACTGAAACTGGCGGCTGAGCCTTGGGTCACCACTTTTCAACTCTTCAGCTCCTGCTTTTCCTTGCTGGGCAAGTCACTGAACTCCCCTGAGCCCCCGTTTCCTCCTATGTGAGCCAGCCAGACAGACAGACACACACAAATCATCTGTGCTGCAGGTTTATTGGAAGGACCGTTGAGGTGATTTCAGTGTCTACCACAGTGGCTGACACTGAACTGCCCAGTGGGAATAACATTAACTGGATTAATTGACTAATATTAACTAGTAGGAAGGATTATTCTGGTCGCTGGACTTCAGTGTCCCCACTCACACAATGAGGTAGAAGAGCATGCCCCTTTATAGCAAGGGTAACAATGTATTCCTCATGATGAGTAGCTGTAGGGATAGCAATGCACATTTTTTGGGTATGAAAATTGAGCGATGCAGTGATCCTGTTTCACAATGGAAGGGGAAGTGCTGGGATTCGAGTCCAGGCCAGTCTGGCCCACCCTCTAGCCCCAGATAGTAGGGATTGAGGGTTGAGGCAAGGGGAGGTGACACTGAGGTGATGGACAAAAGAGGGCTGTGCGGCTGCCCTAAGTTTTCCTGCAAATCTGTCAGGAAAAAAGGAAACAGCATTTTTGGGGGTGACAGCAGCTGAGTTGAGATGGGACCGTGAGACGGTGCGGTCCGAATTCTCGAGGGAGCCCAGAGTCTGGGGCAGCTTTGTCTCCGCGCATGCTGTGTGACGTGTGACGGTGACGTAGTGAGGGCGGGCCAACAGGGTGCTGATGCGCCTCTCTGGGCCCGCCCCCTTCATCCCCAGCGTTCCTCGGGCAGCCCTGCCCCTCCTATTTGGGTCTGTTTTGCCTGAGAGTCCCTCTGGCTTGGGCTCTGGACAGACAGTAGGTTGCTGTGCCCGTCAGGGTCTGTGACCCACCCCGTCTGTTTCCCTTAGGTTTTACCTTCTTGGGGTTGGGTCAGGGACCTTCCTTGGAACCCTCTCCATTCCTCACCCGTGAGCGAATTTGGACTGAGGATCAGAGGGCTCTGCCTTTTCTCTGGTTAGTAGGATACGTTGTCCCTTCCTCTATCTAGGTGCCCTTATGGCGAATTGGTGGGGACAGTTTACAACCCCTGGGAGCAGGCTGGGACAGGAGCAGGGACTTGGAGTCAGTCAGAGCTGGGTTCAGGAAGACCTGGGTTGGGTTCTGCCCCTCTACTCAATGGCTGTGTGTCTTGGACAAATTAGTTACCCTCTCTGATCCATAGCTTTCTCACCTGTAAAATGGGCACCCTTAGAGCACATACTTCTCTTAGTTACCCAGATTAAATGAAATAGAGTGAGTGCCCATAGCTGAGTCTGAATCTGGAACCAGTAGGAACCAGTCTCTGCTGGCCTCGGGGAGGCGGGAGGCTTGGTTATGTGATTTAGGAGCACATCAGATTTTCAGCATAGTTATTCCTCATTCTTTCACCTGACCAAATGTCCATTGGCACCAGGCCCTGGGGAGGCAGAGCTGAATGAGCTGCAGTCCTGGTCCTGAAGAAAATCACCTGTTGGGTGTAGAGACAGACCCACATTCAGGTTATCACAGTATGATCAATTGTGAGGACTGTTCTGTGGGAGACCTGGGAGGGGCCAACTACCCTACGTGTGAGGAATGGGTCACCTGAGGAACCTGGATGAATGCTTGCCCTGTCCCCTCTCCCCTAGAATCCTGAGCCAGAGCCCTTCACACCTGCGTGCCCCCTCTCCCGTGGGGACTCAGCAAAGCCAGGGGCACAGAGCTAGCTGAGGGAGAAAAACACTGACAGTCATTGTGCGTCTGCTGATCAGTACACGTTTCTGTGCTCTGTTATGTGTCAGGCACTTTGAAAGACCCGTGCCATGCATTTACCCATTGAGTCCTGGCTGCCAGGCATTATGATCCCTCCGCCCCCACTGTGCAGAGGTGAACGCTGAGGCCCACACGACTTCCACTTGCCCCAAGTCACACTTTGCTGTAAGTAGCAGAGCTGGATCGAATCCAGGCCCATCCAATCAGGGGGCATGGCTCTTTTTCCTCTAAGCCAGCCTAGCAGGGACTGCTTCTGAGTGTGAGTGTCCTTTAGGGCAGAGGCGTTCGACCCATCAGGCACACCAGACCACTTTCTCCCGCCTCCCAGACCGCCAGATCTCCCGCAGAAACCCTTAATACTCCTTAGCCTCACGGCTGCTCAGGATCGTGCAGCAGTTTGCAGAGCATTGTCTTTCCAGTCTCTTGCCTATCTCATTTGCATATTTTCCTGCCCATTTGATAGACAAGAAGCTTGAGTCCTAGTGAGATGAAGTGATTTGCTCAAGGTTACTGGAGCCAGGCATTGGCAGGGTCTGGGCTCTTCCCCAACCGGCCTGACTGCTTCTGATGGGCCAGCTGGGGGAGATGGGATGGGAGCAGATTTGGGTGAGGCCGTGTGTCTTTGGAAGGTAACAGACTGGTTCAGATCCTTTCTGACTTACCAGCAGTGTGGTTTGGGCGCTTTAACTTCTCCTCTCTGAGCCTTATCTGGGAAGTGGAGGTGATAATAGTTTGCACATTGAGGCTTCCTTAGGGTCCAGACGATGAATGGGAAATGGGGAAGGCTCCAGCCTGGTGCCTGCTGGTCCAAAGTCAGTGCATGTGAAATGGTTCCTTACCACTTGTCTACACCAGCTGAATGGTACTGGGCCTTGGGTGCCCCCTGCAGGTTGTGGTCCACCTCAACCCTTCAGAGAGAGTGCATGGCAGGGGCGGGTCCAGGTTGAGGCTGTATTTCCAGAGGTGGATTATATAGGGGGTGTGTTTGTGTGCACATGTTTTTCCAGCCTGTTGGTGAGTCTGTAATGCATAAGCACCACCAACACGGTGGTGCTGGGATGCAGCCTCTCTGCTGAAATTTGGAATTAGCCGATATGAGGTCCAGACGCAGCTTTCTGTGCCTCAGTGGCCTTGGCTATAAAATGGAGGTAATAATAATACTCTACGCGGTGGTTGCAAGGAGTAAATGAGATAAAGTGTAACTTATAAGGCATATGTTCGGGAATGCATGTTAATTCACAAACACTGACATAGCAGGATCAGTCTACCACCCTCTTTTGCATTCATTTAAAACCTTAATTATCTTCATTTTGCAGATGAGGAAAATGAAGTTCAGAGAGTCTAGGACCCTTGAACTGAGTCTCACAGCTAGTGAGTGATGAAGCCAGGGTCTGATTGCATAGCTCCTTCCAAGGAAGCACAGCGCAGGGATTGCGATCCCCTCCCCTTGGATCTAGATGCAGGATGCAGCAGGACGATTGGTGGGGGTGCGGTCAGAGATGCCATGTCTTGGTGGGAAAGCAGGAATCCTGTTGTGAAGCTGGAACAGCATGAGAAGTGCTCATATTTGTCATCTTTAGAAGCGTGAAAACCATAATAGTGACTTTCCATCAGTGGGCAAAGTGACCAGGAGGCAGAGTGGCCCCCTTGGACAGAGACCCATTAAGACATTAGGCTTTGCAAATGCTTGGAGACCGTTCCTCGGCACATCGATGCGTCTCTGGGTCTCCTGTCTTCCTCCCTGGCCGTTGGGGAGGCACGCGGGCAGAATGTTAAGATGCCCTGGGCTTGGGGACAGGGGTGGTGAGCTGATTGATTTGGATGCGTGAAGTCCTCCTTAGAGGTTCCTGGCGTGCCTTTGAAGGAAATACATTTTAACTACCAACAGTTTAAAAACATCTTTGGGATGACAAGTTAGTCATCATTAATCTGTGTGAGAACTCAGGAGGTGAGAACGCTATTCACTTGCTTATTCAACAAACGCTCTGGCCTCCTGCCATGTTCCGGGTGGGGCAGAGGCCCTGGCGGATTCAGCGGTGACCCAGCGAGTGAATAGGCCCCGCTGGAATGTACGCTCCAGAGGGGAGACGGAGGTGCCACAAGGTGTTGTGGAAACAATTAAAATGGTGATAAGATTAATCTCTATATTTTCCTCTGTATGTGAGCTATCTCATTATACAAATATTTTTAAAATGATTCTGGGACCAAATAAGTTTGGGAAATGCTAAAGGTTAACCATGTCTTTGTCTTGGAGATCAGAGCACGTTAGCGTGAATACAGGCATTGAGAAAACTTGAAAAGATTCAACTTGGTCTAATCTAACGATTTCCAAATTTATGTGGCCACAGAACCCTTGTTTAACTCTTGACATAAATAAAATAGGAGAGCTCTGGCCGGTGTGCTCAGTTGGTTGGAGCATCATCCTGTGAACCAAGAGGTCACAGGTTTGATTCCCAGTCAAGGCACATGCCTGGGGTGCAGGTTTGTCCAGGGTCCCCTGTCAGGGCGTGTATGGGAGGCAGGGGATCGATGCTTCTCGCGCTCACAAAGCTCAGAGAGGTGGAGGAACTTGTCCAAAGCCCCACAGCACAGTGGTTGTAGTCCTGCGCTGGGACTGAGTGTTCATGATAGCCAGTTCAGTGCTTGTTATTTTTGGCCCCTTAAAGCCTTTTAAAATTATGTAGAATAATAGAACCGCCATACAGACAGGTTAGAAAAATAAGAAAAATATACCCATGTAAGAGCACAGGAAACTGGTAATCCAGGTGAACAGTGTAGAGGTTAAGTAGTGAGTGAGAGCATGAAGCCAGCCCGCCCAAATTCATATCTCGGCTCCACCTCTTTGGTTGGGCTCTGTGCCTCAGTTTCCTCACCTGGCAATAATACTAGCGCCTACTTTGTAAGGCACTGTTATAAGTTAATACATGTAAAATGCTCAGAACTTTGCTTAGATAGTGCCTGACACTTAGGAAGTGACTAATATTCATCATCATTATTTTTATTATGGCATTTCAATATATACTTTTTATTTTTATTTTTAAAAAGATTTTATTTATTTTTAGAGAGAGGGAAAGGGAGGGAGAAAGAGAGGGAGAGAAACATCAGTGTGTGGTTGCCTCTCACGCACCCCTACTGGGGACCTGGCCTGCAACCCAGGCGTGTACCCTGACTGGGAATTGAACCGGTGACCCTTTGGTTTGCAGGCTGGCACTCAGTCCACCAAGCCACACCAGCCAGGGCTCAATACATACTTTTTAATTCTTTTTTTCCCCTCACATAACACTGGCCAGACGTTTCCTCTTAGACTGGGTGGGGTGGCTGTGTCGGGACTTGCACTTACCCCATTGGGGAGACACTTTGGATGCAGCTGTTAGTTTGATGTTAAAAAGAAAAAAAAAAAGCCACAGTGGACGTCTTTGGACATGAAGCTTTTACCTTTCATCTGGTTTCCTCAGAGACCCAGGAGGGGATGTGTGGGGCAAAGTGGGTTTCTCACTGGCCCTCCTGCTCTCCTTGATGAAAGAATCCTGGGGAAAGGGATTTGTGAGGCAAAACACAGCCTGCAGGGTCAGTTGGTACCTGGTCGTGGAGGGGACAGGGAGCACACAGCAATGTGGGCTTCCTCGTCCACCCAAGACTCAGTGGGGTTGCCCTGTGCACCAGGCTAGGCACCCCCCACAAATGAAGAGAGAGCTGGCAGTTCCAGCTACCTCTAACAAAGCCTGTTAGAACCCCAAGAGGCCCTAGCAATCATATGGTGTGGTACAGCTGGGGAAACTGAGGTAGGCCACAGGTGAGGGACTCACCCAAGGTCACTTGGCTGGTCAGTACCTAATTGACCGGCTGGAAGCTGCATCCAGTATTCCTTCCATTGTACCACAGTTGCTTCCTCTGTTCGTTCATTCATTTCTTCATTCACTTGCTGACTCACTCAGGTGTTGGTGGTAGGGAGGACACGGACTTTCCGTGACAGATCTCCCTGGATTCTGATCTCAGGGTGGCCTCTGTGTGACCTTGGGCAAGCGGATTCACTTCTCTGAGTCTGTCTGGCTTTAAATCTATAAAGCGGGCGATACTGAGCCTAGCACCCCTGCTTGGCTTCTCACGGAGATCACCTGTGACTGTGCGTGGTCGATGGTGGCTCGATGCCTGGCACATAGTAGGAGGTCCCTCCATGTTGTGTTGTTGTTACTATTAACTCAGTGCATATTACTGATTCTTAATCTTTGCCGGTCCCCGTGCCATGTCCTCAGGGATGTGAAGATGATTCAGACAGGGTCCCTGTCCCAACTACCGCCTAGGAGGGGACTTTCTGAAACACCTGGGAGAGAATTCTGGCGAAGCCCTGCTTAAGGTGAAAAACCCAACGTGAAACCCTACAACAACAGAGGAAATAGCACACAGCCGGTGCCAACCAGCCGGTTCCAGCCCTTCCTGAGGGCTCGGATCCCTGGACCCAGGAGCCATTTGTCACCCCCAGGGCCCCTTGTTCCAGTTGCTTCTGGGACAGACTGACACACAGGCCAGGACAGTGGCAAAAGGTGGCACCAAGGCTTCCTCATCTGACCTGCCTTGAGACGGGGGAAGGTCACCTCCTCTCTCTGAGGGCCTGTGGGGTTTTCTGTCTCCTCCGTCAGCCATTCCCCAGACCAGCCAGGAACAGTCTCACCCCTACAGAGTTCTGAGGCCCGGTGGGGAAGGACCTTCCCACCCCACGAAGAGCATGTGGAGGGTGGTTTAGAAGCAGTGGACTTATTTGCAAGCCTCCAAGAGGTGACGGGCTTGCTCTGGGTGGAAGGCCAGAGAAGTGTGCTTTCTTCCTGGGAAGATCCAGTGTGCCGGAGAGAGAGCTTTGTCTCCCGACTTCACACGGTCCGTGTCTCCCTCCTCACTCCAGGATTCTGGCAGCTGTGCTTTTAATTGAGCCCAAATTGTATTAGGCCACCTAAAATGAGGGTGTGAAGCCACGGGCCCCTGTAGCTGGGGTGGTCCCCCGGGGAGGGTGGGGCCAGGCATCAGCCGTCCCACCCGTCTGAGACACAGGGATGACAGGCAGATGCAGGCACATCTGGAAATTCGCAACTGGACACCCGAGAATCTGCAGAATCCCCCAAGGCCCTGTGTTTTATGGGGAGGCTTCTGGCGGGTGTTTTCCTCACGCAAAGGGAAGTGAGGGGGCCCTGCCTTTCGGGCTTCTTTTTCAGGGAGCTGCAGCCCTCCAACCCTACCCTCACCGCCCACCCCGCAGTGGCCTGGATTTCCTGGGCCTTTGAGGATTCCTGGGTGCAGCCAGAGCTCTGTGTAGTTAGACGGTGGGCATGTTTGGGGGGGGATGCTGCATAGATGAGTTTCTATGCTTGTCTCCATGAGTGTGTACAGACTTGTGTGCAAAGATGTGGGTGTGAATGGGTACCTGTGTCTTCATCACAGGGAAAAAAAAGTAAACCCTTATTCTGTCCGTTTATTCTTTTCATACCAAGCTCAGTTGCAACCCACTGCACCTCCCTCCTACGTGGTACTGGGACGGGCAGGCCGGGAACGGGAATCCGTCCGTCACCGCCGCCTTGGCCTTGGCCTTGCCGTGCTCTGGCAGCTGTTCCCACCCTGCCCACCCTGCCCTGAGTCCTGGAACCCAGTGGTGCAGGACATCCGCGGCTTCTCCAGCCAGTGGTGGTGGGGAGTGGGGTCAGTGTCTTCTTCGTCCTGTTAGTGATTCTTTACTGACCGATTCCTGTGTGCCTCACACCATTCTAGTATTTCCCCGACTTAGTGACCCTGAAACGTGCTAAAAACTGTGCCGGCAAGAACTTGTGGGATCCGTTGTGTGCTTAAAGGCCACTGCTGAAAAACGCAGCTCTCTCACCCGTTGTGAAGAACAGTCATGATTTGGTTGGAACGAACCTTCCAGAACAGCGCTGTCTGAAAGAAAGGCAGCAGGACCGCATATGTGATTTTACATTTAAAAATTTCTCGTAGCCACGTTAAAAAAGCAAAAGGAAACTGGCAAAAGTAATTTTAAGAATGTATTTTGTTTAGCCCAGCACACCTAAAAGATGATCATTATTTCAACATGTAACCAGTATAAAAATTATTATTGAGATGTTCTAGTTCCTTTTTTTCATATTTAATCTTCAGATGGCTTGTGTGTTTTTACCTACAGACAAGCCACATTTGGGCCAGTCAGCAGTTATATGTGACCAGTGGCTACAATATTGGAGAGTGTGGCTCAGCTCTGGAATCTTCTAACAGAAAGGGAAACCCACTAATAGCCAAGGAGAGAAAAGGACATTTTTATTTTTTTAAGAGCAAAATATAGCCAGCCTGAATTTTTTTTCTTCCCTCTGAAAAACACTGATTAGCCGCTCTGAGTTAAATAGTCCAGGGGAATGCTCTGCTCCTCTCTCCTCCCTGCCTGCCCTTCCCTAACCAGCCCTCCCCTCTCGCCCCACACAGGTCTGGTTTCAGAACGCCCGGGCCAAGTTCAGGCGCAACCTCTTACGGCAGGAAAACACGGGTGTGGACAAGTCAACGGAGGCGGCGCTGCAGACAGGGACTCCATCGGGGCCAGCCTCGGAGCTCTCCAACGCCTCGCTCAGCCCCTCCAGCACGCCCACCACCCTCACAGACTTGACTAGCCCCACCCTGCCAACTGTGACGTCGGTCTTAACTTCTGTGCCTGGCAACCTGGAGGGCCACGAGCCTCACAGCCCCTCACAAACGACTCTTACCAACCTTTTCTAATGACTCGCGCCCCCCGTTGGCCCCACGATTTCTTTAAAAAAGAAATTATCTTTAGTTGAATTCCAAGTGTATTTTAAAATAGAGGCTTTGAGCAACTAACTAACCACATTTTAGGATCTCGCCTGGAAACAGAGGAAGACAATAATTGCGCGTCCGGCTCACGCAGCGGTGTGGACTGAGGAATTACTTGGAAGATCTATCTGCAACACAACATTTGTGTCATTGTACAGTTTTGTGGACTGAGCGAGGAGAACAACAAATAATTTAAGTTGGCTAGAGCTTCTGTATTTTCAAAGACTGCCACGTGCCTTAGGAATACTGTTTTATCTCCATACTTTGGATGACTTGTTCATTTTTCTCTCCCTCTTTTTCTCTCTGTATATTTATGACCAGAGCAAAAATGTAAAAGAAAAAAAAAAAGTTTGTTACTTTGAATAGTCCTTAAAAGAAAAAAGAAAAAAAAAAAAGGAAAAAATCAAATCCCCTCCAACGGTCGCTTTGTTGTTTTAGAATTTTAAGGTGGAAGTCTGTTCGAATATCAGAATTTGTAAAATCTAACCAGTAATAAAACCACTTATTGAAACTAGTTGGTGCGGCTGCTATTGGGTATGAAATCCATACGACCGACTGAAGAGCCTTCTTGGAGCCTAGAGATAAATCCAGGGTCTTCCCTTATTTATACTATTTATAGTACTCTGTACCTATTTATAATATTCACGGGGCCCCTCTTCTGTGCTAGGCTTTGGGCTGCTTGTCAAGATCCAGAGATGAAGTCGATACCGTCCCTACCCTCAAGGAATTTAGAGTGGAGGCAGAGACAGATGAGATCGTCTCAGCACCGCGTGACGTGGGCTAAGTGAAGGGTATGTAAGCAAAATACTATTAATCCATTCATTCGAATATTCAATAAGCGCGCTTTGCTGGATCCTGGCACCGTAGAGGTCAGAGGTCACCACATCGGCCTTTCCTGCTCTTCGCTGGGCTGGAGGAGGGTGTCGGGCAATGAGAGAGGCCTTCCCCTCGGAGGAGTGAGCACTGTTGCTGCAGGGCAGCTGACACCCCGGTTTTCTTACTGACACAGAATTTAAAAATCTCCCAAGAGGGCAAAAGCAAATGAATTTGGTTCCTTTACAAAAGTTTCAGTCAAACTCAGAAACCCAGAGAAAATACATAGGCAGAGAGGATGGAGACTTAGAGGCAGGCAGAAGGAGGTTGTGGTCTGTACTGTGGAGCAGTGTGAGTTCAGGGGAGTCATTTCACCACTGGCCTCAGGGTCCCCAGCCGGAGGATGAACATAATGGTCCTTACATGACCGTTGTAATGAGGGCAGAGTAAGGTGTATTGAAGGGCCCAGCAGGGGCCCTGCCATATAGTAGGGGCCTAATATGTTTTATTGAATAATGGGTGACACGTGACTAAATGTGCATGTGGAGAGCAGGAATGTGTGTATCCAGGCACTGCCTGTCATTGCTGAAGGCATCAAGCAGGTGTGCTGACTGTCCACTGGGCATCTTACACCCCTCGTTTCTCACCCTGAGCCGTGCTGCATAGTGCTCCATTTCCAGCTTCTTTGAATGCTGACAGTTACCTAGCAAAATGCCCCTTAGTGGCCCATCGGTTTGAAAATCCAGAGGAAACATCAGAGCTGCCTTGAGAAAACAGCCAGGAGAGACTGGCGGGGAAACAGTCCAGCCCAGGACTGGGGTCTGTTTCCCTCTGCCGTCATGGCTGGGACAGACTGGGGGAGGGAGTGGGGCAGGAATGGACTGAGTGCTTAAAGCCCGGACTGACTCACTTTCTGAAATGTTAAACATGTGCACACACACACGTGCACACACACACTGTTGTTACTACTGTTTAACACCTGGCAGATAGTAGGAGTTCAATACATTTTTTGTAACTTTGATGTTGATGTATAATGTGCATAGCGTGCACATGTCTGAAATGAACAGCTTGAATGATATTTCCCAAATGAGCATACCCATGTGACCCCACCCAAATCAGGATGTTAGACATTACAGCACCCAGAGGGCTCCCTTGGGCCTCCCCAGGGAACCTCTCCCCAGGTCGTGCCTAACCTGACTTCTAGCTCCATGGGTTCATTTTATGTTTTTGACTGATACATTTTTGCCGAACAAACTCAGAACTGTCCCTGCAGGTTGGACACCCTGCCTGGGGTCAGGTCAGGCAGGATTTGACCCAAGTCTTTCCACGTCCCGCCTCCAGCCGCAGCAGACACACACATGCATGGCTACGGAGCTCAGCTGGGGGGTAGGAGCATCAGCATTTCCACCTGTCACACAGGGTGACAGAACCTGCCCTCACTGAAGACTGAGTGAGAGAACTCGAGCAGCGGGACCGGCCTGCGGACAGCCGCAGAGACGTACCCCGACCGCAGGCGTTCCCAGGGACCCACCTGCATGCCCATGGACACGCACACAGGGACACTGGGAGGCATTCGGGGGTGACGGGGAGAACCACAGGCTGAGGTGCTCACACCCAGACAGCCCCACACGAACACACACACGAACACTCGCAGACAGACGTAAACAGGCCCAGGCGCTCTAGACAGACACCCAGACCACCCCACCCAGGGAGACCCGCACACGTGCAGACATTTGCAGGCACCCAGACGCCCCAGCATAGCCTGGCTGTGCCCCTTGCTCAGGCCCGGACAGAGCCAAGTCCGATCCCTATCTTGTCTGTCAGCACTGCCACCCAGATGGAGCGGGCCCTGGAATGATGCCCGGGGGTCTCCCACCGCCTACTTGGGAGCAAGTCGGGCCAGGGATGGGGGCGCTGTGGAGGAGGCATTGCCCTCCACAGAGCTAGAGACTGAGAGAGGCACACGGAGTGAGAGACTCCAGAGAGTGACAGAGACAGGGAGGGAGCGGGGAGAGAGGCAGAGAGCCAGTGGCAGAGTCTGGGAGACAGAAAAAGGGTGGGAGACAGACATAAAGGAACAGTGACAAAGATATGCACAGAGGCAGAGACAGAGAGAGACAACACCAGTGACAAAGACACAGAAGGCAGAGAGAGACGGAGAGACAAGAATGGCAACAGTGTAGTAAAGAGGCAGAGAGACAGGAATAGGGATCAAGATTAAGAGACAGTGTCAAAGACACAGGGGCAGTGATGATGAGACAGAGAGAGAGAGATTGACATTAAGAAGAGAGGACTCAGAGGTAAAAGGGACAGCCTGAGACAGACTTGGAGCTGAGAGAGGCCAAGACAGAGAGACGGTCGCTTTGAGGCTGGTAAAGAGAGTCACTCAGAAGGGGAAGGTGAAACCAAATGACAGAAATGAGAGACCCACGCTGAGGAAGGGGCAGGCAAAGGCAGGCAGGCACTTGATGGGGAAGGGGCTGAGTCTGCCAGGTCACCTCTGTCCACTGGCCATGGGAGTGAGAGAGCAGTCCCAAGCAGTGGCCCCACCTCCCTGTACAGCGGCTACAGAGGGGGCCAAGGAGCCATCTCTGAGACCCTTGGGGCTCCAACAGGCTGTGGAGATGGGCAGCCTCCTGGTTCCCGGGACCCACACCCAGGCCTGGCCTTTAGGCAGCGTGCAGGGACTGGGGTCTTGAATGCGGCTTTCCCCTGTCGTGTTCCACCTGACCAAGTCTCCTTTTCCCCAAGGTGGGGAGATCTGGGGCAGATGGAAGAGAGCTTCCTCAGCCTTTTCTGAATTTTGACAAGGTACCTAGCCACCCTGAACCTCAGGATCTGAATCTGTAAAATGGGGCCAGTGGAATCCCCCCGTAGGGCGGGGCATCGTTAGGATTCCCTGAGAGACCATGTACTGGTGCCCTGGGGATTTGACTAAACACGAGGGGGCCGCGGAGGTGTGAGGAGTTGCCTCAAGAAGTTGGGGAGAGTCTGCAAGGAGATGAAAGTTGCAGTTGGACCTTGAACGGTCAAAGGTGACTGGGAAGAGGAAGGAGCAGGGTGAGCATTCAGGCAGAGCAAATATCCAGGGCCCTGGCGAGGGGAGACACAGCACGTTCCAGAGCGAGAGTGGTCTAATGGCTGGGGTTGCCCCCGGACAGGTGGGTGGGGCTCAGCTTACAGATGGCTTGAAACTTTGTCCCGGGGGCCTTGGGCAGCTGCCTCTAAACCCCGTTCTCTCCTAGGCTGCAGGCTGCCTCCCATACCCCATACTGAGTTCCCACACCCTATCTGCAGTTCCACAGGGCAGAACCAGCTTCCTGGAGAGGGGGTATTTGCCTCTGTGATCTGTGTGTCCTGCTGGCAAGAGTGGACACTTCCAGGCTCTGTCTGCTAGCTGAGGTCCCACTGACAGCCACCCTGGTTCCTCGGGCCCCCGGGGACGCTGGGACTTCCAGCAGGCCCTTCGTAGCTTCCTGTCACCTTCCCCGCTCTGTCCTTCCTTCTCTCTTTGGCCCTGTGCTGGGCTTTGGGGACTGGGAACTGGACATGATTTGGCCAAAAACCCCTCCCTTTGGCTCTTGGACTTTCTGGGAGGCAGATGTGTTACCAGCCAGCCACTGTCCAGCATGAGGGAAGCCTGGGGTTACGGAAGCCCCAAGGGGGGAAGAGTCTGGCTCTGCATGTGGTAAAAGTCCTACGCAATTGCAATGCCTTTATAGTCATGATCTCATTGCATCCTTCCCACAGCTCTACTGGGGCATGGATTGGCACTCTGTGTCACACAGAAGGAAGCCAAGGAGAAGTCGTTTGTCCAGGATCACAAAGCTTGGAGGCCACAAAGATATTTTCATTGCAATTCAATTCAGCTAGCATGTTTCAGTCCCTCCACTGTGCCAGGCACTGTGGCTCAGGGCGCCTAAGCAATTCAGGCCCATCCGAGAGTCTTAGAGGAGCAAACCAGGCATGAGAACAGCTGGGATGGGGGTTCGAGAGGCTGGGGGAGTCCAGAAGAGGCTAGTAACAAGAGATGATGTTTGGGGGGACTCTTTTGACTTGGAAGATCAGACAATTGACCTAGAAGTGTTTGAGGCTGCGGGGATTAAGGGACAAGGCAGAATCATGTGCTTCGGCCGTGGTATTTTTCCACCAGTGAGCAGCACCCACGTGGGCAGGAGAGAATTGCTGCCACGTCTTTGGAGCTGGAAGCAGCCTCAGAGAGCCCCCAGCCAGAGCTGTGCTTCAGAACCACTCCAGCAGCTTTTCCAAAATACCCTCACTGGCTCCCCACCACAATCCGGGGAGGAGCCCAGGCGGGTGCATCTTACAAAAAGCTTTTTGTTAGGGACAATTCCAAACAGATACAGAGTAAACAGAAGTGTATAATGAACCCCCAAGTACTCATTGGCCAGTGCCCACAGTTATCGACATTCACGCATTCCCAAAACATCCGTCCCACTCCCAATCTGATGCTGCTGCTCACCTGTGCATTTTCCCTGGGGATGAGCAGTGTAAGCTCAGAGAGGGAAGGGGCCTTACCTAAGGATACCCAGCCAGGGAGCCACAGAGCTCGGTCCCTCCTGCTAAAGGGCACTTATCGGGTGCCAGGTCCTGTGCTGGTCGCCAGTGAATAAGACAGTCCCTGCCCTCGTGGAAATCAGAATTTAGTGAGGAATACAAGTATCAAACAGCCTCAAAAGTAACTTCTTTTTGTTTTAAATATTTTATTTATTTATTTTAGAGAGAGGGGAAGGGCGAGAGAAAGAGAGGGAGAGAAACATCAATGTCTGGTTGCCTCTTGTATGCTCCCCATACTGAGGACCTGGCCCACAACCCAGGCATGTGCTCTGACTGGGAATTGAACTGGCAACCCTTTGGTTTGCAGTCTAGTGCTCAATCCACTGAGCTACACCAGCCAGGGTTCAAAAGTAACTTCTTAATGATGGCCGTGCTGATGCATAAGTAGGACCATGAGAGCGAGTACACAGGCAAGGGAAAGGACAGCTTCTCGGAGGGAAGTTTCCCCAAGAGATCAGATAAGTGAGTAGGAATTAACTCAGCAAGTGGAAGAGGAGGTGGGAGGGAGCATAACAGCATGTGCAAAGGCCCTGAGGCCCAGCAAGTCCAAGGCACCAAACTATGGCCACTGTGACTGGAGCTCTCAGAGCAAGATCCAGAGTGGTGGGAGGAGACACGGCCAGGGGCTTTCCAGGCAGCAAGCATGGGTCTTCACTCCAAGAGCCCCAGGAAGCTGGGAACGATGAGCCAGGGCAGGAGGGGACAGAGATGGATTCGAGGAGTCTCGAGGTCAGCCAGATGATGGGGCATCTGACTGGCTGGAGGCAGAGGAAATGGGCTGGATATGGGGGTAGTGAGAGCAATGAGGGGCAGAGCCACAACTGAGTGGGTGGTGGGGCCCTTCCCTGCCTTGGGGAAAAAGTCATTGGGAAGAGGATGGAGGAAAATAATCGGGGACTTGGGGTTTGGATTTGCTGATTTTTTGATGCCCTTAAGGCCTCAAAGTGCTGGCCCATCCCTCCTAGCAGGGGGCTCTGAGTCACAAGAGGGACACTCGAAAGGGACCTGGACATTTACCATTGTTTCTCTTCTCTGAGTTCCCCAGCTCTCCTGATCGAGTTGGTCCTTAAGCTGGTATCAGACTCACAAGCTGGTCGCTGCCCACCTCTTGGGTGCAGGACTCAGGACCCACCCACCTCTGGGCTTAAAGCCAGCCAGGTGTGCCAAACTCATCACCGCTTTACATGCTGGGTGGGCCCTTCCCCTGGGGGTCCTACCCCTCCTCTTCCCTTCAAAAACTCCTGCTCAAATGCCCCCTCCTCTCTGGAGACTTCCCTACTTTGCCTTCTCCCTGCCTGACCCTGCTGTCACTTCTTTCTCTGTCACCATGCAGGGCTGCAATTGTCTATCCATCCTGCCTCCCACCGTCATCTCCACCCCTAACAGGGCCACCCAGTGCTGGCCTGTTCCTGCCTGGGTCAGTGTGGCCAGCACAGTGCTGGGCACAGGGTTCCAAGGAACACATCTTTAGTAAGTGAGCAAATCGACGATGAATCTGTAGGTGCATGTTTTGGGACTATTTTACTTCTTTTCTCGCTACGTTAAGCTCCATGACTCAGTGTCTCTGTCTTCATCTTTTTATTACACCCGGCACAGTGCCTGGCAGCTGGTGGATCCTTAATAAAAATAGCCTCAATCCTGGAGAGAATACATGGGCTTTCATTGTGGTTGAGGGTCTGTCTAGTCCTCAGAGCTTTGGCCCTAGACCCTGTCCTACCACTTAATGCTGCTGGGATCCTGGGCAAATTACTTAACCTCTATGAGCTTCCAGCATTTTAAATCTGCAAACTGGGGGAGTGGTGGCACCTGAATCATAGGGTTCTGTGAACACAGTGATTATAACTCCCGCATCCATAGCGCACAGGAGTGCCCGCTCCTGGGAGCTGTTGCTATTTATTTGTCACCCAAGCACCTTTATGAGCTCCACTGTGGGCTGGCCTCTGAGGAACCTGGGATGGGCTTCGGGGTGTTTCCGGGCAGAGGGGGTGGCTACAGCCTGGAGCTGTCAGAGGAGGCCACTGGGGACTGGGGAGGGGGCGGAAACCGGAGCCGATCTGAGGTTGGATCCGGCGGGGTGAGGAGCCAAGACATCCTGCGGGGGTGCCCTGCCAGACCTAGTGAAGCTCTCAGGGGAGCTGGCCCCGGCCGAGGGGACCGGAGGAGGAATGCGGACCGTGGCGTGTGGGGCGAGGGAGCCCCTGCTGGGGCCGGGCGGAGCGCGCCCCCTGGCGGTGCACCTCGGCATTGCCCCTGACGTCGCAGCCTTTCTTCCTCACCCATCTGAAGTCTGCACCAATGAAAGTCCTCGAGGGACGTCAGAGACTGGAGATCTACTCCGGTCTCTGGACATTTTCCTCAGCTTCAGTAATTTTGAGTCCCTAATATGTGCTAGGTACTGCATTAGGCTGAGTTGAGTGGCTATGACAGCACGGAAACACGCAGCACAGGAATTGGCACACAGTAGGTCCCCCCAAATGTCTCCTTTCTTTCAGGCTCATTTCTGTGGGCCTCTGGGCAGGGCTCAAGCCTGAGGGGCTCCCTGGGTACGGGAAGAGATAAGAGGGTGCAGGTCCAGGCACCCATCCTTGGATCCCCAAGGGGCTCGCTCTGCCCCCCAGTGGCCTCCACAAGAACTGGGGCCTGTGTGGTGTGTGACGGGGGTAGGGGGCTGTGGGGTATGCATGGAGGCGTGCTGGGTGTGTGTCAGGGGGTGTGTTCTGGGTGTTCTGTGTCTGTGTGAGTGGCCATGTTAGTGGAGGTGTCTATTGTATGATTCGCTGAGATGTGTGTGATCAAGTTGTGTCCACGTTCAGGGGTATGCGTACATCTGTGTATTCACACAGGGATGAGTGTCCAGGTGTGCACAGGTGTTCAAGGTGGTGTCTGCTTGTGTGCTGCAGGTTGGGGAAGTCTGTTAGGGCTAAAGGGTGGTCTGGGCCTATCCAAGGAGGGGACAAGAAACCCAGACTGCGTTTCCACCTAACAGAGGGGCGGCCACCCCTGCCCTGTCTCCCTCGGGGACTGTAACCCCCTCAAGACCACTGTTTTTCTCTCCTTCCCCTTCTCTAATGCCCTACCCCCACCCATACCTGAGTCCAGCTCTCTACACCTCATTTTGGAGATGAGGAGACCAGGCCTAGAGCCAGGAGGGACTGGCCCAAGGAAACTATGCCAGAAAGCTGTGGAGCCAGGGTACTGGCCGGACTCCCGACTCCAGCCTGAATTCTTTCCTCTCCCAGGAGGGCAGCGTGTGCCCTGGGGCCAGGGTGGGGACGGGTTTCTGGGCCGGGCTGCGTGGGGAGCAGGGCACAAAAGGCCCAGTGTCTGCCCCTGCCTCCCCCTCCTGGCCCTGCCCTGCTCCGGGAGCCGGGTAGGTGTCCAGCGCCAGGCTGGGTGAAGAGGGCCGCCTGTGACATCTGTGCTCACCTGAGGCCCAGCCCCAGTGCTGGACCCACCTGCCCCACCACCCCACCGGCTGATGCTCGTCGGGTGTGATGAGGAAACAAAGCTTTGCCCAGATTTGGGGCTCCTGGCGCCAGCTCTCCGCTGGCACCCACCCAGGCCCAAAGCGCTCCAGCTTGCCCTGCTCCAAGAAGGGATTGATGGGTAATTAAGATCATGAGATATCAACACAATATATTAATAAAATCATAAGAATGGCTACTGTTTGCTGAGGCCTGACTGTGTACCATTGCTAAGCTCTTTACACAGGTTCTGGGGAGGCAGCGATGCTGGGTGGTGAGGACCTTGGGTTCCAGTGCCAGCCAGAGTGCCAGGATTATTTCCCAGCAACACGCCCCAGCTGTGTGACCTTGGGCGAGTTGCTCACACTCTCTCTGACTCAATTTCCCCATCTGTAAAATGACCAGAGATGAGTTAATATGGAAAAGTCACTTAAAAACCCTGTCTGACATTCAGGAAGTGTGCAAGAAGTATGAGCTCCTGTTATTATGCTCTCCTTCGCTCCTCACAGCAACCTAGGAGGTAGGTGTGGTTATCCCTACTCTACAGATGAGGAAACTGGGCCTGAGCCATTAGCCATAGGTCACAAAACAAGGGGGTGTCCACGCTGGGTCCTGAGACCAGGCCTGATGCCCAGGCCTGTGCCCAGGCTGCATCCCCCACCTCTGGCATTGATGCGACAGTTTGCAGCTGATAGGATTAACCCTCTGATAGTCTGGAAAGTGCTTCCACACACGTCGACTTGTTCCACTCTCACCAGAGCCTTAAAAGGAAATTTAATATTAGCCTCTCCCTTGGGAAATGGAGAAATTGAGGCCCAGAAGAAGACAGTGCCTTGCCTGAGATTATACAGCAAGGTAGTGGCAGAGCCAGCATATGATTTCGGGTCTTTCCATGATTTAATAGCATCATTTTATGCAATTATGGTCTTGGGGTGTATTGACGCTGCATCAGGCTTCTGCCCCCTCCAGGCAAAGATAGGTATGGGGGTTGGAGGTAAGATTTGCCCTTAGTTGTTTTTTAAGGTTTTATTTATTTATTTTTAGACAGAGGGGAAGGGAGGGAGAAAGAGAAGGAGAGAAACATCAATGTGTGGTTGCCTCTCATGTGCCCCCTACTGGGGACCTGGCCTGCAACCCAGCCATGTGCCCTGACTGGGAATTGAACCGGCAACCCTTTGATTTGCAGGCTGGCACTCAATTCACTGAGCCACACCAGCCAGGGTGCCCCCAGTTGTCATATTTTATCCTCCCAATGGCTCTCTGAAGGTCTGCCTTCGCTCTCCTTCACTTTTAGAAACAAGAGAGGAGGCTTCACATGTAGATGAGAGTTGGCCCTAATCTCCTCCTAGCATTGTCCGCCCTCATCGTCCCCTTCCCCACAGCAGAGCCAGGCATGCCGCAAGCACTCAACTCTTGGTGGGTGCTGGACCCCGGACCCTGGACTCTAGGTGGTCGGGGATGAGGCCTGAGCTGGTTCCCCTGCAGGCCCTAGCTGGGACAGAGCTTAAGAACAAGCATTAGTTAAACACCTCCTGCATGCCGGGCTCACATGCAAGGTGGCCTGGACTTGGGGTGGAGCTCTGGGGGACCCCCTGAGAGCTGGTCTTTCAACACGTGGGACCCCCAGAGTTTCACCCGAGCCCTCAGGGAGCTGTCAGAACGAAGCCTCTCTGGTGAGCCAGCGTCTGGGGCCCCAGGCTCCAAGCAGGCCAGGAAACGCCTGCTGGTGCATTTGTTTTTCCATCAACAACTGGCTTACGTAAACTCCTCGCCGGCTCCCAGGGCTGCCAGAGGGCCGCCAGCGCCAAGGAGGCGGCCTTATCTGATGGGGGCTCTGCCAGAGCCAGGGTTCCCTGCGTGCCCCGGCACAGGCCCCGGGAAGAGCGCCCTGGCGGTGGGTGGGGGGCGGAGTTTGACACCCCAGGCTGCCAGTCCTCCTTACCTTAGCTCCGCCCCACTGAGCAAGCGAAGCAGCCTGCAGTAGATGTTGGGGTGGCCCAGCCACCAGGGTCACCCGGCTCCTGACCCCAGCAGCTTTGTGCTGGTCCAGTGGTGCTCAGAGCACAGCATGCTTGGGAGAGAAGCTTGGTTCACCAGCCTCACCTCCAGGGAGTCATCAGCAATTAAAAAAAAATTTTTTAGAAGAATATTCCGTATTACAGAAAAGGTGCGATGATACAATGAACTCCGGTACGAGTTTCACCAGCTGTTAGACGTCTGCAGTGTTTGCTTTCTCTCTCCACCTTGACAGGGGCCATGCTATTATCCCCATTGTACAGACGAGGAAACTAAGGCTTAGACAGCCGAAGTAACTTGTCCAAGAAAGGGGGGAGCTGACATCTGAATTCAGATCTCAGCTGAAAACTTCCGCTTTCTTTGTGAAACGTTTTTGGTTTAGTATATTTGGATTTTTGGAACGACTAACACGCGCACACGAAGTATATGAAGGTGTCGAGTGCGCAGCGTCCTCGCTCCAGCGCCCCAGTTCTCCTTCCTCAAAGGCAGCCGCTGTTGCTTGTTTCCTGTGCACCTTTGCAGAGACGTTCTCTGCCTACGACAATGTGTCCACAAAGCAGTTTTTACATAAATGGTGTTGTATTGTTCATGCTGATCTGCCCTTTGCTCCCCGCCCCCCCCCCCCGCTAACTACATATCCCAGAAATGTTTCCACATTGCAAACATTAAACTGCTTTATTCCTATAAACCAGTGAGTGGCTGTTCCCCTGATGTATTTCACTGGCCCCCTCGTGATGGGAAATTAGGCTCTTTCCAATCTATTGTTATTTATTATAAGCAGAGCCGCAATAAATACCCACTGCCATACATTAATGGGCACACATGCAAGTGTATTGTATGGAGAATTCCTAGAAATGGAATTGCTGGGTTAAAGGGTATGTAAATTTTTAATTTACTTAGATATTGCCAAATCGCTCTTGGGGGAGGTTGTACCAATTTGCCCTTCCACTTGCAGTGAATGAGCTCTTGTTTCCCACACCCTTGCCAACACAGCATGTTATCAAACTTTTTGATCTTTGTCAATCTGTTAGATATAAAACGATATCTCGTAGCTGTAATTTCGTTTCTCTTGCTGCAAGGGAGGTTGATCGTGTTTTCATACGACTGAGAACCGTTTACATTTCCTTTCCTGGGAACTGTTTGTTTATGTTCGTTGCCTGTCTTTAATTAGGTTGGTTGTTTTTTCTTCCTGATATGTAGGAGCTCTTAAAATAGCAAGGATATCAGCCCTTTGTCAATAACATATGATACGTCTCTGATCCATGTGTCTTCTGACTTTGTTTATATTATTTTCCATGAAGAATTAAAAATAATCCTGTGTGGCCAAATTTATCAATCTTTTAATTTATGGACTCGTTCGATTTTTTTGCACTTTAAAAAACCTTTCTTAGTCTAGAAGTACTTTTGAAATTCCTCTCATGTTTTATTTATTCTGGAATTTACTTTGGCATAAGGTGTGAGGTAGAGGTTCAGCTGTTTCTCTGGGTGGCTATTGAGTTGTCCCAACACTATTGAATAATCTGTCTTTTTGCCATTGATTAGCAATGTCACTTTTGTCGTATACTAAGTTCCTATAGGCATTTAGCTATTGTACTAGTTTTCCGAGGCTGCTGTAACAAATGAACACAAACTGGATGGCTTAAAACAATGGGGACTTATTCTTTAAAAGTCTGGGAAGCCGGAAGTCTGAAATCAAGATGTCAGCAGGCCAGCTCCCTTGAGTGACTCTGATGAGACTAACCATGTAATTCTTTGGTCGTAGCTTCTGTTGTTTGCTCGTAGTCCTTGACATTCATTGGGTTGTGGCAGCATAACTCAAATCTCTGCCTCCGTTTTCACATGGCCTCCCCTCCTAGTGTTTGTGTCTCTGTCCAAATTTCCCTCTTAGAACCACATCAGCCATTGGATTAGGGTCAAATCCAATAAGACTTTGGTTCAGTCTGACCTCACCTTAACTTGAGTACATCTTCCAAGACCCTATTTCCAATAAGGTCATACTCATAGTATTGGGGGTTAGGAATTGAACGTACCTTTTTTGGTGAACATAATTCTACTCACTGTAAGTAGAATGCTTTCAAATGTTCTATTCTATTCTATTAATCTATCTGTCTAAATAGCATACTGTTTAAAATTATGTAGCTTTATACTATATTCTAATATCTGTTAAGACTAGCCTTCACTCATTGCTCTTCTTTTTCAGAATTTCCTTACTTATATTGCCAAATGGACTTTAGAATCAGCTTGCTTATTTTAAAAGTTCTTATTGGTATTTTACCAGAAGTACATTAAAAATGTATATATTTATTTAATATGATTTTATATATATATATATAGAGAGAGATTTATTGAAGAAGATACAAGAAACATTGTACACAGGACAATGATGCCTCAGCCCCCTTCAAAGTAGGCACCTTGGGACCTCACACAGTTCTCCCAATCGATATCAGCTGCCCTGTTGTATTTTCCTGAATCTCATTGACTGTCTGAAATCTCTCCCTTTCACAGATAATTTTAGTTTTGGGAAAAGCCAGGAGTCGGAGGGCACCAAATCTGAGTTGTAGGGGTGCTGAGTCACCTGGGTGATTTGATGTTTCGCCAAAAAACTCTGCACAAGACGTGATGCATGAGTGGGCGTGTTGTTGTGATGAAGCTGCCAATCAGCAGTTGCTCATAGTTGCAGGCTTCTGAATCATCCAAATAGTTTCTGTGGAGGAATGTTCAAGCTTAACATGAATTTTGATGCAGATTTGTTGCTCTACTTGCTCAGTCATTTTGAATGCGACGCCCACACAGTACAAATGCTCACTCAGTGGTGACTACAGCCCCCACTGACTAGTACAGCGAAGTCATCATTGTTCATACATGCTCATTCCAGTACACTCTCCTTGGCTACATCAATGTCGCACAAACCATTTTTGCTGTATTAACAGTGGCTGGACTTTTTCTGGGCAGACCTCGTATGTATAAATACATACATGAAAAAATTGGTATGTTTATGATGTTGAGTTTTCCTATCCAAAATCTTGTACATATTCAGGTCTTCTTCTGTGCCCCTCAGCAATTTATTAGAGTACATTTCCAATAAATCTTGTACATCTTATTTTTGTTAAATTAATTTCTAAATATTTTATGTTTTTTGCTGCTATGTAAACAGGGACTTCTCTTTCATGATCTCTTCTAACTGGTTGTTGTATTTATGAAGACTATTAATTTTAGTATTGTATATTAATTTTACACCCAGCCATCTTACTAAGTTCTCTCATTATTTACATGGTTGGTTTTTCAGTTGACTGTGTGAGTAATGATCAATTTTCCTTCTGTTCTATGATTTTTATACTTCTCATTTCTTTTTCTTGTCTAATTGTGTGGGCTGGTGCTGTCAGAGCTGTTAAATGATAATGTTTCATCACAATGGGACTGCATTTAGTGTTATTCCTTAAAGTATGATGCTGGCTTTTGGGTTGAAATAAATATACTCTACTGTATTAGAATATTTTCTTCTCTGATTAAGAAGAAAATAGTCTTTCTAAACCACCTCCTTGTATGGCCTCCTCCACAAACAGCTTAGTCTCTGCAGTACTAAATTACTCATTACTCCCTGAATGGGTCATGTTGATTCACTGTCTCTAGCCCTTTCCATGCTAGTCTGTCTTCATGGCAAGAGTCCCAGAACCATGTCAGCTCCTTCTAGGCTGTCCCTCCCTCTGGACTTTTCATATTGGACTATAAGTGCCTCTATCCTCTTGTGCTTCCTACGCCAGCCTGTGAGCATCTTGATGTGTGGGAAGGGTTGCATGTCTGGGTTATTTCTGTGTTCTCTGGGCCCAAACAGAGTAAATACATAATAAATATTTTAAGAATAAATGAACACTAGAATAAAAGCTCACATTTGCCAACTACTTTAGTAGGTGCCAGGCCCTGTGCTAAGCATTTTCCATTCATTATCTCTCATTTAATACATACAATAACCCTGCAAGGTACATGCTTATTATCTCCACTTTGAGGAAACAAACAGAAGCTCAGAGAGGTTAAGTAACATGTGCAAAGTCACACAGTCAGGATGGGAACCCCGGTTTGCCTGGCTCCAGGGCCCAGGCTTTAAGTCTCTGTGCCCAGAAGCTGTGCAGAAGTACTTACCAGCCTGCTCAAATACTCCTCGGTCCGGTGGAAATAGGCAGTGGTATGCTAAATGACTCAGCTGCGCAGTGGCACTGCTCGAAGGCCAACTGCAGACAGCCGCTAAACCCAGAGGGACACTTATCAGTCCACAGGCACATTCACTTGTTTGGGGCAATGGGGGGAACTAAACTAAAAACCTCAGAACAGCTCTGGGTTTCCGTCCTGGCCCTGCCCCTTCCTGAGCTATGGGTCCTCTAGGGGGTTATTCACTCCCCTTGTGGTTTGCTGGGAGAGTTAAGTGAGATCATGTCTACGAAGTGTTTCTCTGAGCGCCTGACGCACAGTGGCCATCCGCAGTATTTACTGAGGGCTTATACAGCAGGCCCTGTTGTTGCAATTCCCACAGCCCGCAGTGTGGGGTGGGGGTGGCGGGAGTCAAGGAGGCGGGGCTCTGTCCAGGGATGGCTTCTACCAACCAAACTCAAGAGCGTTAGCCACAGCGTGAAACATTACGTGGCCCTTCAGAGTCCTTTCTGGCTGTACTTTCTGGTTCTCCTTTGACTGTGTTTTCCAAAGCCCTGACTCACAGCCAGATCCTTCTCTTCCTTTATCAATCACACTCACTGTCCAGTTCACCTTCCAGATGTTGGACTTGGCCCCTAAGTAAATGGCCAATTAGACTGTACTAGAAGTTGCAGTGATACTACTACTAATATTGGCACAACCGATAATTATTGAATGTCTGTGCATTTGCCTGTTTCCAGAAAGTAGCTGCACGAATGGTTTGGAAGGCATATTTGGGATGGTCTGTCTTGGTGTCCTAACCCATTTAAGCCGCTATAATAAAATATCATAGACTGAGTAGCTAATAAACAACGAACACTTATTTCTTACAGCTCTGGAGGCTGGGAAGTCCAAAAGCAAGGTGCTGGCTGTAGACCCAGGGTCTGGTGAGAGTCCTCTTCCTGACTGTCCTCAATGACTGTGACTCTCTTGAGGCTGTGTCCTCATGTGGCAGAAGGGGTGAGGGGAGGGAGCTCTCTGGGATTGCACTGTATGAGGGCACTAATCCAGTTCATGAGGGCTCCCCCCTCATGACCTAATCACCTCCCAAAGGCCCCACCTCCTAATACCATCCCACTGGGGTCCTAGGCTTCAACATAAGAATTTTTAGGGGGACACATGAGTCAATAGCACTTGATGTCCACCACAACTTGGAATGTTTCAGGGTGCGGGGACGTCGGGCAGGGTCAGGGAGCACTGGTGTCCTCCAGGGCTTCTCAAATCAATGGTCAGTGACAGGCCATTTGCTTGCTGGATGGGAGGCCATGTGTGTAAGTATAAAAATGGTGCAGAGGAACCAAAGGGGTTTTTAATGTGAATTCCAAATCAGTAGTCACCAGCGCAGTCACTGAATGTGGCTATTAAGTTGTGATCAAGCTGCTTGAACACTGGCAACTCCACGAAGCTCCAGGATGGAGAGAGGCAGCAACTGACTTTGTTATACTGTGGGTGATTATATCCCTGGTTATGCAGGAGAAGACAGTTAGTAATAATTACAAAAACCAGCATCAATTAAATACTTTCCCTATGCCAGGCACCGTGCTAGGCAGTTTTATGCATTTTATCTCCTGGGCTCCTAGAAATAACCCAGCATATGGGTGTGATCAGTGGTTCAGAGAGAATAAGTGACTAACTCAGCTAGTAAGTGGCACACCCAGGATTTAAACCCAGGCTCCACGGTCAGATAACCGAGTCCATGCTCTAAACACCTAGTCTACACCACCTCCTTCCTTGGGTCTCACCAAGTCCAAAGCTCCCCATCCTTCTGCCTGGAACTGGAATGAGAGGAAACGGAAGTTGCTGGATGCAAAGTGCACAGTTAATTCATAAAATCCATGCAATCTCAATTAAAATTCCAATAGAATTTCTCATTAAACTTGTTAAACTGATTCTAAAATTCACACAGAAAGGTGAAAGTGGAAGAATAGCTAAGACAATTCTGAAGTAGAACAAGGAAGGGGTCTTACTCTAACAAATATCCTGATTTATTACAAAGCTTTGATAATGAATACATCCTGGTTATTAACACAGGGCTGGACAAATAAATCAGTGGAACAGAAGAAAGAGCCCAGAAGTAGATTCAAGTTATAATAGCATATGATCAAAAGGTATTACAGATCTGTGTGGGGAAAAGATGGACTATTCAAAACTGGAGTTGGGAGAAACTTTCTGTATGGAAAAACATAAAATTAGACCTTATCTCACACCATACACAAAAATAAACTTGAGATGAATTAATGACTTAAGTGTGAAAGACAATCTTAAAAGTTTGTTGAAGAAAAGTGGGAGGATTTATGGCTTGGGACAAAGAAGGAGTTCTTAAGCAAGTTCCAAAAGCTAGAAATGATACAGGTAAATATTAAGTTTAAGGTCAACCCAATTAAATACTTTCATGCAATAAATGTCATTTGCAAAATTAAAATGTGAGCAAGAGTCTATGGGAAGACACTTGCAGAATACATAATAGACATAGGTTTAATGTCCAAATATATAAAGAACTCCTATTAATAAGTGAGAAAAAGATAAACAACCCAGTGGGGAAAAAAGGAGAAGATATGAATAATTCACTAATAGGAAACAGGAATAGTGAGTAAGTATAAGAAAAGATGCTTAACCACACCACTTTTTAAGAAATGCAAACTAAACAACAAAGAGATTCCATCTCATACCCATCAAATTGGCAAAAGTCGGCAGATTTGACACTATTGATGTTGGCAAGGACATCGGAAAATGTGAGCTCTCAGATACTGCAATTTGGCCATACCAACAAAAGTTGGAAATATGCATACCAAGTGACCCACAGTTCTGCCCCTAAGAATGACCCCTAACTAAATCCTTGCCCAGTGGTCAAGGAAACATCATGGATGTTGAACTTGGAAATCACTTACATGTCTATCAGCAAATTAAATAAGTCAATGTTATACCTATTTGTAAAGTAGAACAACATACTGTAAACTAAATGGCCTTGGGTTACCCATATCCACATTGGATAAATATAAAAAGTATAATTTTGATTTTTAAGTGTTACAGGTTGACTTGTGGGCCCCCAAAAATATGTTAACGTCCTAACTCCTCGTACCTATGGATGTGGCCTTATTTGGCAATAGGGATTTTGCAAATGTAATCAAGTTAAGGTGAAGTCATTAAGATGGGCCCTAATTCAATATGACTGGTGTCTTTGTAAGAAGAGGGAAATTGGGAGACAGACAAACACAGAAGAGAACGCCATGTGAAGACAGAGACACAGAGGAAAAGGCCACATAAAAAAGATTTTATTTATTTATTTTAGAGAGAGGGAAATGGAGGGAGAAAGAGAGGGAGAGAAACATCAATGTGTGGTTGCCTGTCATGCATCCTCTGCTGAGGACCCGGCAGCAACCTAGGCATGTGCCCTGACTGGGAATCGAACCAGCCATCCTTGGTTTGCAGGCCAGCACTCAATCCACTGAAACACACCAGCCAGGGCTATGCCCCACTTGTTTATGCTGTCTGAGTCTATTGCTGCCAGGAAGCCCTGGTTTCATCTTTCAACCAATGGACTGAGACCTGCCCTGCCCAATCAGAACTACACAAATTGCATCCTCATTTGCATCTATTCTGACCTTCATAACTGCACAATTTGGACCAATCAGAACAGTACAATTTTGAAAACTCATTTGCATAAAATTGGGAACTTGGGAGGGAATTTTCTATATAAAAGACAGCCCCCCTTTTGTCTAGGTGGAACACAATTTAGGTTGCTACTTGAATCTGTGTCTCCTGAGCTGCAGCTCCTTTTGCTCAAATAAATGCTTTTTTTATTCCTTGTTACAGTCTAAATGTAGTATTAGTTTACATGCTGGCAGTCAGAAGAGGTGAGAAAAAATCTACCCAGAATCTCAGAGGGAGAATGGCCTTGCCAACCCCTTGATTTCAGACTTCCAGTTTCCGAAATTGCAAGAGAATAAATTCCTGTTGTTTTAAGCCACTTAGTTCGTGGTACTTAGTTATGGCAGCCCTAGGAAACTAATGCACAAAGTAGGTTGGAAATAAGTATAACATGACACCATTTGTGTAAAATTTTAAAACACACTCAACAATACTGTGTATTGTCTACAAATTTTAAAAATGGACCGGGAGGATACATACCGAATTCCTGATGGTGGCTGCTTCTGTGTGAGGAAGGGAAATGGAACTGAGGAGGGGCATAAAAAGGGCTTCAGTTTAAAAATCTTCAACATCCGTTTCTTTTACTAAAAATGTCTAAAGTAAAAATGACCAATCATCTACATTTGTTAACTTGGGGTGGTAGTTGCATGTACTTGTGATGTTAAAGCCTCTGGGTTCTCTGTTATTGAATGTGTATCTGTGACCACATATGTAGTTGTGTACATATGTAAATGTTAAGTATTTGCTTCATGGGTGTGTGCATGTGTGTATTCTCCATGCTCCTGTGTCTTCTGGCTGCCTTGCCAGCATCTTCTGCTGGACGGACTTGCGTGGTGCCCCCTGGCATGGTGGGAGCAGATTGGTTCGGCCTGTACCCAGTGGCCCCGGGTGACAAGTACAGCTTGATGGCATATCAGAGACCTGCGTTCTTCTCACCTCTCCCTGGGGCAGCTCTTGAATTTTCCGGATAACAAACACCTCCAGAGTGGGAGGCCATGGGGTGGGGGTGTGCATGAGGCTCACCTGGACCAGGTAGGGGCAGGGTCTGGGGCTGCCTCTCACAGGCTCCTCAGTCAACTCTGAATGACTTGATTCCTAGAAGCCAGGGCCACAGATGGCAGAGGTAAATATCTCCCCAAGAAAGCAGAAAGATCCAGGGCCAAGTGGGGAAAGAGCCTGGGCTGGGCAGGGTCTGTCCCCACCCTGCACTGTCTCCTGTGACAGTGGGCAAGAGGCTCCTGCCTATAAGCCATACACCAAGAGAGGGGGGCAGATGAGAACAGGTTGACCAATGGTGCACGGCTCCACGTCTCACTCCTGCGACTGTGGAAGACATCACTAATCAATCACAGCACATTTTCTGTCTGAGATCCCATAGAGCCTCAAATTTCTTCTTGAGCAGACGTCAGGGAGCAGTCAGCCCTAGCTGCACGGGAGATGAAGTCAATCCTGGGGTGGATGAGCCCTCAGGGTCTTTCTGATGAGAATGTTCTGGAATCCCAACCTCTGGGTCACAGTAAAACACCCTGGAAACTTTCCATTACCTCATCTGGAAAATGGGGACAGGAATCCCTCCGAGGCCCCCTATTAGAGACTAAAGGAGTAGGAGACAGGAAATGCGTTCACAGCAAGCCATGCTGAGCATATGGGAAGGACGTTTATTCTCTAGACAGTGCAGTAGAGGCTGGTACAGGAACTGGGAGGTTCCCAGGTCCACCCTCGTGTGTCTCCCTCCTTCTCTCCAGGCTGGGAGGGGCAGCCAAGATGTCTTGGGCTCCTAAGCACACGCTGTGCTGAATACACTCGTCTCACGCTCACCCAAACTCTGCAAGGTTAAAATGATGATGATGATGATGATGATGATGATAGCAAACAGACACAGCTCTCTTATTTTTACATATATTAATTCATTTCACCCTCACAACTACCCCATCAGATAGGTACTGTTATCCCCATTTTACAGATGAGAAAAACTAAAGCACAGGGTGTGTAAGTCACTGGCCTAAGCTCGCAGAGCTACATAAAATTTGGACCTAGGTTGCCCGAGTGTCAGTCCTTCCTGCCCTTCCTAAGGTGGCTGCCACCACTCCCATTTAACAGGAGAGGAGACTGAGTCTGGCCGAGGGCAAGTGCCCGAACTGCCCAGGCCTCTGAGTGAGCCGTGGCCTGGCTTTTTTCCTGTGCTTTACCGATTTCCCTGGGATAGGCGTGCTCTCAGGGAGAATAGCGGAGTGTAGGGGCTCCAAGCTGGGGTTCTCTGAGCCTTCAGGTACCCCATCCTGGACCCAAACCCACTGTCCCCTGGGAAAGGGCGAGGCTGCCACCTGGAAGCGTGGAGGTCACTGGCAGGCCCATGCGGGCAGCCTCTTCGGGGCCGGGCGGAGGGGCGAGGCCCTGAGATTGCCCACGTGGCTGGGCTCCTCCTTACCGTGTAGGAATGTGCTGGGCTGACCAGGAGGGCAGGGGCGTGGGGTCATTTCTGTGCTGTGTCCTGGTTCTTTGTGTATAAGCCTCCTCCTTGGAGCCAAGTTCCCTGCAGCTCCTCCCACAGGGGTATTTAGACCTGTCTCTGCGTGGAACAGATGTCCCCACGGAGTCCACACTCGTGAGACTGGGACCGGCTTCTGAGCAGTTATCAGAGGGAACTTCAGGAGGTGGGCCAGGATGGCGCCGAGCCCGTGTCAGAAACATGTGTGCATGCGTGCACACACACACAGCTGTGACTCACACTTTCATGCCATCACCCACAGACACTTTCCATCACCACACAACCACCTCCACCCCCGCACACTCACTCTCACGTCCACACTCGCACACTCAGTCTCCAGCTCACGCTCCACACACCCACCCACCAGAGACTGTGGGGGCGGGAAGATCCTGGCTCAAGGGCCACTTGTGCCTGCGTTCCAACACCGGGCCTTCTTGGCTGTGTAACCTGGAACAAGGCACTTCGCCTCTCCCAGCCTTACTCTCCTCACTTGTAAAATGGGCGTAATAGTAGAAACCTCTCAGCCAAGCTGATTAGTGCAAGTAGTTGATTAGGTAATCAAAAGTTTGGCTTAGAAAGGCGGCCTTTAAAAATGGATTTATAAATACCTTAAACATTTTGTTCTAACATAAAACAGTCAGTGCAGGCCAAAGCTGCTACTCCGAGCGTCAGTGCTCTGGCTGAAATTCTATTTTGTTTTGTTGGCACCCGCAGAACATTGCTAAAGATTTCCAGTTCTTTTTTTTTTTTTTTCTTTTTAAATGGAATGCAAGGACACTTGTGAAGAAACTTGACTTTGGAATTCTACGTTGTTATTATCCCCTCCCACCCCAGATCTCTCCCAAAATGAAGTCAACAGATTTATTTTTAGCAGTTCATTTTTATTGCATATTTCCAAAGCATTAGATGGAGTTTTTCTCAAAGCATTACTTTTTTTTTGCAGTCAGATTTTATTATTTTTGTCTTATTTTGCTAAATTATATAATTACAACAATAAATACTTAAAAGTTGGCCAGATCTTTTTTTGGGAACAAATTCTCCTGATTCTGGTAGCTCATAGCTCAGCCAGTGGGAGCAGAGCTTGGGCAAAGTGACGAATGTTCTAGAAGCTTGAGCCATCAGTGTTGGTGGGCAGCATCTGTACCAGGGACTGGAGTGCAGCCATTAGTTCAGTGAATCTGTCAAATGCAAGTCAGCAAAGATAACTCCTCCTGGACCCATGTCACCAGGCTATTGGGAGGATCAGAAACAGTTTAGGTCTCTCTCCCAGCATGAGGGGACACTCAGGGCACTGTAACTCAGGCAGCTGCCCTGCACCCCCAGGCCCCTTGCACATCTTGTCATATTACTTGTCACACCAGTTTGTGAGGGTCAGGGACTGACTCCCTGCACTCTGGGGACCTCTTGAGGACAGGGGCTCCTTCTTCTGTGTCCTCTCAGAGCCCAGGGCCGTAGTTCAATGTGCCGGAGTCGGGGTGCAGTTGGGAGGGGAGTGGCACCGGCCAGTGCCAGGCATCCTTCTGAAAGCCAGAAAAGGACCCTGCTTTTAACAGCCCATTTCCAGGTCCCTTGTAAGTGCCCCGTGGAGGGTCCTGCGGCTCAGGCTGGACCAGGGAGATGCAGGCTGAGCTGACTCCCGTCCAGAGCTATACTCCTGGTTCTGAATGGTGGGAGAGGGGGAGGTGGGCCAAACCCTCCATCTGGGCACCCCCACAGTGGTCCCTGGGGTTCACGTGTCTCCTGCAGCCTTCCAAGATGGCATGCCCTGGGCTCCCCCTGGGTGACCCTGAGCAGGTGTGTAGTGGGAGAACACAGTTTGGGGCAGGGCAGAGAGTCCCATTGTATTCAACAGCTCCGGCCTCCAGGGTCTTTTTGCTGAGGAACAGGTGCACGTACTCTTGGGTCTGCTCTCCCTCCTCCCCCAGGCAGATGGGGGTGTTCGCCCACGTTGGGGTGGGGCAGGGATGGGGGAGGCAGGAAGAGGGTGGGGGGAGCTTTCACTCACTGGAGAGGCCACAGCCACAAAACTGAAACTTGCATGATTTCAGCCCATGTGAAGGATGACTAGTTTCGCAGCTCCACAAATAATAGACTCTAATTTCTGGTTTGGGCTTAGCTGCTACATAATAATAGAAGCTATTCTCCCCCAGAAATGGCTGACATCAAAAGCCGTTTCCCAGCCATGATTTTCCTGATCCTGAGGCAGGTATTACTGTCTCATCTCGCAGGAAACTCAGACAACTTGGTCAATATTCCAGGAATTTAAAAAAAAAATCACACCTGACAACATCTCATTAGTCTAAGTGTAAAGAAGCTATCAAACTCAGTTTTCCCTTGAAAGCTCAGATTTTATCATTGGCAACAAACACCAACAGTTTTCCTTGAAGTGACAGGTTTACTTCTTTCATTTCTGAAGAAATGTCTGCCAAGTATCCAAGTATGATTAACCAAAATTTACCCGCCACTTGAAAGAACTTTCCAGTGGAAAAAGGTATCCTTTGAACAAAGTGGGTAGTTGAGCTGGCAACTCCACCCCGGGAGACAACCATTGTATTCAAATGAGTGGTAGGAGGGCTTCCTGCGCGCTTCCCATTGTTTTCACACAGCATATTAAAAAGGTGTGTACTCCAGGGTTGAGGTTTAATCATCTTTGTAATTTTTACCGATTCGTAGGGGGCAGGGCATTTCAAGAGTGGGCAGCGCGGTGGGGAAGAGCGCAGTGATTCTCAGCGCCGATTGGTGGCGCTGCCTTCGTTCACTCAAACCACCTTTGCTGCCGCCCGTCAGTGCGGATGTCAAACCATGGAAAAGGCAAAGGCAGATGACCTTTCAGCGATGCCATGAAAATATCTGACTTGCAAAGCCTCTGAAAGAGGCTTGGGGATGTGCAGGGTCTGCAAATCACACCTTGGAAACTGCTGATCCTATTCAGTGAGGTGCTGTAATGACTTAACTGTGATCACATATTTAAATGTTTCCTCTTCTCCATTCGTGCCCCCCAGTGACCCCTTCTTGAAGAGGGCTGTTAATCAGCCCCCCTCATTTATTCCATTAGATAGGCACAACAGGACCCGTTGTGCCCCTCACCCACCCTCCCGCAGCTGGGAGACCTAGGGAGACCCCCGTGGCTCTATGGCGATTCGACCCGCAGAGTCCACAGAGAATTCGTTGCTGACATAGTGAACCCCCTTCTTGGAACTGGGGTCCTGATATGGGTCCGAAAGAGACATTCTGACAAATATTTTATAAGCCTTAATATTGTAATACATTCTTTAATCTTTTTGCAATTCTGCCCTCTTATCCCCGTGATTGATCACATCGAAAGAGACAGGAAGAGATTCCTATTGCTATCTTGTCCAAGGGTATCGGCTAGGCTATACTTTCCATATGTTAAAAGTAAAAGAACGAAGATAATATGTTTTCAATATCTTAAAAGTAAGCATTTTTGAGGATTCCAAAGATTATATAAACTTTAAATGTCGATGAGGCTGGTTTCTATCAGAAGAAAGCCAATGACAGCAATATTCTGAAGCCATTAGAGTGTGTGATAGAGCCAAGGAACCCTGGGAATCCATTTTGTGTTTCTGGCCATTCAAAGCGTTTGTAAACACAAGAAAAGTGCTTCTCTTTTGAGTTCACTTCCAATTCTGCTTTCTCATTAAATCTCATTATTACTAATATTCTCAACTCCCTCCCTCCCTCCCTCTCTCCTTTCCTCCCTCCCTCCTTCCCTTTCTTCCTTCTCCTTTGCAGGCATCTCTAAGATAAAGTTGGATGGGATCCTAGTCCTGAGCATATTACGAATCAGATTGCTTTTCCAACATCCAAGACAATTGGTCTCCATGAGAATAGAGGAATGTTTCTGGAGGTTAAGGGAGAAGATAGTTATTTAAGAGCCTTGGGCCACCGAGACAGCAAGCCTGCTGGGTGCGTTAGGTATCAGTGAGGTAGCAGGACTGGGTGTGAGAGTGGAAATGTCAGGCAGTGGGAGGAGTGGCCCAGAAAAGGTGGAGGTAAGATTTGAAAGATACTCTTGGCTGGGTGGGCTTCCTGATTCGGCCTGGAACTCACTGCCATGCTGGTGCCAGCTTTCCCTTTTGCTTCTTCACGAACTGGCTGGACCTTTTGGGCCAGGGTTCCTGCCATGCTCATCAGTAAGTCACTGTGCAAGGTGTTCATTGAATAAACATTTCTTTAGAACCTATGCTATTTCAGGCTCTAAGTTGGATGCTGGGGATATAGATATTGCTCTGTTCCGGCCCTTGACAAGCTCTTGGTCCGATAGAAGAATTGGAACATTAATTTTCACTCATTACGATAAGGTTTATGACCAGGGATGTCCAAGAGGCTGTGAGCCCAAGATCAGCTACTCTGCCTGTTCCATAGAGGAAGTGATATTAGAATAGGGTCTTGAAAGGTTAGTGGGAGTTTGACAGGCAGAGAAAGGTCCTTCTAGCCAAAATCACAGGCAAAAGCACATGGAGCTGTGAAAGAACATAGCTTACTCAGGGAGAACGAGAAGTTAGAGGACCACTGGTTAATGGAAAGAGATGGGGATGACCATGGAAAGGTATAGCAAGAGACCAGGTGGTGATAAACCTTGAGTATCCCTGTAAGGAGTTTGATGGGGAGAAGTCAGCCAGACAATAGGGGTCAAACTCAAGCTTAAGTTTGCTGAACCCTTAAGGTGCCATCTTCAAAGAGTGAGAAGTCCCAGCCTGACCAAAGGTATTTTACATGCTTCCCGCTGGAGTAGAAACCAGTTCCAGGGCGTTGGAAGACCCAGAACAGCTGGATGGCATAGGCACTTGGTACCCCTGGCTGCGAAGGGCAGGGATGAGAAAAACAATAATTCAGTACATTTCCAAGTCATCCAAAGCGATGCATGTCACTTGACAAATATTTGCCCAGCTCCTCCTGCATGCAAGACTGGCTATCAGTGTAGTCAAGACAAAGATCAAAAACCCATATCTGAGACCTCTGTTATAGTCACAGCTCTGCCATTGATTTCTATCATACATTTGGATAAACAAATTTCCATTTCTGGGCCAGATTTTCCCCACTGTGGAAGTTAGATCTGAAAATTTTGCCTATGACTTCCAGTTCTTATGTTCTGTGACTCTGACTTGCTCTCTGATCTTGGGCAAGACCTTTCTCCTTTTCTAGCCCTCATTTTCCTCATCTGTAAAATGGGAGGTAGAGCGATATTTAGCTTAAGATCCATGGAGCCTGTGCGATGGACACCCAGGCCTTGCCTCCCCCAACCCAGGGTCCCAAGCCATCCCTCCAGCACACTTTGGCTTCCTCTACATTTCTCATCAAGATGCAACATACTTTAAATAGCATCTGCATGACTGGCTGGTTTTTTTTCTTCCCGGAGAAGCTCTCTACAAAGTGTGCCAAGTGGCAGCTGTCAGGGCCGAGGTGGCATTTCCCTCAGTGATGCTGACAGCAGCTGTCCTGGCGCAGGCTGAATGGAATGGAAATGACATCATGTTTATTCAGGAAAGACGCTCCCAGAGCCAGATCAGTGTCAGCAAGATGCTGGGATGCTCGAGGAGGGAAAACACGCTCGAGACCAATCCCTGGATCTCCTCTCCGGAGCGGCACACTCTGTGCCACACAGCACACATCTCCCACCCCGCCCCTTACATGCACGCACAGCACACACCATGCCTCTCGACCCCATCAGTCCACACAAACAGTTCTCCACCTATACCGCACCCCTCACACACACACACACACACAAACACATACCAGCACATGCAACGCACCACACGTCCTCTCCCCAGACATGTCACGCAAACACATATCAACACATGCCATGATGACAGTACACACACAGCACGTTCACAGACACAAACACCCAGAGGCATATACAGACACACCCGATTACTCCCAATCTCTGTACAGGCAGCCACAAATCACACACATACTCTGGTAGGGGCAGAGCAGTTGGGATGGGGAAGAAGCTACAGGTGCTGAAGTGCAGAATCTGTTCTTCTTCTTCTCTAAAGTCTGTGTTGTACTATCTAGTCTTCAAGGGTGTTTCTGAACAGAAGAGGCAGCACCTTGTGCTAGGAAGATCCCAGACTGTAGCATTAGGCAGACTGAATTGAGTCCAGACCATGAATTTTAGCTGTGACTCTGGGTATGTCACTTAACTACTCTGAGCCTCAATTTCCATGTCATTAAAATGGGATGTTTTGAAAAGTGGATGTATAGAAAGCCCTAAAGACTCCACCAAAAATACTGTTAGAACTAATCAACAAATTCAGTAAAGTTGTAGGGTACAAAATCAATATACAAATATCAGTTGCATTTCTATACACAAACAATGAACTATCTCAAAAAGAAATAAAGAAAATAACCCATTCACAATTTCATCAAAAAGAACAAAATACTTAGGAATAAATTTACTAAGGAAGTAAAAGATCTATACTCTGTAAACTAAAAGACATTGATAAAAGAAATTGAAGAAGTCATAAATAAATAAAAAGATATCCTGTATTCACAGATTGAAAGAATTAATATTCAAATGTCAATACTACCCAAAGCAATCTATAAATTCAATACAATCCCTATCAAAATCCCAATGTTTTATTGTAACAGCAATGGAAAAAGCAACCTTAAAGTTTGTATGGAACCACAAAAGACCCTGAATAGCCAAAGCAGTCTTGAGAAAGAGGAACAGAGTTGGAGGCATCATACTTCCTGACTTCAAACTATACTACAAGTCTGTAATGATCAAAATGGTATGGCACTGGCAGAAAAGTAGACATATAGACCAATAAAATAGAATCAAGAACCCAGAAATAAAGCCATACATATATAGTCAACTAATATTTGACAAGGGAGCCAAAAATTAAAAAACCTCAATGGGGAAAAGATAGTCTCCTCAATAAACAGTGTTGAGAAAACTGGATATCCACAAGCAAAAGAATGAAACCAGATCTCTATTTAACATCACAAAATTAACTTAAAATCAGCTAAAGACTTAAATGTAAGAGCTGAAACTATAAAACTTCTTTTAAAAAAAAAGTAAAGAAAAACCTCTTTGACATTGGTCTTGACAATTATATTTTTGGATATGACTCCAAAAGCACAAGCAAAAAATAACAAGCGGGACTACATCAAAACTGAAAAACTTCTGCACAACGAAAGAAATGATCAACAAAATGAAAAGACAACCCACGAAAGGGGAGGAAGTAGTTGTAAATCATATACCTGATAAGGGGTTTAATATCCAAAGTGTACAAAGAACATATACAACTTAATAGCAAAATAATAATAATAATCCAATTTAAAAATAGGCAAAGGACCTGAATAGACAGCAGTTCTGCTCCACATGGTGTAAGTTGAAGCTCTGGGAGGCACGGACGATCCGGAGTTGCCCCCCCTGAGGGCTGTTGGCCAGGGAGCTCGTTTCCTTCCACGTGGACGTTTCCACATGGCTGCTTGGGCTTTCTCACAGCGTGGTGGCTGGGTTCCAAGGAGAAGCATTTCAAAGGTGAAGGAAAAAGCTGCAGACCCCTTAAGGTTTAGCCTAGAAAATCACAGTGTCACTTCTATTAGTCAAAGGAAGTCACAGGGACAGTTCAGAGTCAAGGGAAAGGAAATGGATGCCACCTCTTGGTGGGAGAATGGCAAGGTAACATTTCAAAGAGAGTATTTTGCCCTGGCCAGTGTGGTTCAGTTGGTTGGAGTGTCATCTGGTAAACTGAAAGGTTGTGGGTTCGATTCCCAGTCAGGGCACATGTCTAGGTTGTGGTTTCAGTCCCTGGTCGGGGTGCACATGGGAGACAACCTATCAATGTTTCTCTCTCTCTCTCTCTCCTTCCCTTCACCTCTCTCTAAAATCAATAAGCGTGTCCTCAAGTGAGGCTTTTTTTTTAAAAGGGTGTTTTGACCCTCCTTGGAGACACAATCTACCATGTAAGGAAACCCATCCCTCTCTCAAGTTGAATGTGAGGCTCCTTTCTCTGAGGTTGCCACAGTCCTCACGCTCCTATCATGGGGAGCTTCACTTCCGTCGCAGAAAAGTGGCGTGGTCAAGGACTTGAGAACCAGGGACGATCCTGACATCGGCCTGTGGAAGCCTCTGGCCCATTGTTCAAGAGGAGAGGGGCAGGGACGCATCCCTTCCTCTGTCTGAGCCCTGGTTGCTTCATCGGTTCGGGGTCAAGCACACAGTAAAGGTCTAGAGATGGTTTGTAGTCATTACAGTCATTATTATTCCACTGCCAGGGCTTGAACAGTGCCTACAGCGGTCCACCCTGAAATCCCAGCACCAGGACTTTACAGCACTGGGGCACTAAAGAGGGACAAGATCTCTGGAGACCTACAGAGGCTCCACCCCAGCCACACAGGGCTCCCCCAGATGGGCTTAGCCCTCCCTCCTTTGTGGCCCCGGCCCCTTCTCCGCAGCTTTAATAAGCCCGAAGATTCTACTGATCACGCTCCCCTTCAATGACTTGCCTGCTGCTGAAAGAATCATCAGTGGCTACCACTGACAGAGCACCTACTGTGTGCGAGGACCTTTTATTATTTGTGACATTGAAACCCAACAATGATTCTATGAGGCAGGGAGTCTCATTTCCATCCGACACACAAGGAACCTGAGGTTAAGAGGGGGGCAGTGACTTACACAAGGCCACGGAGTCAGCGGTAGCAGAGCTGCTGCCTCTGCTCTTCCTCCTTCCGTTCTGGTGCTGACGTTGCCTGACCTCAGTGGCTCAGCGCTCGTTCCAAGATGGGTCAGAGATGGCAGGAAGCAGTGCTGGGATTGGTAGCTGCTGGTGGGGGGTTGGGGACATCCCGCTTTCTCCTTCTTTTGTATGCAGCTGGGGACAGTATAAAAACACAGGGTCTGGAATCAGGTGATGCTTGGGTTAAATTCCGGCATTTCTACTTCCCTGAGCAAGAGACTTTACCGCTCTGAGCCTCAGTTTCCTCATCTGAAAAATGGGGGTAATCAGAATACCTACCTCACAGACTTGTTGTTAGGACTCAAGAAGATAATAATAGCTAATATTAGGTACAGAGTTTAGCATGAGGTGGTGGTGGTATGCATAAATGAAACAAGATTGGCAAAACACCGATAGCTGTTGAGGCCAGTGCGTGGGTACGTGGGAGTTCCTTATATCATCATATTTTGGAGTGTGTTTGAAATTTTCTATAATAAAAACATTTTAAAACCTTATCCCAGTGCTTGCCCCTAATGTTAGCTATTATTACAAGTGCAAGGCATGGGTGGGGTGGGAGGGGGTAAGGATGGAAGGGGCATTGGGGATGTCACTATGATGCAGGATTACTGTCACTTTAGGACAGGTGCAGCTGCCGAAAGGGTCAGGGGTAACTACTGAAAGAATTCATCGACTTGCCCTTTGATTAGTCCCCTCCTTTGACACCTGCCCCCCTGCCCCTGATAAGGTTCCACTTGTCCCCCACCCCGGCCTCTGCTGGCCTCCGTTGTCCCTGCTCCGTCCTGGCACTTCACCACAAACGAAATGATGATATTCTGGTTTAATTGCCTCTTTCCCCCGTATCTGTTTTTCTATATTTTAAATATTTTTTAAATTTATTTTTAGAAAGAGGAAAAGGGAGGGAGAAAGAAAGGGAGAGAAACACTGACCTGTGAGAGAAACTTCGATCAGTTGCCTCTCGCACATCCCCAGCTAGGGGCCTGGCCCGCAACCCAGGCACATGGCCTGACTGGGAATCGAACTGGCGACCTCTCAGTTTGTAGGCCAGTGCTCAATCCACTGAGTCACACCAGTCCAGGCTGTTTTTGTTTTTGTTTTTAACAGCTCTGTTTAGCTATAATTCACACACTGGCCATTGTCTATGTTCTTTGAAGAAATGTCTATTCAGATCCTTTGCCCAATTTTTAATCATGTCATTATCCTTTTATTTTTGAGTTGTAAGCATTCTTTATATCTTCTGGACAAATCTCTATCAGATATATCATTTGCAAATAGTTCTATGCATTTGTGGTTTTCTTCTCTCTTAAGCTGAAGTCTTTCCTTTCAGGTTTCTCCCCGATCTTGGTCTGGCTAAATCCTGGACCCTTTCCTGGGAGATGCTACTTCCTGGCTGTGTGACCTTAAGCAAGTAACTCAACCTCTCTGAGCTGCAGTTCTCTCATCTGCCAAGGGTGGGCAGTGGTGCATGTCTCACTGGGTCATTGTGAGAAGCAGATGTAGCGAGGACACGTACACCATCTGGTAAATGTCGTTCCCAATAGCCATTACAGTTAGGATCTACCTTAGATCCTCAGGTGCATAAAGGCATTACCATTTAGTGGATTGTCATTTACTTAATGCAAATTGTACAAAAGTAAATTACCTTACTGTACAAAATCGCTTTATTCACTGAAAAGTCATTACCATCTAGAATCTGTAAGATGCGGTACCCACCAGTCCCCCTATAGTGGGATCCAGGCATTCAACACCTCCAGTTCCAGAGGGGCCTCTGGGCTCATGCCTTTGTCTGCTGTCTCCTATCCTGACACAACGCCGAGATAAAGGAGTAAACAAGGCATGCATCCACAGTAGCAAATGTGGGAGGTGGGGTGAGTCTCACCATCTTTCTCTTGGAACAAGAGATTTCAGCAAATGTGTGAAAGGTAGAAAACAGATGGGAGTAGGCTGAGGGTGGAACGGGCCCAGCCTAGAACACACTCCAAGAGGGTCGCAGGGAGGTGGGGGAGGGGGCCCACGGGGAGATTCTGCCCTGGAGTCAGCAGCTTTGGGGGAGGGCAGAGCAGAAGATGGGCCGAAGGCAGGGTGGTGCCTGCCGGTCTGTACCTGGGATCACAGCTGTTTGTCTCTCCGGCCCTGTGCTTTACCTGTGTGAAAGGCAGGCTGCAGCATTTACCCCAGACCCAAAAGGCTCTTCTCTAAAGAGAATGAGCAACTTCTCTGGGAAATCTAAGGCTCCTAGTATGCATTTTGGTGACTTGGAGTGAAGGTCTCCTCATTCTGACAGTTGGGGCTAGTTTCTGTAGGGCTGGCTCTTGGCACACTTGTCTTAGAACGAAGCCTACCAGTCACACACCCCACCCTACGCCATGCAGACCACGTGGATGAAACCTTCAGCTGGTGAGAGGCCTAGTGGAAAACAAATCCTTCTCCCAAAAGGCAGAGGAAATGCACACCAGCTACCCAGCCCTTTTATAATATGACCAGACACCCAAGGAGCAGCAGGCATCTGAGGAGAACCAGTATCAAGAAAGAAAATCAAGCTAGACAGAGAAATTGACCTGGGAGGATATAGAACTAATTCTGTGAACAGAAGTTTTAAAGATTGTCTAATTAATATATTCAAGTTAGAACTATTGTAGCCATAAAACCAGGACACATTGTCATGTAAAAATATACAATCAGAAGACAAGAAAAAACTCTGAAGGATTAAAATTATAATTGTAAAAAAAATCACTGGAAAGCCTGGAACATAGATTTGGAGATATCCTCCAGAATATGGAGCAAAAGTCAGAGTTAGAAAATATACATACATAAAAAAAGATGAGTTCTATATCGACTTGACCATCTGAGCCCTAGAAAGCAAGAACAGAAAATGAAGAAATAGCCAGACAGAGCAGCAGGGAATTTCTCAGAGGCGAAGAAGGACAGAATCTTTACATCCACAGGACGGACCAGGTACCCAGCACAGTGATGAGAATGCACCTGCCCCTAAGGCACATCCTTGTAAAATACTAGGATAAAGAAGAAACCCTAAAAGTTTTCAGAGAGAAAAAGCAGTCCACCAGTGAAAGAATAGAATCAAACTAGCCATCCTGTCAGCAACACAGGTTCTAAAAGGCAAAAAGGAGATATTTTTAACACCCTGAAGGAAAATGACTTTCCACTTAGACTGTATACCTACTCTTGTTATCTATCAGTCAAATTCGAGGGAGACATTTTCAGGCATGCAACAATTTACAAAGTTTACTTTCCATACACCCTTGTTTAGAAAGTTATTTGAAGATATATTCTAGCAATAATGAGGAACAAAAACCAGAAAGAGGAGGACATGGGTTGAAGGGCAGTGGATCTAACTCAAGACAGCAGGATGGCAGTGAACTTGCAGGGTGATGAAGCAGCCTGTCCAGCAGGGAGACGGAGAATGGATGGGTAGAAAGGGAAGTTCCTGAGGAAATGGGGAGTTTGTGATAGACTAGTGGAGTCATGGGAAATTTGAAAAAAAAATTAAAGATAGAATAAAGTGTAAGAAAGAAAAGGAAGGCAATTAGAAACCCCAGGGAACATAAAAAATGTGTTAGAAAGCCATAGTCCAAATACAAAGCAAAGTAAAATGTGGCAATGTTTTGAGTGTTTGATAGAGCAGAAGAAAGAATCAACTTGACCGCAATGCTAGGTAAAGTCTCCTACCAGTGACATGAGATTTTAAGAGACAAAATGAAATCCTAATGTAGTGCTTGACTCATCAATGAATAATACTTACACAGTCATAATAATGCAAATGCTATTTATTGACTTGCGACTTTTAGAGTTAAATTATGGACAAAGTATAAAGGTACTGCCTATGTTTGAACATCAGAATATAGATACTAGTGACCTTGACCATGTGAAAAATAAAAGTGCAGCTGGCAGAGAGGAGGGGCAAAGGGTAAGGATGCAAAGTCCTTACTTTTGAAGTGGGGAATCATGAAATACTTTTTAAAAACAATTTAATAGTTGTGAAGAAAAAAAATATTGGCTGTAATTAAGTAATTTAATGCCATTTAAAGTTTTCAAGATAACAAATAGAAGTTTTAAGAATATTTATTTAAGCTTCACACCTTGGGAGAAAAAGAAGGAAATAGGTAAACGCAGTGAGCTACAGTCCCACATTTCAGGTAATGGAGCTGATGTACAAAGATGATAAGCCAAACAACAGAAGGGAAAGGAAATTAGCTAGAGATGTGGACGGACCCACCAGAGAGTTAGACAGACAAACTATTTTTTAGGAAGCTGTTTTTCCCAGGTGGGAGGGGGCGGCTTGGGGGGGTGGAAACGGATGGAAGGCTTGCTTTTTGTCACAGCCTCTTCTGTACCATTCCCACACACACGAACGGCTCCGATTCCAAAGGGGTTGTTTAATGGAGAAAAGAAAGATTTCAGGTATTCTAAAAGTAACAACTCAAGTGGGTATCGCAACTCCCTGCCTGCCATCTGGCTGCCATTTCAATAATTTTCCCTTCTGTTGAAACCCCCGGCTTTGCTTCCTGTCAGCTCTTTGATTGGGGCAGGTTGCTTCTCTCGGCACCAGTATTAGCCCCTGATAAAAAGGGGGACAAGGTCCTTACCTGGCCAACTTGTTCTGCAGACTACTTGATGATGTATGAACACCCCAGGGCCTTCCTTCTCCCCTTCCTGCCTCCCTGCCTTCCTCCCTCCGTCCTAGGGGGCTGCTTGGAACCTGAGGTGTAAGATTGGCTTTAAAAATTCAAAAGCAAAATTAAAGGTCTCAGTCCCTAAGACACGTTCTTCGCAGCACAGTGGTGAGCGGCTGCTGTCCTCCCTTTGCTGCTCCTGCCTTCCAAGGGCTGGGCTGGACCAGCTGGTGTGTGTGTGTGTGTGTGTGCGTGTGCCTGTGCGTGTGCGTGTGCGTGTGCGTGTGCAACACATCCCAGAGGTCTCTGTTCCATACTTGGGAAGGGGGCGTCAGCTGGAGGCTGCTGGGCTGCAAGCTTCTCGCTGAAAACAGAGGGCAAGGGGGTAACTGCTTAATGACTAGATGTTAAATGTTCCAAACAATTTATACACTTAGAATCCTAAGTTTTCAAAACTCAGCCCGCTGCGCGATTCCGCAGATCTTGTTTATAACACATTCGGCTAAAATTATCTCAGTGCATACCGCACCTCCTATAGCACAGATGCTCCGGAACCTGCAGCTCCGTTTTGATCCAGATATTCGTGCGGAGCTATTTGTGTGCGCCGTAAATGAAACACGAGACCCAGGAGCCGTGGCACGGGCGATTTTTATAAATACATGCCTAACCTTCGAGGCGGGCACTGGGGTTCGAGTTTTATTTATGTTGTGTTTTTGCCTCCTGGTGCCCCAAGGGGCTTGTTTTCCCAGGTGCCCCCAGGGGCTGCTGTCTGTGCAAGGAGGAAGAGCCAGGGCAGGGCCGAGTTTCATTTCGGAGGACTGTCCTTGTCCTTGTCCCGGGAGCGGCTTGGAGCAGGGCAACGATCTCAGGCTGTGGACTCTGCCGCTGCTTCTGGCAATTCTTTGGCCTGAGTCTTACCTGCCCCTTCTGTGAAGTGGGAGTAGTAGTATCAGTTCATACCTCACAAGGTTGTTGTGAAGGTTATATGAATTGCTCAGTAAATGTTGGTTCATTCATTCAAGAGGTATTTGTGGAGCTCTGACGGGTGTAGCTCAGTGGACTGAGCGCCGGCCTGCAACTCAAAAGGTCACAGGTTCGATTCCCAGTCAGGGCACATGCCTGGGATGTGGCCTAGATTCCCCAGCTGGGGGCATGCAAGAGGCAGCCAGTTATATCCCTTGCACATTGATGTTTCTCTCCCTCTCTTTCTCTCCCCCCTCTCTAAAAAGTAAGGTAATAAAATCTTTTTTTAAAAAAGAGGTATGTACTGAGTACTAGCCTAGAGGTTCTTAGGCTCAGCTGTGCATTAGGATCACACGCAGGCCTCACTCCAAATCAAGTACATCAGAATCTCTGGCCAGTGGGGGCGGTGGGACCCAGGCATCAGTAGTTTTAAAAATTCCCCAGGTGACTCCACTGTCTGAAAGCCAGTGACCTAGATCAGTAATGCCCTGACTTTTATATGCATGCAAGTTCCCTGGGATTTGTTAAAATACAGACGATGGTAGAGTAGGTTCGGGGGTGGGCAGTGTTGCTAAGAGCTGCATTTTTAGCAAGCGCCTGGGAGAGGCTGCTGTGGCTGGTGCAAAGGTTCTAGGCGCTACCTTAGGGCCTGTGGGTGCCAGGCTAGGTTGGGCAGACATAGGGCGGCCTACACAGATTTTACAAGGAGTACAGACAATGAAACAGGTGATGACACTGATGAATGTTATGGCTAAAGATGTACAGGGCCCCATGGAAGTGCGCTGGGGTCCGTGAGAACAGGCTTCGGCAATGGTGGTGGGAGGGGGTCAGGAATCCTGGAGAAAGCAAAGCTGTAGCCAGAAGAAAGAGGAGGGATGCTGGGGAGATTGATGCAGGCAGATGGAAGAGCAGGTGCCAGGGCCCAGATGCGAGAGAGGAGCAAGGGCGACTTCCGTTTTCAAGGCCCAGATCAGGAAGTAGCTTACCAGCCCTTTCGGGTAAGGGATTTGACCTTTATCCAAAAAGGAAATGAATGGGAAAGTGGTGAAAAGCTTACATTGGTGGAGTGGGGTGGGGTTGTGGGGGTGGAAAATCCAATCGGTTTTGCCTTGTAGAATTACCGATCATTTCAATCACTCCTGCTTCTTTTCACCAAGACTCTATCAGCCAAGCACATCTAGAATAAAACTTTATTCCCAGTGAGCAACAAGGAAGGCAATTAAAGTTCCTACCATGTGCCGGGCTCAGGGCAAGCTGCTGCTGGGCAGCGTGGAGATAACTCTGACCCGTCCCAGTCCCCTGAAAGCTCTCAACATGTGAGTGTTTGGGGGGAGATGGGAGACAGACACCCAGAGAACACGGACATCAGATGGATTCTAGTAGATTTGGGGAGAGCAGTACGAAGGGTGAGAGAAAGAAAAGGGGCAGAGGGAGTGAGTCCACACAGACGGGAGGTCCCAAGAAGGCTTCTGAGAAGAGAAGGGGTTTAGGAGGCTGGTGGTTCCGCAGCTGGTCAGAGAGGGAAGGAGGGAGGAGGGGGAAGGGGGGCGAGAGCAGCAGAGTTCCCCAGAGGAACAAGGGGGTGGGTGCAACGCTGCCTACTGGTTCCCAGTGCCTGACACAGGGCTGGTGGTCGGTATATGTTTGTTGCATAAATGTGGAAGGTAGCGTGGTGTTATGGACTGAATGGTTCATATGTGAAACCCTAACTCCCAACATGGTGGTGTTGGTGCCTTTGGGAGGTCACTGGGGCTAGATGAGGCCATGAGGGTGGGGCCCCCATGACAGATTAATGCCAGAGGGGTAATCTCTCTCCCATTCTCTCTAGAAGGCTGTCTATAAGCCAGGAAGAGAGCTCTCACCAGTATCCAAACAGACTTCCACCTTGACCTTGGACTTCCCAGCCTCCAGAATGTGAGGAAATAAATTTCTGTTGTTTAAGCCACCTGGTCTGTGGCTTTTGCTCTGGCCACCCGAGCTAACTAAGGCCCGTGAAGTCCGAGTGTGTAGGGTCTGGCTATTCTGGTTTGGCCTTGGCTTATCTTCAGTTGGCACCTTCTTAAGACATTATAACTCTTCTGCTTGGTTGGTAAAGCGTTGCTGACCCATGTCCCCGGAGAGCCCACCACGGCCATGCTTGATGCCACGCCAGCCTGGCTCTCCCCTGAAATTGCTGGATCTCTCTGTTCTCAAGCAACTAAAGGGTTAATGTCCTGAACACCAGGGGACCTAGCTCCAGGGCCAATGCTGCTGACTGGGAGGGACGCCCAGCCCAACTGTTAAATAGCTGGACTCTCACTCCTGGATGCTAGTAACAGAAGGTGCCTCTGGGAGACACAAGTCCAAGTTCACATGAGGGCACACTGGAGGACCTGCTGTCTCCCTGAAGGCAGGCGTCTGCAGACAGAACCTGTCACCTGCAGTAGCTGGCCCAGGAAATGCTCCCTGTCTCATGCCCTACTTCTCTCTGTGCTTCCAGTTCAGTCCCCTCCATCTCTGGTGACCAGCTTTTTCTTCTCCCGGGTCCACATGGCAGGGCATGGCCTGCAGGCCTCTCCAGTTTACGTGCCAAAGGGCCTGACCTCTTATTCCAGGTCCAGGGCCAGAATTCCAGGATCAGAACTGGGAGTAGTATGATCAAGGAGAAGTTTCCAGAAAGAGGACAAGAGTCCCAGAAATGGGAAGAGGCTGGGCAGCCAAATAGTAGAGGGATGTAGGCTCTATCCATAGGCCACGGGAAGCCATGGGAGGTTTGGGGGGCATAGCATGGTCAAAGCTGGGAAAGTGTATTCCGTACCAGGAAGAAAGGCGGAGGCAGGGAGACCAGTGGAGGCCACCGCAGATGTCCAGGGGAGAAGCGCGGGGGGCCTGCATTAAGGGAAACAAAGCGGGCAGCGAAGGGGAAGGACGGAAGAGAACGATGGGGAGTGAGGGACAGGAAGGGGCAGGATGAAGCCCGGTGTGGCCTCGTTGGCTCGGGGCCCACTCATCATTTGGGAGTCATCACGTGGAGGGTGATGGGAACGAGCTGGAGCAGGCCGACATTCTACATTTTGGAATCCACCTGAGTCCCCTCCTGGGGTGGCTGCAGAGAACAAGGGGGTCTGAGACTAATTCTCATTACAAGGAGAAAGCAGTTGGTATGCTTTTGTTAATCTCGAAAAGGGAACCTGGGCCTAATGTCCTCACAGCTGCCTTTGCCAGGAGGCTCCAGGGGTCCTCAGTGGCTGGGCTGCCTTTCATGTCAAGGGTGGGCAACTACATGTGTCCTGTACAAACAGTCTTATTTGAACACAACCCCGCTCATTCATTTCTGAATTGTTTCGCCTGCGCAGCCTGATGTATTTACTGCCTGGATCTCTACAGAGAAGGTTCCGTAGCAGTTGACCTAGCTTCCTCTCATTGCCATTGTCATCCAGCCCCAGAGCCCAAGGACCTGTTCCACAAAGTGGGACTTGGATAGCCTCTGAGATGAATGGAATGAAACCTTAATTTTTAATTCAAACGTGTGAGTCCTGGTTTAGCAAAGCCCACCTGTCAGTCCCGGGTCATTACCAGGCTACATCCCGGGAAGTCCAGGGAGTCCTCATGCCTGGGTGTCCCCGCAGTCTCAGCATCTGGGCAGCACCTAAATCAGCTCCTCCCTCGGCTTTCACTCCCCCTGGAGCGTGGATACCAAAGAATGCACAGGAAGGCTAAGGCTGGTCACTAAGTGGCAGAAGGAGATAGCAGAGAGGCCATTCCTACAATCCAACTATGAAAGGCGGACGAGGAAGGGAGGGAGGGAGGCAGGGGGAGGCAGTGAGACAGCAGCGCCCACACCCAGCGGTCAGGCGTGCTACCCGGCCCAGCCAGGGCGGAAGGAGGAGCATAATTAACAAGGACCCAGAGGACAGGGATGCTGATCGGAGGGTGTGACGGCTGGGGGAAGTCAAAACTTGGGAAAAATGTTTAGAATGAAACCAAAGGTGTTTCAGGGGTGTGTCTGGGGAGAGAGACACAATCGAGGGGACCCACTGCTTAGTCATCATGATGCTAACAGAAAGAACATTCTGGTATTCTTCCTCAAAGGAGAACATTCTTCAGAAAGGAGGAGAGCCCATCTTCACAGGAGTGACTGTTACGTACCAGGTGCAAATCGGGCATCGGGCAGTCTTCTGCTATTTTCAAGATTTTTGGTGAAGGTAACACACACATAAAGAAAACCACGCAAATCACAAGTGCACAGCTCAGTGAGTCTTCACGAATTGAACACACTCGTGTAATCCACACCCCTTGTGTCCTCTGTCCCGTCGCCATCTCCCCCAAGGGCAGACACTGCCCTGACCTCTAACCCTGGAGACGGGCTTTGCCCGTTTGTGAACGTCCTGAGTGTAACTGGGATCCCTCAGGACGGTCACTTCTGTGTTAGTGTCTTCCGCTCAGTGTTGGGAGATTCCTGCACACCGACGGCTGTGACGGTCGTCTGCTCCTTCTCATGGCTGCGTTGTGTGACCACACCACAGTGGGGCGGGGGGCATCCACTCTGTTCTCTGCTCTGCTCTGCAGTCCGTGTTCCATCAGAGCTAGATTTCTTGAGTAAGAGAGGGGTACGTAGGAGAGTGTCCTTGTAGTAGTTCAGTAAAACATGTATGTGCCTGTGTGTGATGTGTGTGTGTATGAAGAGGAAGGGAAGAGGGAGGAGAGAGAGGGAGAGAATCCATCCTATTCTGATGGACGTCTTTGTGGTTTCCAGCGTGGGGCTGCAGTGGACGGCCCTGCTATGAACACTTTATGATTGTCCTTCAGAGGACATATGGACACGTGTCTGCAGGGTGGCCGGCAGGCTGCTGAGTGCATGGACAAGGGTTGGCCAAAGGGCGGGCGGACGGCTCACGTGGTGTGCGAGCTCCTAGTGTGTGTGTCCAGGGCGAATAAAGGTGTGTAAGCGGGGATGGCAGACAGACCCAAGGGTGGCCCCTCATTCACACCTATATAATCCCTTCCCTTTCACTGTGGGTGGGACCTCCGACTTCCTTCTAACCAACGGAATCTGGCAAAGGTGGTGGAATGTCACGCCCGTGACTAGGTACCATACACGCAGGCACAGACGGCTCTGTCTTGCTAGCATAAACCAGAGGTGCTCTCCTTGCCAGCTTACTGAGGGGAGTGGCCACGCTGGGGAAGCACACAGGACAAGGACAGCAAAAAGCTGGGTCCTCGGTCACAGGCCACAAAGAAATGCCTTCAGCCGACAACCTGAGTGGGTCTGGAAGAGGATTTCCCCCCATTCTCGCCACCAGATGAGAACACAGCCCAACCGCCACCTTGACACCCAGCTCAGCCACGCCTGGACCCCAGACCCGCAGAAACTGTGAGGTAATGAGTGCGTGTTGTTTTGAACCACGCAGTTTGTGGTCGCTTGTCCTCAGCTGGGGAACACCAGTGCAGTCGGGGCGTATGCGAGCGTGCGAGGTGTGGGTCACGGGGCTGTGGAGAGTGCGAACGGGTCTGGACAGCATGTGTCTGTGTGTTTGAGCACGTCGGAGTGTGTGGGTCTGTGTGTGCAAGTGTGTGTTGGTGTGGCAAAGGGGTGTGCACGCATGTGCCAGCGCATAGATGTGTCTATGAGAGGACAAGCGTGTGCGCGCACACATGTGTGTGGTGCCCCTCCCCCCTCCTCTTTTATGACTTCCTCCCTGGGTTTGATGTTGTGGGTGAATAAAATTTAAAGAGCTCTAAATTTTTTAAAAAGAGCCCTAAAGGGAGTGGAGCTTTCTGTGTGTGAGTCATTACCAGGAACACCTGTGAGCTGTTGATTTTAATTGGGCCGCAGCTGTCAGGTTGCAGAGGGGGAGGGATCAGTCCCTCGGCTTGCCTGTCCCCAGCCCCCGCCTCCTGTTGGATTCTTGGGTAGGCAGCAGGGGCAGGAGGGCAGAATGGCCCCTTGAATGCTGGTCAGGCTCAGGCCCTCGGTGCACCCAGAGCCTGGGGGAAGGGGCCCGGTGCCCTTGCAAAGGGAGCCAGGCCTGCATCTAGTCTCAGGCTGTGGCTTCACACCTCACTGCAGGCCTCTGGGCTCCCATCCGACTGCCTCTGATTTTCCTGTGCCAGGAATGACCCCCCTGAGACCTGGGCACTCCCACCCCTTCATGAAGGAGTGAGCACTCATTCACATGCACACCCAGACACACGAATGCTCATCTGTGCAAACTCACACTTTAGTAATAATGTCCATCAAACACTTACCGTGTGCCAGGCGCTCTTTCTAAGTCTTTATACACCATCTCATCAAATCCTGCAGCAACCTGTGAGGTGGGTGTCAGTGACCCCAGTTCACCCACAAGGAGACTAAGACACAGAGGGGCAAAGCAACTTGCCCAAGGCCTCACAGTGAGTAATGCACAGTCGCCAGGGCACTGGCCTGCACACACACAGATGGGCACACACCTGCACCCCCCAGTGACACCCCGTGAGTTCACCCAGTTTTGCCAAGAGCAACCGTGTACCTACCCACCCTCCCAATCAGTGGTCTAGTAGACACTCCCATGGGCACACACACACAATTGCACACGCAAACGAGAACCCTCAAGCACACAGGGGTATCCAACCACCACCTGTTTACCCTCCAACACAAAGACACCACACCCCTCCTTGAACAGCCTCACCATACACACCCAGCTGCTCACACTGACCCCAGCACGGGAAAGCACGTGTGTCCAAACGTGATCTCAGCCTCAGACTCCTCAAGGGCTCGCCCCTCACAGTTTTAACACAGATCATGCACACTCCCCACCAATCTGCATTCCCCACATATCTGCACACCCCCCACCCACTCACTCCCCGAGGCCGGGGGCTTGTTTGTTTCTTTGTGGGCCCACAGAAGCCCCCCTGGGAGAGCCTTTGTGGCCCTCAAAACCACCCATCCACAGGGTCTGGAGGAGGTGCTGCCTCTCAGGGACCCGGTGATGGTTGACCCCGTCCTCTGTCCACCACTCTGTTCCTGCCATCGGCCATGCTCACACCGGTAAGAGGGGACCTTTTATCCAGTGAGTGGGAGTGATGCCATCATGGAGATGACTCACGTTAGGTGCCGCTTGCAAGACCTCCACGAGCCCGGGGTCACCTTTAACCTGAGTATCTGCACAAAACAACCTCTCCAATCCGTGAATACCAGGATCTAGTCCCCCTTGTGCCTCTGCTTCCACATTAGCCCCGCCCCTCAGGGCCACCTTATTTGGCTGTCAGCTCCCTGCCCGTGCACCCAGCTCCCTCGTAGGCCACTGCTCCCCAGGCTGCAGGGCACAGCCTGGCACCCTGGTGCAGCCACCCCTCTCTGCTCCTCCCCAGAAGAACCACCCACTCCAGGCTGTGCGATGGGACCTGACTTGGCTGGGGAGTCAGACGTGGCCCCTGCTGGCAGGCAGGGACCTCCCGCTGCTGGAGAAGGGCTCCCCGAAGCCCCTCTGTCGCAGCAGGGACCCCTCTAAGCTGTCCTCCCCCAGATGCCATGGGCAACTCTGAACCCCGTCTTCATGGGCAGAGCCATTTGACTCTTTGCTGCCTGCCCTCCTCCCCAGAGGCCTTGTCTGACCAAACCAGCCCACGTGGGTGTTTTCCTGAATGAAGGAACGGCGTCCGCCAAGAAGGGGCTTCTGCACCCACCCAGGCCAGCTGGCCCACAGCCACTGCCATCTTTCATAGAAGCACTTTCTCCTGTCCCGTTATCCACATGAATTGTCACACTCCACAAGGGGATCACAATGTAAAGAAGTGCAGATCCAAGTCACCTGCCCAAGGCCACACCTTGAGTTGGAGAGGAAACTGGGGTGGGGACCCCTAGCCTTACCTGCAGAAAGGGCAAGCGAGTCTGTGCTCAGCGAGAGACCCACATGACTCCAGAAGGAAGTTCATGCTGGTGGGCAAGCGATGCACAGCCAGCCAACCTCATCCTAGAGCAGAGGGAGGAGGCGGGGCTGTGGGAGCCCAGAGGAAGGAGGCTTCACCAAGACATTGGGGCTGAGCAAGGAGGGTTTATGCAAAGTTCCCGGCACTCATCCTAAAGCCCCTTCTTCCTGTTTCACGCAAGAGATCACAGGAGAAGACAAGAGAGACCCACACTGACATCCCCGACACTAACGCCTGCGTCTCTCTCGAGTTCTGGACTGGCGTGTCTGCAGCAGAGTGGGCCTCCGCACCCCTGGGTCCACAGCACCTGGGTCTCCCGAAGCTGAGACTGGGCCAACCCCCTCCCCCTGGCTGCCTGTCCTCCTGGCTGCCCCGTTTGGAGCCAGGTATTTCAGGCTGACGTCCTATGCTGCCTTCCACGTGGCGGAGGCCTAGTGAGCGTGACTCTCAGCTCTCTCCCTCCCTTCACTCTTTGGCCCAGGGGAGGTGGAGTGACTTTTCTGATGGAGAAATTGGGGGAGAATAAAAAACTGGGCTCTTGTTTCCCTTTTATCCCTCAGAGCAAGCTGCCCACAGGGGGCAGGAATTCTCTTCTGCTTCTCCACACCATCAAAACCTCCCGGGCAGGCTCCCCGGCTCAGCACTTGCGGGGCTACGCAGGCCTTATTCTGGGGTTCAGCTTACAGGTCTGTTTGGCTCTCGCCCAAAGCTCTTCCCCCTTGCCTGTCCTTCATTAGGCACTAAAGTGACCTTTGGCCTTCATCAGCCGTGGTCTTATTGCTTCCAGTGATCGGGACTCAGGTAGGGAAGAGGCACTCTTTATTGGACTTTATTAAAAACTCCAGCAAAAGGCCCCACAGTCCACCCTTTCCTTCAATAGAAAGTCCACGTTGTCTCTTCCCTCACCACCGTGCTCCGCATTTAACCAAAGCCTGCCAACACCTCCAGACCTAACCACTCCGCCCCACCACTGCCCCCTCCCTTGTCCAAGGCACGGCCACGTCCCGGACAGTCACAGCCCCCTCGCTGGGCTCCCTGTGGCACTCTGTCTCCCGGCCACCTGACCGAGGCCCAGAGCCCGTCGCTGCCTCAGGTGCTCACTCACTGCTCAGGGAAGCATCCACGTTCTATTCAGTGGGGACCATTCCTTATGTCTCACCCCTTTTTTCTCACTTTCCCTCTGGACAGGGAGAGTCTATTTTTGTTTTATTTCATGGAATTTGTCTTTTGAAATAATTAACCACCTTCTTGCAGCAATTTTTCTTCTCCCAGGAATGCAAAAACCACATAACACATTGGAATTGTTTTAACACCCAGTTTAAATAATGCAGTTGCTGTATTGTGATAAATATGCAGATCAGAGACGTTGGGGGTAATATATTCCGAGCCGGAAGCTGGACCCCCTCCGCCCTAATCCACAGATGGCCTTGGCTGGGGTGGGGTGGAGGTGGTCACCCACCTTCCCTGAGTGGCCAAAAGCAAGCACTGCCCTCAGCTTTTCCTTCATCTGCAAACCTGATCCAGAGTGAGCGCAGTCCCCGAAGCCAGGCCACTGCCCCCTTCTCCAGCCAGACCCACACACCGCCCCCCTCTCATTGTCCCAGAAACCACGGAATCAGAACCCCTACTTTACGGATGTGCCCATGGAGGCTCAGAGTGCCCGAGGGAATTACCCGGGGGAACGCGACCAGGAAGTGGGCTCAGCACGCTGCCCACTCCAGAAAGTTTCCTGGTGGAGGTGAGCATGTTGTGACTCCACGGTGGTTGTCTTTACCTACTGTCACCCTTTTCGGGTCTCTAACTCCCTTTATTCCTCCTCATGCCTAGCTCGCCACCTCACCCTCCCGTGTCACCGGGTCATGACCTGTTGGAAGACGTGCAACCAATGGCTTTCTGGACAGAAGGATCCTGATTTGTAGCAATTTCCATGGTGAAACGTTCCCACTATAGCCCATTTCAAGCTGCCAATGGTTTCATGACCAGCTCAATAAAAAATTCCCGAGAATTTAACCACCTGCTCTTCAGAGCGGGATCCAGTGCACCGCCAGGCTGAATCTACCGCCGCCCCAGTCCCTCCAACCTTTTTCGCCCGTGTGTGTGCCTGTTCCCCACCCCCTCGCCCTCACAGACGTCCACTGCCCCTTGATGAGGCCGGTGCCCACAGGGGAAGGCCCCAGAACCCTCCCCTGTCACCAGCAAGGCCTGACCCCTGCAGTTATGGCCTCTCCTTCTGGAACCATCAGTTTTGTCCTCCACTCCACCCACCCCATTATCACACAGACATGTTTTACATCCCCCGAGAGAAGGCCCCCCATGGCCCTACACTCCCTTCCAAGCAGCACCCTATTTATCTGATCTTCTCTTGAGAGAAAAAAAATCCACTCCCTCCTCTCCCATTCACTCCTCAGCCCACCCACTCAGCCCTTCGTCCCCCCCACTCCTGAGGACACTCTGGTCAAGTCACTGGAGTCTGGGAGCTGTGGCTCCTGGCTCCATGGCCTCTGCCGTCTAGAAGGGGTCCCCACCCCTGCCAAGACTGCCCTGCTCTCCCCCCGCCTAGGGCGCCCTCACCCCAGATCTCTGTGCTACTCAGGTCCTCACTTTCTCTCGGTTTCTGTTTCAGTGTCATTTCCCTGACCATGTGATCTAAAAGAGTGTCCCTCTCCCCCTCTGTGTCACTTTCCCTGCTCTGTTTCTCTCCCCAGCCCTCATCACCGTCTGACACGTTGCACGTCCATTGCTGAATTTGCTGACTGTGTTGGCAGAATGTACGCTCTGGGAGAGCAAGGGCTTCATGTTCTGGTCACTGGTGCATTCTCCTTACAAGGACAGTGGTCAGTTCCGGTCACTGATGCATCCCCTGTGACTAGAACACATAGCAGGTGCTCGGTGATTCAACGGCAGCGCAGAGACAGGGGTGGGGCTAAACTTCAAACCCAGACTCGTTCAACCTCAAAGCCTGGGTGCTTCCCTCTGCCGCACTACTTTCTTTTTTATTTTTATCCATTTATTTTTAGAGAGAAGGCAAGGGAGAGAGAGGGAGGGAGAGAAACATCGACGTGAGAGAGACACATCAATGGGCTGCTTCTCGGAAGTGCCCCAACCGGGGACCAAAACCGACATCCAGGCATGTGCCCTGACTGGGGATCAAACCGGCAGCCTTTCAGTTTGCAGAACGACACCCAGCCCACTAGCACTGGTCAGGGCTGCACTGCCTTCTTCGCATCTGTTTCCATGAGCCAGAGGCCTTAGGGGGACACCCTTAAGACTCGTTTGTTCTGTTGCGGTCACGGTAGTTCTTGTGTTTTTGTTTTTCCTTTGGGGCACCTGTAGTTGGAGACCTGTTTCTTTCTTGCTTAAAGTTTTTCATGGTCCTGCAAGGCTTTCAGGAAAAATCTAAACCCCTCAGCCTGGCATGCACAGCCCCCATCTTCTGCTCCTGGCGTCCTTCTCTGGTCCTCTCTGCACTGCGTCCCCACTAGGGGTGCCCCCCAGCCAGCTGGGCACTGGCAATGCCCCACACAGCCAGATTCTGTCCTCACGTGTTGGTCCGCTCGGGCTGCCACACACAGCACCACAGCCTGGGGGGCTTAGTCCACAGAGGTTTATTTTCTCAGTTCTGGCCGCTGGAAGCCCAAGATCAAGGCGTGTCAGCCAGATTAAGGGGAAGAATCTCTTCCAGGCTGCCCTCCTTGGCATGTAGATGGCTGTCTTCTCCCTGTGTCTTCACATCTACCTGCTCCCCTCCGTGTGTATCTGTGCTCTAATTTCCTCTCCTTACAAGGACAGTGGTCGAATGGAGGTAGGGTCCACTCACAGGGCCTCGGGTTACCTTAATTACCTGTCCAAAGGCCCTGTCTCCAAACACAGGCATGTTCTGAGGTACCTGGGGTCAGATGTCAATAGGAATTCCCGAGGGACACAACCCAGCCCACACCACCTCACTTGGCTCACTCAGCTCCATTTTAACCCCTTCTCTGATCCCCCACCCTGCAGGGTGTGACCGCCACCTTTTTCCGTGCTCCCACGGTCCCTCGCAGTGCCCACCCTGTCTCCATAGGTCCTCCTGGGTTGGAATAAACATGTCTGTCTCCACCTCTCCTCATTAGACTGAAAGGTCCTTGAGTTCAGCCGACAGGCCCCCTTGGAAGGCCATCTTTGGCCTCGGTGCTAGGCCAGCGTGCAGTAGGTATTTAGGATATATCTGAGGACAGGCAGAAAACAATGGAAGGAAGGAGGGAAAAAGGTGTTTGGGGGGAGTTTCTCCCTGTTGCTTTTTGCTACCCCCTGAACCAGCACTGTGGGGCGGGCTTGACAATGCACCGCTGAGAACTACGCTTCCCTGCTCTCGTGGCCAAGGGTGAGAGTTCCTTCCGGATTTTTCTGGGGGCAACTCACGGTGTCTTGAGAAACTGAGACCACTGAGACCGCTTGATTCAATTCTGATGCCTTCGCTCCCTGGTTCACAGCTCCCTTCTCCACCATCACATCTGTTTCCATCTGACCCTCGGGCGTCCTGAGCCCCGACCTGTCCCGAGAATCAGAGAACATAATGGGTGGCCGAGTGCTTCGAGATTAAACGGTGCTGTTTCTGTATTGAATTCTAAATGGTGGCCTGGAAATTATTTCCCTTGGGTGTTGTATATATTACTCTTAAATAATGCAACTTTCATGATTTGAAATAATTGGAGGGAGGGTGTTCGTGAATTAGTGATAAGCCTGAATTATGGGATAGTGCAAAACTTTTATTACTTTCAAATTACAATAATGTGAATTAATGACTAATCCTGTATTTTCAATACATGGTCCCTTGGTTTTAATAAGCTGATGAGAATCATGGGTCAGTAAGCACTCATTGTAAACTAGGGAGTTCAAACCGAGTGGTTTTGAAAGTACTGAGAAACTTTTACTTAAAAAAGCTAACCATCTCCCCAGCACCACTGGTGTGCTTGGCAAGCCTTTCCCTACTCCCCCGCCCAGGTCAGATTGTGAAAACTTCTGAGCAAGCAGAGTTGTGACTCATGAAGCATAGCTGTTCCCAAAGCGATGGGCTGGGGAAACTGCTCGGAGTGGCAGGTGCCACGACCAGCAGCCCCGTGAGCTGCACAAGACCCCTCAAACTTGCAGATGGCTGGAGAGCTGGCATCGTGTCCCACAGTGGCAGCCCCACCACACACATCCAAACAGCTTACACACGCAGCCACCTCTCATTTGCACATAGTTTTACACACCCAATTACACATGAGCTTCCGTGAAAGTCATACACACTCAGGTGACACACGTATTCCTGCACTTACAGATATGCATGCACACAATCTCATGCACACACACACACAATATACCGTATTTTGCCGTGTATAATGTGCACTTTTTCTCCAAAATTTTTGAAGGGAAATAAGGGCGTGTGTTACATATGGGTAGTGCCTGAAATACTTTGTATCTATTCTATGGCTTTGTAATTATTTGTTACATAACATTTCTTGCACCATAATATATTCAAAATACCGTATTTTTGGACCATAAGATGCACTTAGGTTTTAGAGGAAAATAGGAAAAGAAATTTTGAAGCAAAAAGTGTGGCAAGATATTTAATAACATAAATAACACAATATCTCACCAATGTAGATGTAAACAGAACTCAACAGCAGCATTAACAACCATTATTTCTCCAAAATTTGGGGGGGTGCATCTTATAGTCCAAAAATATGGTAAATGCTAAAATTCCTTTATAACACAAAAAAACAAGTCTCTTAATATAAATAAATAAACAAACAAATAATTGAAATAAAAATTAAAACAAAAGATGTTTTCCCTGAAAGTTTAGGCCAAAAATGTGGATGTGCATTATACATGGGAAAATACGGTAACAACTGCAACCACAAAGGCTGAACGCAAAGGCTGAACATAACCTTAACCCTAGGTAAGGGATAAGGGGTCCCAGGAGACCGAGGGGGTTGTTCACATATGTCTTCCTCCCAGAGATCACAGTGCACTGGATGGGCTCCAAATGCAGGTAGCCTCTCTGCTTCCAAAGAAGAGAGAGCAGCTTGAGGTATGACTCTGTACTTTCCAACTCATCGGGGAGGGGCAGAGCATCCCTAGAAAGGGAGGGCAGACAGGAAAATCAGAAAACCAAGAAAATAACAACAATGGGTATCGGACACTTGCCATGTACATCTGTGCCAAGGCCTTTAATGTACTTTCGCCCTGCAACAAGCTCAGGAGGAAGGACATATTATCATCACCATTTTACAGATGAGGAAACTGAGGCTAAAGAGGCTAAATGACTTGTCTGAAGTGCCACAGCTAGTATGTGCTGAGCCAGGATTCAAATCCAATGTCAAATAAATATTTGAATATCTATTCAAATAGGTATTAACCAAAGTCTGTATTAGACTCAGGAGAGGTGAACTTGAACCAAACAAAAAACGATGAGGATGGGAAGAGGGGGATGGGTGTTATATTAAATGAGAAAACAAAGAGGAGGAGCCGGTTGCCCCGGGAGGTATAATGGCCCAGGGGAGTGGGAGGAAAGCCAGGCCCCAGGGGAGCCCCCAACATAAAGAGTCTGCAGCTGACTTTACAGAAAGAGACACATGGTGATTAGTGTCTCCTCTTTGAGAGACTCAGAGCCAGATGCTTGAAATAGTAATAGCTACCAATTTATGGAACATTCATTGATCTATCACTAAATACTTTAGGAGCAACATCTCCTTTGGTCCTCCAAATAACTCTGTGGAAGAGATGCAATTGCTAACTTCACTTTATAGATAAGAACATTGAGGCTCAGGGAACTTGCCAAAGTCATAGAGCCAGTGAGTAGCAGAGATGGGGCTCAACCCAGGCCTGGCTGACTCCAAATCCCACGCTCTTTTCCTGCTACACGTGCACTTGACTCTTTCTGCACCATCGTAGCTTTGACCACATTCTTGCCTTAAGCAGTGAGTAGGAACTGAGAGATGTGGGGTCCCTGGTGCTTCTTCCTACAGATTATCAAGACCAGGAAGAAGTAAGAGGAGGGAATACTTTTCTAAGTTGAAAATATTTGTATTCTGACAGTGGTTTTTGAGACTGGAGTGATGGAAAGTTTTGATTAACAATCAGTGGTCAATAAACATTATTGTTTTTGGTTCTTGTTTTTATTATAACTCTATTTATTAGACTTGGGCTCTTGGACCCAACACAAAGAACGTTCAATGGAATATACAGGAGGAAAAAGAGGCACACATCCACCCATAAGGGGGAAAATTGTCTTCATTCTACAGCTGTGGGTTAAGCTTGGCGATGACGGTTTCAGAGAAAATTGCAAAAGCATAGTGTGCTCCCCTTGATCCCCAAGACCCCTGAGAATGTCACAGAGGTCAAGGACTGGAGAGAAGGGGAGAGAATGGGAGAGACTGTAATCTTTGTCAGCACCGTGGACAGCATCCAAACACTGCGAGGGTGGGGAGCTGTCCTGGGTGCTAGTGCTAACAGCGGGGAGGTGACGACATTGATCTGGTCGGCCGCGTGCCAGGCACCATTCCAATGCTGTACATATGTCACTCATACAATATACCGAATGAGTCTGCCCAGTAGATGTCATTCCCCCCATTTTACAGATATAAAGACTGATGATGAGTGACGAAGAACACCTCTTCCATGTGCACACATCAGATAGCAGAGTTGGGACTGGAACTCAGAATTTAGAATTATCTGGCAGGTGATCTAGCCTCCCTTCCATGCTGCTCCCTCATCTCCCAGAGACCTCCACTCCCCATTCTCATGAGGGTGGGGAGCCCACTCCCATTATCTCAATGGCAATCATCAAACACTGGGTTGAGCCTGGTGAGGGGCTAATCTATGGGTCCTGTAGTGCTGGGAGCAAGACACCTGGGAAGTGGAGTGTCCAATTCACTCCAGCCACGTGCCTATCTTCTGGGAACGGCCAGGTCTTTGATCAGGGGAGATGGTGGAAGCCCCAACTGATAAAGGGGAGGAGGAGTCAGGCAGGCCACCTGAAACGGGAGCACAGAGAGCTCCACCCACAGGCTCGGAACCCCCTCCCCAGAGCCCTCTCAGACAATCCAAGGCTTTCACTGCATTAGCCATCTCAGCCCCTCGCCCCCCGTGGGTGCTCCCCAGTGGGGTGCACCACCTGCTCCCTCTGCTGAGCCTTCCCACTTTCTGTGGGAAAGATAAGGCTGAAGAGCTTTAAATTCTGAGCTAAAGAATTTATATTCTTTCCCACAAAAATATGGAGCCCCCTAAAAACTACCGTCCATTTTTACAGCCTTTACCAAGAGCGAGCACAGTGTTTGCTCATTTGCATACATTTCCCTCCATCGAGTCTTCATTACAAACTTGTAATGAACTCCCTTGAAATAGTTACAGTCATCCCCATTCTTACAGGTGATGGAACAGCCCCAGAGAGGGAAAGGGACTTGTCCGAGGTCACAGAGCTGCTTCTGGGCAGAACCAGGATGAAAATTCTGGTCTGTGTGACTCCTCACACTGGACTCACTGCATTGTGGCCAAGGGCCATTGCCCACTGAGGGCCGAGGACGGGCTCGGGATGGAGGCCTGGCAGGGAGGGGGACAGGGTGCTCTCTCTCTCCTCGGTCATTACAGTTGCAGCCATAAATCCACCTCAAAGGGAAATTACTTGGGAACCAGACAGGTTAATAGCATTTCTTAGGATTCGTAGAAAGATTGTAGGGGTCTCTCTGCATGGACATGGAGACTCCGAGAGAGTGATGAAGGTCAGGTTGGCATAAAGCTAAGTAAAGGAGTACCTTAGAGGTCACTCAAAAGACCAGGGGTGCACCCCAACATGAGGATCTTACCTTGGCCCATTGAGTCTTTTCCCAGGCACCCCACTGAGCCCCGCTAATGTTCTCCAGACTCTCCCAGATCCTTGTCCCATCCTCCCAGGTGCTTTCTCAACCACAGCCAGAGGGGTCTTTCTCCTAGTGGGTAGCACTGGACAGTGTATGCTCTTGCTTTCAAAAGGCACCCCTGCAAGACTCAGTTTCTTCACTTGCAAAATGGGAATATTAACCTCCCCCCAACAGTGTCCCTGGCCTGGCTCGTGAGGGTGAGACCAAGTTGTCTGGGCAAGGCGCTGCCAGGCAGCCCCAGGACAGTGAGCCAGCGCTCTGAGTCTGGGACAGAATAGGTGGCCGTGCTCCGTGGTCTGGTGGCCGAGGAAGAGAGGCCTGAAACTGTGGCCACTCTGTTAGCTGCCCCGGGGTTTTGGGGCTCTTAAGTTACCCCAGTCCTTCCAGGAAGACCCAGTCTCACAAAGTATAAAGCAGCCCCAGCCAAGGCTTTTGGTCACTCTGCAGTCTCCTTTGTTCTCCTGTGTTCCCCTTCGGCCCTGGTGAGTCAACTGCAAGTCCCCAAAGGTGTTATTTTCTCTCACTTCTGACACTGCACATGCCGCCCTCCAGCTAAAGCTCTCCTCTGCTCTGACTCGCGGCTAATTTCTGTTCCACCTTCAGATTAAGAGCCTGGCTTAGACACCCTATCTTTCAGGAAGCCTTCCTTGACCCCAGCCTCCATAAGTATCACTGCTCTCTGCTCCTCAGGCCCCCTGTGCACTGGGGTGTGGGTGTCTGGGGAGATAAGTGGAAGGGGAAGTAGGAGAGCTGGGGATCATTGTCTCCATAATTCACACCTGCGGCTGAAGAGGGCCTTGCCGGCAGCAGGAGGTGTGGGCTGGGGGGTGGGGCTGGGGAGCACCACTGTGGTGGCCACCTGGAGGTTTTCTGAGCTAAGTCTCTCATGGGAGGGGTCCAGGTGTGGTGCTTTGTGATGCCGGGCCCCAAGGGTGGCTCTGCTTACCTGCCGATGGGAGCAGAACGCAGCAGCTTGTCCCCAGAGGACCCGGGCCACCAGCTGGCAGGGCTCAGTGCAGCATTGCCCAGCCCTCAAGCTCTCATCTGTCAGGAGGGCAGCAGGCAGGGAGGGGTGGGCAGTTGGTTCTGGGACCACATCTAAGTCTCAGGCTTAGTTCTGTGTGCTCCTGCCAGGAAACCCTGTGTGGGACTGCATGTGGCCAACATGACGATGTGTCGCGTGTGGCTGTGGATCTGCTGCTGCCCGACTCTGTGTTTATATGCATATGTGTGTCTGTGCCCAAGTTTCACATGTGGGGGTCCGTGTGCATGTGTGGGCCTGTAGGCGTGCACCAATGTGATGTGAGTCCATGCGATCTGTGTGAATTCACGAGTACACGAGGTTTGCAGTTGTGTGTTAGTAACTAGAGTGCTGATGATGTGCTCTGGCCTTGGACTTTCACCCACTGGGGTTCAAATCCCTGCTGAGCCACTTCCTGGCTCTGTGGCCTTGGGCGAATTGCTTCACTTCTCTATAAAATGGGGGAGGAATTATAACACCCATCCTGATCGATTTTGCGTGGCTCATAAAGAACAGTAAATATTGGCAATTATTATTGATGTCATGTGTGCTCGTGGGTATATTGTCACCTATGGTTTATATGTGCATCTAAGCCGGTGTTGATGGGCCAGCCTGGGGTCTAGTACATTCAGTCCGTGTGTTTGTGTGTAAACACGTGTGTCAGTCTGGGCATGTGTCTATATTTCAGCTTCATTTTTAACTTTCCGTGATGCTCTGGAAGCTCAGGGGCCAGGACCACCTAACACTCCTTAGAACCTCCTTCCCTAAGCCCTGGTCTTTGAAAGTAGACAACTGTTCTTTTAAAAAATCCAATTTTGAGTTTTCTGGAACTCAGTCCCACACACAGCTCAAACTCCCATGCCCAGGTAGTTTTTATGTGCTGCACACGTGCACATGTATGTGCTCACATGTGTTGACATGTATGACTGTTCATGGCTCCCCCGTGAATCCCAGCCCACAGTCTGGAGCCAATACAAGGTGAACAGCAACGAGTCTTCCTGACTGAGTCAGTCCACCCTGACCTTGGAAGGGAGTGGAAGTCTCTGTGAGCTGGAGAAATTCTGAGCATGATGGCTAGAGACGGGCAGGTCTTGAATCCCGCCTCCGACTCATGGCTGCTGTTTCCGTGTGTCTCGTACAACAAGAGTGTGGGCCTGGAGCCAGATGAATGTGGTTCAAGCCCCCGCTCCCCCAGGGCCCCAGACTCAGGAAGATTGCTCTTGGCTGCATTTTCTCTGTGTCCCTTGCCTGGGCCTGACCCTAACCCCGGTGCTGCAGCTAAAGGAGCCTCAAACCGAGTCCTAACTCAGGGAGTTCCCCATCCCAAAGAGGCCATTCCAGAGAGTGCGGCACGCCCAGGGAATTGGTGGGGGGCTCCGGGCCGCAGCAAAGTACAGTCCACCAGCCCAGGGCCCAGACCAGCTGTGCTCCTCAACAGGCAGACAAGGGAGACAGATAATGAGGTTGGGAGTGAGTGCTTAGCGGATGGACAAAGTAACTTTTTGTCTGATGAATCTAATACTTCTTAACATGGAGCTTGTACTTGCACTTTGATGTTCAGACCAGCGCTATTCACAAAACAGCCAAAAGGTAGAAACAACCCAAATGCCCACTGAGGGATAAATGGGTAAACAGAATGTTGCATATACACAGAACAGAATATTATTCAGCCTTAGAAAGGAAGGGAATTCTGACGCATGCTAAACACGGGTGAATCTTGAGAACGTGGTGCTGAGTGAACTAAGCCAGACACAAGGAGACAAATTCTGTGTGGCCCCACTCATATGGAGAATGTAAAGTAACCAGATTTGCAGAGCCAGAAAGCAGAGTGTGGCTGCCAGGGCTGAAGGGAGGGCAGGATGGAGCAGTGACGTTGGTTGGGCGTGGGGTGTCAGTTCCGCAGGATGGAAAGGGCTCTGGAGATGTGGGGGGAGGGGTGGTGATGGCTGCACCATGACGTGAGTGTACTCAGTGCTGGTCAAACGCACACTCAAAAGGGGTGAGAATGGTAAATTTCATGTCATGTGGATTTTATTACAATAAAAAATAGAGCTTGTATTCGCATGTTTAAAGGTCAGATTTATTGGGGTACACTTTACATACAGTGAAACCCGCTCTCTGAGTGTACAGTTCTATGAATTTTGACAAACACAGCTTTGTATCTATAACCCAGTCAAGCTACAGAACAATCTCTCACCCCCCAAATCCCTCCTGCTCCTTTGTCATTAGTGCCCACCTCTCCCAAAACCCCGTCCCTGGCAACCGCTGATATGTTTTCAGTCATTGTAGTTTTTTGTTTTTTTTTTAATTTCCAGAAAGTCATATAAATGGAATCCTACGGCGTGCAGCCTTTTGCGCCTGGCTTCTCCCACTTAGCACGACACATCTGAAACCCATCCGCGGCCCCGTGCCCGCGGGTCCTTCCTGTTCATCGCTGAGTGCAATTCCACTGCCTGGCGACCCCGCGGTTTGTTTATCCCTTCACCGCCGAAGGACGGGTGAGTCGTTTCCGGGTTTCGGTTGGTTATATACTAAACCGCTGTCAACATTCTCCTACAGGTTTTCGGTGGCCGAAGGTTTTCATTTCTCTTGGTTACATACCCAGGAGGGGGTGGCTGAGTCCTATCAAAGATGTATGTGTGACTTTACAAGAAATGACATTTCCAAGATGGTTATACCTCACTTTGTTATTTCATTTCTTTTTCTAGTGGCTCATTTTTATTATATTTTACAGAAGCATCTTTCCATGATAGATTGGAAGGAAAAAAAATACCTACTCAGTCCTACCTCATAGTTTGAGGAGCTCCAGTTTGGGAAAAGTCAGTAGGTGAAGGGTTGGGGTAAAGGCTTCTCAGCAGAGAGAACAGCACGTGCAAAGGCCCAGGGGAAGGGAAGAACTTGGCACACCTAGAGAACTCAGAGCCTGGGGTGGGAGGAGGGGGCTGTGAGGCTGGGAAGGGGGTCAGGGACCAGATGGTGCAAGATGAAGCTGACTTGGGACATTATCTGGAGGGGGGATGGAGAGCCTTTGAAGGATCTTAAGCAGGAGATGAAAATGATTTGATTTACATTTCAAATAAGTTTCTCTGGCTGGGAGTGGCAGCTCCCTGGAGGTGCGAGCTCCTGCTGGTGTCCAGGCCAAAGATGAGGAGACCTGGACTACGCTGTTGGCAGCTGGGTGGCTTAGAAGGTAAAATGGATAGGATTTGGGGCTGGGGTAGGTGGGGGAGGGGAGTAAGGCTTTGTGTGAAGTGAGGGTGCTCCAGCTTCCCTGGCTTGGGCCAGGTGCTCCTGTAGGGGAATCAGTGGGATGAAGAGGATTCCTGGGGGGGTGTGGGAGGAGAGTCAGGCCAGAGCACAGAGACCTCCCAGCTCTGTGGCTGCAGGGCCTGCCTCCCCGCCCCCCTCCACCTCCTGCCCAATCTATACCCGATTCAGCTGTCACTCAAGCGGGCCAGGCCTCTGAAAGGCCCCCAAAGAGCCCTTGATTTGTGCAGGCCTGGCCGGCCCATTGTCCCCCTGGGATCCTGTCTTTGCCAAGAGTAACAAAGAGCTCAGCAGAGAGCTTGGCTCTGGGCTTGGGTGGGGGATTAGAAGGAGGGGGAAGGGGAAGAGAGAAGAGGGAGGGGCTCACCTCAGGCCTTGGCAGGGCTGAGTGGAGGGTGTTGCTTTCAGCCTGCTTCTCAGGCCTGTGTGGGTCTGTGGGAGCTTGAGTTTGCACGCACATAGCTCTAAACTGTGTGCGGGCACTTGTGTGTCCACGTGAACACGTGTGCAATGTGCATCCCTCTGTGTGCAC
>CM052540.1:7901598-8014863 GCA_028533065.1 Trachops cirrhosus | reverse complement strand
GATGAGTGTGTGTGACTACAGAGCCACAAGGGGAGGGAAGCCTGACGGTTGCAGGTTCCCAGGCAGCAAGGATCCCAATAGCTACCCCCAGGTTCCCCCCAGGGACCTCTGAAGAAGCTTTGCCCTTCCAAAGGGACCTGCTGCCAGGAGTTCAGCTTGTTTTGTTCAACAAACATCACTGGCTGTCTCCACCATTACCCTCTGGGATGCTCCTGCCCCTGTGCTGGGCTGGGGGCAGGAGGCCTCCTTTGGCTGCAGTCTCGGGACCTCAAATTATGTGCAGCATCAATGCTCAGAGAGCAGGACCTGTCCTTACTGGGAGAGTTAACATCTTTACTCCACAAAGGGCTTGTACAAGAAAGACATGAAACCCAGAAGTTATAAACAAAATAATAAATAGATTCAATATAACTAGTTTTATAAAAATGTTTTATAAAAATAAAATATTTTTGCTCAATGAAAAGAATCAAAGAAATTTAAAAGGTCAGCCTCTATATTTATGGAAGTAAGTATCTATAATTTAGCTTATAGAAAAGGGTAATCATAACAGGGGCCCCCAACCTCCAGGCTGTGAACCAGTACCGGTCTGGGCCTGTTAGGAACCAGGCCTCACAGCAGGAGGTGAGGTTGAATGTAATGTGCTTGAATCATCCCGAAACCATCCCCTTCTTCCCGGTCTGTGGAAAAATTGTCTTCCACGAAACCAGTTCCTGGTGCTGAAACAGTCAGGGACCGCTGCTCTATATAACACTTAAAAGGTTCCTGCAGACAAATAAGAAAATAACAGTAATCCAATAGTAAAGTGGAGTAAGTGCAAGGTCTGTCCAGAAAAAGTCCAGCCATTGTTACTATAACGAGAATGGTTTGTGTGACATCAGTGTAACCTGGCGGCCGAGGAGAGTGGACTGGAGTGCACATGCGTGAACAATGACGACTTCACTGCACTAGTCAGTGGGGGCGGTAGATGCCAGTGAGTGAGCATGTGCACTGTGTGGCCATCGCATTCAAAAAGACTGAGTGAGTAGAGCAACGAATCTGCATCAAATTTTGCATTAAGCTTGAACATTCCTCCACAGAAACTATTCAGATGATTCAGAAGGCTTTTGAGGACCATGCGATGAATGCAATACAAATAAAAGCATGAAACAAATGTTTCAAAGATGGTAGAGAATCTGTTGGAAGTGACCCACGTTCTGAAAGCCCTGCAACGAGCAGACACCTGAGGATGTTGAACGTGTTCGGGCTGCAATCGGCTGACAGGGGAGAACTGGAAGCTGATCCGGGGATTCCAAAACTGCCATGTCCGAGATTTTGACACAGGATCTTGGCATGAAACGTGTTGTGGCAAAATTCGTTCTGTGGCTTCTGCTACCAGAGCAGAAGGAACATCGTGCTGCACGTGCTAATGACTGGATTCAAACCGCTACCAATGAGCCAGATTTCCTCCAGAGGGTCACAGACAGAGATGAATCGTGCAGGTCTACAGCTACACATATGATCTGGAAACAAAGGCCCAGTTGCTCCAATGGAGGCCGCCTGGTTCTCCACACCCAAAGAAGGCGCGGCAAAGTCGCAGCAAGGTTGAGACCGTGCTATCTGTGTTTTTTTAGTGGGAAGGTGTTGTGCATCACGAGTACGCCCCTCCAGTCTGAACAGTTAATAAGGAGTACCACCCTCAGTGTTCTTCGTCAGCTGAGAGATGGAATATGATGAAAACAGCCACAGCTATGGGCAACTGGTGATTGGCAGCTTCATCACGACAACGCACCCACTTGTACATCGCCTCTCGTGCAGAGTGTTTTGGCAAAACATCAAATCATCCCGGTGACTCAGTCACCGCCCAGACAGATTTGGCTTAGGAGCTTGCCCTACAGCCCAGATTTGGCACCTTGCAACTTCTGGCTTTCCGCAAAATCACCTTTAAAAGGGAAGAGATTTCAGACTGTTGATGAGATTCAGGAAAAAACGACAGGGCGTCTGATGGCAATTCCAACAAAGGATTTTGCAGAGTGTTTTGAACAGTGAAAGAGACGCTGGAAGAACTGTGTGAGGTCCCAAGGTGCCTGCTTTGAAGGGGGCTGAGGCATCCTTGTCCTTTGTACAATGTTTCTTGTATCTTGTATCTTCTTCAGTAAATGTCTCTATTTTCCATAGTGCATGGCTGGATACTTTCTGGACAGACCTCATACAAGGTCAAGTGATTTCAGAAAGAAGCACCACAGATTTCAATCCAGCTAAGCCCCAATCCAGTGTAGGGAGGACTGTCAAGAGCCGAGCAGGATCTGAGATTTTCCCCTACTTGCAAGCTAGCAAGTTCGCCTGCCTCTGCTTCCTGGAGACTGACTGGCAGAAGACGGAGACTCCTGGGTCAGACACAGAGCCCAGTTCACTACTCCCAGCCGTGGTGGTGACCAGACTGTCGGCGCCTTTTCCACCCAAGCCCGCGTTCCCTCGGATCAACGTGAAGAGGGTTAGACATCGGCAGCACAAACAGTGGGTTGTGTATTAGGAGGGGAGCCCAAAGCTGAATACCGCAGAAGCCACGTTGTGTGACTTCAAGACTGAGTCGTAAAGGATGGTACAGCTTCTGCCCGATTCTTCTGGTCACCATGCTAGGAGGAAGTTCCAGTTGCCACGGAGATGCCCACAGAACGGACAGAAATCAGCAGCTTGTTAGAAAAGTGAGCGCGCCGACTCGGAAGTGGACCCTCCAGCCCCCGTCAGAGCTTCTGACGACCGCAGCCTCCCAGCATCGAACTGAAGTCTCGGCAGTCACGCAGCCCCCACTGCCAGCTGGGAGGGGCCGCTGGAAACTCCTGGCGCAGAGAAACCGTGAGGGACACACGTGAGGACTGCCGTTTTAAGCCATTACACAGGGGGATAATTTGTTATGCAGCCCCGGTAATTAATTCATGGGACACAGGCCTTCTTCCTTAGTGTCCAGCGGAGGGACACTCTGAGCTGTCCCGTGCTCCCGTGGGGTGTGGAAGTTGAGGCAAGAGCTGGCAGACCTGCCACAGGGCCTCTGAGCCTCAGTTTCCACACCTGGGGTTATGGTAAATATTCAATAAGACAATTGATGCAAAGCACCCAGCACAGGGCCTGACGCAAAGTCGATGTTAACTTTTGTGATAGTGATCGTGAGCAGGCATTGCTTTTGTTTAATTATTCTGAGAGATTAAAAGTTCAGAAAACTCAAAATTATACTCATACTCATCCAGACTCGTACCACCTCAAAATTATACTCATACTCATCCAGACTCGTACCACCTCGATTAACAACAAATACGTTTTTCGTCACCTCCGCGGCGATTCTTTTGAAAATGACACAGTAGTAAGTGCACGTGATCTGCCTTTGAGAAATGAACCCCGCATTGCAGAGGAGCTGAGTGTGAGGAGTTCCCTTCTGGTCCACCTTCGTTCTGGACGCTGCGCTGTGGGTCCCGACCCCCTGAGAGCACTTCACACAGGGACAGCGCAGGTGCAGCGAGGTGCCTGGAAAGGAAGGCAGCAGGAGGGGAGCAGAAGTGGAGCAGGAGCCTCGGGGCTAGAGGGACCCTAAGGAGGCTCCACGAGCTGCCTGCAGAGACAGGGACCTGAAGCCGTGTCAGGCTTGCAATGGCCAATGGAAGCTGCTACGGCTTCCTGACATTTGGTTAGTCACCGTCACCTGCACCACCACAGGGCCACTTGTGATGCCACCTGCACAGTTAGCCCCACCTCCATCGTCGCCAGTACAGTCCCAGAGTCACACACTTGTCACTTGCAAAGTCAGCTCCATCATCCCACGTCAAGCCAATACATACGGTGTCACCTGTACATAGTGAGGCTCACTATGAACCGCCAACAGCCACACAGTGTCCCCAGCTCAGTGGGACATACTCTCACAGAGCCACCTGCCTACAGCAGCCACTCAGGGTGACCTGCCATCGGGTGCTCCATCAGCTGTGCCCTGTGGTATGGCATCACACACAATGTCACCGGCATGTGCAGGCCCCGCCCAGCAGAGCCCCGCCCATGGACCTCACTGCCCACGAGTGCTGCCTCGGTCCAGCCGTGTCTGGGTTGTCCCTTGCTCGGCCAGCGGGCCACCATTCAGGCTCAGGCTCTGTCTCAGTGAGCTGGGGAGGCTGGGCCTGCAGAGGAGGAGCAAGTGCGGAGAAGGAGCTTTGTTCTTTGTGGGCAGGTCATTAAGGGGAGCTGGTGGCCCTCTCCCAGCCCCTCCCCTCCAACAAAGGAACAAAACAGCAGCTATTTTTCCCCTTGTGCCACACTCCCCCTCAGACCCTGGAGTGGGGAGTCCCGTGAGAGAGGCAGTGGTAGCTGTGAGGGCCCTAATGAGGGCCGCAGCCATGCCTCCGCTCCTCGAGGCAGCTGGCCCCGTCTCTGCCAGGGTAGGAGGAGCCTGGGGTGCTCCTGAGACACAGAGAAGACAATGAGAACAATGCCCAGGCCCCCAGATGCCTGCTTCCCGGGGAGCACCCCCCACCCTGGGAAGACGTCCCATCGCCACAGGGCATGGCGGCAAGGCACTCCCCGCCTTGTTGAACCCACAGGCTCCTCACAGACCCCATTTCCCAAGGAGGCTGCCAGGGGCGAGTGACCTGCCTGGGGACGCACAGGCTCTGCACAAACCTCATGCGATGGGCAGGGCTGGAACCATGCAGACCTACGAGTGAGAACCCAGCTCTGCCCCTCACAGCTGTGCGGCCTCTGGCCTCAGTTTCCTCAGCTATAAAATGGGGGTGTTAAGTCTCACCTCTTAGGATTGCTGTGAGGAGTCTAGGCAATAAGAACTGGCACAAAGTAGGTACTCAGAAAGCCCAGGATCCCTAACTGTGTGAGCTTCTCCCAGAACAGAGCTTGTCTTGTTCAGCATTGAGAAGGAGAGCCTAACATGCTCCCTGGCACACAGTAGGTGCTCAATAAACTTTGTTGCAAAGGTTACTGAAGTGTCCTTACCAGCTTTCTGCTCTGTAGGCTTGCCCCAACCTGAGTCACCCTCTTCCCAAGCCCTGCGTGCTCTGGGAAAGAAATTTGTCCCACTAAGATCAAGCCACTGGTCAGCGGATGAATCAGCCTCCCAGGGCTGGGAGTCCCGTGCCGCAATAATATAGAGTGGCCACCAGGGGGCGCAGCCTCTTAAGGTTTCTGCACCAGCCCGCGGGCTGGAGACTGTACCGCCCACCAGGTGGTGTACCTGTCCGCCCCTCAACCGGAGATCCAGGGGCCGTTTGCCTGAACAGCTCTGGAGGAGCAGCCTTACAGCCAAGGTTGTCATCTCACAGTGGTTAGAAAGCAGCCCTTCTTCAGGCTGACCTGTTCTTCCTCCCACTTTCCAGTGTCCTGTGATGGATGACCCATTGCTCCCCAACGCATGCCCCACTGGGCTTCAGGATCCCCCTTTTCTGTCATCCACCCAGAGGAGCCCAGGCCATCAGAACCAGAAGGCCTCCAGCTTGATCTGACTGTCTCCCACCCCATTTTGCAGATGGGAAAGCTGAGGTCTGTGGAGCAGAATCATTGTCGCAAGTGTCTGCAGTGAGGTCGCTGGGCCAAGACCAACACCTAGGTCCTCTCTTTTAACTTTGCCATCTCACTCACGAACGGTTTTATTATTGTTCCAAGGGAAGGAAAAACGGAGAAGGAAGAAGGTCTCTGTGCCTCGTGTTGTTCTAGATCTTTGGCCTCACTCTAGACTTGCATTATTTCACCAAGTCCTCTAGCAGCCCCTGGAGTAAGATGTCATTATCTCTCTCCGTGCATGGAGCAGGGAAGCGAGGTCTGGTGAGGGTCCCCGAAGTTTCCCAGCCAAGAAATAGCAGCACTAACCTTTCTTTCCGGGACTGATTCCCAAACCCATATTCTTTCTGTTGCATTAGATCAAACCAAATAAATTGCCATTCCTATAGGTCAAAGTTTTTCAACTATCTGGTAAGCTTAAGCTTAATATTATGCCATGGAGACTTGCTTATCCTGAAGGAAGGAACCATTAATTGGGATAGTTTGGTGGCAGTAGGGGAGGGGAGATAGATTTTTTGGGGAGCAAAACACCCCAAGGAGATGAATTTGCTGGAGAGATTGTCCCCTCCAGCCCCAAATTCCAGATCTCAAGGGGGTCTCAAGGGGGGACCTTTGAGTCCCTTCTCTGGCTATGTCAGGGAGACCCCTAGGAAGAGGGGCAAACCCACGTGGTATAAATTTAGAATGTCACAGAATGCCACAGAATATCATGGCTAGAATGCCATAGAGTGCTGTTGAATGTCAAGGAATGTTGTAAAATGTTCTGGAGAGTCAAAGAATGCCACAGGATACCGTGAATGCTTGTAAATGTCATAAATTGCTGTAAATGTCAAAAGATGTCATAGAATGCTGTAGATGGCTGTAAATGTCATCGAATATGAAGGACTGCCTTCCGATGTCATCACAGAATGCTATAGATAGCTATAAATGTCATGGAATGACTTAGGATGTCATCCTGGACTATCAGAGAATGTCGGCGTCACAGAATGTCATGGAGAGTTCAAGGCAGTTGGGAAGGACGTTGGGCGTCATCTGGGTTCACTGGCTCATTTTGCAGATGGGAAAACTGAGGCCCGGAGGCAAGAACGACCTCGTCTAATGAAGCTCACCCGGACAGGCATTGGCAGATACAGACTCAGCATCCGGGTCTCTGGACTCCCAGCCCAAGCAGCCTCCCTTGGCTGAGGCTCATGGGGACTAATTACCCCTGTGATGGAGAGAGTGGTGCCCACTGGGTATTCAGCCACACTCCCATCCTGCCTGGCGCTACCCTGTGTCGGAATGGGGAATTAACTCCACATGTGGGGCTTTCTGGTCTGGAAAGCGAAATAATGAGTTCTTCGCACTGAGATCAACAACATTCCTGCTCTGCGGCAGAGAGAGAGAGGGTGGGTGTGTTGGGCGAGCCCTCAGAGGCCTCTCCCAGGCCCTGTGCCAGAAGAAGTACCCTGAGGTGCCACTCCTCGCACGGCCAAGGACTCAGAGGTGCCCAATCTCGTGGACAGCCCTTGGGAGAGGTGCTGGGGCCTAGGAGGCTGGGTGTGGGACTGAGAGGTGGGCGAACAAGAGAGGGACCATGGAAGGGCCTTTCCAGCCAGATGTCAGGCAGGCCGGAAGGGGAAGGGTGTCGTTTGGCTGAACTGATTGCAGCGAGAGGGATGGAAGTCAGTAATGAGAATCCGAAGAACCTGTCTGCTGTCTTGGCAGGTTTACGGGTGAGGGGCCATGGAGGCAGGGACAAGACGGCAAGGTCAAAGTGTCTCCACAAGGTGGTCTTCCCTGGCTTCCACTGAACGGGAGACTCGCTAGGACGAACTCTGCTTCCCTCCTTTTGTCCCCAGGCCTTATGTTCCCATCTGTCTGTCCCTCTCTCTCCCCCACTCTCTTCTTCCCCCTTGTGAAGATCCCCAGCCAGACCTAGTTTGTCCGCCTCCGGCCTCCTGGGCGGGCTCCTTGGCCCTGCAACCACTCGGCAGCTTCTCTAGTCCACGCAAGCGGACAGTGGCCTGGAGCTCCGGCCCCCGAAGGGGAAGTGTGCAGGTCCTGCCCACATCCTCCGGGTACAGAGTCCCCTTCCCCTGGCACAGAGCCCAGAGCCAACCCAGGGTGTCCCCAGCCCTAAGGGGAGAGTTGGCAGTGGCCTGGAGCCAATCTGGCAGGTCCCGGAGCTGGTCCTGGCTGACCACGGCCACTGTCCCAGCTGAGCCAGAGAAACTTTGCCCCTTGGGGCTGGGCTGGCGGTGACTCAGAGCATTAGGCAGCCACCCTCTTAGCAAAGCCTTCCATTCTCCCTGAGAGTTTGCTCCTGGCAGCTGTGAAAATAACAAGGTCCCAGCAGAGCCTGGTGGCAGAACCGAGTTCAGGAAAGGACACAAAGAAAGAATGTGCCAGAGGAAGAGGGGGTAGAGGGGCTCCGGCAGGGCAGGCCGTGGTACTGGGGGGCTGGGGGTGGTCTGGGGCTGCATGGGGACCACAGGGGGAGCAGTGGCGTTGGCCCCACGCTTGTTGCATTGATGAAGCTGTTCTAGTGGTGCACATACATGCGTGTTGCTGGAGACTGTATGCCTGTGTGGACGCATGTGCCTATGCATACATGTGCGCATCTGCAGTCATTCTGCATGTTGGGGTGTATACATGTGTGTGACTCTGGATGTGTTTCTATGTGGGTGGGTGCAATTGTGTGTGCGCATGTGTGTGTCTTCCTATGTAGATGCTCTCAACATCAGCTATAAGAGGATTTAGTTTAAAAGACAATGGAGAGTAGCGTTTAAGAGCTCTCTACCTTAAACTGAGGAAGATCTAGGTTCAAATCCTGCCAGTGGCGCCTCAGGCAGGTGATTTAGTTCTCAGACTTTAGTGTTTCCATCTGTAAAATGGGGACAATGCTGCACCGGGTTATCACGAAGTTCTATGAGACAGACAGCGAACGTAACAGGGTTCTGTGAACTACGAAAGGCTGACAAACTGTGGGAAAAGCGGTGATACAGGAATGTTGCTAGACTGAGGATAAATATGATAATGACATGCAAATCATTATGTACGTGAGTATGTGAGACGTGGGTCAGAAATAAGAGAACAATAGAAGGACACGCCAGGCCCTAGTGTGCCAGGTCCCCTGTGTACACGTCCGGGACGGTTTTAAGGCGCCAGTGGCAGGTGCACTCCCCCCCTACTTTTACGTCATCCACCTCTTCCCAACCTGGTTCCCGGATCTCGAGTTGTGAGGAATCAAAAAAATTGGTGTGGGAGACCGGGATGGAGGGAAGGAAGGAGAGGGGAGAGGTGAGAGGCCGGAGGCTGAGATGAGCTACATGATAAAGAACTGGGGAGAAGGAGAAGGAGAAGGAGAGAAGATCAGAACGCACAGCGGAGGCGGAGCCTGGGTTGGGAAGGTGGTAGACAGTGCGGGAGTGGGGCCTGGTGAGAAGGGTCGCCTTGAGTTTGAACCTGGATCCCTCTACATGGTCTTCTTGAAATCTGGGTCAAGGCTGGAGTTTTAAATATCCTGTGATGGCTGGATTTTGTGTCTTTGAAAGTGACCCTGTGCTGAGACTGGCCCACTGGGCTCCTGCCTGAGGAGCTGCTCTGCTTGTGGATAGGAGAGCGGCTTGGAGAGAAGGGGGTCTTCGTGAAGTCAGATTCCTCCAAAAGGCTTCTTCCAATGAGAAGCGCCTCCGCCCCTTGCTGCCAGGGCTTCCTTCCTGGGCAGGTGCTTCTCTGTCCCCCAGGGAGGCAGATGGAGGCTGGAGAGCATCTGGGGGTTAGGGCCACTGGGGACTCTTAACCTCAAGCTGGGTGTGAAACCACATCCTCTGCATGTGGTTTCGGCCTCCAGGAGCGTATGTTCCAGTAGAGGGCTGGAACAGGAGCCCGCTAAGACCTGATTAGGATAACCATGAAGGTGTTACAGGGGCAGGAGTGGAGGGGAAAATGTTGGCCAATCCACCTGAGCAGAGGAGGAGAGACACAGAGGGGGCGACCTTCAACGTGAGCCTTGAGGTCTGAGCCTGAGGGCCTCGAGGCAGGAACAGCACGTGCCAGGTGCCAGGTGACAGTGTGAGGAGCCTGGCACATAAGGGAAGAGGCAAGGGAATGAAGCCGGGGACACAGGAGGAAAGGACTAGGGGACAGAACACTGGAGGCCACATCCGGGGAGCCTTGAATTCCGGGGTGAAAAGAGAAGATCATATCTTGGAGCAACGAGAAAGCTTAAAGTTAAGTGGAAGGTTTTAATCAGGGAATAATGGGACCAAGATGGCATTTTAGAAAGATGACTCAGCCCTGGCTGGTGCAGCTCAGTGGATTGAGTGCAGGCCTGCGAACCAAAGGATTGCTGGTTTGATTCCCGGTCAGGGCACATGCCTGGGTTGCAGGCCAGGTCCCCCATAGGGGGCGCATGAGAGACAACCATATATTGATGTTTCTCTCCCTCTCTCCCTCCCTTCCCCTCTCTGAAAATAAATAAAATCTTTAAAAGAAAAAAAGAAAGAAAGATGACTCATCCTGATGGATGTGACACAGGAGGAGAGGTGGGACATGGGGAGGGCCATCGGCAGCAAAATGATTTTGAATGTCTGCTGAGTTCTACCTTCTCCACAACCCAAGGCAATCCAGCACCCCCATTTGATAGATGAAGAAACCGGGACTCAGGAAATGAAGTGCCTTTCCTAAGGTCACACAGCATGCGACCCAGACCTGTCTGATGCCTGCGCCCTTGTTCTCAGTCTCCAGCCCCTGGGCTCTGGGTCCAGGCTGCCTGGGTGCGAAGCCCATCTTCGCCCCAGCTTATGGCACCTGATACAACGTGGCAACTGACATAAGAGCTCTGGGCCTCAGTGTGCCCCTCCGTAAAGTGGGGTTGATAACTGCATCCGCCTGTGGGCTTGTGAGGATCAAGTGCCCTGAGATGTGAACGGACTTGGTGCCCAGCGAGCGCTCACCACGTTGGTGTCATTGGGAAGCACGCGCTGACTGTCCTGGAGCCTCAGGAGTGAGCCCCTGCTGAGCGATGAGGCCTCGGCAGGGAGAGCAGCTCTGGGGTGGATGGAAGCGGGAGGACGTGAAAGTCCCGGAGGGTGGGACACGGTGGGGAGGACAGGGAGGGACGAGTCAAGGATGTGTCCCCTGTCCTCACTGCGCCGAGGGGACCTGGTGCGGGTGGCAGTGCTGTCCTCTCTGTCAGGGACTGGAGGACGAGCAGGTTCGGAGAGTATGAGCTCAGCCAGGGGATGATGAGGGGTCTCCAGTGTTCTCCCCTAAGTCAACAGGATACCTCGACTCGAAAAAGTTAGATCTTCTTTAAAAAAATGTAGCGTTTCCTCTTCATATGTCATTTTGGGAATACTTGGGATGCCAAAACCTTTTCAGTGCTTTACAGAGAGTGGGTATATTAGTGAAAAAGACTGGCCTTTTTCTTCTGAGCACTCCACTATTAATGCTATTTTTTAAAATTAAAAGAAAAACAATGAGGTATAAATGCGGCAAACGGAGCCCCTGAGGGCGGGGCTGTGCCGTGTCAGGATTAAGGGTCCGCTTTTGAATTCACACGCCCCGTTGTGGATTCCTGCCCAGCCTTTCCACACCCCGGTCCTCGGGCGAGTTATCTTCATCTTCTGGAGCCTCAGTTTGTTCATGCTCTAAATGGGCGTGGAAATTCTGGCTTGCCTTCTGACTCCAACAACCAACTCCCCAATTCTCCAGACACCACCTGGGCATCCGGTAATTCAGCTCAACTCTGACACTGTCTGCCTGGAACTGGTGTCAGGTCCCACATGTTGCAGGGCTCGGTCCCACCAGACCACCCCCGCTTCAGGTGCCGGTTGCCGGTCCCGGGTCCCTGTGCTTCTGACCGGCTGGCTATAAATTGGGGGTCCTACGAGCCCTTCCTCAAGTTCAATAACTTGCTAGAACAGCTCACAGAACACACGGAAATACTTTAGTTGCATTTGCTGGTTTATTATCGAGGATACAATTCAAGAAGAGCCAACTGGAAAAGGTGCACCAGGGGTGGGTGGTGGGGGGGCACAGAGCTTCCGTGTCCCTGTCCCCAGGGGCACCACTCTGCAGCACCTCAGCTCCCCATGGTGCAGACACGGGGGTAAAGAAGCCTGTGCTGAAGGGTAAGACCCAGAACTCGTGTTCAATGACCTCGGGACACTTCGAAATGCGGGGGCAGGATGTGCCTGCAGGAACGACAGCCAGCCGGGGGGAGGGCAGGAAGGCAGGGCAGGGCAGGGACAGGCGGCAAGGGGCTGGCCTGGGGGCCATATGTGCCTTATTCTCTTTTTTCTCCTAAAATGAAATCATTTTTAAGTAAATGAAAGTGACATTTATTTAAACAATTCATCGGACACAAAAAGATTCACTGTTCGAAATTCAGATAGTGCAAAAGTCAAAAGAAAACACAAGTCAGCAAAGGCCCACACCCAGACACGAACCACGCAGGGTGTTTTGGTGTGTCTTCCTCCATGATGACTTCTCTCTCATTCCTCTCTCTGTCTCTCTCTCTCCTTATCCTCCATCCATCCACAAAATGCTTTTCAATCTGCCTTTTCACATGACAATATGTGTGAACATTTTCCATGTTATTTACCATTCTTCTGCAACATCATTTCCTATTTAATTTTTAGGAAACTGTGGCGTCTTTAACCTTTTATTATAAAATAAAACATAGGAGCAGAGCCACATGACACAGTGGTAGAGCTAAAGGAATTATAATAATAAAACCCCGCCCTGCGACCACCGCTGGCCAGCCTCCCAGATGCCTCCCTGAACCCCGCCCACTCGCAGCTCCTCCCTCCCCGCAAACAACCACTCTCCCCACTGGCCCCTGTTTCATGTCAACCACTCCGCATTTCTCTGTGGTTTCATCACCTAAGTGGACATACACAGACACTATAGTTTATTTGGCCATTACAGTTTTTTCAATATATCAGTTAAGCTCTTTTAATCTGCCCGTTCCCCCACCATCCTGTCCTTTCCCTTAAAATCTCTTCGCTGCGGAACGCTGGCCGGTAGAGCTCCCCACGTCCGGGCTGGGTCCGGCGCGGCTCACTCTGTCTTCCCTCTGCCGTGCTTCCTGCACAGTGAGTGGCTTTACTTGTAATGGGCGTACCATGATTTGCCACCAATGCCTTTTGATTGCCCAGCTTGTTTTCTCGAATGGCTACAGTAAACATCACTAAGCTGAACATCCTTGCATGTCCCCTTCTTCGTATTCGTGGCTACCTTGTTCTGATGGGGCATGTCACCCTCCCCTCCCCTAACCGCCCTCAGTCGGACACTGGTCTCGCCTTCGGGTCAGTCTGTCCAGCCCCTGAGTGCTGTATCAGCAGCCTCCGCCCACCTGCAGGCAGGGCTACAACCCATCACACTGCTGCCCTGAGCTCCGTGAGCTCACACTCTGCGTCCCGTGTCCCATCTGAGTTAGATTCACTTTGTGCCACCAGGAGGTCCTTCCCACGTCTAGCACGTAGCCCTTCCCCAGCTCATATTTCTGAGGTCCCAGCAGATTTGGAAATGAGCTTACCTAAAATACAACATGTATATTTATTTGTGGGCTGTAGTTGAGGCATTTACATACTGAAAAAATGCAACCTAGCCAATGCTATTTGTGCCCACACCACATCCGCTTGGCCCACCTCTAATTTCAGTTGTTGCTGTGGCATCTATTAGGGTTTTTCCAAGGCAGCTGGGAAGTGTTAACAGGCCTGAGGTCAACTTTCAACCAGTGAATGAGGGGGGAGGGCAGTGGACAAATGTCTGTGTAGTGTCCTGTAGAAAGACAATTCTCTGGTGCATTCCACAGGTTTCCTTAGAGAGTTTTCAGCAGACCGGCTGTTACTCGCCCATGGCAAGTCCAATGTGCACCTTCCCTGGCATTTCTTCCTCCTCTGTCTCATTCCTCCTTCTCCCTTGCTCCAGTCTCCTGGGGTTAAGTCACAGTTAAACTCCTGGCCCCCAAGCCCTTGTCTCAGGTTCTGTTTTGGAAGGAACCCAAACCAAGACTTTAGAATAGTATTTTGTGAAGACACAGCCTGGGGCCTGGGCCAGCCTGAACTCTCCAGAAGTGGGCAGCCTGAGAACTCATCTCAAAGGGGATGGGGCTCACTGGACCCCCCAGAATGACACTAATCTCCTGTGTTTGGGAGTCAGGCTGCAAAGCAGGTGCCCACCTTCTGCCTATCTGCACAGGAGACTTGAACCTTCTGGAACAGAAGGCTTGTTATTTCTCTGAGAACACAGCAGTGTGTTTATTTGGCCTGCTCCCAGGGGACGGTGCGTAGGCTTGTTGAGCGGAGACCTGGACTGGAGCACAGGCCATACCAGAGAACGTGCCTGCGGTCCCCAGGAGTAAGTGGCCGGAGTAGAGTGACCTCACAATGGGAGGCTCAGTGAAGTCTGACTTCTTAATGATTTTTGTATTTACATTTTTCATTTCATTTTGGAGCTGCGTGCTGTTTCAAAGTTCCTGTGACAGAAAAGAGTTATTCTCTTTAAACCTTAAAAAACTCACTTGATCAATAAAATTCTCTAAAAAGTCAATGGAAAAATGGACCAAAGACCTGAAAATAAATTATAGTAAAATAGAGACAAATGGTCAGTTAAAAAAATAAAAACATATTTATCCTTTCTAGTGAGCAGAAAAAAATGAAAATTAAAATAACAAAACACTGTCTTTTGCCTATCAATCTGGCAGTGATTTTAAGATGTTTAAAATGCCTGGATGGTGTGGCAGGCTGCTGTGAATCCCCTCAAACACATCCTTTGTTTCTCCCCTTGCAGCAGAGTTGTTAGGTGGGTACGTGGATACCAGATAGAGACTATATTTCCCAGGCTCCTTTGCTAGGTATGGCCATATGACTCAATTTTCACTAACGAAGTGCTACAAGTGATATGTTTAATTTGTACTAGTCAAGGTCCCAACAGGAAAGAGATGCCACCATCAAATTGGGTAAATTGAAAAGAGTTAAACACATGGACAATTTAGAAGGATTTGGACAGTGTATAATAAAAAATTCGGTAGGTCTTTTTCCTTGTGTCCTGGGAGGTAATCACCCAATCTTTGGAATATCCTGAGTAATAGGAGTCTCCTTGTTATTCATGATGGGCGCCTTAGACCACACCTGGTAATCTATGCTCGCAAGGTGACTCATGGCAGGGCCAGAGGTAGTTCATGTTAATGAGATGACTCAGGATAAAGGCTGACCTTGCCAGAAAGTCCAACCTGGTGATTAGAGGGTTGGATCTTTGAACCACTTGATAAAAAATAAAGTACCTATAAGACATATGTATCTATGAGACAGCAAGAGTCTGTCCACTTGAATTAATCAATGTCCGTATAATTCTTTCTCACTTGCCTTTCCCGGTGCCTGAATTGGGTTCAGATTTTCTGTCTCTGTTCCAGGTGAGCTTTAGGTTGATACCATAGGACTCACAACCCTCTGACGCCCACCTTCGCTTACGGTTTGCAGCTGGCACTAATGTTCACCACGGCTTCTCCGATTCTCACTCTCACAGGGACCTGGGTTCTGATCTTGTTAGAGCCTACCTTCGTAACAAATCCTAACACTCCCCTTCTGAATCATGTAATTCTAAATGGTTTTTCCTTATTTCTCAGCATAGAATGGGCCCTGTGTGTTTACAAGGTGCATGTCTGGAACCTACGGGGAATTTGGTCCATGTGAACAAGGGTGGTAGTGTGGGAAGTGGTACCAGGCAGGGACCTGGAGGAAAACGCAGAACAATTTTCAGCACCAAGGAGAGCTCTGACAGAGCTCTGAACTCCAGGATGATTTCCTGCTGACCAAAAAGCCTTTTATCCTGGGAAGCTCTCGAATGCCCCTAAGGGAAGAACTGTAGTTCCCTGGGGTGTCAAATGGTTTCATCTTTCATTCCAAATATAATGGACGGGTGGTAGTGGCTGCCCAAAGGGTTCTATGGGAGAGAACCATAAACCTTGTATAGATTTAAAAGGAAATTGTTTCAAGATTGATTAATGATGTCTGCCACAGGTGGAAATTAGTGAGCCATTCAATGTTTGCTCTGCGTTCGCCAATTTCAGGCTAGCTCTTAGGGCACATACACAAATATTGTATATGTTTTGCCATATCTATCTTTTCTTAAGTGGAGGTTTTCCTGCCATGAGATTACAAAAATATTCTTTTTTTCTTCTAAAACTTTTACAGTTATTTAAAAAATCCCATGTGTTTCTTCACTGCATTTACACTTCTCTCATTGATACTATGTTATAATAACTTAGTGTTTGGAGTGCTTACAGTTAAAGTCTCCATTGTTGTTCTCTTTTAAAGTTTCTTGGCTATCCTTGTATGTGTTTCCTCTTCCGATAAACTTTAGAATCAGCTTAACATTTTCACTAGAATTCTAATCGGCATTGTGTTGAATTTGTAAGTTAATTTGGAGAAAAGATTTTGGGTGACATAAAGTCTTTCTCTTCAGGAACACTGTGTGTCTTTTTTAATTCTTTATTTGTGTCAATAAAGTTGCATACCTTTTTTCGTGGAGGCTGTACACATTTTTGTCTGTTTGTGCCTGAGCATCTTACGCTTTTTTAATACTACTGTGAGTGTGATTTCCCTATGAAGTGTTAAAATCTGTTGGTGCTAAGGGCTCAGGAAGCTATTGGTGTTTGTATGTTGTTCTTATATTCAGCCTCTTTACTGAATTCTCTTTATTAGTCCACAGCAGTTTTTCATTTTTTTCCTCTTGGATTTTCTACTCTTATTGTCTTCAAACAGTGATAGTTTGTCTTTCCTTTTCAATATTAATAGCTAGCCATCAATCTGTCTTACATTTTATGCCTTTCGATGTGAGTCTGGGCATCAGTGCATTCTGTCCGTAAGTACTTTAGCATGCATATGCTCAGTTAGTATTCAGTTACTTGTCTATGACTCTTTTTCACCTGAATATTATAGTGCTTCATTTATAGCATAAAACTTATACAGCAGTTTACTTTTAATTCATCTCTCCCATCCACTGTACTATTTTGTCATATATTTTACTTTTTTACATGCTGTAATTACACAATACATTGAATTTATATTTATTTTAATTTATGCTATTTTCATCACTCTTCATTTCTTAGTATAGTCTGGCATCTTATTCCTTCTGTCTAAGAAAAACTTCTTTTAACATGTTCTAGTGTAGATCTTCTGGTAATAAATTTTCTGGTTTTGTTTATCTAAAATCATTGTAATTTATCCTGAATTTTTTGTTAATTTAGAAAAGTTTTAAATTATATTTTATTGATTATGCTATTACAGTTGTCCACATTTTTCCCCCTCCACCCAGCACCCCCTACTCCCTCAGGCAATCCCCACATCATTGTTTAAGTCTATGGGTCATGTATATAAATTCTTTGGCTACTCCATTTCCTATACTGTACTTTACATCCCCAAGGCTATTCTGTAACTATCTATTTGTACTTCTTAATCCTCTAAACTCTTCACCCATTCCCCCACACCACCCTCCCATCTGGCAACCATCAAAACTTTCTCCATATCCATGATTCTGTCTCTATTCTTCTTGTTTGCTTAGTTTGTTTTTTAGATTCGATTGTTCATGGATATATATTTATTACCCTTTTCTTATTCATAGTTTTGATCTTTCTCTTTAAGAAGACCCTTTAACTTTCATATAATAATGGTTTGGTGGTGCTGAATTTCTTTAGCTTTTTCTTGTCTGTGAAGCTCTTTATCTATCTGCCCTTCAATTCTAAATGATAACTTTGGGTAGACCAATCTTGGCTGTAGGTCCCTGCTTTCATGACTTTGGATATTTTTTGCTAATCCCTTCTAGCCTGCAAAGTTTCTTTCAAGAAATCAGCTGATAGTCTCCTGGGAATTCTCCTGTAGGTAACTACTTTTCTCTTGCTGCTTTTAAGATCTCTCTTTATCTTTAACTTTTGGCATTTTAATTATGTTGTGTCTTGGAGTGGGTCTCTTTGCATTCATCTTGTTTGGAACGCTCTGTGCTTCCTGAACTTGCCTGTTTATTTCCTTCACCAAATTAGGAAAGTTTTCATTCATTATTTTTTCAAATTGATGTACAATTTCTTGTTCTTTATCTTCTCCTTCTGGCACCCCTATGATGTGAATGTTGGACTTCTTGAAGTTGTCCCAGAGGCTGCTTATACTCTCCTCATTTTTGTGTGTGTGTGTGGATTCTTTTTTCTTCTTGTTCTGATCATGTTGTTGTTGTTGTTGTTGTTGTTTTTGCTTTATTATGTTCCAAGTCATTGATTTGATTCTCAGCTTCATCCACTCTACTGTTGTTCCCCTGGACATTGTTTTTTATTTCAATTAGTGTATCCTTTGATTCTGACTGGATCCTTTTTATGCTGCTGAGGTCCTCACTAAGTTCCTCAAGCATCCTTATAACCAGTGTTTTGAACTCTGCATCTGATAGACTGCGTATCTCCATTTTGTTTAGTTCTTCTGGAGTTTCAATCTGTTCTTTCATTTGGGCCATGTTTCTTTGTCTCCTCATTTTGGCAGCCTCTTTATGTTTGTTTCTATTTATTAGGCAGAGCTACTTTGACTCTGTGTCTTGGTAATGTGGCCTAATGCAGTAGGTGTCCTGCAGGGTCCAGTGGCACAGCCTCCTCTATCACTCAAGCTGGGTACTCAATATATGCCTTTGTGTGGACTGAGTACACCCTCCTCTTGCAGGTGAGCCCTGGTTGCTGTTGGCAGGTCAATGGGAGGGAATTACCCAGGACAGCCAGCTGCAAGGATTGACTGTGACCCCTTACTACCTACCTTCGCCCTCTGTGGAGGATCAGCTGTGCAGGGGTAGGGTGGTAGTACTCTGATGTGGTCTGTAGCTGTCCACTTGGTGCACTGGCCCTGGGGTTTCCTGGCTGGTACAGGCCAAGGTCAGCCCCCGCCTGTGTTTTTCTTGGGACCACCCTGCCTGAGCTATAAAGCAATCTGAGATGGCTGCTACTTGTGCTGGGCTTGGAGAGTCCCAGGTGAAGCCAAGCTGTGAATCTAGGCTGGCTGCTGCTAGTGCCAGACCTGGGGCTCACTGATGCCAGCTGTTGCTTGCTTGAGAGGATTTAGGAAATTGTGAAGCATGAGACAAGACCAGCCATTCATATGGCAATTAGCAGGATGTGCCCATAGTTGGGTGGGGCAGAGTCTCTGGGGGTCTCCAAGGCAGATCAAACATTGTTAGCCAGGTTGATGGAGTGTCAGATATGGCACAAGCCTGCTGGCTCTGTGGCTTTGTGTGGGGAGGGCTCAAAAAAGGGAGTGATCTCTGTTCGCCCCAATGCCAGACACTTCAGCCTCTCCCAGTATGCCACTGGGGCCCTCAAGACACCACTCCAGGGCTGGAGCTCAGAGGGAGTGAGTCTGAGTAGGTGAGTCTGTGTGTGGGCTTTTTAAGAGGAACTGCTTGGGACTCCAGTAGTTTCTTCCACCAACTCAACCCCCACTAGTTTTTGCAGCCAGAAATTGTGGGGACTTATCTTTCTGGCACTGGAACCCTGGGCTTGGGAGCCTTGTGTGAAACTGGGACTCCTTGCTCCTGAGATATCCCTCCTGAATTTTTATCCAAATACACGGATGTGGGACCAGCTCCTTCCATGTCTGCACCCCTCCTACCATTCTGGATGGATGTGGTTTCTTTAATTCCATAGTTGTCAGACTTCCATTCAACTCAATTTCAAATGGTTCTGAGTGATGGCTGTTCTATGTTTTAGTTGTAACTTTGATGTTGTGCGAAGACGTAAGCCATGTCTGCCTATGCCACCATCGTGACTGGAAGTTCCCTATGCTGAATTTTGAAAGCTATTTTTACTAGGTAGATAATTCTAGGTTGATAAGCTTTTTTTTTCTTTTAAAAATTTAATGCTGTCACTCTGATTGCTGTTGGCTTAGATAGCTTCATCCAGAAGTCTGCTGTAATTCCCCTCTTTGTTTTTCTGTAAGTAATTTGACTTTTATCTCTGGCTGCCTATTTAAGATTTTTATCTTCACCTTAAATTTTAATTGCTTGAATATGATGTAAGTCTCTCTTTTTAAAAAACGTATCCTCCCTGGTATGCTTCAGCTTCTTGGATCTGTGGTTTAGTGTCTTCCATTAATTTTGGGAAATTCCCAGTTGTTATCTCTTCTAATATTTTTTCTGATCTGGTTTTTCTCTCTGTTCTACCGGGATTCTAGTTACATGTATACTAGATCATTTGCTATTGTCTCACAACTCTAGGCCATAAATTAGTCCTTTTACAATTTTCTGAAGAATCCAAGAATCTAGCAGCAGTTGAATTATATTTACCACTTCCTGATCTTTGTGGTATTGTTGTCATATATTTTACTTTTACATATTTTATAAGTTCCACAACACGTTTGCATTATTGTTATTATAAACAGTTTTTACCCTAACATTTATCTATTTTCTTTATTCTTTCTTGCATTTCCATGCACCCATCTGGGCTCATTTTCCTAATCTGAGGAAGCTTTCTTTAGCTTGAAATTTTTCTTTAGTATTTCTTGTAGCACAAATGTGTTGGAAACAAATTTTTCAGCCTTTGTCATTATTTCACCTTCTATTCAATGGGTGTTTCTGTCAGATATAGCATTCTATATTGCCAGTTTTTTTTCCCCTATGCTTTAAGATTTTTATTCCATTTTCTTCTGGCTTCTGTGATTTTTACTGAGAAGGCAGTTATAAGTCTTACTGCAATCCTTTGAAGGTAATATCATAATGTGTCTTTTCTCTCTATGTATCTTCCCCTTTTAAGATGATCTCTGTCTTTTGTCTTCAACACTTTGTCTATAATGCTCTGAGATGTGGTTTTCCTTCTTTTTACCTGCTTGCAGTTTGCTGAACTTCTTATCTTTTGGAGTCCTGCCTTTCCACAGTTTTGAAAAGTTCGCAAGCATTGTCTTTCCAAATATCTTTCCTGCTCTATTTTCTTTCTTCTTTCCTTCTTGAACTACAGGCACACCATTGTAATGGGGATAAGAGAGGAAGACACTCTGTTTTAGTTGTTTCCAAAATATCTGTGTCTCTTTTCCATATATTGCATTCTTGTGCCTCTCTCCATTCCTATGACCTATCTGAATATTTTCTTCTGATTCATTTTCCACTTTAATAACTACCTATTCAATTGTGTCAAACTGCTGTGAAGCTCTGGCTGACGTGGCTCAGTGGACTGAGGGCTGGCCCGCAAACCGAAAGGTCATGGGTTTCATTCCTGGTTAGGGCCCATCCCTGGGCCCCCAGGTCCCCAGCTGGGGTGTGAGAGAGGCAACTGATTGATGTTTCTCTCGCTCGTTGATGTTCTTCTCCCTCTCTTCCTCCCTCCCTTCTCCTCTCTTTGAAAATAAATAAAGTCCTTTTTAAAATATTTTTTAGAAAACTTCTGTTAAGCCCACTTAATGAGTTTTTAATTTTAGGTTTTATATTTTTGTTTTAGAATACTCGCTTATTTTTATAAATTTCAAATATCTTGAAATTATCTTTTTATTCATTTTGTTCATCTTTTCCATGATTTTATTTAACACATTTATTAGAGTTATTAAGTCCTAATCTGGTCACTCCAATATTTGATTCATCTGTGGGTTTGCTTCTATTGTTTATTTTTCTCTATTTATTATTGGTTACATTTCCCTGCCTCTATATATGTCTAGCAATTAAAAAAAAAATCACGCTCCACATTGTTTATAGAAAACACTGCAGAGGCTCCAGGGGAAAGCTTCCCCACCCCTTTGTTGTGCAGACAGGATCAGGGAGCGGATCACTTCAATACACTGAGGAATTGAGCCGGCTCGGCATTTTCAGTAAGTCAGCCTATCTCTGATTCATTCCTGTTCTTTGGGCATGGCCTTCCAGGACTGTTGACTGAGACACTGGAAGGTCTCTGTCTCCTCAGACCTAAATGACAGTGAAAGATACAACTCTTCTCTTTAAAGGTTTGAGCCCCTTGATGGAGAAAAACCTAGTGTTTGTAGCTGTCTCCTCTCTTTGGTGGGACAAACTGCTATGAAATCACAGAATTCACTCCATCTTTTAGAATTTTCTGGCCCAGCCACTCAACCTTTCACATAGCCCCAGAACTCAAAAAAATGTTCCGTAGGGCACACTGGCCATGTACTGGGGACTATCCACCATCACACTGGCCCTGTAAGACCACCACAAGCTTTGCCATTGTTTCTTTCCTTCAGCAGAACCTCTTAGCCTCGGCCAAACGAGATCCTCAGGCCAAACTTAGAATTGGGAGATGCTCCCAAGGAGGGAAACAGCGCTGATCATCAACTCCCCTGGGAAGGGCTCTTCCTTACTTGGGTTTTAGTCCGTATGATTTTTATTTCCACAACTCTGTGACATTTTTAATGATATTTTAGAAATTATCTCTTTTTTCTCCCAGTTAATGTGGTGAGAGGACTGGCCTACCACAGCCTACTATATCTTAATCAAAAAAAAACCAAACAACTCTCCTTTTTTGAATGTTTAACATATATTTAAACTTGCATTTTTCTATATACGGCCAGAGTCCCTCAGGACCTACATCCTCTCCTTGAGTAAGTAAAGAACACTTTCACTTCCCATCCCCGATCTTGAATGCAGCCCGAATCGAGGTCACCTGGGGCTTTAGTTCCTGGGTGGTGGTCACTGCTGCTGTCTGTTATGCATTAAAAATTACACTTAACCACAACGTTTTGCTGTTTTTTTTTAAACCACTGTATTCTGTATCCCACGCCTTTCTTGGTCTTGGTCTTGGTCTTGTATTCATTTTTGTTTTCTGTTATGGCAGTAAATTCTTGACTAGTTTCTCAGACAGTCTGTGAACAATAAATTTATTAAGAGAGAATCTGTCCAAAACATCTTCATTTCCCCTCCCTCTTAAAGGCTGGTTGGGTTAGGTATTCAATCTTTGGATCAAAGTATTTTTCTCCAGAAATTTGAAGCTCTTTTTCCATTGTCTTCAGGGTTACCAAAGAGAAATTATTTGTTCATCTGATTCTTATTTCTCGGCAAATACTTCTCAATTTCTCTCTTCTCTCTCTCTCTTTTCTCTCCTCTCCTCTTCTCTCCTCTCCTCCCTTCTCCTCTCTCTTTTGCTTTTAAGAAACCTGCCCCCTGAAATTTTACCACTGGATGTCCAGAGAGTGAATTTCTCTCCCTTCTTTATCTCATTTAGCATTTGATTGATTCTCTTAACCTGAAGATTCTTGCCTTTCTTCAGTTATGGGAAATGTTTTCCTATTGATTGATTTTCTTTTTTTCTCCATCTTATGCTTATAAAACTCCTACTAAGTAGATAAATGATAACTCTATGTCACTTAACTATTTTTTTCATTCTCTTTATCTCTCAGTCATTTTGCACTACAGTCAGAGAATCAATCTCTCAGCATATTTTTAACTCATTAATTCATTTTTCAAAAACAATTTTGAAATACTTCAATAAAACAGGAAAATATAAAGAACGGATAATATAACAAACAGTAGTGCACACCACCCAACTTTGTCAGTTATTAGCATTTTGCTATATTTGCTTCATATTTTATTTTTAAGAAACAAAACACTGTCAACTCGGTCGAACCTCTTTGCGCTCTCTTCCCAGTTTCATGCCCCTCCTTCTCTCTCCAGGGATTTCAGTTATGTTGGTCTTTATGATTTTTCTGTTTTAGTCCTCACCCAAAGTTACCTTTTTAAATGATTATTTTGTACTATAGATTCACTTATCTAAGGGTGCCATTTAATGAATTTTGGTATTTGCCTGAAATGGTGTAACCACCACCACAATCAATCTACAAAACCATTCTATCACCAAAAAGGTGTCCTTGTGCCCCTTTGCAGTCAACTCCTGGTCTCCTCACTCACCCCAGACAACAACTGCTTTCTGTCATTGCACAGTGCATGTCCTTTAATGCCTGGTTTCTTTGATACAGCATATTTGTGAGATTCAGCCATGTTTTTTGCATGCATTATTAATGTTTAATTATTTTTTATTGCTGAGTAGTTTGGCTGTACAGTAAGTAATTCACTTACCCATTCTCCAGCTCATACACATGTGGATTACTTCCAGTTTGAGTCTATTCTGAGGAATGCAACTATGACCACGGAGGTACGGATCTTTGTGTGGAATGTATGTTTTAGTTCCTTGTGGGTAAATAGCTGGAAGCAGAATTGCTGTGTTATAGGATAAATGTGTTTAACTTTATAAGATGCTAACAAACTGTTCTCCAAAGTGGCTGTGCCATTTTGCATTCCTGCCAGCAATGCATGAGCGTTCCAGTTGCTCCGTATCCTTGCCAACACTTGGTATTGCCAGTCTTTTTAACTTTCGTATGTAATGGTACCACATCATTATTTTAATTTGTAGTTCTCTAATGACTAGTGGAGCTGAGCATCTTTTTTTTTATTTTTAAAGAGTTTATTTATTTAGTTTTAGAGAGAGGGGAAGGGAAGGAGAGAGAGGGAGAGAAACGTCAATGTATGGTTGCCTTTCACGTGCCCCCTGCTGGGGACTTGGCGTGCAACCCAGGCATGTGCCCTGACTGAGAATTGAACCGTGACCCTTTGGTCCACAGGCCCATGCTCAATCCACTGAGCTATACCAGCCAGGGCAAGCTGAGCATCTTTTTATGTGATTATAGCCATGCATATATCTTCTTTCATGGGATTTCAGTTTGAATCTTTTGCGCATTTTTATATGACATCTTAAGACTTCTTTATAAATTTTGGATACACACTTTCTATATATGTTTTTAAAAGTAAATTTTATTGTAACAATAATCCATGTGAAACTGAATGCATTCAAAAAAGGTATATATATACTATTGTCTTTATGTTTTAACTTTGTATAACAGATACTATACCAATCTGTCTTTATGCAATTGCTTTTTCTTCACTCAGCATTGTACTTTGACATTTGTCTCGTTGGATACAGGTAGCTGTAGGTAATTCATTCGCCTATTGTATAACATTCTAAAATGTGACCAGATCCCAAAGTACCTATCCATTCTCTACTGTTATAGGTTATTTCCATTTTTTTTTTTTGCTATTACAAACAGTTTTGCAGTAAACACTCATAATATTCCCCTACACACACACACACACACACACACACACACACACACACACACACACAGTTTCTCTAAGCATCCACCCAGAAGTGGCACAGGGACTGGGTATCTTTAAACTGATTCTAATTCTCTTCAGTTATATTCATTTGGCCAACCCCCTGAGTTTAAAATTTGTACAATTACCTCAGAATTTCAAGCTTTCTTAGTGATTCCTTTTAGTAACAGCCTTTCCTGAATTTACGGTTCCATTTGTGTACACTCTCCGAAGGTAATTCCCTCGGGTCCGAGGTCTTCCGTTTGTTAAGTTTGACGTGTCTCTTTCGTAGAGCTGCTTTTCCTCAGATGCCCAGGTGTTCTTGGTTTTCTGCTCAGCTTTGCTTTGAGAATCCCTGCCTCCCTCTCTCGGGTTTGACCACCAGGGCTAGTCTGCATTAATCACCGGGTAAGAGTGCCCCAGGGGCGTGTTGTGAGGTGTGGTCTTCTTCCCAGCGTGTCAGTGGAAACGGCAGAGCGTGTCCCTGACTCAGACCCAGCTATGACCACCCACTGCTCTGGCTTGTTCGGCCAGAGGGAGGGCAGCGGGGCAGGGATGGGCCAAGCTGGCTCCCCCGAATGTAACTTCTCGATTGCTCCCTCTCGTGATCGCTCGGAGGCTCTGGGCATCCCGTGGTCCTGTTGACACTGGGCTTGGTTCATTCCTGGAACCAGCACCCCCTGCCCCCGTGCACAGGGATGTTCTCCTCATGCGTTTTGGGCTCTGGACTCTTCTGTCAATCCAAGCCTGCCTACTTTCCATCACTTAGGAATTCCATGAAGTTTCCGGCCCACTGAGGACTCTCCTTCTTGTGTTCCACAACTGTTACAGATAGCGTACGTTTACACCGACACCTGTATTTTTCCTGTTATAACTGGAGACTTGGGGAGATAGAACAGGACCCAGTCTGTCATTGCTATCTAATCTCCTGTGCTTCTTATCTTTAAATTCTGTCTTCTCTCTCTCTTCCTTGGACCTCTCTGACCTTGAGCCTCTGTGTCTTTCGCTGTGGTTCCGTTTCTATGTCTCTCTGTGGCTCCATCTCAGTTCTGATGATCTCTCTTCACGACTTTCCCTCTCCCTGGTTTCTCTAAGCCCTTCTGCCTCATCATCCCCTAATCTCAGTGGCTGCTCCCCACCAGTGTGAGGCTCTGGTCCCCGTGGCTGGCTGGCTCTGGAGCAGTTTGTGGGTGGGGAGCCCCAGATTGCAGCAACGTGGAACAAAGATTTCCAACACATGCTCCCTCTGGCAGCCTGCCACCACAGCTCACTGCCTGCCAACATCACACTTCAACTTAAAGAGGGAAAACTGCCAGACCAATGTTTTAGCTACAGCCCCGTGTCGGGGTTGCACGGGGAGTCTCACAGCAGCCCCTGCCAGAAGCTAGAACTGCGAAGGGGTTTGGGCAGGGGCTCGGGGCTGCTTGGTGTGGGTGGGGGATCCTGGCCGCCACCGTCTCTGGCCTCACTGGTTCTGAGTACCAGAAAGGTTGGTTGGAACCCAGTGGGCTCTCCCTTCCTAGTCCACTCCTGGGCCGGCAGGCGGCCAGGGGTCCTACTTCCCGTCTCCATGTCTCTCCCTGCGCCACGCCATCCGCAGTGGCCGCCTCCTCCATCTCTGATCTGTGCTGTGAGCTGAGATGCCCCTAAGCTCAGGAAATGGTCTGGGGACGACTGAGGAAAAGTCACTGGAGTTGCTCTGGTTTGACTGGTCAAGAACCAGAGCTTGTCAGAGACCTGTGCAGAAAGCGCTCATCCTCACCAGTGGAGAAACAGCCAATGTTCTCAGTGCAGAAGCTCCATCCTCTTCTAGGCCTTAGCTCTGCCAGCCCAGGAGTGCCCCTTCTCGCTAGCGAAGCCGTGCCCACCTAGAGAAGCACCCATGCTAGCAAACGTAGGGATGCCTGTTTACGTGCGCCCACAGGTGCCCTTTGCTGCTGGTGTGAAGCCTCCTCCCCTGCCAGCGTAGACTCACCAGTTGTTTCTTTTGTGATAATCACACCCGTTCCTGTCTCTGGGGACATCCCCAGCTCACCCGCGGCAGATGCTTTGGTTCCGATCAGTGCAGGAGTGCCCGCAGCTGTGAGCTCTATTCCTGTCAATACGCAGTGCCCTCACGCCAGCTCCCAGAAGAACTCGATCTAGAGGTCTCTTCTTCCAGGCAGCCTTCCCACTCATCCAGTGAAGAGGCACCCCCTCGCCCCCCGCCCACCACCACCACCACCTTCCTTTCAGGGCAAAGAGGAAACAGGCCCATGTTCTCCATCCAGGAGTCCCTGGCATGGTCAGTAGACTATTCTTCCCAGTGTGGGTTTACCCAGTGTTCCAGCGGGAATGAGTCCCTCTCAGAGCTGGGCAACACCTCCTTTTAGGAGTACAGTGGCTCCGAGAACTACGAATATAAAAACACACATGTGTATTAGCATAAATGTACCCATTCCAACCAGTGTGGAAACAGCCGTCTTTGAGAAATACAAAGGTTCCCCATTCTACCAGTGCCCGTCAACACGGACGCATCTACTGGTGGGGGCGTGGAGGCTCCCGCCCCTGCCAGCGTGGCCCCACTTATCTGCTGCCAGGGGCAGGCAGGCCCCTTGGGACACCTGGCAGACCCAGAAGGAGCCGGTGTCGGTGAGGGAAGGCAGCAGGGAGAGGTGGGGTGGGGAGATGGAGCCACTTGATCAAACCGACAGCCTGGCGGAAGTGCTGGCTGCCAATATAAACAGATAAGCATTAATAATCACTCTTTCTTAAAAGCCCCACTTGCGTGTCCCATTTTCCTGAGGACGCCACCTGCACAGCTGCTCCTAATCAAGGACCATTTAATTCATTCCCAGATCATTGTCTGCACTAATTGTCTTAAACAAACCGAAGTTCATTTCACCTTATTCCCCAAGGGGCTGGAGGGCTTCTAATTACCTGTAGGAGGTTCTCCACACAGCCCAGCTTCATTAAAGACCACAATATGTTCTTCTAATAGGTTTCCCATTAAAATCCAATGGGTTCCCATCAAAATGAGTTATGTCCCCGGAAAAAAAATCCACTAAAATATATTTTAATTAAAGTGAATTAAATACTGCAAATGCCTGTTTCTGCCAACAGGTTGCACTTGAAACGGATGCTGGTGCAAAGCAGAGGGGAGAGGTGGGGAAGCGAGGGAAGGGGAGGGGCGAGAGGATGCAGTTGTGGGGTAAAGAGCTCTGCAATCAGACGCTGCTCTGCCGCTCCTGACAGGGAGGCTTTAGGCGAGCTGCCTCACCTCTTTGAGCTTTGTTCCTCTCTAAAATGGAGATAATAACCCCTAGCTTACAATTTATTTTTGTTGGGATTAAAGATTAAAAAATATATGGAGTACTTTACACATAAAAGCACTCAGAAGTCACTAAGATTACGTGATAGTATAAATACATAGTGTGTTAGTCAACTGCGCTGTGTAACAAACAAGCCCTCCTCCCCAATCTCAAAGGTTTATAGCAGGAAATCTTTATTCGCACGAGGACTGCGTGTTAGCACTGCCCCCTGTGACTTTCTGTTCCGGAACCCAGGCTGAAGGGACTCCCCTCTGTGGGCCATGGCATTCTCACAGCAGAGGGCAGAAGTCCACGATAGCAAGCTGAATCGGGCAGCGGCATGCAAAGCTCGCGCTGGACTTTTGGGTGTCGTGCCTCTCCCTTTCCGATGGTCAGAGCGGCTGATGGCCACGTCGGACAGTGGTGCTGAGAACTGCACCCCCACCTTCCAGGAGGCAGGGCCAGGATGGGCTGAATAACCCTCTTACAGGGAAGGAATGAGTGACAGTCAACCATAAGCCCTGGTTGGGTGGCTCAGTTGGCTGGAATGTCATCCCGTACACCGAAAAGTTTGTGGGTTTGATTCCTGGTCAGGGCACACACCTAGGTTGTGGGTATGGTCCCCAGCTGGGGCGCATTCGGGAGGCAACTGATCGATGTTGCTCTCCCACACCCATGTTTCTCTCTCCCCCCCACCCCCTGCCCCTTTTCTCTCTCTCTTAAATCAATGAACATATCCTTAGGTGAGGATTTAAAAAAATAATAAAAAAATATTGACAAGAAAATAACACACCACAGTCCTATCATTAGGTATATAGCAGTTTCCCAAGCTTGCCTGACAATAAATACCTCCTGGGGATGAAAACACAAGAAACCTGAGTCCCAGTTCAGAGCTACCAAATCAGATTCTCCGGGGGAGGGCCCTAGGAATCTGCATTTTTAAACAAGTGCCTCGGATCACCTCTATCATCAGGGACGTTTGAAAACCAGTTGAAGAGAATAATGAATAAGAACATGGGCCTGGATTCACACGGATCTGAGACGGCAAACTGTCTCTACCAAATATTAGCTGTGTAACCATGGGGAAGTTTCTTAATCTCTCTGAACCTCAGTTTCTTCATTTATGAAACAAAATAACACATGCAAATCACAGAGCACAGTGCCTGGTGCAGCACAGGCCTCCACAAACGTGCAGTTTTCCTGTTTTAAAAATAACAACAGTAGCCCTGGCTGGTGTGGCTCAGTGGTTTGAGCGCAGGCTGCAAACTAAAGGGTCACTGGTTCGATTCCCAGTCAGGGCACATGCCTGGGTTGCGGGCCAGGTCCCCAGTAGGGGGCACACAAGAGGCAACCACACATTAATGTTTTTCACCCTCTCTTTCTCCTTCCTTTCTCCTCTCTCTAAAAATAACTTTAAAAAATAACAACAGTAATGATGATAATGACAAATATAAAGTGCCCAGCTCAGTACATCGCAATAAATACTAACTCTAAGAACAACAGTATTTAGTTGTGATAATAGCAATAATAATGTTCATAATGTAAATGTATAATCCTCATATGCCTCTAAGGATTAAGTGGAAAGAGCTTTCTACAGCCACAAACAAGCCCTGGCTTACGCTCTGAACTCCTTGGTTATAGACCTTGACCCCAGCTACGCCTTAGACACATGTGTGGAACTTGAAACGTCCCAGTGCCTCGGCCCCACCCCTGGAGACTCGGATTTAATTAGTCCATGCTGTGCTCCACGCTCGTCAGTCTCCCCAGGTGTTGCTACTATGCAGCCAGACTTTAAAAGCACTGCACCAGGGACTTGCCACTCAAAGTGTGGTCCTTGGGCCAGCAGCATCAGCATCCCCCGGGAGCTTGTTACAAAGGTGGACTCTCAGGCCCCTCCCTGGGACTGAAGAATCCGAACTCGCACTTGGACGAGACCCCTAGGTGATTTTGTGCACGTTAAAACCTGAGAAGGCTCGTCCCCGAGGACCTCGTCCCCCCATCTGCACCCCTTGCCCGATGGCTGCGCGCTCAGCGTCTCGGCAGAGCTCCACGCTGCTGAACAGATCAGTCTGGAAAAACACTCTTCCCACGCCTTCCATCATCCCACAGGGTTCTGGTTTTCTACATTTCTGGCTCCTTCTCATTTTCCCCTTGATTCCTCTCCTCCACTGACCTCCAAATACTTGAATTCCCAGGGCTCGGTGTGGGGCCCTCTGTTGCCCCCTGCCCCCAGGTGGGCTCACCTGAGTCCAAGCTTTCAGAGAACAACCGTCTGGGTACCAGCCTCTCGGTTCGTCAGCTGCAAGTGGCTGGGAAGATCAGTGCCTCTGTCCGGCCGACTTCAGGGATGCGTGGCCTGTGCAGCCCACGCTTGGTTTAATGCTGTGCCCTTACTGTCTTGAAATTCGTCATAATTTTTGAATAGGGGGCTCTCTGCATTTGAATTTTGCAGTGAACCCTGCAAATTATGTAGCCGATCCCACCCTCTGCTCCCACCAGGACCCCTGAAGTGGGTGCGGGCGGGGCGGGGGGGGGGCGCAAAGACATGAAAAGCTTGAAATGGTAAAAAACCCCACAATGAGCTTCCCTCACCCCAACCTATTTCTCTCCCAGGTTTCCCCCCACGGTAAACAGTGCCACCTTCACCCCCTTTTTCAGACTAACAGTCTCCCCAGGATCCTAGATGACTCGTTTGCCCATCCCCCACGTCTACCCATCAACCTCTGAAATATGTTTTGACTCTGTCTCCCTTCTCTTCAACTTGAGCCCTGCTTGGCTTTGCTGGGATATTTGACATGTGTCTCCCTGCCCCTCTCTTGCCTCCAGAGGAGCCAGAATGACCTTGCGGGAGGCGGTGTCTGATCACAGCGTCCCTCAGCTTGAAAGTCTCTGATGGCCTCTGTCTGCTCCTTGGTCCCCGTTGACTCATTTCCTCCCCACCCTCCTGCCACGCTGCAAGTCCCTGGGTCCTTGCACCACCGGAGTCTGCACAGGCTCTTCCCTTGCCTGGAACGTGCTCCCTTCCCCCCTCCCCATCCTCCTCTAAGCTAACATCAGCGCCCACCGCCTCCCGCTCACAGAGCCTGCCCCTGGGCAGCCTTCCCTGAGGCCCCCTCCCTGTCTGGGGTTGGATGTTCCTTCTCCGAGCTCCCCGGGACCCCTGTGCCTCCACCACTTCTCACAGCGCATTTTCACTGCCTGTTTTCACGCCCACATCCTCTGACTCCAGTTTCCTGGAGGGAAGGGAAGGGCAATGTCTGTCTGGTTTTCTGCTGTAACCCGGGTTCCTGGCACTGTGCCTGGCACACAGTCGGAGCTCATTAACTGCTCATTCAATGAGTGAATGAATGAATGAATGAATGAATGAAATCTCCCCTTTGCTGCTTGTCCTGCCCTGCTGTCAGGCCAGCGTTCTGAGAAACGGGCTATTATCTTGGCCCCCAGGCCTGGACCTTGCTAGTGTCTTCTCCTGGGGGCATTAGCACAGCCCACGGGCAGCACAGAGATTTGCTGTCTTTTCTGGTCCCTGCGAACAGAGCTGCCCACCCGTGCCAAGTCCCTCCGTGATGCTGTGGGGAGGCACGCTGCCTGGCCCCACAGGTCTCTCCAGGCCCCTGCCAGCGCCTCCACACTCACGCAGCCCCACTATCCTGCTGGGCTCAGCTCTCTTCTCAGCTCTGTGCTCAGTAACATCTTGCCGATGGCTTGAAAGCAGGCGTGGCAGAAATATTTACACCATGGAAGTCAGTAAATGCTACAAAGTAGGACTTTGTTGACACTGTTTGGAGAGCCAGTTCACAGCACACGGCCCGATCCCACGCTGACCGGTTCCATTTTTGACCCTTGGACTCTGGCGGCCAGACTCTGGCCCCAGCTGCCCCGGCCCCTCCCGTTCAGGTGTCCTCCCTCCGTCCCTCTCTCCACGTCTGCCTCCCACCCCCCTCTCCCATAAGCACATTTCAGCCTGTGATAGGGCCTTTTCTCTGCCATTTCATGAACGTGTGGCCAAATACAGCCAGCCCTACCCAGCTGTGTGTCTCATTTCAAATAACCAGCCAGAAAGGCGGCCCAGCACCGTCGACTCTCAAAGCCAAAGTCCCAGGAGAGAGAACCCGATTGGCCCAGCAGAGTCAGCATTTACCCTGGTCCAGCCAGCTGCTCCGGGGAGTAGAGGGTGGGTTCTAATAGGACCTGTGGGGCTCTGTCCTGGGGAGGGGTAAGACTCAGAAAAGGGAGGTGGAGGGCTGGAGGACCACAGACGACGCCCACAGACCTGCCTGCCCGGCTGGACCCTTTCCGAGACTGGCTTAGACCTGAATCAAGCTTGAATCCCCCAGGCCCTTTGGCGGTTGTCATCTGACTTTCGGCTGATCCCCATTCTCTTCGTTCTGGCCCATACTACTTCCCTTTTCAGAGCCTCAGCTTCCTCATCTGTGAAATGAGGATAGCAACCCCTCCAGGCAGCACAGTTGCAAGATCCCACATGAGATCATGTGGGCGGAGCGCTCGAGGCCCTGCTGGTCACAGCGACTATGACACATTCGGTTCTCTGAACTCACATCCCAGAAGTTCCCCTGGTCCTCCCCTGCCTACCACCGCTGTCCTCCCTTCTTCTCCTGCCACCACCATCCTCCCCCACTGCCAGTGTGGCCCCAAGTGCCTTGTAGTCACAGTTGTGAGACATATCACCTGCCACCCAACTCCACCACGAACATCACTGGTTCGGAACACACACCAGCATGCCTGCACTGAGCTGTTGGAACTATGAGCTCTGACCATCTGCTTGGTCCGGAGCCTTGTGGCCAGCCTGGCTGCGCTCCCGTAGACCAGCCACTGTTCCCTCCCCCCACACCGCCACACACAGCAGGGCGTGCCACACAGCAAAGGGCGGGAAGCAGAGCAGCGCCTGTGTCTACAGGACATCAAATGCCCCAGGTGCCTCTCGGGGCCTCCTGGGACAGCCCCCATGCCCTGTGGACAGAAGCAACTTTGCTGTATGTTTCCTGTTATTTTCTCATCCACTGACCAAATGCTCCCTGTTGCCTACCCTCTTCTGGCTGCGGGCTGGGCACTGGGGATTGGGAGATGCAACGATGTGGATGCTGAACTTGGGAGCCTCAGCCCATGACCCAAGGCTGCCCAGGTCTCAGCAGCCTATGGGTACAAAAGGTTAAGTGAAGATACCACTCAGTCCTCCAGCCTTCCTTGCCCTAAAACTCAAGTCCACCTCAAACTCCCCACCTGACACCCCAATGAAATAGCGCTGGTAGTCCCCAAGTCGGGTCTTCCATGGGCCCGTGAACTGACCGAGCTACAATTGCTTCTGCTGGCCTCTGTCCTTCTCACTGGGCCCTGGTCCTCTCTGGGCCTGCCCGGCACCTTGGCTGGCCCCTGAGGCTGCCCTAGCCTCTGCTCCACCCAGACCCAGCCTTGGCCTTGGCCCAGCCTCAGACCCTTACTGAGGACTCCAGCACTCAAGGCCCAGGCAGCTCCTGGGTCTGTGATAAAATGCTTCACGCTCGGTCTGGAGGCCCCTACAGCGTAGGTGATTGAGCCTAACGCGAAGCAGAGGTTGATGCAGCTGCTAAGTTAGTTCAAGACCACATGACGACTCTCTCCCTTGGGTGCAGGGCACACAGCACCGGGACAATGGAATTGGGGTGGAGGGGCTTCAGGTTCTAGCCACTGCCTCGAGTCTGGGGTGATCCTTCGGGCCCTGCTGCTTGCCCCAGAATCCATGTTTTCTAATGGTCCATTCTCTCCAGGACGCCCTGCAGTCCCTCCCTGTACCCCGGCTTTCATCGGCCTTCTCCAACTGGAAGTAGAAGAAACCCCAACTCTACTGGCGGAACTTCCTGTCTCACAGATGAGGAAACTGGAGGTGGGCAGGGCTGGTCCCAGGTCCACAGCTTTGTGATAGGCTGGTGTAGCGTCAGTCAGCAAATACTCACTGGCCTCCTGCCCCACGGGGGGGAGGGCACATCCTGACCCCCCATGCTGGGTTTGGCCGTGGGGCTCTATTTGGCCATTGGAATATGCACAGCGTGACAGGAATCAGGGCTTTAAAAGTGCTTGTGCAAGTGGGTGTGTCCTCACGCTCCCCTGATCTGCTGGGAGAGGAACTCTCTTCTGGTCACTGTGGCCCCGTCAGCCTGGGCCCCAAAACAAACGCAGGTGGAACAGACCGGAACCCACCCTGAATCCCGAGGCTGGGTGCCCCCCGCCCAGCCTGACGAGCTGAACCAGTCAACCTGCCGACCCCAGTGCGTGAGCACGAGGAGAAGTGCGTGTTGTCGGCTGCCGCGCTGGGTGGACGGTCGTTCGTGGCACGAGAGCAGCGATGGCTGGCAGCGCGGGCGCTCCTGGGGGCTCCGTGTGTCCTCAGACCTGTCCTCCAAGGCCTCCGATGGCTGCTGCTGGGCCAGGAGTCACGTCTTCGGTCTTCACACAGCCACGCGGACAGGCTCTCCTGCATCCATGTTTCTGTTTGTAATCAAAGAGCACAGCAGCTGACTCTGCTGTCCCCGAAGCCCCTGTCTGCTTCTGTCTAATGGGCAGAGCAGTGTGACAGGCCTGTCACCCGTGCCCTAACCAATCCCTGGCGAGAGGGATAGAATCGAGGTGATTGTTTCACATGAGGGAACATTCCCCCCTCCTTGTGGTGGGGAAGGGGCTCCATGAATCATCGGGGTGCCCAATGGTCGACCAAACTGTGGTCTCCATGAGCACGAAATGAAGTGGCCCACAGCAGCCGAGCGGGAACCCGCAGGGGCGGCCACAGCTCCCCACTGCCCCAGGAAACCGACAATCACATGTGGTATTTCTGAATGCATGTGTCAAATGCATAAGTGTCACAATGGCGCCGTCGTTCCAGTGTCTCTGTGACTCCAGCAGGTCCTCACCGAGTCTGCCACCCTAAGGCAGTGGCGAACAGCCAGATTTTTTAGCAGCAGAACCATTTTTTAGAACAAAATTTTAGGCAGCTGTAAAACAGATAAAGACAGAAAAACTGGTTCATGTGTGAGTGGCAGCTGTGGGGAAGGGGGCTGGTGGGGGGCTCCCCGCCCCATTTGCCTGGCCTCTCTTTTTATTTCCCTCCCATCCAGGACCCCTGAGATATTGTCAAAGACCCCACCATTCTGCCAAAGTCAATTAGGATTCATTGTGTAGAGAAAATAAAGCTCACGTTTACTGAGTATCTGCTCTGTTCTAAGCAATTGTGCATACATTTGTGCCTTTAATCCAACAATACCCTTTATGCTGATTTTACAGAGAGATGAAGTAAATGCCTGAAGTCATATCGCAAGTAGCGAGGCCAAGATTAGAAACCAGATGTCTGCCTGCAAAACCAGTGTTTGGTCTCAGACACAGAGCAGCACCCCATTCCCCACCCGAACCCCAGCGGGGGGCTGCCCTCGGGACAGTGGTCCAGGCCGCCAGGGGGCTGTTTGGAAAGAGCGATGTGGTAACTTTTGGAGAGGCATGGGTTTGAGTTCCAGCAGTGACTTAAACTTGCTGTGCGGCCTTGGGCAAGTCTCTTGACCTCTCTCGAACTCAGTTTCCTAATCCGCAGCAGGAGATTGAGTCTTCTCCACTCTGACATCCCAGGACCTAAATTTAGCCCCTCCAGCTCGCCTGGATTGACATCAGCTGGGCAAGTCCTCCCGGGCGACCAAGCTCTGGAGGGCCCGGGCCTCCCAGGGAGGAGGAAGTGGAACCGAGCCCTCTGCACCCCCGCCCACACGCCGCCACCATCTGACCTGATTAAAACCCTGCTGGAGGGCCCGCCAGTGACTCAACCCCTATCTGATCGTCAAAGTCAGTTCCTAGAAGTTGAAAGTCACTTCTGCAGCTATCACCACCACCTCCTACCACGAAGAGAGCTCTAATTCTGTCCTCTACCGCAGAGCCAGGGCAAAGCAGGGACGGCCCAGGGGGTTTCGGGGGGAAAGTCTGGGTTGGAAGTCTGAAGGCCAGGCAATGCCCGAAGGATGGTGGGGAAATTGGATGTGTGAAGGGTGGTGGAGGGGTGCAGGGGCGGGGGTGCGGTGCAGGAGAGAGGTTGGCAGTGGAGGATGAACCTCAGCTCTGCCACTTACCAGCTGGGTGATTTCAGGCACATCATGTAATTTCTTTTGGCTCCAGTTGTATGTAGAAGAAACGGGAAAACCCTCCTTCCCGATTTCCCTCCTCAGAGGTAACCATTGCTAATGCTTCAGAGTGCGTCCTCCCAGACTCTTCTCTTTAAAGATGCAAACCCAGGAGAGACAGAGATAAAGATGGAAATGGAGGAGGAGAGAGGGAAAGACTGTCACAGAGTCGGTTATGACAACGGTGGGATCACACTCTGCTGGGAGGTGGCTGAAAACAGGGCTCAGAGTGTAAGCCTGCTGGGAAGAGCGGTTTTCGAAGCAGCTTCTATGCCCCTCACCGACCTCCAAGAGAATGTAAGCATAAGCTGCAGTTTGCCCCCGAGTTACCTTTTGCCTGCGGCAGTGGGGAGCGGTTAGTCCTGTTCTGTTCCGCTTTCCAGTAATTTCCAGTCCTGGGGGTATAAACTCAGGAGAGTAGACTGGCAGCCACATTCAACAAGGTCACAGGCCTGCTAGGCAAACGGTGGCACCATAGCAAATGGCACTGGCTGTGTCCTCCCACATGGGTCCCCCGTCCCCCCAGTGGTCTCCTCCTCCCGGCTTCATGTCTCAGCTGGATCAGATGAGAAACCAGCACATCCTCGCATTCCACTGGTGACTGGGGGTGCCTGTTCCATCTCACACACGGGGACACGGCTGGGGAAAGTCACGTGACCAAGCCGCCAGGTCTCACCCCAAGCTCCGGACTACAGACCGCACATGGGCACCTCAAGCTGCCCCCGAGCCCTCTGTGCCCCTCTTCTCTGGGGTGACCATTTCCTATCCGCTCTTTAGTCACTCTTCCTGCTGACTTCCCGCCCCTGCTCTCCGTAGATGACCTTGCCCCAATGTCACAGAAAGAACAGGTGCCAGTAGATGTCTCTGTCTTCCTAGTCACGCCCCCATCCTGGGGACCTTCTAGACCTGCCTCCCTCCTGATGCCCAGAGGCTGCGCCCCCTTTCCTCTCAGAAGCCCATCTTGCCACTTGTGCTCTGGGGTCTGTCTCACCTTTTCAGGACTTGAATCCTTCGGTTATGGCCTCTCTTCTCCCTCATCAGCACCCCCGCCCCGCCCCGCCCTGCCCCTAGCCCCGCCCGCCTGGGACGTTCCCACCAGCACACCCACCTGCCCCAGGGTCTTGCTTCTTTACAAAGCCCTCCCTCCGGCCCCAGCCCATTCCTCCCTTCTCCCATCTTCTCAGGAGAGTCTCCTCCTCCTTCTCACCTCCCACCCTCTACTCCCCAGCCCAGCCCAAAAGGCCTCTGAGCCCTAGGCCTCCTGGGAGGTGCTCCGGGGTGGGGGCAGGAGGTAGAGGCCCTGCGCCCACCCCTATTCTCCAGCCTCAGCAGCAACTTGCTCATCTTTCCCAACTAGTCTGATCCAGCCTGAGCCGCCCAGACTCCCCGTTCGATCACCCCCAAATGGAATCTCAACTTCTCTTCCCTCCGGGGCCATGCTTGGGGCACACCCCTTGATGCTAGGTTTGGGTCTAATTTCAGCCAGTGAAGAGGGCAAACGCAACCAGCCCGTGCCAGCTCCAAATGGTCTGATCAGCCTCCTCGGTTTATGTAGCTCAAATTCCGCCCACCCGGCACGGCGACAGCCAGCCAGCCAGCCAGCCAGCCAGCCAGCCCCGGGCGCTGCGGACAGGCTGCAGCTTGAGCCAGCCCAAACCTGTCTGCGGATCCCATCCAGTTCTCTCTGGTCACCGTGATCTTCGTAAGTGTATTTGGAGCCCTGTACATTTTTGCTCGGGGGCGGGGAACGGTTTCCGGAAACCACTGGGTGGAACGGTCGCAAAGGCGCCTTCCACACGACACGCAGTAGTGTCGACAGCTACGGAAAAGCCAGAGTCGCCGACCTCTCTCCGCACACTCAACTTTCAGAGCTTTTGTTTTCCTTTGAACTTTTGAATTTTTAATCTTTAGGGACTTTAATTTTCTGAGCGGTTTTAGGTTAAAAAAAAGGACCGAAAAAACACAGAATTCTTATGTATTCCCCCTATTATTAACACCTTGCATTACTATGGTACATTTGTTACAGCTGATGAGACAATATCGGTGTGTTGTTACCATGAACTGCAGCCCACGGTTTAATTAGGGTTCACTCCTGGCGTTGTCCGTGCTGCAGGTTTTGGCAAATGCGCAGTGACACACATCCACCATTCCGGTGTCATGCAGGGTAGCGTCACTGCCCTAAACCTCATCTGTGCTCTGCCCATTCCTCGCACCCTCCCCTCCCTGGCTCCGCCCCCAGGCAACCACTGAGCTGTTTACTGCCTCCAGGGTTCCGTTTGCCTTTTCCAGAACGTCGTATAGTCGGAATCGTACAGTACGTAGCCTTTTCAGACGGGCTTCTGTTAACTTAGCAATACGTCTTTTCATGGGTTGATAGCTCACTTTTTGGTAGTCAAATACACATAATATAAAATTTTTCCATTTTCACCATTGTTAACTGTAAGCTCAGCAGCTGTAAGTACGTTCACATTTAGTACAGCCATCACCACGATCTGTCTCCAGAACTTTCTTTGTTTCCCACAGCCATTAAACTGTAACTCCCTAGCCCTGTAGGGCGTTTCTTTTCATCCCTGAGTAACAGCCCATTGTCTGGAGGTGCAGTTTGTTTATCCACTCACCTACTGAAGGACGTCTTGGTCACTTCCAACCTTTGGCAATTACGAAGAAAGCCACTATAAGCTTTTCGTGTGTACATACGTTTTCAACTCCTTTGGGTAAGTGCCAAGAAGCGTGGTTGCTGGACCCCTGTCCGATTTCACTTCATCAGCACTATCAAGCGCCTGAAGTGTAACAAAAGCCAGTGCTAACGCCACACATGTCGATTGCTACGAGAGCCCTGGAAACAGGCGCTGTCACCCCCAGTTTACAGACGAGCAAGCTGAGTCTCGGGGAAGTGGGAAAACTTGCCCTCGGCCACATGCCTGTGAACTGGCAGGGCTGGGACACCAATCCAAGCTTTTGGGTTTAGAGAAACGTGCAGAACTCCAGGAGAAGGAACAAAGCGATTATTTCCCACTTTCTTTTTCCTTCAGTTCCTTTTCTCCGTTTGGCAAAGCAAGCACACTTGCTTTCCGATCCGGCTGCTGTTGGAGATGGCGCTGCTCCTTTCCAGTTACTCTCTGTTTAACTGGGGCAGCTCTCAGACTCGGGCACCAATGGCCTGCTGTGGCTGATAAAGCCGCCCACGCCCTACACACACGCACATACACACGCACACACTTCCTGCGAATCCCTGTCTTCACACAGCCCCAGAGCTGGACCCCCTCAGAAGCAGCCACTCCTGGTGGTGGAAAGGAAGCATCTTCAAGTGACCCTTTGTCTTAAGGGACCCTTCTCCCCTGGGTGTCCCGTAATGGTGGAAGCCCTGGGGAGACCAGGAGGGGTCAGGCTTGTAGGGAGACAGTGAAGGCAGTGACCTCTGTGGATGGCTTTCACTATGGTCTGTGGAGGATGAGGGCGGTAGAACCAAGTTCAAGGAGTAAAGTCGCTCTGGATCCAAAGGAAAACTCGACCAGAAAAAGGCCTGGGCCCACCCATGTGCACAGCTCAGCTCTGGGCCCAGTTGGCACCTCCCAAATAGCCTCCCTTCCTTCCCCACCCCCTGCCCGTTCCCTCCATCCCCGAGCCCCCTTAAGTACCAATAATGGAAGTGCTTACTAGGCCCCGCAACAATTCACCCTTATCTTTTATTTATAGCTGACAAAGCTCCAAGCAGGAAAAATATAATCACACTTTAAATAATGGAAGTTGTAGGTATTAGAGCTACACGGGCAGTTACCAGAGGTGCAGGGATGTCTCCCTGCAGACCTGACGGGGCGCATGCCGACTGCATTTTTAATTTTTAAAACATATTTCTTCCCAAATTATTCCACGTTACAGAGGAGCCACATTTATGGGGGTGATAAATTACTGTAATAAAGTGCCTCTCCCTCGAATATATAGGATGCAGCCACGCTGAGCACAGCCCTGCACAGGCGGCCCCGAGAGAGTGGCAAGAAGTCCCACTGTCTCGCTCCTCACTTTAATTGTTTGGCCGATGTGCCCTACATTTCTAACACGGTCACACGTTTTCTTTAAGCAAAGAATTCAACCCGGCCACTAATTTGTATTTGTGTGTGGCAGTGTGAGTGAGAGCCCACGAATGTGAGTTCCTGTGGGTGTGCCCACGGGTGACAAGCCATACATGGGTGCAAATAAACAGGTCACGTGCGTGTGTGTGCCTCTGCCTGTGAATATGCACACACAGGGACGCCTGTTCACATGTGTGCATGTCGATATGTGTGGCAGCCTGTGCATGCCCAGATGAAGGCACGTGTGTATGAATGAATTCCTGAGTGTGTGGGGCATGCGTGCATTTGCACACTTGCATGGATACATGTGCATTGGCCAAACGTACATTTTTCTGTAGACATGTGCACACCTGGTGTATGTGGATCCGTGCATGGGTTGGAACTGTGTGTTCACGCATGTTTTTCTGTGTTGACCTGCCTTTTCCCAGGCCCTCATGGGAGAAGTCCTTTCTCCCAAATCAAACTGACTGCGCTCCGCCATCCCTCCCCCTCTCCCTCCTCGAGCAGCAAAGCAGAGAGGCTAAGCAGAGGCTCCAAGTTCAGAACCCCCGGATCCTGATCTCTGCTCTGCTTCCCGCTCCCTATACCACCACTTGGTACCTCAGTTTCCCATCTGTAAAATGCAGTTCAGATTAGGAGTCTCCACCTCAGTGCGCTGCTGGGGAGATGAATGGGTTTAATGAGCGTAAAGCAGCTCATGTGTTGTGAGCACAAGTGTTAACTATTCCCTTCCTTCCTTCCTGCTGGATGTGGCACAGGCTGCTGGAACTTCCTTGGAAAGTTACATGCAGGAGGGAGCCAAGGGTGGGGGACCATGACGAGGAAGTGGCTTAGCTTAGGATTCACCCACCGCTTGCCCCAGCTCAGGTGGTGGGGCTGGGGACTCGGCCGTGGTCTCGGGAGCCCATGTCCAGCTGCACAACCTTGTGGACTCTCAAGGACATGGCCGTGCCCGCTCCTTTCATACCAGGTCTGGCAGAGCGGGCACCATGAGCACTGGCTGTGTGGACAAACTCACGGAAAGGTGAACGAGGGAGCTGGGGTAGGTGACCAGCACTGGTGGGTGATCACAGGAGGCTCGTGTTGGCGAGTGGGGAGCGTGTGGCAGGTCACTGGGTGGGCCGCTGGGGCTCAGTCCCACCAGGAAGCCACTGAGGGACTCTGAAATATGCCTAGAGTTGTCCCCAGAGCGATGGCTACCGCCCCTCAATGGGTGAGGGTTTTCCTAGGTCATTGCCAGTCCTGGCATCTCTGGGTGTCCTGTGAGGAGTGGGACACACTCCTTGTGGTACTGTGGAGAGTTCCAGGCAGGGAAGTGGAGAGGTGGGGGCTGGGCGGGGGCAGTACGGCACAGCAGGGGACCTCAGAGGCAGACCGAGGGGACATGGGCAGTACATGAGCCAGCATCTGTTCCAGGCAAGTGTTGCATGTACGGATTCATGAACGGACAGACACATGGATGGACACGTGGAGGTTGGTGAGCTCTGTCTGGCTGGGGAGGACAGAAGCTCCCTGTCCCTCAGTCTCTCGACCCCTCTTTCTCTCTGTCTGTCTTCCCTCCTCCCCGATGCCCTGCCCACCCCAGTGGGGCTGTGAGAGGCAGTCGAGAATACTGGGTAAATCAAAGGCATTGACTTGTGACAATCTGGGTTCAAATCCTAGGCAGCCCCTTGCCGGCTGGGTGACTGTGTTTGGGCCATTAGCATGTGCTCCCTGGGCCTGTTTCCCCACCGTCTCCTGAGGACTTTGGGGACTGTCTCCAAAGACAGATTTGCCATGGATATGAAAAACCTTCATCTTCAGGCTCCTCCCTTGCACAGGCCCTTTCTAAATAACAGTTCACTTTCCTAAGCAGGTTAGTATTCATGATTCTTTTTTTTTTCTTAAAGATAGGTCTCTGAAGTATAAGCTTCCAGCCTGCAAGCCCGATCTGCATGAGACACTCTCTCCGGTCCTTCCAGCCGGACCACCTCTAACTATTCTCTACCCAAAGCTTGTGTCAGGTTCCACAGCACAGATGGGGACCCAGGGCTTGGAGGGCGCAGGGACCTGGAGATCACACAGCAGGTCAGCGCTGGAGCTGGCCTTGAACCAGGTCTCCCAGCTCTGACACAGGGGCTCCCAGGTCTGCTGCAGGGCGGGAGGTGGAACGGCTCCTCACCCCGAGTGCTTCAGGCCGTGACTCAGAGAATGATTGGGGCCTCTGCAGGGGCCCAGGCGCAGGGGCGGCTGTGGGTGGGGGTGTCCAGGGATCGCTGCTAAAATAAGTAGCAGCTTCCTCTGAAATGCCTCTGTGGTCTGTGCAGAGGAAGGAAGTGGAGGCCGGGAAACAGGAGGGGGCAGAGGGCGAGCGGGCTGAAACTGCTGCCAGCAGCTCAGAGACGGAGCTGGGCAGCCCCCACCCACCCGGACACAGCAGCGGCCCCAGCCAGGGGCCCGGGCAGCTCGGGCCAAGCTGGAGAACTCCTCCAGGCCACTCTTGACAGTTGCCTCTCCAAACACACCCCACTCCGTGACCACGCCTGGCCTTTTCCCTTGGGCTGGAATGCTCTTCCCCAGCTTCTCCTCTAAGACCCAACACCAATGTCACCTTTTCTGGGAAGCCTCCCCTAATCACCCCCCCGACATGCAGGCACGCAAGCAGCACCGGGCGCACAGAGACCCTTATCATAAGGAGCAGTTCGCTGTGTGACAGCTGGCGCGCACGGAGCGCCTCGTGTTTACAGAGAGCCAGGTGCTCTGCATGGGTGATTTTGTTGAATTCTTACAAAAACATGATGCCAAGGTGGCTCTGTCAATAGTTGCATTTTACAGATGAGTAAGCCACATCAGAGAAGGTAACCAACTTCCTCCAGGTCACACCATCAGAAAATGGCCGAGGCAGGAGTGTAACCCAAGCCTGACTCCAGAGCTGACTCACAGAACCAGGTGCTGTCCTCTTAGACTAGGATATGAGCAGCGTCCCTGGAGTTGCACTGGAGTTGCACAACACCGAGGATGCCGCACTGAGGTGTTAACGTTCAGCCTTGTTCTCGCCTACATCCTGGAGTAGCTGGGAGCCACAGAGTGCTCTAAGGGGAGAGAGGAAGCCAGGTTGTAAAGAGGAAGCATTTCTGCGTAAACATTTCTGATAAACTGTGAAGAGACCTCAGAAGTATCTCCAAGTCTTCCCTACTGTGTTGGATTTTCTTTTCTCCTACTTGGGTTTTCTGTTTATAAATCTGCCCCTTTAAACTCAAACAACCATCGCTGTCAACTGTGAGGCCCTCACGGGCAGAGAGTGAGCTTTGGCTTCTTGTTACACTAGGGCTGCTTGGTGCATAGGCGGTCAGGACAGAGTTGTTGAATGAATGGACGAATGATGGGTCCCTCCAACGCCATCAATAAGTATGACAGGCGTGACTCCAGCTCACAGATTCTAAGTCAGTCTCCGTGCGTGCCAGCCTGTATAGGTGCTGGGGGTGACTGACACTTGGACAGGGTTTAGCTCGGGCCAGTGTCTGGCCAGGAGGTCGAGGACCCCCTGCCGCCCCACCCTCCAGAGGCAGCACTCCAGCCCCAGAGGCCTGCGTGTGAGCAGTAGGGCCCGCAGCCACCCCTCATGGCCTTGCAAGCCCCCCTCCCCCCAGTAGGAGGCTCCTTTCTGCAGCAGCAGCAAGCAGGTCAAAGCCTCCTCCAGAGAAGGAAGTGAAAGTGCCCCACGGGTGAGTCATCAAGGCTCCTGCAAGGGGACTGGTGCCAGGAGCAGCGTGGGGGGAACAGTGTGGATGGGGAGAGACGCCGGAGTGAGGAGCCTTCCCGGGGGAAGATCTGGGAGGACACCTGAATGCGGAGGCCTGAGACCACCTCCCAGACCCTCCCCAGACACCGGAGTCTTCAGCTTGGAGAAGAGACCGTGTGGGCAGGAGACGCCAGAGAGAGACAAACAGGGACTCTGATGCCACAGAGGTCACCTGGCAGTCATGCAAGTGAGGCAGTTGATCCAGTGGTTGGAGGTGGGGCCTGGCCTTGAACCTCCTGACTTGGAGCCTGGGCTGTACACCTCACTGGCTGCATGACCTCAGGCAAATGGGTCTCCCTCTCCAGACCCCTGACTTCCATCTCTGTAAAGCAGGGTAAAGGTGCCTGGCCCCCACCATCAGCAGGGTCCTCTGATTAAATAGATTAACATATGAAAAGCATGCAGAAGAGGGACTGGTCCAAGGAAGCCCCCAGAAATGGTGACTATTGTACCAAGCGGCCTCTCGAAATACTCTTAAGTTTCAGACAGAGGGAAGTTAATACAGGGGCTGGTTACTCCAGGGCAGCAGAGTGAATGGGGGAGGATGATGCCACTGCCCAGAGATCAGCCACAGCAGGAAGCTGGTGGCATCCCCAGGCCTGGAGGCTGCCTTATCAGAGGAGGTGGCTTATCAGAGTGGAGCTGGACAAGAGGAGAGAGAATTCATGTGACAGTGGGGAGGAGTCATGTGGAATAAAGAGGGTGGGCCAAGAGTCTGGGGGGAGCAGGCAGAGAATGAAGGGGTGCCAAGAGGGCCCCTGACTCGGCGCAGACTTCAGCAATAGTTACTTCCCAGCAGTGTCCTCTTCATTGACTGACTTAACCTCTCGGAGCCTCGGGCTCCTCACTTGTGAAACGGAAATAAAAGCAACACCTAATAGCAGCAAATACGCAACTTTCAGTTCTCACAGCAGCCCTGTGAAACGGGCACTACTGTCGCTATTACACCGCTTGACACATGAGGAAGCCACCGCGCAGGAAGATCCAGGCACACAAGTGGCGCGGCAGGGCGGATGGGACCCAGGCTGCTGGGCTCTCAAGTCCTGCTCTTAACCCTTCCAGGAGGCTCCCGGGTTCCACCACCACCAGCTGTCTCCCCAGCTGGCCTCACCCGGTTCACACCTCTCTCCTTCTCAGAATCTGACCCAGGGCCTCCAGCCCAGACTGGCAGTCGGCATCTGCTCCCAACTGTAGCAGCCAACTTCAGACTGCCTTAGCGCTTTTCTCCCAGGCTCCGGGTCCCTGGAGTCACGCCGACATGGGTGTGAGCCTTTTTGCAGCTGTGGGGCCCGGAGAAGCCACTTCCTTCTGAAAGCTTCTGTTTCCTGTACTCCGGCACAGGAAGCTTTGTCCTGATTTTGCGGGGCCGTGGTGGGGACGGCATGAAGCCACACTCCGGGAGCACGTGGCGCTGGGAAACGTGCGCGCGCGCGCATGCGCAGTCCATTAAACTCTTTTATCAAAAGTTAATCATACCCATAGTCCTGGGGACGGTGCCAGGTATTTCTTTGTTTTTCCCAAGTTCTCAACCCCTGCAGAGTGCATCACGGGAGACCGTGCTGGGCATTGTTGTTTCCTAAGTGACGGCCCATCTTCTGCGAGCTGCTTTTCCCAGGCTCCTCTGCCCACTGGCGTCCAGCTAGGGTTGGGCCATTGGGGAAACACTGGCGGGGAGATGAGAGGGTGGGAGGAGAGGAGAGGCCGGAGAATTTCTCTCACTCTCTGCTTAGTGAGAAGTGGAGGGTGGCGGGGGGGTGCCATTTTTCCAGCACTTTAGCTCCTACAAAACCACCCATTCCCCAAGGTGGCTCCTGCTGTGATTTGACCACTAGAAGGTAGTGTCACCACCTCTTCCATTTCTCTCTCCAGCCCAGGACACCTATGGGGGAATGCCTATGCTGTGGCTTCCTGACTCCCTTCTTCCCTTCCAGAGCCCTGGACAGAGGCTGTTCAGCCAGCCCCTCACCTCCAGGCCATGGTGGAGGCTGGCCAGATGGGAGGCTAAGACTGGTCTCCAGCCCTTCCTGGGTGTACCCCATCTAGGGCTCAGGGTCCCTGAATTTTTTTGTCACTTTGAAGCCTCCTGCCCCTTCACCCAGAGACCAAGGTAAATCTTACGATTTCTGGGCTCTCGGCCTCCCCATATTTGCATGTTCTTTGGGGTACAGGCCCTCACAAAAGTGGGAGGAGCCTAGAATTCCCCCCATCCAACCTCACCCTCAGTATGGGTGGGAAATTGGTACTCGGAATAGGCTTGCCGGAAACATGCCGAATCATTGACTGGTTGGTGGGATCAACAGGGGTGATGCATGTGACAAGCTGGACCCATGCCCCAGGGACTTGTGTCCTATACCAGCATGTAAATGAACAGCCATACTTTACACACACTTACATGCATGTCATACATGTCCACACACCGTCATACCCCCACAGAGACCACAGCCTCAGCCTCTGGGGCTCACACAGGCATAAACACACGAACCCCCAATGGCAGACATGCCCACCCACCAGTGCACACACATGTACGTGGATTCACACTCACATGCTCACTCATCGGTGCACACTCATAGTTATACATGCCCCCATGGAATTACACCCATGTGGACAATATCCCCTGCAGTCTGCTACATGCCCCATAACACACGTGTGTGCACACAGCTGACACACACATCAGCTCACCAAGATACCCTCACACATGTGGACACACGTCACACCCTGGCAGACTGGAGTGGTTATCCCCAGCACCCACATGGGTGCAGAACAGCATCCAGACACCCCTCTGGTGTTGCCCCCGTGCAGGTGACGGAGGGGATGACCACAGCCACAGGCACAGCTTCCCACACCACACCCACACGCGCCACCGCCCACACGCAGACTCAGGCGCGTGCTCAGTCACACACGGAGCCTCCCCTCGGCTGTCCTCCTCTACCGACCTGCTGAGCCATGTGCTCTGACTCCTCTCAGTGGGACCTTCCTCAGGGGACCTGAAGCCACCTGGCTGCCCTTGGGACAAAGAAAGTCCCTGCCCGCCCCCTACGCCATCCCCTAAGCTGGGTGGTCTGGGTCCTAGGGGAGGAATGAGGGCCGCCCAGAGCTCAGAGTGCTGGGGCCAAAGTCTCGTTGGCAGGCGCCGAGCGGAAGTTGCACAACCTGCCCTAGCTGGCTGGGGTGACTCTGGCTTATTGTCTCCGTTTCCTCTTGGATGCGGGCCCGGGCCCAGCCAGCCAACCTGTTTCTCTGGGAGAGGGAAGGGAAGGTGTCTCCTCTCTTCCCTGCCCCTGGCAGGGATGGCCAGAGAGGACTCCATCAGTCCCCAGCTATATGAACCACATGCCTGAGCAGAGATGCACGGAGCTTAGCACCCAATCTCTCTGTTCCCAGGTGGGGAGCTGAAGCCCAGAAAAGGCAAGAAGGCTGCCTGGGGCCACACAGCAAACTGGAGGCACAAGAGGGCTTACACCCAAGCTCTGTCTTTTTTCTAAACCTTTGTCAAAAGAAAGGATGACACAGAGGCCCCATTGTTCTAGTGCAGATAAACAGAGCTACTCTGGGTGTACCGGGGGGCCACAGAGTCTGAGTAGGGACCACCCTTCAGCCCTCACCCCCACCATGGCTGAGTCGGTCCATCAAAGGATCAGTTTGCCAAACCCCCAACTCAGGAGCTTACAGAGTTTCTAACAGCATGTATGAGATGGATTGGCCAGGCCTTTGAGGGCCGTGGAGAACCAGGGTCTGCGGCCCATGGGCCCTTTCCACCTCCGGAACCTGTGACTCAGCCTGGGGCACAGTCCACTCTTCCCCCACAGTCTTTATTCCAGTTCTTTCCAGAGGCAGCATCAGGACAGCAGGATAGAGAGAAAGTGAACATTCCTGAAAAACCCCAGAAATCTACAGCTATTAGAAAGCATTCTATGCCTGCTGGCCTATTTTCTCTCTCCTTTCCTCCCTTCTCCCTCCCTTCTTACCTTTCTTCCTACCCACCCTCCTTTCTCAGTTTTTCAGGTGAAAGTCATTAGGCAGGTCCTGGCAGGGGGAGGCATGGTGGCCCTCGCAAGGTCGGAGTTAATGTTGGGTGGCACAGCAGCCGGGCGGGTCAGAGGACAGGTACACACACGTATGCATATACAGGGAATGTAGCAGGTGAGTGACCTACCATGGACCCCCTTCCCCCCACCCCCGGCCCTGCTCACCAAGGTCTGGGAGCATTTTCCAGTAGCAATAAGCACACGTAGCACCAAGAACCTGTTTTCAAAATGCCATTCTCCACTAGAAAGCAATCAAGATGGTTGGAGGAACTGGTGAGTCCCGGCTGGGCCAGAGAGAGCGCAGGACGAGCCCGGAACACCTTGTGTCAGAAAGTAAAGAAATGCTCCGAGAATGGGGATGGCACAGGAGCCAGCCCAACAGAGCTTCTTCTGCCCAAATCTGATGTCATGTGCACATGGAAATACAGAACGATTGCAATGGATCCTAGCCCGCTGAATAAAGTGAGAATCTGAGACTCCACACCGCGATAAACAGACAAACAAACGAATAAACAGATAGGGAGCATGCAGGTCCTTCCGGTAGCAGGCCAACTAATAAAGAGACAACATCACCGTTCGGCCACTATTATGCTCACGATTACTTCAGGTAGGAGACACCAATGAGTGCCGAGACGAGGGGTGTGAGTGGACTGAAGACGGGACATTCACGCAGCGCTGCTGCATCCCCACACACGGGACTTGCGCCTGCTAAACAGGACAAATCACCTTGACAGGGGAGAAAGCCGTCACAGGGCGCACTGATCACAGTCAACACCACCAGTGCCCACAGATCAAAGTTGTGTGGCACCTGAGAGGAGGAATGAGTGAGCACAGTGTAGCTCCCACGACGTTTCTGCCCGACGCCTGTCATCAGGGCATAATCACGCAGAAACAGACAAACACAAATTGAGCAACATTCTGCAAAACAACTGCCCTGTTATCCTCAAAACATAGAGTGTGGAAATCCAGGCAAGATGGAGTGTTTTAGACTGAAGGAGACTGGAGCGAGCAACCCGGGTGGGCGGTCCGGGCATCTCTGGTGCGGGTTGCACCAAATCTACATCCAGCTACACCAGGCTGCGGGGCTCGGGAGCAACCGGCGAAAATCGAATGTGGTGTCTTACCTTGAACTATTTTCAGACAAAATTATTCTTTTAATTTCATTCAAGGCAATGTTATAAACGTGTAAAGAAGGCTCCTTGATGAATGTTTCCAAAAAAAGGGGGAGGAGGCAGAAGGGGTGCCCGAGGACCTCGAGTCCTGGGGGAGGGTTTGGGGTAAGTCGGGGATGGCACCTAGACCCCAACCAAGCAAACAAGCAAACAAACAGAACGGGAAAATTAATAATTCTGGGGGAAAACAGAAAGACATCCGAGAAGTAAACATCAGCATAATTCTCTACATGGCTGGGCTGCTGATAATATTTACATGGTCACACGGTGAACCCTGAAATATTTGTCTACCAAAACATCGTAAGGAAAGTGGCAGCCGGAGAAGCAGGGAGGAAGTGTGTGTGGAAAGGAAACTCTTGTCTTCCAAATTAGGGAGCCGGTAGATTGTATCTAAAAGCAAACATTAAGAAATAACAGTGTAAGCGTTATGTTTCCCAAAGAATGAAAAAGCAACTGCGGAGTGGAGTGTCGTTAAAAGCGTTGCCTCCGGGGCCTGGGAGGTGGGGGCAGAGGCAGAGCAGAGGGCAGAACAAAGTGCCCGTCTAATCTGGATAACAGCTGAAATCAAAACAGAACAGTGTGATGAAAAGAAACACATTTGGAACAAACAGTAAATGTGGACAACTTGTAGACTTGACTATTTAGCCAAAATCTGCAAAAGTATCCCCTACGTGCTAAAATGCTGATAAAACAGAAAATTATTTTCTAAGGGATTTTTTTAAAAAATCAGTCTAAAGTGAAAATCTCCCATGTGATACTAAAAAGAAATATTCATGGGATATTATTTAAGAAGAAGAAATGCACTAGAAGAATAAAAAATGTCTTATGACCCTTAGGTTTGGGGCCAAACTGGATAATCCCTGAAACGCTGCTAGGAAGGGGATACCTCCATTAGAAAAATGTACATTGAATAGAATCAAAAAGACTATTTCTTAAACAAAAACTGGGGAAAACTATTTCTTAAACTGGTCTTTGGAAAAACCAGTCAATTTGGTCATATGGGGCAGTGGTCCTTCCATGGACCTTTGGAGAAAGGTCCGGGGGTCTCCGGAGCACCGAGACCCTCCCCAGGACGCAGACCCTGTCCACGCCAGCCTGGGCCCCACCCTGCCGGCAGCCCCCCTGGAGAAGAGGACTCCCACTCTTCACGGCAGCCCTGTGTGGGACGCATGCACCGCCCATTTCAGAGATGAGAAAATGAGAGCCTGGAGAAATGCATTGACTTGCCCAAAGCCTCACCGTCACACGGGAGCCGAACTGGACTTGGCACACAGGCGGATGAACTCCAAGGCCAGGGTCCTCTCCCTGCTGCCTCACCCTTGGCTTTCCCACCTGTTGGCGCCAGACCTAATTAGAGCCCGCTGGCCCCTGAGATGGGCCGGGAGGCGTTGTGTCGTTAGAGCAGGAGCTGCTGGAAGCTCCGCGTGTGTCATTACGTCTAATTACAGGAATTCAGGCTGCTGCGTGGGCTGGTGCAGCCAGAGTGTCTCCATGCCCAGGTGGCCAAAGATTTTCTGAGGCTGGGGACCCATGTTCCCAGCATCTGCCAGGGGACGCCAGCTCCAGGCTCCTCCCTGAGGCTGCAGGAGCCCCTGGGGGTAGAGGCACTACGGGTCCCAGCCTCTGCAGACCTTCTTAGCAGACTCTTCCCTGGGTGGGGAATGGAGTAGGAGACCCCCTTTCCCCTCATCCCATCCCCAGACAGACACACACACACATGCACACATACACACACAGCACAGAAACGAGTTATCTACCTGAACCTCTGAGTAAAGAGCTGTTTGCCCTGCCCTCACCCCCACGGTGTGTTTGCGCTGGGGGAAGGGCAAGTGAGAAGGAATGTGGAATGGGGAGGAGACAGGGTCCCTGTCCTATCCGGGCAGAGACAGCTGGTGGAAGCAACCTTTCACCGGGCTCGTTTAATAAACAGGTAGTGAGTGAGCCGGGCGTAGTTCTAGGCACTGGAGTTATACAATAAAGTCCCTGTTCTTAAGCAGTTCACTTTCTAAGAGGTGAGGGACAATAAACATACAAATAAATAGCGAAGGCACCAGATGGTGCCGAGTGGTGTGGCCAAGTAGGGTGGCGGAGAGAAGCACCTGTCCCTTCATGATGCCGTGGCTGGACAGGCAGTGGGGCCACTTCCCCTGACTTGTCCCAGCACAAAGGACAGATGGGAAATCAACGTGGGGGCAGAACAAAGAGCCCATCACCCCAGTTTCCTCCTCCTCACCTCCTCTCATACTGCTTTTTTAAAAAAATTAAATGCTCAAGATATACAGAAATTATAGAAAGTCAGATGATGGACACTCATATACCAACTACCCCTGTTAAAAAATTTAAAAAGAGCCCTGGTTGGGTGGCTCAGTTGGTTGGAGCATCATCCCGTGCACGGAAAGGTTGCAGGTTAGAATCCCAGTCATTCTCTCTTTCTCTCTTTCTCCCCAACCCCCTAACGTTAATAAACATATCCTCAGGTGAGGATTAGAAACATTAAAACATAAATCTTTAGATTTGTGATAAACAAAAACTTACAAATACAACCAAAGCTCCCTGTAGCAGTCAGGAAAGTCTAAGTTATGCAGTAGTAACAAACACTCCCCAGATCTCAGCAGCTTTCAACAACCAAGGTCTTTTCCCTCCCACTCTCCGTGCCCAGTGAGGTTGACTGGAGAGAGCTGGATTCCTTGTAGTCCCTCAGGAACCCAGGCCAATGGCGGCCTCAGTAAGAGACTTCAGGGTTCACTGTGCCGGGAACGAGGCACAGAGTCTCCGCGGCACGTGTCACTGCTGCCCATGCTTCCTGCCTAGCGAGTCACTCGCCCACGTCCAGCTCCAAAGGGGCTGTAGAGTGTAACCCTCTCCCATGTCAGAGGGAGAAGAGAGCTGAAACGTTGGTGAGCACTGGTGGCGTCTGCCATTTCCCCGCCCCGTTTCCACCCCCTTCCGCGCCCCCGCAGGGATTAGCCCCATCAGCAAGCGAGTATCATTTTCATCTCCGAATTCTGTTTTAACCTTTAATACACCCGTGTGCCTCAGTAAATAACATGTGGGGAGAATCACGAAGACAATCGGAAAGCACGTGCCGGAGTGACAATGAAAACGAAACACGATGATTTTAGAGATGTATATATTAAGAATGCTCGCCCCAGGAAGGTTAGTTAACACATCCGTCACCTCACCAGTCACCGTTTTTGTGGAGGGTGGAAACATTTACGATCCGCTCTCAGCAGCCTTCGGGGATGGCGTACAGCACCGCCCACTGCGGTCGGCACGCCGCACTGTGGACCCCGGAGCTCACCCCTGGCAGAACTGGAACCTTGTGCATTTATATACACACTTCGAGGGGGTGAGTTGTATGGAATGTATATTTTATTTCGGTGAAGTTACTTTTAAAAATCAAGCTTAGTGATTCTTCTCTGTCCCTCTCCCTGTCCTGTCTCTCTCTAGTTTTCCTTCTCTCCAATAAGTGATGGCTATTCCTAAGCAATTCCTGGCCCTAACTCCCTAGCTCAGCCTCTTTTTACCAAATGCCCTATTCTCCATCCGTCCAGGGGTTGAACTGGACAGGAAGGGCTCTCCAGGGGAAGCGGTGGGCAAAGGAGAAGCCCCAGAGGGAACACAGAATCCTCCTTCCCCTGGGGGAGGCTGTGGACACCAGGAGCGGGGTTAGGGCAAGACGAGGGCGCGCCCAGGGTCCAAAATGTGAGGAGGCCCTCACCCTCCCGGCGTGCAAGTGTAAGCTGGCACCCAGAGTGAGTGCGCGTGTGTTAAAATATACACAACATAAAGTTACCTCTGAAACCACTTTAAAGAGTACACTTCAGTGGTTTTTTAGTGCATTCACAGTGTTGTGCAACCATCAGCACGATCTAGTTCCAGAACATTGTCATTGCTCCGAAAGGAGACCCGTGCCCATTAGCACTCACTCCCAACCCCCCTCCCACAGCCCCTGGCAATCAATGATCTGCTTTTTGTCTCTATGGGTTGGCAAGTTCTGGATATTTGACAAAAGTGAAATCCTATCATATGTGGTCATTTGTGACTGGCTTCATTCATTTAGCATGATGTTCTTAAGTTTCAACCATGTTCTGCACGAATCAATACTTCATCCCTTTTCATGGCCATATAATATTCCCTTCTGTGGGTATACCGCTCATCTGTTGATGGACACTTTAATTGTCTCTACCTTTTGGCTATTGTGAAAAGAGCCACTGTGACCATTCCTGTACAAGTATTTGTTTGAATGCCTGTTTCCAATTCTTCTGGGTATATACCTTGGAGTGGAATCGCTGGGTCATATGCTAATTCTATGTTTAACTTATTGAAGAGCCTTGTTACATTTTATGCCTTGGGCGTATAGCTTGCTTCATCCTAGTCCAGCCCTGTTGTACCTTCACCCATTTATGACTTTTCTCCCCATGTCACCACCATCTGCATCCACATTAGCGGTTTGAAGCAAAGGGTTGACATGGGCAACAATTCCAACTCACATTTTGTGACCACCAGTGACGTCCTGCGGAACTGGAACATGGGAATGCTGGCAGAGGGGCTAGAATGGCTGGAAGGGGCCAGAACACCAGGCTGTCGTTCTCAGGGGTTGGGTCTCCACACTGTTGGCTGCAGGGACCCAGAGAAGAGACCAGCAAGGAACTCTTTCTGCAGGAAAGATTACAAACTCTGCCTTAAGACTGGAGCACGCACAGGGACACCGGGAGGGGTTGCTGTAGTCCCGCGGTGTCCTAACTCCACACAGGAGGGTAGCCACTTCCACCCTGTGTGCCTCAGTTTCTCTGATTGCAAAGTGGAGATGAGCTGCTCCTACTAGTCAGTGGTAGGTGAGGTTTCGGCTGTGAACTGGCCTCACAATCTGTGAAGCTCAGGGGAGAAGCTTCCACTTGAGATGCCTTCTCAGGTAGCTTTGAGAAGTTGGTAGGACCTCGGGGAGACCCTACTTTATCTGGCTCTATAGAGATGGCTGAAAAGTTTTGTGCAGTGTGGAATTCTATAAAGAGACCCATTTACAATACACACAGGGAAGCCAACCACTTAAATGCACCCAGGATTGAATCCTCGGTGTGACTTTTATGTTCAATCAACTGGAATTTTCATATGTTGGGTTTGCAGCTCAGCCAGGTTCTGAAAAGTTAGCCCAAACCATGTCGTGGTAGAGTCAACTGGAGTTGGATTTCCATGGTTTTCAGAGCACAGGGACTTTCTCCTGAGTGATAATCTCATCCAGAAGCAGCCCAGAGCCTCCCCTGTGGGCTTGAAAGGAGAGGTCTTTGGATAGAAGAGGAAGGGGAGACTGTACTTTCCCCGCCCGCAGAGCCCAAAAGTAAACAGATCATGTTAAGGCAAGGGAGTGTGGTGAGCTTTCTTACCTGGGGAATTTGTAGATCACCAAGACTTGTAGGGAAGGCAACCAGGGACTTTCTCCAGAGGGACAGGGATATTCTAGACTCCGATTCAATCCCCAACAAAGAGTTGGACGTGTGGGTGGCATCTGAGACAGAGACAACCTTCTAAGTGGTCAGTGCTAATGCCACTCTGTGGGAAGGTCATTCATGTCTTCACTTTTTGGTTTGTCCTGGAAAGTCCCACATCTTTTGCAGAACTAGTTCCTAGTTCCTTATGTGGAATGCATGCCAAGGGCAGCCAAAGGCCAGGCTCAACTTGGAGGCCAGTGAGGAGGGCTGAGGGCAAAAGGTCAGTTCGTCTCCTGCGGTCCTCATGGCCCGGGGCCCCTGCGGTGGGTGGTGCAAGTCTGTGTTTGTCAGCCCCACACTGTCTTGAGCAGGGGTCTGTCTGGCCGGCCTGAGGAGAGTCCCTCAGGCTGAGACTGTCCCACCCCAGCAGGACTGTGTGGCATGCAGAGACTGCACAAAGACAATTTAGGTTTAGCCCTGGGTTCAAATCCCAGTCCCATCACTTACTTGGCCAAGTTTCCTCACCTCTGTGTTGGGAACCGCCCTGCCTGGTTTCAGAAGCTGTAACCCCCCCATGGCTAAGGCTGAGTGGGCGACCTTAGGACCATAAGCCACTAAGGAGGCAAAGCTTATCTCCCTGGCAGGAGTGCCGCTTCTGCTACTTTTTCCATAACTGGCCCCCAATGCTTGATTGGTTAGCCAATGACGGGTAAGATTCCCCAAGGGGGGAACGACCTAAGACAGGCACGATCACAGGGAGGCCCCAGGGAAGGACTTGGGGGCTACAGCAAAAGGGGTGATGGACCCTTCCCCCTCGGCTTTGACAAAGCCAGAGTCCTCATTCTGTCTGAAAGAAGTCTCCTAATCTCTTGGCTGCCTTACTTCCCCTGCCTGACTTAAGCCTGAAACAATGACAGAGGGCAGTGCAACCCTGTGCTGGAAAGGGCGGGCTCCCCAGGTGATCAGGCCTGAGAAAGAATACAGAAAATCCCGTGAAACCTGCTTTGCTAGGAATGCTCTCAATTAAATGATAAGGGTCTGAGCAGGAAACGAGTTTGTTTCCCCAAATTTTGTAGCCCTTTAGCTAACAGACCCTGACTCAGAATAGGCCCTGGTAGTTCTTTGTATGCTATCTATTGTTTGATCCTTACTGCCTGACAATGATTAATGAGCTTTACCTGTATTCCTGTGCAAATTGAAACCCAATAAAAACTTGTCAAGGCAAGGGTTGGCGAGCTCTCCTCTTGAGAGAGAAGCCGTGCCGTCCCTTTTCCTCCACAGGACTCGGTAGTCCGTGTGAATTTATCTCGTATCTCATCCATAACGCCTCGGACACTGTGGGCCAATGTCCAAGTCACTGTGGGCCTTGGTTTCTCCATCTGTAAATTGGGACCAACACTCTTCAGATGAAAGGGGTGAGCTGACATGAGAGGAGATATTCAATGCAAGAGCCCATTGAAAGCGCCCCCCATTGAGGAATGGGAGCTGTGTGAGATTTCCTGGTGCTGCTCTGGCTCCTGGCAATCGCCTCCAAGGAGCACAGCCTGTGTCCACAGTGCTGGCTCACCTGCTCGGGCAGGCCCATGGTGAACCAGTCACGGGCCCTGCCCTTTGGGATCTCGCCATCTGGGAAGGCGGCAGAACAAAACAAGCCCGTAGGATGAGGACTGCAGCGGAGGGAACCCAGGGGACAGAAGGAGGACCCTGCTTGGGATCAGAGGAGACTTCACAGGCAGAGAGGCTAACTGTTTAACAACCTGCTTGTCACGGTCACTGACCAATCAGAAAGGACACCAGCTGAAAACAGCCCAGAGGACCCACCAGTGTGATTATGAATGCCCTGGGAAGGGACATTTGACTTGGGTCCTGCAGGGGAGCTCGAGTTCTTCAGGCAGGGGGGAAAGTGCACTCGAGGCAGAGCCCACAGCACGTGCTAAGGCCCGAGGGGCAGAAAAAGCAGGGTGCACTTCAGACAGTATGGCTGGAGTGTAGGATGGGGAGGGAACACGGAGGAGAAGAGAAGGTCTTGGACACCAAACTGAGTTTTGGTGACACGATTAGGATGCCTCTGGGGTGGCATTCCACACCGGTGACTCTGGCAAACAGGCCCTGCAGAGCGGAAAGGGCCCGGGCTCTGAACACGCCTCCCATGCCGGGCCCACCGCATCCACTTGGGGCAGTGGGGATGCCCGGGGTTGGGGTCCAGGCTCCTGGGTGAAGGTCTCGCAAGGGTGGGCTGGGGGGAGAGACTCAGCCACGGGCTCCAGAGAGTCTGTAGGACAAGGAAACTGAGGCAGATACTCAGTTGTATGGGTGGGACCGACACAGAGGGAGGTGGAGACACCCGTGACCCAGACTCCCCTGGCTTTCACTCCGGCCCCCAGAGTGACACCGAGGCTTCCTGTCTGCTCTGGAAAATCTCAGCGAGGCTTTGGGACTAAGGAGTCTGGTTCTAGCACAAGCTCTGCCACTTATGTGCTGTGTGATCCTGAGTAAGGCTCGAACCCCCTCTGGGCCTCAGGATCTCAGCAGGAAGGCGCCTGTTGATCTCTCCCTCGGAAACGAGGTGCGCCAAGATGACCCTTCTCCTGCCAGTCACCCTACCTGGCCTCATGGGAAACGTGAGGATGTGGACTCAGGCAGAGCTGAATTTGAGTCCCCACCTTGGGATGTGCTAGAGTTCGATTCTGAGCACGTGTTAAGCTCTGGGCCTTCATTTCCTCATCCAGAGAATGTGGACTTGATGGGTGGGGTCAAAACTGTACGGAGTGAAGGAGAAGATTTGGGGGTGCTGGAGCCGAGACAAAGGAAGCAGTCTTGCTCCCTCTTTCGCTCTCTGGCCTTGCTGAGGCCGGAGCTCAGCGGGGAGCGAGGAGGCACGCCATTTCATTTATTGTTCTGCCAGACGGGTTTGAGCAAGACTCACAGCCTTAAACCAGGGCTGTCCTGAGGGAACCGCAATCTCTGACCCCCTGGGGATGACAGGAGATGCGGAAATCAAGGAGAGACAGAGGCCGGGAAGGACCTGAGCAGAGGCCATGAGAAGCACCTCGGCGGAGGGAGGGTGAAGTCGGAGGGCGAAGTCGCAGGCTGCCCTTAGGAAGTGTTTCAGCAGGACGGCCGCTCAGTCACGTCCCAGAAGGACTTCAGTAAGGAGCTGCTTCCCTTTGCAGCAGTTTCGGGCCTGGATTTGGGTTGGATAATTTTTCTTCTCAGTCTCATGCTTTGCTTGCTGGTGCGTGGCTTCATTTTTTCTTGGAAGTGACTCCCCGCTGATAGCGGTCTTGGGCTGGGAGCAGGAAGGCCACGTGACCCTGGATTGTGCAGGTAAGGAGGCCTCGAAAGCAATAGTTGCTCAGCAGATACCCAGCCCCTTCCATGTGCACCAACCAGCGCCCTTGCGTGGACCCTGTCCCCCACAGTCTCAAGTGCCCCAACTAGCAGAGTCCTTCATGCTCTCCAAGTGGCCTCAGCCCCAGGCTCCGCTCCCCTCCCCACACAAGAATCTTAACCTCGAGCTCAGGAACTCCTCTGAGAGCCTGCTGGATTGGTTTCCTTCCGATTCCTTTCTCTTCCTCTCCAGTGAGAGCTGGGCTGGGACGCAGCTGGCGGGGTGGAGGGGGCTCTCCCCCAGACAGCCTCTCTGCACAGCCCCCTCAGCCCCTCACACCCGGGCCTGCATTCCTCCATCCTTAATGCTCCTCTGGGAACACAGGCTTTCAGAAACCTGAGAAGACCAACCAGCCGGTGCAGGGATGAGGGAGGTGGGCCCAGGCGGGTGGGGGAGCAGAGGTGGGGCTTGGCTTTTTCCTTTGATGGGAACAGAAACCTCAGGCCTTCCCCTTCTCTTTCAGCTGCTCTGGGATCCCAGACCAGGGAGCAAAGAGCACTGACTTTCGCTCAGTCCACTCGGGAAGATGGCGGCCGGAGAAGGACAGGGGTCGTGGTAGTCTGGAAGGTGGAGGGACGTGCCCCAGGTCTACCTGGTGCAAAGGTTTCCACACTGGGGATCCTTCGCTGCCCCTTTGGGCCTTCAGACAACAGGGCAGACTACTAGCAAGACCAGAAACAACCAGAGAGGTGAAGCTACTAGCCCAGGGTCACACAGCTGGGAAGAGGAGAGGCGGGGGTTCAAATCCACAGCTCTGCGCTGCCTCCAAGTCCTCGTGTCCCAGGTGCCTTTGGAAACGTGCCCTCCCTGCACACTGACTACTCCCTGGTAAACGTGGGAAATTCTTCCCTTCAAGGGTTTATCTTAAAGTTGTGACTTCCGTTACATGTGGGGAAACTGAGGACAAGGAAGGGGCCATGACTTGCTGGGTCAGACTCAAAACTCCCAAGACACAGCCTGCTTCAGTGGCAAAAGTCTGGTCAGGCAGATTGGGTTCGAATCCTGACTCTGTCAGTTACTTTCTGGGTGACCTTGGCCAGTGGCTGTTACTTTTTCATGCCTCCATTTTCTCATCTATTAGAAGGGGGTCATGATACCGTCACTGAAGGGCTGCTGTAGAGATTGAAGGAGGTCCTAGGTCTGGATGCAGTGGCATGCGCCTGGCACCCCACAGGTACCCAGCATAGTCTGGCTGCCTGCCTTCTTCCCTAGCAAAGGAAAAGTGAATCTTAAAACACTGAGGCCGGGGCCTGGGGAGGGGGCTGGTGGGACAGCGAGTGACGGAGCTAGAGCGGGTTTGCACTGGCCAGCGAGAGCTGACTGCTAAATAGAGCTGTTGTTAAATATTTGGCAGTTGCAAAGCAGTTGTTGGTGGATTTACATCAGCCATGGTGGGAGTACTTTTACGCCATGAAAATTAGCAAACACTGCAAATCGAAGATTTTTTTTAAAAAACGAAGGCCGGTGAAGTGGGATTTGCCAGAAGCAGGAAGTGACTCATGGCATCGTTATGCTTAGTCTACAGCTGAGACTTCTCGCTAGACAATGTATGTGCATATCTAGTGTAAACTGCAGCTTCACTCTCTCCCAGCTGTGCGACCTGAGGCACGTCACTGTCGCTCTCTGAGCCTGTACGTCAGGCGGGGAAACTGAGGCAAATACCCAGCTGTCTGGGTATCTGTAAAGGGGGACAACACCAGCAACCAGGAGGATGATTGGGATGATTAAATGAAATGACGTGTAAAATGTGAAGTGCTAGGTTCAGAGGCTACTACACAGTTGATATGAATACTATTTTCAGCAGGCGCTGGCTTGGTATCTTCCCCTAACCATAACCTGGTGAGAAAGAGGTCATCCACTCCGATTTCCCAATGGGAAAACTGAGGCTCTGGTTGGTGAGGGGGCCTGTCCGAGGCTGCACTGCTGAAAGGTGGCAAACGAGGCTTTGCAGCCTGCTCTGATTGGCTCCCAGACTGGGTTCCTGCCAAGCCCCTGGGCCCCAGCCGCGTTCTGGGGGGCTGACTGCAGAGCACGTGTTTGGCGTTGGGCAGCTGACTTTGGTCAGAATGCACGGGGTCAAAATAACTGCCCATGCGGGGATCTGCCTAAGCAACTCAGCTCAGAGCCTAACACCTGCGGTTTTGAGCTAAGCCCCACACGCGGCTCCTTCTTCGGGGGTTCTGGAGCCCACACTCACCGTCTCTTCTCTGGTGAGCTCCTCTCCCCCTGCACCCTGCACAAGCAGGTCCCTCAGAACATCACGGGATGAGGGAAAATGGATCTTCTTTCCCAAAGACGAGTTAGCCCCTCACTGCCCCTCCTGGCGCAAGAGGGCTGGTTCGGGGCTGGGGGCAGGGAAGGGCAGTGCCCAGACCTTGGCAATCTCCTTCTTAAAAAAAAAAAAAACCCTAACAAAGTTTTTCTTATTTGAAGTTGACATTCAATATTTTATTAGTTCTGGCAGGCACCTTCACAAAAAAACCTAATCAAACTTTGTCTGATCCCCTGTTCCACCCTCTTCCTCCCTGTCCCCAGCCCGGTTTGCCAGTCTTCACCTGGTTCCTTCTCCTTTGGCCCCCAAGGCAAGCCTGGCCTGTCCTCATGCCTGGGAGAAGTTACACCCATTCCCAGAAAACCAGGGAAGGGCGGAGAAACCCAACAACCAAATGCCCTCCTTCACGTTTGGACCTGGGGTTGATGGATGGATGGGGCCATTGGCCCTAAATCCAGAGAGCCCCTTGCCCCATCTGCTCGGAGAGCAGCCAGCCCCGCCGGCCGTGCATTGGAGGCTGCAGGCCCAGAGCGGCCTCCCCTTTGCCACGTGTTCCTGGAGTCTCAGGAAGGGGTTTCAGCCCTCTCACTTGCCCTGCCTCCAAGCCAGGAGGGTTACCTGGACACCTGGGGGAGAAATGTGGTCGATGGGGACCCTGCTGACTCAGTCCAAAGCAGACTGGCACGCGGATTCCGGCCCCATTGGATGCCTCACGGTCAGACAACCCGGTTAACCCCTCCATGCATCAACTTCCTCATCTGCAAACATTCCCATGGGGACGCTGAGACCCATGTCACAGAGTCAATGCCTGGACTGCACAATCCCTGCTCCACTGAGATGACCTATTTGTTCGTTTCTTTCTCATCTGATCTGAGTTGCTGTGCACCTTGTGTTTTCCTCACCTGTCGGACCCGCTTCCTATCACTCCATAAAGAACCACTTCCTTTTTTAGGACAGCGTAGTATTCCAGACTATTGGTATTTCCATCCAGGTTTAGCAAGCACCTGCTCCGTGTACTGTTCTAAGCACTATGGGAGCTAACAGAACTTTCTGTCGTGACCTCTGTCCTCAAGGACAAGAAAAGCAGAAAACATTGGAGACGCAAAGGAAAGCAATTTCTCCAATGGCCCCCAAGTTCATTTGTCAGGTTTGACTTTGGGGCTAATATACATACCAAGGTCTGTCCAGAAAGTATCCAGCCATGTAATATGAAAAAATAGAGACATTTATTGAAGAGGATACAAGATACAAGAAATCTTGTGCATAGGACAATGACACCTCAGTCCCCTACTTTGAAGTAGGCACCTTGGGACCTCACACAGTTCTCCCAATAGCCATCAGCTGCCCCATTGTATTTTCCTGAATCTCATCGATGGTCTGAAATCTCTGCCCTTTTAAAGGTGATTTTAGTTTTGGGAAAAGCCAGAAATCACAGGGCACCAAATCTGGGCTGTAGGGGGGCTGAGTCACCTGGGTGATTTGATGTTTCACCAAAAAACTGCAGTAGACATGATAGACGAATGGGCACGTTGTCACAATGAAGCTGTCCATCACCAGCTGCCCATAGCTGCGGCCTTCTGAGCCACCTGAATAGTTTCCACAGAGGAATGTTCAAGCCTAACGCAAAATTTGACGCAGATTCATTGCTCTACTCACTCAGTCGTTTTGAATGCCATGGCCACACACTACACATGCTCACTCAAAGGCGTCTACCTCCCCCCACTGACTAATACAGCGAAGTCGTCATTGTTCGCACGCGTGCATCTCAGTCCACTCTCCTTGGCTGCCGGGTTACATCAGTGTCTCACACACCTGTTCTCATTATATTAACAGTGGCTGGATTTTTCTGGACAGACCTCGGTTTGTATATTCTCAACCCCAAGGACCTGTAGGGTTGTTGAAAGACACTAGACATAGCTTCTTCTGAGACTTGAAACCTCCGCTCTGCAACCCCAGGCAACCCCCTTCTCCACTCTGGGCCTCAGTTCACTCATCCATAAAATGGAGGCAGTCTCTCGGGATCTCCAGGGTCCCATGAGGTTGCATCCCTGAAAATACTCAGTGAAGAGTTTAACCCTGTGGTCCAAAAATAAAAACAAAACCAAACAGCAACAACAACAGCAATAACAGCGCTGTGCTCCAGGGCCGGGAGAGCCGGGGAGCTAAGATGTGGCTCCAAGGGACGGTACATTAAGAGCAGGGTGTCAGGCCTCTGCCTGCCCAGAGGGGAGCATCTTGTAAGCCGTTCATGCTTTGCTTGCTAAATAGTCATCTCTTCCCGCCTTTGGCAGCGACAGTCACCGACGCTGAGCATGCTACAGGCTTGATGCAGTAGACCGCACGCCCAGAAGGCCCTGGAATGCGGGAACAGCACAAGTTAGCCATTTGAAATGGAGGCAGGGAGGGCCTTGGCGGATCATCATTCCAACCCTCACTTTACAGGCGCAGCCAGCAAGAGGCAGAGATGCCCATGGTGATGTCCCCACCACCCTGCACCTCCCTGCAGCTCCCTCCACTACCCTCAATACTTGCTGTTTCAACCGCCAGATTCAAATTCCACTGATCTGTACTGAGCACCAAGAGCTGTGCCTCCCGTGTACAATCTCCTGAGGGGCCTTCTCAGCCATGCTCTGAGGTAGCAGTTGTTGCTCATTTTACAGACGAGGAAGCTGGGGCTCAGAGATAGGAATGGAGATGGGGACGGTGGAAATGTTCTTTTGGCCTCCGCAGGAGTTTCACGAGCTCACGAAACACTGGAATGTGGGCCCGGGTTTGCTTTCTGTTCACCTGCTCTGGCCCAGTATTGAGCTGATTGAAACTATCAGCCTGTGGCTTCTCTCCTGTCCCCTGAGTGGGGGTGGTGACGGAGTCCTCTGAGCCTTCTGCATCTGCCCAGAGCTTGGCCCAGGGAGGACACAAGATTCACGATGTGACCAGAGGTCCCTGTGTGCCTAGGACCACCCTGGGCAATGCTGGGCAATGATGTCCCAGCATCATTGGTAAAAGTGTCCCCTTTTTCTCTCAAAAGTGTCTTGGGTCGAACAATAAATTGTACGGCCACCTTGTTATTCATGTCAAACAAAACGATAACTGGCCAGGTGAATAAATAAATGAACGAATAGATCCTCTCAGCAGGACTCCGAGCTCTGCACTTGTGTGCTCTGTCGGCAGCGGCTCTCGATCTAGGGGTCAGTGTCCCCGGTGAGGATGCTCACAGATAAGAAAAGTCATGCATGGAGAGGTTAACCAATTTGTCTAAGAGACGATTTCGGAGGACATCCAATGGGTCCAAAGTCTGTGTTCCAAATTGCAAAAAATAAGAAAAATGCACATATACATACACACACGCACACAGAGAAAACAGGGCCTGGGGGCAGAGCGTGTTTGTCAGCTCGCTCCCTTTAGGGAAAAGGGAGGAATAGCCAGGGGCCCGGGCGAAAGGTGACTTTCCACTATGTGCCCTTCTGCACCTTTGGAATCTCAAACTGTGGGCAAGTACTATCTATTCAAAAATAAATTAAGTAAATATTTAAAAAGTAAACTAGCCTGAAAAGGAGGTTTGCTATTTTAAAAAGTGAACCGTGCAATGGGATGGAGAGGACTATGCTTCCTGCATCTCCTGCTCTGACCATAATACTCAGCTGGTTTCCCAGCATGCATTGGGCAACAGGAAATCCTAGACGGCCAAGGTCTACTGGACTTTTGGAGAACCACTCGAATTTGCCAGTTGGGGGACTGGCCAGGGTCGCAAAGGACGTGAAGGGCAGAGCTGGTGTGGGGGGCAGTCCTGCCCCAGGCAGTGGGGTTTGCTGCTCCTGAAAAGCCCAGAAACTTGTGAAATTCTCGGTCAGAGGCGCACTCATTGGGATGCAGAGGAGGTCCAGCAGGCAAGAGGCCCCCGTTTCATATTTGATGTAAAATCTGTGTCTCCCAAAGCAGTGACCTTTGCAAACAACCAGGGTGACCCTAGGGTTGATCATCCAAACCAGATATTTTGGGAGTGAAAAGGGTGCCAGACAACAAGCACAGAAGAGGCTTCCTGGGAAAACCAAGACTGTCTCCCACAAAAATCCCCCACCATCAGGAAGTCGGCAGGATGACATTTTGGACAAAGGACCTTCAAAGGAGGATGGTGTGACTCCAGCACTTCATGCCCAACTTCTCCCCCACCCCCTCCCCCATAACACTGACAACAAATAGGCTTTGCATAAAGCCAGGTGCAAACCACTTTACTTCTCTGAGCCTCAGCTCCTGCATCTGTAAAACAGAAATGACCCTGTCGAGGGACGCTGTGAGAGGGAGATGTCTCCCTGAGGGCCGGGCCCAGAGAAGGCACCCAGCAAAAAAGGCAGAGGCAGCAGTGAAATAACGAACTGATACAGGCCTGACCCTGAAACTCTGGGGGATGAGCACAGACAGAGAGAGGCTTTCTCTCAGACCAGACACACAAATGCCACCGTGGGAGGGAGAGTGCGGGGCACCGTGCCCGGGGAGAGGGTGATCCGAATTCTGGGAGTCACTTTCCGAAGCATCTCTTCAGGGTGACTCATCGGGAGACTCACTGAAAAGTCCTCTGAGTTAAAGACAAAAGTCCAGGGGGCTGTGGGTCGAACCGAACCTCTTCCCTCCACCCGCTGCCCTCGCCAGGGTCGTAGGGACAATGTGGGGGATTCGGAGGGTGCCTGGGCAGAATTTAACCCGGTTTCCCCCCAGCATGTCACCAGGGGCTGGGACCTGGCCAGAGGGAAGGAAATAGGGTGTGAGGAGGAAGGCTTCTCCCCTCCAACCCACCCCTTGGGCCCAACCAAGTCCTGCTGCTGAAACCTCCTATGTCTAGAAGCCTCAGCACTCCCCCAATTGCGCCCCACCCACACCTATTCCTGAATTACAGTCCAAAAGGTGTGTGTGTGGTGGGGGGGTAGATGGGACTTCATTACCCCCTAATGCTCAGCAGCAGCCATCAGCTGGCCTCCAGCTAGTCCCGTCTCTGCTGACTGTGGCTGCCTGTGTGACCTGGGGCATGTTGCCTGACCTCTCTGAGCCTGTTTCCTAACTGGAAAATAAGGACATTAGGAGTGCTTGTCACAGGGACCATGTGCGGGGATACAGGTCTTCTCCTCCCAGTGGTCTGGTGCTGCTTCCAAAGTTTCCTTTAAAGGGGAGTTTCAGGTTCTTGCCCTGCAGTGCACCATGATTCTCGGGTTCTCGGGCACGGGGCCTGTCTTAGGTACAGAAGTCCTCTGGCCAGTTCCCCCACCCCCTCTCACTGGCCTCCGCTCAAATGTCCTTTCACCAGGGAGGGCTTCTTCCAGGACTTGCTACTGATTCCCTGCTTTATTTTCTCCCCAAACTTATAATTTGCGAATGCTAGATATTTTTCTCCCCCTCCAGGAAGGCTGTTCATGACATACATCCCAGAGCCTAGAGTAGTACCTGACCCGGAGAAGCTGCTCTCACATACCTGCCGGGGGAATGAATGAATGAATGAATGGACACACGAATGCTTGCTGCACAAACAGCCAATATCACTGACCCCTGGTGACAGTGCAACACACTGTCGCAGAACTTCTAGTTGGGGTTTTTTTTTTTTTTTGGCAATGTTAGTTTTCTGTGATTTTTGCAATATTTCTTTTTTATGTTTAACTTCCATCTATCTGACATTTATTGTGAGGTGTATCATGTAAGAGGAGGTCGTACACATATTCCCTGACTAAACGGCTACCCAAGTTGCAGAAAGATCCGTTTTGTTCCTGTCGGTCAGTGGAAGGGCCGGGCCTGGGCTGGCCCTTATTATTCCAGCGGCCCAGGGCTATGCTGTCCGTGAGGCGGGATTGACTGGATCAGGCACAGGCACTGGAATTCAACAACCTGCAGCCCAGCTTCTAGCTCAACCGCTTACCAGCTGGGTGGCTTCGCACAAGAAAATTTGCGTTCTAAGCTTCAGTTCTAAGACTCATTTACCCCATCTGTAAAATGGGCACAAAAGTGGCATGGTGCCTGTTTCATAGAATGGCTGTGGGACTGAACACCACAAGGCTGGCAGAGTCTGGCACACAGTGGGTGCTCAGCTGGTATCATTATTATTACAGACCCTAGCCTGTGGAAGCTAGTTCATTCACTGGGCAAACGAGGCCCAGTGGGCATCCCCCTGTGCCCAAGCTGGGCAGCTGGCAGGTGGTCAGTGTCATTCCTGCTTCCTGCCCTCCTGGGGTGGGGGGAGACACAGCACAGTTTGCACAAGGAGAAGCAGCATGTGTGGAAACAGGAACTGTTGGAGCCAGGAGCTGCCCCTTCTGTGGGGGGAGGGGTCCCCTGAGGAAGTGAAGCCCGGAGCTGAGTTGTTGTCTCTGGGCCCCCATGATGTCTCCTTAGAGGGAGTGTTAAACTTTCATTAGAGGCGTGTTACTTCTTCCAGAAACTTCTGTACATTGACTCTGACTGGTCTTGGGGTCCACAGGAAGTGGGGAGCTCCAGAGAAGATGTTGGTGCTTGGAGGGCAGGGAGCAGCGCTCCCTTGGGCCCCCTCACCCCTGCTGCATTCAGCAGGCACAAAATAAGCATTTGTTGATTGGCTGGTTTCAGTATGACCAGGGCTGTGATGGGAGCAATGTTCGGTGAGGGGCACCCAAGGATGTGAGGGAGGGGTCCGTGGGGTTCTCTGACTGCAGACCCTAATCCTCAGTGTCTAGAGCCCCAGAAAAGGGAGAGATGGCTGCTGCGTCTGACTCGCTGTGTGAGTTTGGGCCTCAGTTTCCCTATCTTTGAAATGGGGAGGGGCTGAGTGAGAGTGGTCTTGGGAGAGTAGACGGAGCCGGCAGGGTGAAGGAGCAGCCGAGAAGCCCCCCAAGCCTGCGTGGCGGAGCGTGCACGAGCGCAGGGGGCGGCGCGCCCCGAGGCGGGGAGGGGCGGGAGCGCGCGCGCGCGGGCCCGCACAGGCGGTGGCGGAACAGAGAGCGGGCGAGCGTGTGGCCGCGGCGCCGCCAACTCGTGTGGGACCCACCGCTCCAGCCGGCCGCCCGCGGTCCCGCACGGGGGTCCTCCCGCCGGCAGCCGAACCCGTCGCGCGCTGGTGAGTGGCCTGGGGCCAGGACCCAACTGGATCGGGCCCTCGGCCGGGGAAGGGGCGGGGGCCGGGCCGCGGGGCCGTCACCCTTACTCGGGCCCAGGACGCTACGCGTGCCCGCGCGCGCTCCCGAGGCTCCGCGGGGAGAGCGGGCGGTTGTGCGCGCGTGAGATTGGACGCGTGTGAACGTACTAGTCTGAGGGTGTTCGCGGTGGTGCGTCTCAGCGTGCGTGTTCGCTGGAATGTGTGTGCTTGTGGCAGAGTTTGTGCGTGTGCACATTGGAGTGCCTGGCTTGTGTGGTTTGGAGTGAATGAGTGGGGGGGGCGTGGGGAATGGGCATGGCTCCCATTGATCCATTTACTGAGTGTTTAATTTACTATGTGCCAAGGAATGTGCCAAGCGCTTCATCTGAGATCTCATTCTTGTGACGGAGTGTGTGTGGATTCAGGGAGTACACGTGTGTGACCGTTCACAAGTGGTTTGTGCAGGTATTCCTGAGCTTGTAAGAACAAAACTGTGCATTTGTGGGTGTGAGTGTGTAATTAGTGTACAGGAGTGTGCAAGTATGTTTATTTGGAAGGATAAGAGGCCCAGTTTGTGCCCACCAAGCCTATTGTGTGATGTGCCCGCCTCGGGCCCTGATGCCAGGGAGCCCATGCACAGAAGCAGGCCTGGCGTGGGCACCCAGTGGGAATTGGGCCTTGTTTGGTGAATGAGGAGCCAGAGTCAGACCCGCAGACACAGAGCCTGGCTGGGTCTGGCAGAGGGGCGGCCTCCGAGCCAAACCTTGGCAGGGTCACACTGTCAGGACCCTCTGTGGGGACTCCAGGAGGGACAGACTGGGCTGGGCCTGTGGGGGACCCGACACTAGGAGACATGTGTTCAGTTCTTCCTACATACCCTCTGGTTTCCCCAGCTTTGTTCTTGCCCCTCGTTGGCCCTGGCAGATTTTAACCTTTTCCCTAGGCCTGGGGTGGCAGGGGAATAGAGGGGGAGCTTGCCCTGGGGAGACCAGGAGTCTGGAGGCACTTATCTGTGCCTGGACATCTCTCTGCCTACCGTGCTAAATAGATAGCTATTCACTGATTTATTTGTATCGAGCCTGGGCCTCCAAGAGCCCCCAAGATAGTAACGAATTGATCACAGCAGGCTTGGGACTCCGTCTTCCAAGGTCTGTCCTCACAGTTTTGACTGACAGTCTTTCTGTGCTTTTATACATGTTGGAAATCTCCGCAGTCGAAAATCTCCACTGCTTCAAGGCAAACTTTAGAAACTCAGGAGCTCCCTAGTTTCTCTGAATTGTCAGAATTCGGCCTGCCTTTCCGAGGGGAAAATGTCGTCCTAGGAGCTCGGTGTGTGTGCAGAGGAACCTTGGAGGCATTTAAAAACCATGGCGTTAATGGAAGAAGAATTTCATTGAAAGGGATGCAGAGCCGGCTGGAAGGGCCTGTTTCCAACTCAGCAGCTCACCGAGTGAACTTTGGACGTCTTCTTTTAGCAAACAAAACCTGGAAGGAAACAAAAAGGCCCGCATTCTTTTTCTTTTTTTGTCTTAAAAAATGGAAGGGAAAAAAACCCCCCACCTTCTGGCTTTGCTGGAAATGCCACCTCCCCTTCCCCCACCAAGTCCAGGCCCTGCCTGATCCCCCACCCCCAAATAAAATATGCCCGTGGGGAGCTGTGGCTGAGTCACTCCCTGGCAGAGAGCCCCACGGGCAAACATTTGGGAAGGTTCTTGCCTAACTTCCCAGAAGAAAGGCCCAGGATTTAAAATGGTCCCTGTGGTTTGTCGGCTCCTGCCGTCCCGTCTGCTTTGGAAATGACTAAAAAGTAGTTTCTATCTCCACCAACTAAAGCCTCAGACTTAAGCCTAAGTTGGTCTGCGTGTAGGGCTGCTCAGGTTTCAAGAAAGGGAGCTCCTGGCTTTGCCAAGTGGCACTTTCGGTGGCTCTGAGCAAGGAAGGAGCAGGGAGAGGGGAAGGGAAGGGTGGTGACACTTAGAGAGCACCCACCGTGTGCGCACAATCCTCCCAATAGTCATGCTGCGGAGAATGGCTTTTGGGTTTTTTTTTTTTTGCTCTTGGTTTTATATGTCCAAAGAAACGGAGGCCCAGAGAGGTCAAGCGTGTCCTGAGGCCACTAAGAGGAGGCAGAAGCAGTCACCTGCCTGACTTCACACTCATCCTCTTTCCACCATCAGGCGTGTGACATTTGCATCCCAAAGGCTGTGCAGACTGGGTGCTGAGTACTTTAACACACACGCACTCACTTAATTTTCACTGGGATCGAGGCGGTTTTTATCTCCGCTTTACAGATGAGAAAACCGAGGCTCGGGGAGATGAAGTACCATGCGTAAATTTATGAAAGTAGTACTGCAACTCAAGGCCACCGTTTATTGAGGACCTCCCATGTGCCAGCCAGGGTGCTTTTAGTGCCTTACCTCACTCACTCCACTGGCCAACACTGGGAGATGGGAGCTGTCGGGAAGCCCGTTCTACAGGTGAAGAGCCAGGGCACAGACAGATTAAATGATGTGCCGAAGATCGCATACTAATATGCAGTTGACCCTGGATTTGAACCCCTCTGGGCTGAGCATAGTCTTCCCACTGACCCTGAAAAGTGACGGTCACTGTGTACAGTGTCTGGCCCGGGGCCGAGGTCCAGGATCTTTATCCTGACCTTAGGAAGACGAATGCACGGGAGGTAAAGAAACTTGGGCAGGGTCATAAACTGGCAAACGGCTAAGTCACAATGCACGTCTGTGATTCCTGCGCTGAAGATCTTTAACCTCCAACCAGGTCTGTCTGCCTTTGCCCTGCTTTCCTCCTGGAAAACAAAAACAAGTGGGGGAAGTCGCGCCAGGCTCGCGCCAGGCTGTCCTCGGTGGGCTGCAGCCTTCTGGGAGGGGTCTTCCTGAAGGCTGCCTTCCTCCCTCCTCCACTGTTGCCCCCCGGGGCAGGTGACCAACGCCCAGGGCCAGAGCTGTCAGATAGAGAGGGCTACAGTTTATGTTTTTCTTTCCTCTCTAAGTGCCAAAGATTGGTTTCAGAAGGGAAGTGTCAAAACAATTGTCAAAAAGAGAAGAATATTCCCTTCCTCTTCTCGGGTCAGACCGAGCAAGGCAGTTACAGGGTGGAGAGCGGAGCAGGCTGGTGAGTCACGCAGGGTCGAGTGCAGGCTGGCACCCCTGGCTCGTGTGGGAGAGCAGCAAGCCGGGGCACTGGCCTCTGCGAGAGCCCTGCCTTCCGACCCCTGATGGCGGAGGGATCCCTCCGAGGGGCCTGCCTCTCCGTGCTGAGCGGGACCGTTTTGGCCGGGGCTTCCTGCCACTCTCCATTTCGGTCCCGCGCCCGTCACCCTTCCTCGTTCACTTCCATTTGCATCGCGGTTCGTACTGCGCGGTGTCTGAAAGGAGGGCTGTGTGTGAGGACCTGTGCCGTCCGGGGAGCGCGGGGCCGCTGTGCACGTCTTTGCTGTTGGAAGGAGAAGGTATCTCTCTCCCTTCCCGCTACTGTTCTGCGGGGCTGGTGAACATTTGCGAATTGCTTTGAGATGCGTTAATTTAAGGTGTGAAATAATAGATCTTGAGCGAAGGCTCAGCCGCATTTCTGGCATTGATGGATTTCTCTCCCGTCTGGCCTGTGATTTGGAGAGGTAAAAATAGTCCTTGTTTCTACATTTTTATCTTTTCGTCTGACGTCATTCTTAGGAAGCAGTCTGTGCACAGGCGACAGACCTTTCCTTGGCCACCGCCTCAGATGGCAGCCAGGATGTGGCACTCTGGGGACCAAGAGGGCTCCTGGGGCAGGGTGGTCACCTGTGGTCCCTCTGAGTGCAAAATTGCTTTGCAATTGAACAGGTGGCCCATAGTCAGGCTTGGCGAGGGACCCTCAGTGGCTGTTTGGTATTTGGCCATCTTTTCATTGCAGACTCTTGGGTAGTGACCAGGTAGCCTTCTGGAAAAATGTTAGTTTAAAAAGAAAATAATCAGGCCAGTGGCTTTACTCATTCCTCTTGGAGCTGAGTGACATACACACGGTCCTTTCCTTTGGCCGAGAGCGAATTAGACCAACAGCCGTCTCAGACGACTCCCAGACAGGAGCTAACCTTGGGGCCGATCGGTTGGTGGTGTAATTTCCTGTAACGTTTAAGTTGGGAACTTGAACTAGCATTTTGACATCTGTCCCTGTAACAGGACTTGCTTGTGTGGAAACAGACCCCCACACACAGCCTCTGCCGCTGTCTCCAATTCTGGATTTTTCCACAGACGACTTCTCGGGTGGTCTGGTGGCAAAGGACCCGTCTTCTAGCCAGGCCTTCTTGGCCTCCACCGTCAGGATCTGCGCACCCCTCCAAACCCAACTGGCCGCGGGGCTCTGCCTGGGGGGCGAATGAGGGGCCAACAGAACTGGAAGGTGGGGGGAGGGGGGAGTGTGAAGCCGGATTTGAAATGCGTTCAGCTCCAGCAGCCTTGATCCACAGCCGAGCCCTTCTTTCTCTCTCCTAGACATCTGTGTGAGGGTGACCTCACAGAAAAGAAAAAGGGGCTTTATGTAGGAATTCCATCGAGTGTGAAGGAATTCGGACAAGGGAAGCGGGGAGGGAAGCTGCCCTTCAGAGCCAGCATTTTCCCCGGAGTTGTTTAACCTTCACACTTCAGAACTGGGCTGGGGGAGGGGGCGGCGCTGGACCCGAGCACGTGGGGGGCCATTTCAGGGGAACTTCCTGAGCCAGGCTCCTGGGTTGAGTCCCTCAAACCCTCACCGCAGGTGTGCTTGCGGCAGAGTTGGAACTTGTCCCCAGAGCCTGCCCTGTCTGTTCCTTGTGTTGCCACTCTTTGCAACTCGAATGACTTTGGCCTTCCGCTCTGACCGAGGAATCCACTGGGCTCACAGTCCGGAGAAGAAAACGGGCACTGAGGCCCAGCGAGGACAAGGGGCTCGCCCGCAGTCGCATTTAAGAATCTCAGCCTTGGTCGGGGCACATGCCCAGGCTGCAGGTTCGGTTCCCCGCCAGCCCCCACCCCGCCCCATCGGGGTGCATAGGAGAAGCAACCAATTGATGTTTCTCTCCCTCTCTCTAAAAATAAAGAAATAAAATCTTAAAAAAAAAAAGACCTTGAGCCTTGGCACCAAAGGGAGTGAGGTCAGAGCCCCAGACTTACCACTCAGGAACAAGTCATGTGCCTTCAGAGCCTCAGTTTCCTCATCTGGAAAATAAGGACAACATCACGACCTCAGAAAGTCTGAGGGGAGAACCAAATGAAAAGATGCACGTGAGATGCTCAGCACGTGGGCAGCACCTTGTAACTGCCTGGAGCTCACTTCCCCAGTTTTTACCAAAGAAATCGTAGGAACTATTTAATTACTAAGGACCTGCCCAAGGTCACAAAGTCGTCTCTTTGTCAAGAGCATTTCATTGTCCCTGCATACTGAGGCCCTAAACAAGACAGAAAGGGGTGTCGTGGGGGAGCCCCTCCCTCCAGGTGCCACTGAAGCACTTTCCTATGATGAGTGACCCTCAACATTGACGGGCAGGAGACAGCAGCAGTTTGGAAGAGGCAAGATTTAAATGTCAGGTGGCCCCCGGCATCTCAGGGAAATGTTTAGAAATCAGTATTTTTTTCCCCTCTCCACCCACCCCCCGCAGGGTGGAAAAGTGAGCCTCTTATGTTTTTGGTGCGTCCTTTGGAGTTGGGGGGTCTCGGGAGGCTCCCAGAGCTGTGACAGCCACGCCACGCCATTAAGCACGGCAGAGGTCCTGTTGGCCGTTTACACAGCGTCAGCCCCGTCCGAGGTCTGTGCTGACGGGAGCGGCTGTCGCAGACGCGAGGCGGGGCATGCAGCTCTTGATCAGAGGACAGCTCGTGGCCCCCTCCCCGCTCCGGTGCGTGTCTGGCTCGGACTAAGTCATTCGGTGTTCCCTCTGGCTGACTTGTTTTCTCCGAGGGAGAGGCCAGATCGTGTCCCCAGGAAGTGGCCGCCCCACCTGAGGCGGCTTCTGTGGGAATTGGCCAGATGGGTGTGCGGGGTGAGGGGACAGCACCACGCCTGCACTGCCCCAGCAGCCACCTCGGGCGAGCACTTTGAGTGGGCCCAGCCTCCACTTCCTCGTCGGGAGAATGGGTCAGTAACACCAGGCGCGAGGCCCTCGATTCTCGGACGCCGTTTGGGGTACTTGCCTTAGGACTCCAGCTTTAGGATTAGAATTCTGAAAAGAAAAGGCCTGGGATTAGAGCCTCCCCTGAAAAGCCACTATGGATAAGGGACCTGAGTCCCAGGATGAGGGTGTGTTGGTGGGGGTGGGGTGTGTCGGGGAGACCTACACCTGCCCTCAGCCACAGCGCTACACCTGTCACCTGTTTTACATGAGGAGGTTTTGCACGAGAGTCATGTAAAGGAAAGGCTGTTATGTAAAATACCCAGGATGCATAAATCCATGGAGACAGAGCACAGATCGGTGGTCCCAGGGGTGGGGGAGGGGAGCAGCTGTCGGACGGGTGGTGCAGGGCCGCTGCCCAGAACCGTGAATGTGCTAAATGCCCCCGAATTGTTTGCTTTAAAACGGTTAGCTTTATGCTATGTAGGAAAAAAACGTTGTAAGGAAAGGTTCTGAGGCTTAAAAGCAAAGGCACCAAAGCCTCTCACTTTACAGCCGGGGAGACGGAGGCCCAGAGAGTCCGTCGCCAGCCCGAGGTCTCCGTGGCATCTGAGGCTGCTCTGCGGCTTCGGTCGATCACTGCGCCGGCTCTCAGGCCACGGCTCTGGCGGCGGCGCCCCGGCCCGGCTGCGGGAGGAAAGCTCAGTGCGGAAACAGACGGCTCGGTGTTGTGCGGCCCAGCAGACTCTGCGTTGTGGACGGATGCGTCCTCGCTGGCCGGTGTGTGGCTGTCTGTTCAGCCGTTCATTCAGGAGACGCGTCCCAGCATCCCGGGCCAGGCACTGTGCTGGGAGCTGGCTCAGAGACCCTCTCACGACCCCGCCCCTGGGCCCGTCAGCAGCTGGTGGGGACACACCTGTCATGACTGCCTTGTATGTAATTTGCGGTAAGCGCCTTCGGGGACACACTCTCTGGGAAAGCGGGAGGGACATCTGAGCCAGAGACCTGAGGTGGACCAGGCAGGGTGTGAGGAGGCCCGGAGACCTGAGAGGGCCGGGGTGAGGGGCAGGAGGACCACAGAGGGAGTGGGCCTGTGGGGCTGTGGACAGGGTGCTGGGAGCAGGACCGGGGCCCAGGCGGTGGGCAGACCCCAAGCAGTGTGAAGCCAGCGACTTCCTGCCATTGCCTCAGCCTCTGAGCCCTTCAATAGGCCCTTTGTGCCAGCGCTTGCCATGTGCTGCATTCTGCTCTCACCCTCCACAGGGACTCACTTCACCCTCCCAGCAATGCGATGATGTAACTACCGGCATGCCCATTTTATAGACAAAGGAACAGAAACAGAATCCGGGGTACGCGGTGCTCCGACAGCATTAGCATGAGTGCGGTGAGGACCCCGTGCACGGGGGTCTGGTCTAAAGGGTCAGAGGACAGAGGCTGCCGCCTGAATGTGCCCCTTGTGTGGGCTGAGTCAGTGGCCAGGCCCAGGGCCTGGGAGAGGGACTCCGTGGTGGCCGGAGGGAACGGCATGCGCCAAGGTAGCACGCTGGGAGCACAGAGCATTGGCCTTGTGTGACAGAAGGCCGGGGGCTCAGCCACAGAAAGCAGAGGCGTGCGGTGGGAGAGGAGGCTGCGAGGCCCCCGCACCTGGGTCAGGTTCCCTCTTCATGGCAAGAGCAGTGGGGCCCTGGGAGGTCTGCAGCCTCGCTTCTCAAGTGCGCCCCCTTGCTCACTCTGCTCCAGCTGAGCGTTCGCTCACCTCAGGGCCTTTGCGCTTGCTGTGCCTTCTTCCTGAAACCCTCCCCCCAGATTCCCAGGAGGTGCTCCCTGCCTTCCTTCAGGACGCCGCTGAAGTCACTTCCCCAAAGACAGCCCACCACTCCCACCCTCGCCCCGGAGCTCTTCATTCCCTGGCCTGGCTTTATTTTCCTTCGGGGCCCTGGCCCTTCCCTGACGCTGCGTGTTTGTTCTCTGCGTCCCAGACTAGCACCTAGACTCCGTGAGGGTCAGGCTCGGTCTGGGGACCGCGGCTGTGTCCTCAGTGCCCGGCGCCGTGCTCGGCTCATCGAGGACAGTTTTGAGTGGGCAAGTGGCTGGTCCCTGGAGAATGTTTACGTGGAGTTACTGAATCTGTTAGCAAACCCCGCCCCTCCCAGTGGGCAGCGAAGGGCTGCGTTGTGCCTGGCTGACTGTCCCCTGTACAGGGGAGGTTTCTCAGAGACTCATCCTGGTCCTCAAATTATTCCAAGTGGGAGGAGCTTGTGCCTCCCAGAGTTCTGGGGTCTCCTTCCTTTGCCTCTTTCTTCACAGGCTGCTCCTGAGTGTCTGTATCAGAGGGGCTTTGGGTTGGAACAGCCAAGTGCCTTGTCTTAAAGCTGCCTTTTCTATCAGGCACCCTTCCTTTTCTAAAGAGCCTACCTTTTGGGGTCGCTTAGGGAAGAGGAAGAGGCTACACCCTCGGAAGCCACGTCTCGGCACAGGCAATGCTGTGTGGCCAATGAGCGGGACCCCAGATTCCACCCAACCCAGAAAACGGGGACCCCAGCTTGAAAGGAATGCTTCCCTAGCTGGTAGACCACAGGGCACCACATGGCAGACAGGGAGTGGGAAAGGGGGCCCACCCGCGAGTTTGGCCGGTCCAGCTGAGTCCCCACAGATGCAGGTACACCGAGATCTCAAGTGTGAACTTGAACTTGGCGCGCCTGCCTCGGTGAGGGTGCATTGTCTTTGTTCGTCTCCCCCAGGAATTTTAGTGGCCTTTTGTGTTTGTTTCAAATGCCAGCCACCGCGGCCAATCCGAGAGGGGAGGCAATGAGACTGGATTTTTGTCTGGATGGAGTCTGGGGACCGGGTGACAGCACGGCCCTCAGGAACCACGCAGAGAAAATACTTCTCCCCCACGCTAACAACTTTGCTTTGCGCCCACTTCTGTGATGTCCCAGGCCTTCCGACGTCGCTCACCTGTAGGTTAGGCACGTAAAGACCACAGTTTCCAAACTCTCAAAAGGGCGGTGGTCTGTGAAAGCATTCTAGTGACAACTGGGGGCCGGAGAGGCCGTTTGGAAGATGCCGTTTGGTCCCTGGCATGTGAGAAGTTTCTGGGTGCTCGAATGGCTTGTATGGGGGGCACCCTTGAAATTGCACAGTGCTGAAAATTCCGGGCCAGATGGTCACTGTGATGTGCTAATGTTAGCAGTTGAGATATTTAATTACCCAGAAAAGCCTCTTTGCTTACCCACTCTGGGTTACTGGAGAGCCTTTCTTTCTCAGGAGGAGGGTCTTACACAGTGTAATCGGACCTGCAGACAGGGAATCACTATCCCTCATTAATTCATTAGCTAATTAAGTGATCTATCTGGTCATGCGTTTCTTCTTGCCATTGCCTTTCATCCCACAACATTCCCTGGGCCCCACTCCATGCCCGGCCTGGTGCTGGGCACTGGGGATAGCACGGAGCAGGAGGATAAATATTACTAAGTCCACGTTGGGTGCCAGCCCACTGGGTGGTGCCTCGGGCTGCACGTGAGTTCATTCAATCCCCAGTGGACGTTCACTGAACACTTACTCTGCACAGACCCGTGGAGACGCAGGTGCGAAAATGACACAGCTCCTAGTGGTTTGAACTCCCTCCCCATTTTGACGGGGCCCTCGGGTCCCTGTCCCTCTGCTTTCGGTGACAAACCCGGCCAGCCACGGTTCACGGGCCGCATGACCATGTCCCCAGCACGAACCAGAAACCATCCAGATGCACAGGAGCTGACGTGAGAACGAGGCACCCCCTTCACACGTCGCTCTCAGTTCAGCGTCTTGCCACCACCCAGCATTTGAGACAGAATGTGAGATCTCGTGGTTGGCTAAATACATAAATATTTTATGTCTCGATATTCTGAAAATGAAGCCCAAATGCGCAGAACTGCAGCACATCAGTGCTATAGATCATATGTTATAATAATCTGATGACATGTTGTTTAAATATTTATGGACGGATGCGACATGACAATGGGGGAGAGCGCCGTCTCCGAGCAGAGTCCTGGCAGATGCTGGGAAGGAGGGAGCAGACTCGCGGATCCCAGGAAGCGCCACACGAGGCTCGGGTTTCTGAGTTGATGTTTCGGGGTTTCGTGACAATAACGATGGCTGGCATTTATTGAGCACTAGCTGTGTGCTGTACCCTTCACTGACTTCATTTCATTTCATCGTCACGGCAACCTCTTGAGGATGGGACTCTTATTAGCCCCACATGGGACTCTTACTGGTACCTACCGTGCACCACAGAGACCTGGCCGAGTGCTTTGTCAAGTCACAGACGAGAAGGTGAGGCTCAGGGCAGGTCAGGTGGGCCCCAGGCCCCGCAGCTGGGGGGACGGCCCAGGATCCAACCCAGGGCGGCCCCACCCTGCAGTCTGAGTCCTTATTCACTGTGTATTCTGCTCTATGGGTGATGAGTCAAATCAGAAAAACCACCGCTGCCACCTGGTTGGCCCCTTGCTCGGTCCTAACTGGAGTCACAGAACGGATGTCTGTAAAGTGTCAGGTGGGAATAGAAGCCACAAGCAACAAATAGCTAACCCAAGGGGAGCAGTTGTGCGACAGCAGAGCCGCCGTGGCCCCGAAGTGCGTTTGCTGCAGACTGTCCCCAAGCCAGTGTTCTGTGCCCCAGCCTTTGCCCGTGCCGCACCCTCCCCCTCCCTGCAGTGCCTGCCGGGCTGGGTGCTCGGCCACCACAGCCCACCTTACAGATGCGGGGCCCCTGCGTCTCCCAGAGCTGACGCCGATGTCCCTGCCTCGAGAGGCAGCCTGAGTGTGCCAGCCAGAGTAGCTGTCCCTTCCACACCCTCCCTGATGCTCTGCTGGACGGGCTCCCTCCACCTGACCTTGCTACCTTCAGGCCGGCCCGTTTCGCTACTGTGCTGCGTCCTGGTTCATTGTCACACCTCCTGCACCGGAAACCAGGCCCGGCCCACAGGATAGAATAAGTGACCAACCATAGGGGTTCAAAGAAGAAGACCCGTGGGCGGGGAGAGGGAGGGCCGAGTTCTGAGAAGCTTCTCAGCTGTGACTGTGTCAGACCCCAAGATGTCTAGTTCTGCCAAGGCCTAGGGGTGCCCCCCAGGCCCTCCAGGCCAGGGGAGGGCGGTCAGAGGGTCGTGTTAATGGAACGCAGGGCCAGCTGCATAGTGTGTGGGGCCCAGTACAGAATGAAAATGCAGGCCCCCTTGTTCAAAAAGCAGGAAAAAAGGTTCTTCCTTTCCTTTGCAGTCTCTCCAGCTGTCATGATGTTTTTATTAGCTATTTAAGGACACGCTCCCTTGGGCACAGGGACACTCACAGGGCAAGTGCAGATGCTCGGAGGTACCTGGAGCTGCCAAGGATGGGGGAGCAGAGACTACTGGGGTGGGGGAGGGGAGCGGGCAGCTGGGGAGCTGTCCTGGGGAAGCCTGCTGCTCCTGAGCTGAGGCTCCAAGCCCCCAGCACGCGCCCCATTGTTCCGCCTGACTTCACTTCAGAGTTCAAAGACAAAGCGAGAACATTCAGGACCGTGAACACAGACCATGAAACCCCAAGCACGGGCTCCCTTCTGAGGGCAGGGCCTGATGCCACCACACCGGTCACTTGCACGGGAGGCTGGCCCTGACGGGAGGGCTGTGGCCTCCTCCTACGACACCCACGTTTCACGGAGAGCCAGGCCCCTGCATCCGGTCCCCACGTGGGCTGAGAGCCAGGTCTCATTTAAAGGAAACGCTCTTCTGTGGGGCACCGTGTGCAGACCGCCGGCCCAGAGTGTGACGGCTGTCAGCCGCTCCCCTTCCTCACCCAGGGCCTCCCACGCCGAGGACACACCGTGCACGAGGGCCTCCTCGGAAGTGCCCTCCCGATGGAGTCCCTCACATTGGTGCCAGATGTTACTGCATTGGCAAACCCACCCCCTCCAACTTCCTGTCCTTGAGTGACAAGGGTCAGAAATCAAGTGACGAGGTTGCTGACCCGCTCGCTCACTTGATCGATCGCTCGGGAAGAATGCCAAGCAGGTGGTGCCCTAGAAATCAGAGCGGGTGGGGAGCTCAGATTCCGCTGGCCCCCCATGCTGTTCCCAGCCCTGACCCCGGGGGTCTGGCAGCCACAGGGTGTGGATGCCTGGCCACTCTGAAAACATAAATGAGGGCGGCTCGGGAGAGTTAGCCAATGCTTGTTATTTGGTACCTACTCTGCACCAGACAGACCTGGCCAAATGCTTCGTCTGTGTTGCCGTAGTTAATTCTCACAACTTTGGGCTGACCCCATTTTTCAGATGAGGATAACTGAGGTCCAGAGAATGAAGCCACTGGTCCAAAGCCATAAGCCACACAGTGTGAAAATGGAGATTTGAACTCAGGCCCGACTGACCCCCAGAGCCAGTGCTCTTTGCACAACCCCAGGCATGGTGGATGGCTAGGCTCACTGGTTGGCTGAGCCTTCTGCCCCCACCGTCTGCTGCGTGTGCGTGGGGACCGGACAGGGGCCAGACCTCAGCTGCTGCCTCTGAGCAGTCACCCTTCTTGTCAGGGAGCAGGTCCCGAGACTCCCGGTCCACCTTTTCTCCTCCAAGATCCAGCCAGCCCTGTGGCCACTCTTAGGCTCAGAGATGAAGGAAGCAGGCAGTGGCCTTGGACACACTTGAGTACAAGTCACCTCTCCACCTTTCGCTCACCTCTCTCCTTGGCTTGTCATTTCTCATTTGCAAAGTGAGGGGTGATCTCAGTTGCTGCCTGTGGGGCAGTTTTCATGATCCACTGAGATAAGCATGCACACCACAGGCATTCAGCAATTGGTGGCCGTTGTTGTACTGATAATAAATGACACTGTGCAGGGTGAGGACTGCAGCTCGGTGGCACCCATGACACTCAGGAGCCCCTCTCCACACTGGGACGCGTTGGAGTCACAGCCCAGAGCCCCCCTCCCCAGGGAAGTCATCCCTGCCTTGCTTTGTTCGGTCGTCCACTCAGCCAGCGGAGCCAGGTGCGGCTCCAAATGCAGGGCGAACAGGAGACCCACGATGGAGCTGGCATTCCGGGTGGGGAGGGCGACCGTAAGCTGGAGGTGAGTGAAGTGTGTTCAGTGTTGCTGGTCTCAGCGCTGCAGACAGGTGGACGGGGCCGGGGCGTGGTGGCAGCGGTGTCCCCGGGCTGCCGAGTGGACTGATTCACCCCCCAGTGTCTGTCTTCTCTCCAAGGGCAGTTGCTGGGGATTTAACCTGTGCCTGTTGTTCACGGTCCCCGTTCTTCCGAGGGGCCCGGGACGGCCTCATCTGGCTGCCTTTGCCTCAGGTGTCTTTGAGAAGGTGGATTCACGTGTGCGAATGGGGGCGTTTTATTCAGGTTTTCCCAAGGCTCCACTGCTCACTCTCGAGGCTGCTCATCACCAAGGTCACCCAGGCAGCCCCTGGCCACAGTGTTGCTCTGACTCCTGTCAGAGAGCCTGTGGGACAGGCCCTGTTACTCCTAGACCAGGACAGGGAAGCTGAGCAAGGCTGAGGTATTTGTTCAAGGTCTGCGTGGAGTTAGGATTTGAACCCAGGCCTTTGGCTCCCAGAGCACACACTCTAAAGTAATCTGCTCTAGTGTGAATGGGTGTTTTTGTTTTTCCAAGCAGCAAAAAGTTCACAGGTTCTGCTCACAGCAGCCTATGCTCAACAAGCACCTACTGTGTGTCAGGGTGGTGCTGGGTGTTGTGGAAAAGTGTGGCTGAGAAGAACAGAAAGATCGTGGGCGCTCAAATTGGCCTGAGAAGTGACCATTTCCCACATGAGTGGGGTTGCTCTAGAGCTGTGGGGTGGGTGGGGCTCGCCCCACATGGGGCATGTGGAGGCCCAGAGAGGCTCCACAGCTTGCCAAGGTCACACAGCCCAGGCAGCCTGACTCCATGTCCACTTGCTCTGCCTGTGGTCAGCTACGGCTGTCCCTGCAGCAGCTTCGGCCCCCAAAGAACTGAAGCCCAAAGAACAATTCGGCGGCTTGATCCCGAATGGGAGAGAAGGGCGAACCCTTTCCATGACCGTGGGAATGGACGCCATTCCGCAGTGAAACTGCCTTCGTGATGCCCCTGACTCTCAGGACAGGGGGAGACCTGCGAGGCCACGCTGTGTGACGAGGGCCTGTGGGTGTGACTGCGGAGGGGCCGTGTCCGGGATTCCTTCTGGGACCGACGCGCCTCTTCAAAGAAAACGTTCCCAGAGCTGCCCCATCCCACCGCTGGCACAGTCCGTAATCGGCGGCACAGAAACCGCCGCGCTGGCAAAGCGGCGGCCGGCGCCCAGCCCGGTTGTTTAAACAAACCCGGAGTTGGCGGGGCTAAAGACGTCAGCCCGCCACCTCGCTGCAGCAGGGGAGCGCGATCTTCGGGGTCTTCTTCCCGTTACGGGTTTTTGTTGTTGTTGTTGAATATTTGTAAAATGAGGCTTCTGCTGGCAAAAGCAGGTTTTAGCGAGTGCAGCAGCTCTTTCAAGACCTAATAAGGCCCCAAAGGAGGGTGTGTTCCAGCAACACTTTCCTTCTCCCCGGGGCGGCAGATTCCGCTGGCCTCCTGTGTACACTTTGAGCACCACGCACCATCCATCTTGCTTCCCATTAACAGAATTACCGCCATCACTTCTGCAGGAGGAGATGGGCCCTTTGGAACTGCCTTGGGGACAGAGGCAGGAGCGGCCGCCAAGCAGATTCGCTTAGAGGGGAAAGAAAAGAAAACCAGAAAGACAGAACACCAAACTCTTACAGATGGATCGTTCCTTGGGCTGAGGCTGGGCTGAGGAGGAAAGGGGCAGCAGGGGCGGGTCTGATCCCCCTTCCTGCTCACATCCCTAAGAGCCACACCGGGATACGTCCTGGAGGGGAGTGGACGAGAGCGTGTGACAGCCCCGGTTCTCGGCACCCGTGAAGAGGGCTTGTCACCCACGCGGCATGGCAGAGCGTGCAGAGGCCCCTGGAGTCCAGAGACAGGGAAGGAGGGGGGCCCAGCATCGACGGGGCGCTCACATAGGTCTGGCGTAGTGCCGGCCGCTTTGGGTTGGCTTTGAGGACTGGGTGTCATTGGCTCCGGCTTTCCGATGAAATGGCAGAAGCCCAGAGAGTCCAAAAACTTGCTTCAGATCACATAGCTCCTAGGTGGTAGCTCTGAGGTGTGTCCATTTTGCTGGGCTGCCTTCTGAGAGCTGGGGACCTGTCCTTGAGGCTCTGAGGAGTCTCAGAGCGAGGACTCCCAGTTCCGGTGCCTGTCCAGCCTGCCCCTGCCTCACCTGCTTCTGGTGATCGTCAGTGGGAGTTGGCCAGGTGGAGAAGGCATGCCAGAGGGAGCGCGTGGCGTGTGCAGGGGCCCAAAGGCACGAAGCGGCAGGTGCAGGAAACTGTAAGAGGCCCTGGGGAGCTGACCTGGTGCGTGACCAGTGTCACCTGGGACTGCAGTCAGGCAGGTAAGGAGGCTCGGATGCTAAGCTCAGGAGTGACACCTTTACCTAGAAGCCTTGAAGGTTTGATAAGAGAGAGGCGGATGGACAGGTAGGTGTTTTAGGAAGGTCATTCTGGTGGCATGTATGGAAAATGGTTTGGCCAGGGTGGGGTTCGGGCCAGGAGACAAGAGGCTGGTGAGGAGGCCCTGGTGGGGATGCCTGCGCAGCTTCTCCCGGAGCCTCTTGGCTCCACCCACAAAGAACCTTCGGCTTTCTCCCACCCGCCCCCCCCACCCCGCACTTTCCTGCTGGGTGTCGGAGTGGGAGGCCCCTCACCTCCCTCCGCACCCTCGGCCTCTCTCACAGCTTTCCTGTGACAAACAAGGCCGACGCCTACAACTTGCTAGGGACAATGTGAGAATAAATGATAAAATATGTAAAGCTCGCAGCGTTGCTTCGGGAAGGGAAAAGAGTGCCACGGGTGTGTTATTTTCCCTGACTCCGGATTTCTGCCTGTCACTTTTTTCCTTGCCCGTCAGAGGAGCTGTTTTGGTTCCCGGGAATGAGAGCAGCCTGAGCCGAGGGGTCCCCGCACATCCGCCGAGGCCTGGCCGGTCCAGCGTCTGCGCGGAATCCGTTTGTTTCCCCCCATTTCCAGGTGGCTCGTCAATCTGCATGAATCCCAGTTCTGCCATGCTTCCTGGGGATCGAACTGTATTGTCACTGTGATTGAATTCCTGTTCTCCCTTGATTGATTGATTGATTGATTGATTATTGATTGACCTGGAGAAGTCAGAGGCAAAGCTGTGGAAAGGAGCAGCTCTGAGTTTTCGTGTCTGTCTGTGGCATGTTGTGGTGGTGGGGGTGGGCTGGGGTCCGAGGTTCCCTGACCCACTGGGCGTCGGCCTGACTTGAGCTGGCATGTGGCATGTGTGCGGCGGTGTGGTGGGTGGGCAGCACCCCTGGCTGAGCTGGCCGTCCCCAGGATCTGTCTGCACGCCGTGTGCGCCAGCCCAGGCTGGCCCACCATCCTCGCCCGCCCCTCACAGAGCCAGGTGAGGCCAGGGTGGATCTGGAGCTGACTGGGCTCTGCCAGTCGCCGGGCTCGGCCACGCCCCTCCCACCCGGGCCCAGAACAAGGCCTGGCCCCCGTTTGGGTGCAGTCTGGTTTTATGTTGAATTGGTGAATCGGGATGAGGAGACTAATGTGTCACATACTGGCTGGGTGACTTGATATACCTGTGGTCTCATTTCGTCATCACCAGAATCCACTTTTCAGCTGGAGAGACAGATTCAGAGAGGTGAGGGTCGTGGACCAAACACCCAGCCAAGAAGCAACCCGGGGGCCGACTGATGCGCCTTTTCCTTGGCTGTTCCCTCCAGATGCCAGGCTCCCCGAGGGCTGGGCACGCCCCTTCCCTCTCACTTCCTGCCCCTGAGGGTGGTCCCTGCTCTAGAGCTCCGCCACCAGCAGTGCTGGGCGGAGACGGGGTGGGTGGGCCTTCTGCGGGCCAGGCACACGCTGGCCCTTGACCTCTGAGGTCTCATGGAACGAGTGAGCCTTTTAGGTAGATCTTCCATTTTCAGATGACAGAAATGAGGCTCAGAGAGATGATGAAATTCGGGCAAGACTTCCCAGCAAAGAGGTGACGGGTCCCAGCTTTAAATTCTGGGAGGACAGTCGCCTCCTAGCACAGTCCTGCCGGCAGGAGGGTGGGTGGCTGTGGCCCGTGTTTGTGGGCTTGGGGCCAGCGGCAGAACTTTCTCACCAAGAAAGAGCAGGAATGTCCCAGGACCAGGCGAGGTGGTGGACACCCGCTTGGCTCCCTGGGAAACGTGGGGCGATCAAGGGGCCAAACCAGCCCAGTCCTCACAGCCCGCTCCAGCCCTCCTCTTTCTGGCTTCAGTCCCCCCTTCCTCTGCCCTGCACCCCCCAACGCAGCGGGAGGGCGGGGGCGTCCAGCTGATCTGTGCAGTGCGTGCTAAGCAGTTTGGGGCACGCTCTGGTTTCTTTGTCCCGACGACGACGCTGGGAGCCAGGTCCCCTTATTTGATGAGTGCTCCCCACTCCCTGTCGGTGCTTCCACCACAGGACTTTCTGCCGTTCACAGCGCCGACCTTTTCTTGATCCCCGTCTCGGGGAGCAGGGTCTTCTCTGTCTCGTGCCCGAGACAGTGCTTGGCTCCATGAGCCTCTGGAGAAATGCTTGACGAAAGACAACAGCTGGCCCCATTTTCTTAAAAGGAAGCTGAGGCCCACAGAGCACCGACCCTGCCCTTTGGGGCCAGCTGGGTCCTCTCCCTCCCCACCTGGCTTTTGACCTGCAATCCCAGGTGTGCCTGTCTGTGTCCCCTCAGGTTCCCGTGACTCAAAGAAACTTCTACTCCACACTTGTGGCTTTGGATCGGCTCAGAAAGAGCGTGTCCTGTGACTGCTCCAGGAATCTGGGCATTTAGCCCAGAAAAGAGTGTGTTTCCTGGCTTCCTAAGAACTGGGGCCCACCCTGCCCCCGGCCTGGGCTGCGAACAGGAGGGAGGGAGGGAGAGAAGGACTCCGGCCCTGGAAGGCGACGGTGTCAGGCCTTATCGACTGAGGTTCGCCCCCCTGCGCCAGAGGCTGTCCCAGCAAGGCCACGGCTGCGTGGCCAGCAGCCTGAGCACTGTGCTCCAACGTTCCTCAGCGTCCAGGGCACCTCCGAGATGGGGTTAGTGCTCCTGAGTTACCAGAAAAAGGAGCATTCCTCACGCTCAGACAAGTCTTTCTCCCTGGGGTGGCTCTCCCGCACAGCGCACCGGTTACCGCAAGGCACATGTGGTGCGACACCCACGAAGAACAGGGTGACCCGCTTCTGGTGGGTCATCAGGCCGCCGGGTCCAGATGTTTCGAAAGCCGGGCAGCTGGCCCCTCCCCCCACAAGGCTGGCGCAGGTTTACGGGGTGTCTTTGAGGAGAGCCGGAGTCACCCGGCCGTGATGTCTGCACGTTGTGTGATTTCACGATTTGGTTTTCTTTTCAGAAGAAGAGTCAGTGCTTCTCTCTCCCTCTCCTGCTTTTCATTTTTATTTTCTTTTCCTCCGAGCCATTCCCTCATCAACTGGCCTGGAAAGCCACCTTCCTCGGGCCGGGAGATCACCCAGTCCTTAGAGGGGATGCCCTGGAATTACCCACCAGGGAACTGGAATATACTGGTCACATTATGGAGACAGAGAAGACCTCTTTTGTATACTCACGGGAGAGTGGAGGAGGCCAGTGTCCCTTTCCCTCGGCCAGGACTGAAAAACATCACGCAGCAGGGCGCCGCGGCCTGCGTTTGCTGGTTCCAGACCCAGGCCAAGTCCCGGCGGTGTGAGATTCTCGCCAGTCCCTGGTGAAAGGAGAAAAGGCCAGGGCAGGCCTGGCGGTGGCTGCTCTCGTACGCCAGGTGCTCTCCAAATGGAGGAAGGTGATAATAGATGGAAATTTTGTCCAGAAAACGTTGGCAACTTCATGTGTGTCTTCAGAATTTGGGGGTAGCCAGACTCTGAAATCCCCAGGCCTAGGAACCGCCGACTTGCTCCCCGTGTGGCAGCAGAGGCAGAAGGCGGGCCCGGGGAGCCTTGGATGAATGTGGGGCGCCCGGAGGACGCAGGATGCTGTGGCCGCACGTGCAGGCACTGGGCTGGGAGACTGTTAGAGTCCCAGGGCCAGCTTAGCACAGCACGCAAGGTATCAGGAGGCTGGGTTTCCCTGGAGGGTTTGAGGGGGACTGTTCCGGGCCCCTCTCCCAGCCGCTGGCAGCTGCCAGCGATCTTTGTCGTCCCTTGGCTTGTAAACACAACACTCCTCTCTGCGCCTCTGTCATCTCATGAACTTCTCCCTGTGTGTCTCTGTGTCCAAGTTTCCTTCTTCTTACAAAGTCACCAGTCATTGGATGAGGGCCACCCTAATCCCAGATGACCTCATCTCAACGTCATTGCATCTGCAAAGACCTTGTTTCCCAATAAGGCTGCATTCCCAGGTTGCAGGTAGACACGAGTTTTGTAGGAACACTGTCCACCCCAGCACGGGGACCACAGAGGGGAGGAGGAAGGCCCGTCCGGATAGGGTGCCGCCAAGCGTCAGTGCGTTGCAGTGTCTGTGGCCGTTTAAGTTGGGTTAAAACAGGAGGGACCACCTGGCCACCAGCCCGTGTGCGGATGAGAACAGCGTGCAAGCAGCACGCTTGTGTCAGGCTCGCTCCGTGCCAGGCACTGGCCTGGGGCTGAGCAGGACAGACTGGCGGGCCCACGGTGCTGCTCTGGCTGATGTTCCTGTGCAGGAGACAGATGCACCCAAGGACCCCGAGTCCGGGGAGGGAGAGCTGTCCCCACACAGGGCCAGGTCTGAATAGCTAGAGACTCGGGGAGCCGACCTGGCCAGGGCCCTCTGACTCCAGAGTCGGTGCTCTGGGTCCTGGGCTTGTCTGTATGCGTTAATGCAGGTGCCAAGAAGGGCTGATGGGTCAACTTCAGCATGCTTTTCTTAAGCACAGGCCATCCATTTAGTCCTTTGGCAGCATCGACTAGGACAGCTGAGGGCTGAGAACCTTCGGCACGAGCCACCAGCCCTGGCCATGCTCCCTTGGGCCTGGAGAGCAGCCCCTCCCAGGAGTGACAGGACCCTGTCATTCCCGGTGGCGCCTGCCAGTTTGTCCTGCTTTGTGGATCAGGGACAGCCCATGGGGCTGGAAGGAGGAAACCCAGGCTCTTTCGGTCCCCCAGGGACCCACGCCTGTTTTGGCAAAGGCTCCATGGTCAGATGTTTCCAGATTCAATGTCCCAGCCCCGACACCCCCTAATCTTGAGTGAGCAGGGCCCGGGGCCTTCTGTCTGCTCTCCTGTGCAGTAGGAGTGACGATTCCAGCCCTGCCCATCTCAAAAGAATTAGGGGGCGGCTGAGTGAGTTAGAGGTTGTAACCACTGTTTATGAATTCTTCCAGTGCCTAGCACAGAGCCTGACACACAGCAGGTGCTCGGTAAGTGCTCACCAAATAAGAGAGTGTGGGCCCAGCACAGTCTCTTGAGAGGGAGGTTCTGTAGGCATTTCCTTCCTCCGGTCTGCGGGCACACGGTTACCTGAGATGACTGGGGCAGGGGTGGGGAGGTCATGTGTGTGTGTGTGTGTAGCCTTGAGGGAGGAAAGACGCTGCTAAATGCTTCTGGGGCATTGATTCATCATGTGACCCATGGAGTAAAATTATGTGTGGGCTTGGTACTGGGGAGGCAGAGTGGTGTGCAAAAGAGCAACGGGCAGGGGGTGGGGGGGCTCTGGAGAGGTGAGTCCGGGCCGTTGCTCTGCGCCCCTTACCAGCCCGGTGTGCACATGCTCGTGGCGTCCGGTTGGTCCTGCTGAGCCTCCCTCCCTCCTGCGGAGCTGAGGCTGTGCCGTCCTCACGGCCTCCATCCTACAGCGCTTAGGCCTAGCCTCCAGTCCTTTGCTCGTGCTGCGCCCTCTGCGCAGGGTGCTCCCCCTCTTCTCCGCTGTTGATTGAGTGGACAGCCGGATGTCCTTGGACACATCCCTCCTCTGCCCTGAGCCTCCAGTGCAGGCTGTGGACCGGTGGATTCCTCGGGGCCCTTCTGAGGTCTCTGGCGGGACGTGAGACCTCCAAGGAGAGGCTTCCGGCTTCTTCCTGCTCCCAAGAATTGGTGGGAGCGTGGCAGCAACTGCGCATGTGCCGAACCACGGTCTGTCGTTGACGCCGCAATGCGAACGAAGCGCTAGGGGTTTTCTGGACGCTCCGCGTAGTCCCGGGGAATGGATTCCAGTGTCTGAAAGGGCAGGACTGGGGTGGCCTCGTGGAGCTGTCTCAACTGCAGTCGGGCCGACGCTTCCCCACCTGTCCCTCTGCAGGAATTCTTCCCGTGCCTGTGGAGGGCTGAATGGTGCGCCCAGGGCCGGACACTTGATGTGCACCTGCCCACAGAAATCTCTGCGCTTCCCTGTCTCCCCAGAGCCCCTCGTAGTGAGGCAGCCAGCAGGTCCCACTGGGGCTCGTCCACAGCTTTCTACGCTCCAGGGGGGCCCCAGAGTTCAAGCCCCACCTTCGCCAAGTGTGCGCTTCTGAGCCTCAGTTTCCCTCTCTGCAAAACGGAGATAGTAACACTCACCTCGAGGGAGTGGCAGGGGGACCCAGATGCGCAGTGCAGTGCGTGGCATGGGGCGGGGGCGCATGCGAAGGGGGCCGTTCTTCTCAGCGTGAGTATCCTTTACTCTAGAGACACAAGTGAAACACAGAGCAGCAGTCTGCATGTTGAAGCCAGAAAATGTCTGTTGTCTGAAGAATTTTGCTTTGGAAGACAAGCCCAGGTTTGGGGTCAGAGCCTCACTCCCTCAGGAATGTCACGGTTGAGTCTCCAGGCATGTTTTCTAGGCTTGGTGACCACCCAAGCCTTTGAGCCTTCCACGTGGACGTTCGAGGGTCAGGCTTTTCGGGATTCTCTCGCACAGCTGGGCTGCATGTCGCGTTTTGGTAGCATCATTTCCGCAGAGCAGGCCCTGTCTGGCTATGAATAGAAGTTTTTTCCTCCCTTTCTTGGACGCCTGAATGGCAGCCTGCCTCCTGCGGTCCCGGAGGCGGACTGAGTTAAAACTCCAAAGTGGGCATCAGAGCGGGGCCATCCTCGCCTGTGCAGATGCGCAGCTCCCAGCAAGGCTCAGAGAGGCAGGTCGATGGCTGCCGTGACCTGGGAGTCTCCCGAGGGCCTCCCGGGCTGCGGTTCTAAAGGCTGCTGAGCGAGCCGAAGAAGCCAGTTCACGGGAAAGGCAGCAGCTCAGAGCAGCCGCGGCCAGCGCTGAGGAGGATGGTTCTGTGTCTCCCGAAACAGGCCTGCTGGCGTCCAAGCCACCGAGGCAAAGCCCCTGAGGTCTCTGGGAGGGCACTAGGGACAAGGTGTCCGCCTGCTGTGGGCAGGAGGGCCGGCCGTGTGGCTCGGTGGTCAGGAGTGTGGGTCTGGAACCACACTACCACGGTTCAAATCCCAGTTCTCCCGCCTGTCCTGGACAGCGCGCCTGCCCTTTTTGTGCCTCAGTTTCCCCCTGCTGTAAAGCGGAGACACTCATGTAGTGTGACAAGAATGCAGGCTGACATTACCTAGGGGCGTTAGAACAAGGCTTGCTGTGTAGTCAGTGTGAAAGGGTAAGTCGAGGCCCAGAGAGGGCAAACGACTCATCTGTGGCCACCCAGAAAGGCATTGCGGGCAGCCAGGCTGAAACTCATGACTTCCAGTCTCGTGGTCATTTCCCTCCGCTCCCTTCCCCTCAGCAAGACTTTTTCAAGTCTGCCTTTTGCAAAAGAAATCTCATGACCCTTCAGCCGGCAAGAATTCAGACTGCACAGACTTTCAGAAACCTCTTTGGGCTGGCTGGGGGCCTTGTTGCAATTCTGTTCAGCTGCTAGTTTTTTTTTCTCTCTCTCTCTCTCTCTCTCTCTTTCTTTCTCTTTTTTAAAAGCTCTAGAGGGTCGCTTCTTTCCTATCTCTCAAAATAGAAAAATTAACCTTTGAAGACTTAGGTCCCTGCTTGTGTGCCCCTGAACCACCCTCTTCCCTTTCTGGCCTCATTTTCCCCATCTGTGAAATGAAAGGTGTCCCACCCCCTGCCCCACAGGTGGACGGCCCCCACCTGGCAGCCTGTAACTTCTTTGGGGACAAGTCAACCGAGAGGTGCCACCCCACATGCAGGTCTGCGTGGACTGCCAGGCGAGTGCTGACTCAACAAAAGCGGTGACTCATCCTTCTAGGAAGTGAGGTGAAACCCACCAGAAATGCTGCCCACTTCCGCCTCCCTCCCGGTTTCAAAGGTTATTTGAGTCATCCGAGTCGTCTGCACTTTTCTCGCTCTCCTGTTCCAGCTCAACGCTCCTCATCCCCTCCGTGCTGAGGCCAGGGTGGCCAGAGGGTGTCCCCTTTCCAGGCCTCCTGGGTGTCAGAACCGAGGGACCTGGTGGATTCCTGATCTCTCTGGGCAGCCCGGCCACAAGCCCTGGAGGCTGCCAGCCAGGGTCTGACACCAGCCCCCTGAGCTTCAGCCCCCTCGTCCGTGAACGGGGTGGAGGCGCCCTGCCAGCAGGCTGCGATGGCGCGCTCCACACACGTAGGCAGAAGTCCTGCCCCAGCCCATTCCCCTCTTCCTTCCTGCGCAAGACACCCTGGCTCGCCTGGGGTGCAGCTGGGGCACAGCAGATGTGGGTATGCCTGTGTCCTCTGGCTGCGTGGGACAGAGTGACACCTGGCCAAGCCAGGAAGCCTGGAGACGGACCCTCCGCCATCAGGGACAACAGCTCCCTGACTGCAGCCCTCTGAGCCCTTGGACGGGAAACCAAGGGCCCAGAAGGGGAAGGACCTGGAGCTGAGAGGCCATGGCCAAGACCAGAACCCAGGATCCTAGGCCACGAGTCCCTTTGCCCCCGGGCCCTCCTGCGCTCTGTGTGAAGGTTAACTTTCGGGGAGGCCAGCACGGCCGGGCCTGGGAACTCCGAGGCGGGCGACGTGGTGGGCCTGCCGCGCCCCCCACCCCCGGCAAGGGCCCTGGGCAAGTCACACCCATGCTGAGCCCCGTTTCTTCCTCTCAGAAGTGGGCGTATTTCCTGCCCTGCCCACCCCTCGAAGTTGTCATGAGGCTTCGTAAGATGACGTGGGTAAAAATCCCTCTGCAGACGATCAAGAGCTGATCAAGAAGTGATCAGTTGTGGAGAATTTGGTATCTGTCATCTCCTCGGGCATTGCCGTATCCGTCACTCAGGCGGTGTCTGGTACACAGAGGAGGTGCTCAGTGCGCGTTGAGTGAATGAGTGACGAGAGTTATCATTTACTGAGTACCTGCCACATACCAGGCATCGCCCAGGGAACTTTCCATAAGGTCCTGTAACCTCACAACAACCCCAGCAGTTCAGGTATGTCCCCATTTTACGGACAAGAAAGTCGAGGCTCAAAAAGTGCAGTAACTTCCCTAAGGCCACACAGCAAGGGGTTGAGGAAGTCAGGTTTCACCTCTTACTCTAAGTCCGTGTGTCCTTCTGGTTGCTCGTCGTCCCCTGGGTCACGTCGGCCTGGGGTATGCTGGTATGAGTTTAAGGAACAGTTCCCTGGGGCAGGGGGGCGGGGTGGGGGGAAGGATTGGTACGAAACTCTAATTTGTAGCATTTGCCAATTTCCATGGTGAAGATATTCCTGCTGGGCCTGATCTCAGGCAACCAGCCGTCTCCCTCCAGCGTCCCTGGTGCTCTCTGGGGTCTCAGTACCACACAGAGACTGGGGAGGGGAGGGTGGGACCCCAAGGCGAATCTGCAGCCCTTTGACGGGAATATTAAGGTCTGCCGGCCCCGCCGTGTGCGATATTCCTGCCAGGCCCGGAGCAGAGCCCTGTAAATGCTGGGATATAATGGACAATAAAAGTCACTGGAAAATAGTGGGTCTCCCAGGACCACTGTCATCCCTGCCACACGCTGCCTGCCGGAAACACGGCCCCGCGATCATGAGGCACAATCGTCATGTAAATATATAGGGCCTCTCGCCCGCCGCGGGCCAAGATTTATTTTATTGGGACAGTGGGGGCGGGGGAGGGGATGACAGCTCAGGCTCATCGTCCTGGTAACTTTGAGAACTGCTTTGCCATCACTTCCAACTTCTGGGAGAACGCAGCAGGAGCCAGTGTGGCTTCCCCCGTCCTCCCCGCAAAAATGTGAGTCCTCAGAGGGCATGGGCACCTCCAGCCAAGCCCACAGGCCCAGGGGCCTGGTTGGCCACAGCACCGGGGTCCCCTGGAGAATGAGGACCAGACTGATTGTGACAACTGATTTGCAGAGCGGGTTGCCAGAAATATTTGTCGCAGGAATATTGCTGTTAAATGAACGCGGTTTTTTGTAATGATAATGGTAATCATAATAGTAGCGGCAGCCACATTTATTGAACTCTTGTGTATACACAGGCCCTGAGGTCCTGGGCTGGCATTCTGCCTGTATGTCCTCATTCAGTCCTCACAACAGCCCCACGAGGTGAGTCTTACGTGGCCCGCTGTGTACAGAGGAGGAAACTGCAAAGAGGTGACCACGGGCCTGGCTGGAGCTTACGTGGCTGGAAAGAGGCAGCACAGGATTTGAAGTTGGGGCTCTCTGATTCCAGAGCCGGTGCTGGGTTGCCCCTCTCTCTCTCTCCCACTATCTGATTCTCTGGTCCCAGATCAAATGCCACCACCTCCCTGCAGCCCCCTTGATTGACCCACGTTGGAATCAGTTGCCCTTCTTTGATTCTGCAGCATAGTTAGGCACTTTGATCTGGTCCCCGCCACGACCACTCCGCTTGGTTGGGAGCAGGAGCCCAGTCTATACTGCAGAGGGCTCCCAGGGGAGCGAGGAGTCAGGTCTGCATTTCCACCCAGGCTCCGCCTCAGGCCAGCTGGGACTCCTCCAGCAAGTCACACCACCCCAGACCCTCCATTTCCAGGTTTGTCCAGGGGACGCACGGTCTGCTTTGCAGGGCTGCCTCGTGAGCACATAAGCTGCCAATATTCCTGAAGGATCTGCCCCTGCACCTGGCACTTAGGGGGCGCTCTGTGTGTGACCCCCCGCCCCCCATGTACATATCTCACCTCCATGGCTGCGTGTCTGGGAGCCCAGGAGGCATCTGAGCCATGCCCCTGTGTCACTGTGGCTTGTTATGAATGGGGAGGACAGTGTGCAGGGGGCTGCAGGACTCAGAAAGTCTTCCAAGGCCAGGGGAGTGTCCGCTGAGCAAGCCCAGACCCAGAAGAACACATGATAAGATACGAGATCCCAGAGCCCAGTTGCGGGGCACCAGTGTCTTCCATCAGCATCATAAAAAACGTGGGCACAGGAAGGGCCCTCCTACACCCTGAAGCCTGACTTCCCCATGTTGTAGGTGGGGAAACTGAGGCCCAGGGACAGGCCGTGACTGTCCCAAGGCCATACAGTCCTATAGGAGTCCCAAGCCCTGTGAGTCCCCAGCCACCATGCCAGACGCATCATGGCTCAGAGCAGAAGTCACCTTCGAGGAGTTAAAAGTGGCCTCATACTTCCCAGGTCTGACTTGGTGTCTGCGAGGATCCCGGGGGTACACAAACACAGGAAGGTGGCGTAATGGTGTGGCCCCCGAAGCCGTGATTACGTGCTGGCCTGGAACCCCTCGTGGGTGGCAGGACTGGATGGAGGTGACACTGTCGCCCACAGACGGAGCTTTACTCAGCACCATGGGGCTTGGGTGAAGGCTGGGCTCACGGTGACTCAGCAGGCCCTGGGAGTCTGGCCACCTCGGGAGGGGACAGGTGCCACCTGTGGCCCTCAGCACAGCTCCACCCTCTCTTCCGTGTCCCGGGTGGACAGGCTGGGCGTGGCTGACATTTACCTGTGTGCCTGTGAGGGCGCAGAGGCTGCGCAGAGCCGAGTCAGTCCTCTGGAAGGTGGCGGCCTCCTCGGGCCCAGGAGGGAGAGGAAGGCCCCTCGGGGCTGGCTCACGTGGCGTGCAAGTGTGTTTTCCTTGGGTGCTGCGCCCTGTCTTGGGCCAGAGCGCGTTCCCCCTCCGAGGCACGTCACTGCCATGGAGGGAATTCCTCTCCAGCAGATGGGAGGCCCGAAGCAAAACAGATTAGGCATAAAGCGCCCAATTTGGGGGCCTGACCAGCCCATCTAGAGTCTCTTCCGTGAGTCGAGGCTGACGCTGGGTCAAGGAGGACAGTCCTTGAGGAGGGCCACACGCGCCAGGGCCTCGGTGGGGTCCACCTGCAGGCCTGTGGATGGCTGGCCTGGGCCCAGCCTCAGGCGCCCAGGGGGCTGGCACCTGGCATATGCCCGACAGTTGGGCCCGGCTGGAGGGGAAGATGTGCTGGCAGGTGGCCGAGCCCTGGTGCCAGGATCCGCTCCGTGTGTCCTCCGGGGCCTCAGCTGCAACATGCCTGTGCCAGGCCCAGCGGCGGAGCTACAGATGGGGTGCGAGGGGGTGGCTTGCCCAGGGTATTGGTGGCTCTTGCTCCGGAGGAGGAGGCAGGGGTCCGAGTGGAGTTTCCCTGACTTCCTCCCACATGCCTGCAAGTTCGCCAGCCTCCACGCCTTTGACCCCACTGTGTCCTCCCCCATAATTCCCGTGCCCTCTACTTGAGGTCCGTCCCACCCCGCTAAGCCATCTCACACTGCTCCCGTTGGGAGAAGCTGCCCGTGACTTTGGCCAGAAGTGAGAGTCCATCCGTCCTTTCCCCGGGGCGCTTTTCCCGCTCCTTTCTGGCTGGTGAGTGTCTGCCCCTGTGTTCCCGGGTTCTCTCCTGCAGACCCTGTAAGAACAGGGAGGTTTCCTTCTGCGTGGTCTTGGGGTCGCCCGCTGTTAGCTCAGGCCCCACACAGGGAAGGCCACGGGAGGGACCCGTGGAGGGAAGGGGAGGCGGAAACACGCCGCGCCCCCGGCTTCCAGATCCACGCCTTGTCTGGGAGAGAGCACGGGCCCCAGTGAGGATGCGGTAATGCTCAAACAGTGGCCCACTGATTGGGTGTCTGTCACGTGCCAGCCCAGGGCTCAGCACTTTCGGTTCATGCACCGTCAGGAACTCTCCAGCACACAGCTCCTGTCCCTGTTTGACACGGGAGGACCCTGAGACACACACAGCTGGGACATGGCAGGTCCAGGACTTGAACCTGGGGCCGCTGCCTACGAAGGTGTCCATCTTTCAGGCAAGAACTATTTTTGGCTCAACTCGCAAAAGAGAGACTAGGAAGAGTTAAGCTTTTAAAGGGACAGCAAGCACTTTTCATGCTACTTAGCATTTGCTGGGCCCCCCGTGGGGGTGGGAGCACCAGGGACAAGGGGAGAACCTGTCATCCCTCCTGGTGCCCAGGCTGGGCTGATCCCGGGGCTGCCGATGTTCTGGGTTCTGGTCGGGGGCAAATCCCTTTGCCACTCGGGTGGTGCGCAGTGGATTGAGGAGGCGGGCTGGTGGCCTGGGGCTGCCACTGCCGTGCCCATGGCCCTGGCAAGTCTCCTGCTTCCTGCCTCAGTTTCCTGGTGGGTGAAATGGGAGAGCAGGACTGGGTGGCCCCAGAAAGGACTCTGATTGCATTCCAAGCCCGCTGGCTGGAGGCACGTGTGTGCGCTCTCCCCAAGACTGTCCAGGGGCCGCTGCCCTCAGATTCCAGTCCCTGGTGAGCATTGGACTCTGGAGGCTATGACAAGTTCCATTGGCCACAGAGGTGGCAGCCGAAGCTATTTTTGGAGCGGCGAATGGTGGGGGTTTCCTTTCGGCCCTGGCGGGGGAAGTCCCCTACAGAGACTGGGCAGATCCTTCTTCCTTCACCCGCGCCGACACAGAGAGGCCACCCAGATCCCCAGAGCCCTCAGCACCGTGAGTCCACCCTCCACCCCGCGCTGAGCAGACCTTCCCCGAGACTCTCAGGAGCCACTCTGCAAGGTACCTGCCTTTGCCCTGCCTCCTGCTGGGGGGACCCCTCACCCTTTCCTGCCAGTTGGGGCTACTGCCTTGGCCCTAAAGGGTGTGCCCAGCAAGTGACAGAAAGGCAGGCCCGAGGGACGTCCAGAGCCCAAGCTCACAGAGCACCCTGCCTTGGCTGCACCTCTGCCACTGCTGCCACTTGACCAGGTGGGGCCTACCAGTGGTCAGCCTGCATGACCTTTGCCAGTCGGGGGAGGGGTGTGGTTTCACACTGAGCGATCCTGGGCTTTGCCAGGACTGCTGGGGTTAGAAGAGAAGCAGTAGAAGCAATGCTTGTCTCTCTGGGGTGGGTTTGGCTGCCTGGGCCCCTTCCTGATGTCTGAGCAGTGAGCTCTCCACAGAACTTTCTCCCACCAGGTATCGATGTCCTTTGAACCTGAAAATGTGGGCAGGAGAGAAAATTAGGGGAGGCCAGGGCTTTAAGGACTTCCCCTGGGCAGAGGCCACTGGGTGGGATCATGGATGCTGTCCTGGGGCCCTGGGAAAACTTTTTACAAACACTGAAGCCCTCCCACTCCTTGGGGGCTGCTTCCCTGGCTTCCTCTCTTGGACTTCTGGTATTTCCATACCAGGACAGCAGCCATTTACCTGGCCCTCCCTCTGTGGCCTGTTGGGGCCATGAGGTGAGTGTCTGCTCTCAGGGAAAATTTTATTTAAGGGAGAAGAAAATATGTGAGTAGGTAATGACAGCATGGGGACCAGGGATGTAGAGCTGGGAGTGTTTGTGGGAATCCGGGAAGGCTGCCTGGAGGAGGTGCCCGGGTTGGGCCATGAAGGAGGAGCCAGGTTTGCTGGGAGACAGTACATTCCAGGCAGGGGAAGCAGAGCCTGCCAAGGCCTTGAGGAGACAGCAAATTCATTTCCCTGGTGGGCAGGGGTCCTTGAGATGGTGAGCCTGTCTGAGGCGTCCAGTCCTCCCAGCAGAGTGAGATACTGGCTTCCCCAGCTCCGTGGTGGTCTCAGAGGACCGCCCCAGACAAATAAGACTGAAACCCAGACTTTGTAAAAGTCGGATCTGGGTTCAGACACGGGGCACGCCCTTTACACAGCCGCATGAGTGTGGCAAGTTATGTAACTCTCTGCACCTCAGGTTCCTCCTCCGTAAAATGGGGCGCCTCAGACACGGCGCCAGAATGTGCGGAGGTGCTGCGTGGAACTCGCTGGCACAGAGGACGCGCTCAGCAGGCCTGTCTCCTCGAAGGGTGGGGTGAGGCCCGGCCTTCACTGGGTCCCGGAGCCAAAGGCCTCCCAGACATAAGAGGTGTTTACAGCTCCTGCCTCTTTTTCTTCTGGACTTGGGTTGATTACCAGATAGCGGGGAAGAGGAGGTGATCAAGAGCCTCCTTGGTTTTACAAAGGCCCTGGGAAGCCCTGCAGTGCGGGTGGGCTGTGTTTGAATGAACGGCCTGGTGATTTCTGCCTGGCCGGAGACCTCACGGACCCTGAGTGTAAAGGCAGATGTCTCTTGCTTGGGGCTTCAGGAGGGTGGGAAGATCCCCTTCCACCGGCTGGTCAATTTATTCACCCAGTGCCGCACTGGTGCCCATTCTGTGCCAGGCCTTGGCAAGGCCCTGGCGAAGTAGAAATGACTGCTAAGACCAGTCCCCACCTCGAAAGGCCGGCAGAAGAGGAGGAGAGGGTGACAAAACAAGCAGTTTGTGCTAAAGAGCTGGACTTCAGGGGAGAAGCCCATGTGGATGCTGTCAGATGGGGAGAAGAGGGGGGCCTTGGTACCGCCTAACTGCCTCTGTGTGCCCACCCTGCGGCGTCTGGCTGTTTCTTCTTTACAGATGGGGACATCGAGGCTCAGAAAGGGAGCTGGACTTCCTGCATTTCCCCTGGCTCCCACCCCACCCCTGGGGGTTGTGTGGTTGGGAGCAGGGCCCTGGGGTGGGGTGGGAAACGCAGGAAAGCAAGCCTGTACACCTGGGCAGAGCTTGCAGTGCCTCGCTCAGCCATGCAGGCCTTTCCTGGAAAGCTTGGGGTGGGGATCGGCAGGCTGGGGTTTGTGTGTTGGAGGGGACCTTCCCATGGTGGCCTGGAGGTTGGGGCATTGGACGCGAGGTGACTGCAGGGACCTGCTGAGAAGGGGCCAGGCCAGCACAGGGCAGAGGCTCTGGGTGAGTGCAGACTTATTTGGGGAAAGAATGGGCGGGACTGGATGAAGACCAGCTGTGGACTGTGAGAGAGGGTGAGCGTGGGGCGGGGAGAGTATGGGTGGGTTCCTGCCAAATCCCTGAGCAGAGAGGCGACGCTGCTGCTGAGGTGGAGACCTGGGAAGGACAAGCAAAAGCTCTGATTTGGGCCAGGTGAGGCTTTGGTGCTTGTGGCTTTTGGTGGTTGGGGTCTGGAGCTCTGGAGAGAGGGGCCCCCAGGCTGGAGAGAGAAGGAGGGGGTGGGTGATGGGTGAGGAGAGGAGAGATGGGTGGGGGGTGGCAGGGAAAGGAGCTGAGTGGGCAGAAAGGCCGAGTGGTCTGGGAGGGCACTGCATCTCCCCTCAGCTGCTGGCCACCAGGCTCCGCAGCCCCACGTGGGAGGCCCACTGTCCAGAGGCGGGGGTCAGGGACCTCTCTGCATGGGCCGCACCGTCCTTGCAGCGCTGCTTGTGGTCCTATGTCTCAGAGAAGCCAGGCTCCTGCTGGCTGTGGAGCCTAGGAATCTGAGCAGCAAGCATGGCTTGGGGGCTGGGAGCAGAGGGTGGCATGGGACTGGGACTGGTCAGGAAACAGACACCATCTGTGGCTTGTCCCCTGCGGCTCCCGGGCCCCCACGACTCTGGCCTGAGATCGGGCTGCTTCCTGTCAAGTGATGAATGGACCGGTAACGGCCACTTATCCCAAGACCAGAGGAGAAGGGGGACCGAGCAGAGTGGGGGAGGGCACAGCAGCCAGAGCCACGCCTCTGGGCCAGAACTCATTCGTTCATTCACACATTCACTTATTCACTCATTCATTCATTCACTCTTCCAAGGCAGTGGTGGACTAGTGGTTCCAAGGGCTGCTTCCCCCTGTTGCCTGCTATGTGGTCACAGGCCCCTCACTTACCTGGTCTGAGCTTTTGTTTTGTCCTCTGCATAATGTAGTTCATAGAAGCCCGTGACTCCTTGGAGCCTCGGTTTTCACATCTGCGAAATGAGGGTGATGGCCCTTTGGATTTCTCCGAAGATATCAAGTCACTCAGCTCAGGGGGGCTGCTTGGTATGCATGTGGCTAATGCTGAAACTGGTCTGGCTTTGACCCCTGCCCCCAGGAAAGGCTGGGAGCAGCCCTGTCTCTTTGCTGGGCCTCACTCTCCAGCGCGGAGGGCGTGTCGGGCAGTGCCAGCCTGCGGCACCCCTCCTCTCCCAGCTGGCTGCAGGCCCCAGGCAGGGGCATCCATGCTAGGCATCAGCCACCGGGAGCCTGCTGGACACGTGGAAATAGCCCCCGTGCCTGCACTGGTGTTGGGTCACTCATTTGGGGGAAAGAAGAGAAACCGTGTGTGTGTGTAGGAGGGTGAAGCCATGGCGCGGTTTCCTGCTCTGGGAGCGCAACCTGTGGAGCTGTTCACCCGCCGCCGGAAGGACTGGGAAGCGGCCTTTCTCCGGGAAACCAGCCCAGGGTCCAGTGTCCAGCCGAGGCCGAGCCTCCAAGGACAACTGTGTGGTTCTCCTGACGACTTGGCAGAACCTGTCAGCCTGGGAGCCACATCTGCCTTCGTCACCTTCACCCTCAAACTACCCCCAACAAGGGACAGGGACACCCCGGCCATGGTGGGTGGATCGAGGAGGGGTCTGGGCTCACAGCTGTGGTCGCCAGGTGAACCCCAAGCACATGCATGCGAACACGTGTGCAGAAATGGGCAGGGACACACGTTGCTTCCACCTCAGGGTTGGGGAGCAAAGTGACAAATACTTGTTGCCCGCACAGCATGATAATGCACCTCGGGAAGACCCCCGACACACACAGACCCTCACAAGCGTGTGCCCCAAGCCGGGTCCTTGGCCTGAGCCTCCTTGGCGTCTTGGGTCCTCTGGCACTGGGAGGGTGAGGGCCTCAGTGATCTGCCAACCTCCGTGAGGCGTGGCATTTGGCAGGACACTAAGGAGGGACATGCCTTTCCCCTAGAGGAAGTTTCCAGAAATTGGGAAGCAAGGGCCAGACAACAGTCTTAGAAAGGGCCACTAGGGGAACCTCAGAGCCCTGCCCAGTGGAAGCTGATCACTTCTAAGCAGTGTCCAGATGAAGCCCAAGTCCCCATGTCCCCCAGGGTCACACTCTACAGTAGTTAGAGCCTTGTCAAAGCCCGAGGCAGGGAGGAGCTAGTCAGGGGGCTTTGTGAAAGTGGCCGCAGTTCCGTAAGTAATGAAGGTGTTTGCTCCCGAGTCACTGCGAAGAGACCGTGCAGTGCGCCTGACCGAGCGTGGTCCGGTGTCCAGCAGCCTGCTCTGCCTCCTCCCAGCTGCGTGGCCCTGGGCAAGTCCCTGCCCCTCTCTGAGCCCCAGTCCCCGAGTCTGTCACGGGGAGGCCCTCAATCCTCCGTGGCCTGGGATGGACAGCAGTGACAGTGGGAGCCGCCAATGCCTCAGGGCCTTTGCACGTGCCGGGCTCTGTTCCTGGGAGCCTACGTCTGCTAACGTGTTTGGTTCTCTCAATCACCCTAACAGATAGACCTTCCTACTAGCCCCATTTCCCCACACGGTTCAGGGTTGCTCATCCCAAGTAGGCCTCAGCCCCCAGCCCCCGGGCTCAGCCTGGTGCGGTCCACGGAAGCCTGGCAGACCGCACACTTCGGAACCCCAGGCTGGAGGCCGCACTGGGCCTCCACGGTGCCTGGGAAATGCAGGACCCTCGCTCCCTACAAAGAAAGGCCCTCTTTGAGGTGGCACTCAGTGTGGCTTGTGGCTCCGGGCCTCACATTCCATGGATTTTTGGCCCCTGCCGTGGGCTTGGCAGCCCGTTCCTCATTGTTCTGCGACTTGGCGGGAGCCCCGGGAAGGCAGCTCCCTGTGGTACCCGGGGTGCAGGCAGGTGCTGCGGGCCTGCGCCCTGCTCTGCAGGTCCTCCCTCTGAGCCCCTTCGCCTTGGTCTTTCTGCGTCTGAGCCCCCTGAGGAGCAGTTTCTGGCAGGAGATTTCTGGGGTCAGGTTTCTCTTGGGGTATAGACAAAGAGAATGAAAATCCTATGAAATACAATACCCCTGGAGACACAGGGACCTAGGGGTGACTTGGGAGGCAGTGAGAGCCGGGTTCAAATCTCCCCTGTGTGGCTCACTGGAGACATGGCCTTGAACCTCCTCTCCGAGCCTGCCTCCTGCTCCGGAAGATGGGTCTCCCACAGCCCCAGCAGGAATGGGAAGGACCTGGCCCACTGGAAGTTCAGAGAGCCTTCGTTGCCACCCGCCTCCCAGCCTCCTGCCGTTTTGTGGTGGCCCGCTCTGGCACTTGGGGGGTGGGATGTGACATGCAGGGTCCTCCTCGGCTGCTGCTTTTCTGGAACAGAGGCCCCCTTCCTCCTCACCGGGAGCGTGGTGCAGAACCTCCTATTACATTCTGGAAGAACAGCTCTTAGGAACAGTAATTTACCAAAGCCCCAGGGGTTTGGCAGAAAAGGTGCTACGTGTCCTTGGGGCCATCAGGAAGGACAGGAACCCTGGGCCCCAGTTGGGGGGATGGCCTCTTGTGGACCACTCAACACAGGCCCCGTTCTTGTGGGGGGGGTTTTGCTCCCTCCACACAAGAGTGATGTTGGGAGGTGCTGTGAGGAGCAGCCCCATGGAGGTCTGGGGCAAAGATGCTGCTGTGGGTTCGAATCCTGGCTCCGCTCTCTGTAATCCATGTGATCTGGGCAAATCTCTTAGCCTCCGTGGGCTTCGGTGTTCTCCTCGGTGCGATGGAACAATGAGAGAGCCTGTTCCGTGCCGCTGTGGGAATGGGAGGCTGATCGAGCTGCGGCGCAGGGAGCAGGCGCGGTGTGGTGGGTGCCCGCAGTTGTTGGCTCCTTGTCACCGTGGTTTCTCAGGAGGCAGGAGGGGCTCACGATGCCCTGTGGTGAGGAGCAGGGCGGGCCCCTGAGAAGCTCCAGAGGGGAGACCCCTGCCTCTGAGCTCAGACACAGGAATGCCATGTGAGGACACGGGGATGAGCTCTGCAAACGCCACCTGGGTTCCCGACCACGGTTACTTGCCCAAGGTCCCAGCTGCAGAGTGACAGGGTCAGTATACAGACCCGGGCGGCCACAGAGGCTGTGTGAGGTCGGGGGAGGGAAGGGGAGGCCAGGACTGCCCCTTAGTTCCTGGTCCACGTGAAGTCTGTGAGCAGGTGGGCAGGTGAGCGAGGCAGCGTGGGCCACGCCGGTGCCTTCTGCGATGAAGACAGAACCTTCCAGCTGCAGACAGTTCTCCCACCTCTCCCGGAGGTCCCCCTAAGGGCAGAGGATGGTGAACATGTCACCCCGAGGGGTCTGGGGGTGCAGCCCGAAGCAGCTGCAGAGCCTGCAGGAAGTCTCCGGTTTTATCTTAAAATTCATGCGCATTTTACATTCTGTTCCCTCTGTATCCGGTGTATTGTCTGTCGCACACATGTCCCCCCTGAGTAACAGCGCTGCCGCTGCCTCTGCCTCGAAAGCTGCTCCTTCTCGTGTTTATCTGTTTATCCTGGGGCTCTTCGTACCCGGTCCCCGCTGCGTCACCTGGGGGGGGGTGCTCCCCGGTGGGAGCTCAGGCACAGATGGTGGGCAGATGCCGCGGGGGCTGTGGTCCCACCTGCATTTCAGGAAGTGGCCTCAGCTGCCCACGTGCAGGAGGAGGGCTTGGTGGGGGAGGGCTGGAGGACCCGCCCTCCAGGGAGAGGCAGGGGTGTGGGGACGCGGAGGCCTCGGAAGGAAGGACAGGCATAGCGCCACAGTGCCCTCAACGTGACACTGATTTGAGATAAGAGAAAAAAAGAGACAGCACAGCCCAGGGACACTGGTTTCCTTTATCCGCACGTGTTAGGACGAACCACATAGAGTGCCGTGTGTGGGGTCAGAGGCGGTCAAGTTTGGGCAGCTTCACAGACAGGAGGCCGCACGGGCCGGGTGTGGTGCTCCGTGCATCGGCTCCGTGGGGTCTCGCTTTCTGCCTCTACGTTGTGTGCTGGGGAGCAGTTTCACCCCGAAACGCAGACGACAGGTATGTAAGGGAGGAGCTGGGCCTGCCAGAGGACACAGGAGGAGGGACCCTGGACACAGAGGTGCTGCAGAAATGACTGTGGGTGATGGAGGCCTGCCCTCCGAAGGAGGAGGCTGCTCCCCTTGCATCGGGGGGGATCCTGTGGCTTCTTCTGTGCGCCTGAGCCTCTGTCCGCGCCCCAGGGGTGCTTGTCTGCTGGCAGAGGCCGCCCGGGACACCAGGAGTGGAAGTGAAATTGGGAGCGAGACTCAGGTGACCTTTAGCTCAAGCCTGGGCACATGGTGGCACTTAATCAGAGACAGCTGCCGCAGTTACTATGGCAACTGGTGACTAGCATCCTGACTCTCCGGGAATTTCTGATGTAACAGCCCAAGCGCTGGAGGTCAAGGGGGTTGCCTACTTGTCCCCAGAGGCTGGTGCAGGACTGTGAGTGGGACCCATGGCCTTGACCTTCTGCTGTTTGGTGCACAAGGCCCAACACAGACGGGATGTGGGCTCCTTCCTGCAGCTGCTGCTCGCATTCTGACTCAAGGTCTCCCTCTCCTGACTGCCCAGGCTGCCAACCTGGGTTTATGTGAGGGTGATGTTGGGGGACAGAGGTGTAGAACTGCCCCCCCAAGAGGCACGGAGGACAGTGATGTGGAAGGAACAAGCCTCTGGAGTCTGGCACAAGTGGGTCGGATCCGGTGCCTCCCTTGCTGGCTGGGGCCGCCTTTAGGCTCTTCCCGCCGCAGAGCTGCGGTTGCCCCCTCTCTCCAACGGGGACCACCCTGTCTGCCCGGTCAGCTCAGCACGTGGAGGGAAAGTGTGTCATGAAGGGTGGTGAGTCCTCGTCCTGCCACTGCTGAGCTAGGTGACCGCGCACAAGGTTCTTAACTGCTCAGCACCGCAGCTCACACGTCTGCAAAACGGGGCAGCTGAAGTACTTCCTCCATCTGAGGGCTGGTAGGGGGAGGCAGTGAACAGGCAAGTGTATGAGAAAGCCCTCGCTTTCTTTTGCAGCCCGTGCCCTTGTGAGGCTGGCATGCAGGATGGCAGGACAGCCCAGCCCCATGTCCCACGGAGGGAGCCCGAACAGCCTCTGCCACACCCCAGGGCCCGCACATCCCCCTGACCCACAGGTAAGCCCTTTTCCTCCGTCTGCAGTGCTTTTGGAGCCTCCAAGGAGCGCAGATCCCTGGGACGGCTCTGTCTCAGCCAAACGGGGGCTGCCCCAAGACAGAGCCTCCTCTTGCCTGCTTCCAGGAATGGGAGCAGCGCTCACCGCCTAACCCGGCCAGCCCTTCGTGCCGTTGGGCAGCACTCAGAGAAGCCTGTCCGTGCTGGACTCCAAGTGGGATGCCGGGCTGTGGTCCTGCGCCTGGGTGTTTCCATGGGAACGAACAACTTTATCTCAGAGGGGTCAGTGCTGCTGAGAAGGATGGACATGGAGTGTGGAGGCCCCAAGGAGACAGGAGGGTGCAGGGCGAACGGGGGGTCAGAAAGAACTTCCTTACTCTGGGCTGAAATGCCTCCCTTCTGGTTGGAACCACGCCCTGGCCGCCTTCGGCCCCTTTGTCCAGAACCGGCCGAGCTCAGAGACGCCCGTTTCCTTCCACCTGCCTCCCCGTCTCTGTACACCTCGGAGAGCCAGGCAGGCTTTCCCAGCTTTTCCGAAGGCGGCTTTTGGGGTTCTGAGTTGCTCACATACCTTTTGCTGTTCCCTGGGCCTGGGATGCCCTCCCCAGCTCCTCCTGAGGCCTCAGGCCAAATGCCGCTGCTTCTGGGGAGCCTCCCTGCCTCCCCCCAACCCCTCCCTCGTGCTGCCTCCACACCTGTACACAGGCACTAGTCACAGCCATGGTCACATCCCACCCAGGGACTGGTTTCTTGGTCTCCTTCCCTCCCCAGACAGAGAGTCCTCGGAGTGGGGCTTCGCCGCTCGGAGTGGGGCTTCGCCGGTTGCACGACCCTGGGCCAGGCACCAAGGAGCCCCTCATGCCTACTGAGTTAATGTGCTGCTCTGTAGGATGCATTCTCAGGCGGGGGAGGAGGGCGAGGAGGGAGAAGAAACTTGGGAGTCACTGAAGCTCCGATAAGGCACCTGATCTGAAGCCAGAGAGGCTTCCTGGAGGAAGTGGCATGCAGAGGCGTGGAGAGGACAGAGAGCTTGGGCGGAGCAGCCGGGGCCAGAGGCTGTGGTGTGCTGTGGGCAGCTTGGAATGATGAAGAGTAATTGTCCAAGGTTGGGTTTTGTCCCCAGGGCTGTGAGACCTAAGTCAGGGGCAGACAGAGACAGCCACCATCCTGAGCCATGGAAGGACTGTCACAGCTTCTAACCACCTAGTTCCTACTGGAAGACTGCAGACGGCTGGTGTTTGCCCTGATTGCGCAGGGTTGCCGAGGACAGGGAGACAGGTTACACACCCGCGCAAAGGCGCCTGGTCCAGGAAGCAGCGAGTCTGAGACCCTCCTCCTGCCCCCGAGCTCTCCTGAAGCCAGGCTCCCTGGCGTGGGCTGCGCCAGCCCCAGGGAAGGAGCATGTCTGTAGCAGAGTCTCACAGAGGCAACGCGTGCCCTGGGAGCGACTGGGGGGGCAGGCCCCAGAAAACGGGCGGCCTGTGGACACTGCCGGTCCAGAGCGCACCGGGACATCTCCGCGATGCTGGGGGCAGCGGGGCCTCCCCTGCCAGGTAGCGATTTGTCACATTAAGTCCTTCGCTAACAATCGAGTCCCCCTTGATTAATCTCCCAGAATTAGCCAGTTGCATTTTGAGCAATTAGGGTTAATTACAGCCTCATTTGGCAGAGGAGAGGGCCTTGTAATTATCTCACGAGCACGGAGAGGCCGCGCTGGGCTGCGGCGGCGGCAGTGTCCGCGGAGTCTCGCCGCACGTGTTGGAACGGCCGTGACGTAGTTGAGTGTAGTTAGATACGGTTCCGCGGCGTTCCTAGGCGCCGGCGGGGGGCTGGGCTGCTGCAGTCCCGCCAGCGTCTGGCCGGGTGTGCAGAACGGGGCACAGTGGTGCTGACGCTGGGACTGCAGCAGGTCGGGCTGGACCCAGGAGAGTCAGGAACTCCCTCTCCCCCTCGTCTGGTGTTTAAACACCCTCCGGGGAGATATCAGGGCCCTAAGCTTGCCTATTTCAGGACGTGGAAACACCTGGAGCTGGTGGTAGGTGGCATTGCTGTTTCCCTGAAATCGTTCTTGGTGGGAGGAGCCAGGCTCCACGAGGGTAAGAATGCCGTATGCTGGACCAGGCTGGGGTCACTTCCCAACTCCATCCCACAAATGACCTCTCTGAGCCTCGGTCTCCTCATCTGTGCAATGGGGCCCTGAAGACTACGTGAGATGGTCTACTTTCAACATCCATCACGGCATCCAGTGTCCTGGAGATGATATGCCATGGATCTTGTTCTTTTTTTAAAGACTTTATTTATTTATTTTTAGAGAGAGGGGAAGGGAGGGAGAGAAACATCAATGGGTGATTGTCTCTTGCACACCCCCAACTAGGGACCTGGCCCACAACCCAGGCATGTTCCCTGCCTGGTAATCGAACTTGCAACCCTTTGGTTGACAGGCCGGCACTCAATCCACTGAGCCACACCAGCCAGGGCTGATCTTATTCTTACATTGTAAACTTTATTTTAGTTTTCACAGCTAAGGAGCCCAGAGCTGGAAATACCCCTAGTGCAAAAAGAACAGTTTGCAAAGGCTCGGACTCTGATTTGTATTCCTGCTCTCTGCCCAGGCATGTGATTTGTTCACTTCAGGGAGCTTTATAGCATGTGAAAATATATTTGCCGAACCTGGCAGAATCACATGTGAAATTCATATATACTTGGAAAAGCTGAACATGCCTGCTTTTATTGAGGTTTTGAATGAATGAATGAATGAATGAAGTCGAAGGAAAGAGCTTAAAATGGTCTATGCTTTGTGATTCTACCATTTTGCTACAGAGCATTTTCACCAGGAATGAGATGTAAGGGTCCACTGACCCACTAAGAACCACATGAATTTCCAAGAAGAAGAAAGGTGTTCTCATTGGGGAAAGACTTGGCTAATGCGTCTGCCATCTGGAAAGTCTTTGCAAACCTGCTTGGGACGCGCCAAGTTCTGTTGTATTCGTCACTGGCCAGAGGGAGGGGGTGGGCCGGAGTTCGCAGGAGAAAGGACAGCTGTCACTCCGACAGCACTGCACGGGCCCAGAGCTTTGGGAGAGTCTTCCTAAACCAATGGTGGTAGTTAGAGAAGATTTAGTGACCAAGTATTGACAGCCATTAAAAATTTAAGAAGTGTTTGCTTTGCTGTAAATTCAGCAAGCGCTTGTCTCATTTTTGCCTTAGGTCTGCGTGTTCCAGGAAAGGGAAAGCGCCAGACCCGCTGGGCTAGACTGAGTGTTTAAATGCCGGTGCTTAGATAAGGTCGTGTGACCGGTATTTCTGAAAGGTCTGGAATCTACGCCGTGTCATTCGGGGTTGACTCTGGAACAGATGGGGAGCCCATTATGGGTTTGAAGGAGACAGGGTTTGGGTTTAGCCTTAAACAGGCCGGACACCGGAGGGAAGATTTCAGAGGCTTCCAGGAGGAAAGAATGATCTGCTTTTGGTGAGGAAGGGATGAGGGAGAGGGGGCAGTTCAGGATGCGTCCAGCCTCCTGGGAGGTGGCTGATGCTCTGTAGGGCCTCAGCCCTCAAGTCGTCGCCTGTCCATCAGCTGGAGCTGGTTCCCCGTCCTCTCCTCCGCGGGTCTGATTAAGCCCCGCCCTCCCTGGGCTCCGCTAGCAGGCTCGGCCTGGGGAGCCACTGCAGCCGAGGTGACTGCGGATTTTGTCGTCACGCGTCTCCAGCGCCTGGAGCATCTTGCTCTGTTTCATGGAACCGCGTGCGGATGTCCGGGGTGAGGCGGTCGTGGGAGTGGGTGCACCCACAGTGTGACGCCCGGCACTTACCTTGTTCCGCCCTTCCGCCAGCTCAGAGAAAAGGGGTCTTACTCAGAACTCCCTTTCGCAGCCCGCCTGCTGCGGAGGGGCAGAGCCAGGGGCCCCTCCGGTCGTGTGGCCCCGCCTGCCCCTGCTTGCGTTTGAAATTAGCCAACCCTGAGGGGCTGCGTGGGGTCGGCCCGTGGACGTGGACTCTCTGTAGATCGCGCCCTTTCGCGCGGCGCCGGTTTAAAACACACGGCCGTGCGCGCAGACGCCGGCTCCATTAGAAGTTCCCCGCGCAGGATGTCAGATGTCTGTAAAGGTGAACTTCGTTTACGGGAAATGTCACTCGGATGAAGTGTGCTTTCTGAAAGCGTAGGAGCGGTTGCCTTAAAATTAATGATGCATTGCAAATATCAGGGAAAAAAGACCCATCCAGTGTAAAGATGATTAAAATTCAGGTCAGAAGTCTGACTTAGTCAGGCTAAATTTTTTAATGAGATTTCAGAAAATTAATTGGGCGAATGCATTTTTATTCTTTTAACATGTAATTTTGTGCTCCTGTTTAAAAAAAAAAAAAGAATTTGTCGATGGCCGAGGCTTATTTTGCTTCAAACATCTTAAACTCAAATTAGCACAGGGTTGAAGAGGGTGGGCATTTGTGGCCTAATTTGATCTGACTTGGGAAAGAAAGCTGGGTTTCTCCAAGCTTTCTGGGAGGGGGGTGTTTAAGAGACCCCCTCCCTGTACGTCCGGCTGTGGCCCGAGAAGGCTGACAGCATTTCCTGGGAGGGTGGGACTGGGGATAGAGGTGGCTGAAGGACCTCCCTGGTTCTGCCCCACCCCTCCGGAGTGTTCCCAGGGGCTCCCCTTCTCTGTGGGGTGTGTGGCCTCCGGGCACGGCAGGCCTCCTCCCTCCGGCCCCCTACACCTGGCAGCAGAGCCTGGCTCAGCATCCCTGCTGCCTCCCCTCCGCCCTCTCCCTTTGGGGGAGAACTAAAGGGCTCCCACCCTGGGCGCGGTGGGAAGAGGAATGAGAAGTCAGAAATGGCCTCTGGTGCCCACGGCGCAGCGAGGCCAGGGGAGCGCTGTCCCTTGGCAGGCATCCCAGGCGGCTCACACGGAGGACAGTGAAAGCAGAAGGCTGCGGGGGCGCGTCAGCCTCACCGCTTTACTGTAGCAGGTGACGTTGGGTGAAGGAGCTCTCTGGGCCTCCGTCTTCCTCACCTGCGCAATGGCGCCACGGAGACTATGGGAGACGTTCTACTGGAAACATCCAGCACGGCATCCAACGCCCTGGAAATGAGATGCCATGGATCTGGTTCTTGTATTGTAAACTTCACTTTAGTGTTCACAGTTAAAGAGCCCGGAGCTGGAGGTCCCCTCTGTGCAGACCCTCGGTGGGGACGGGGGCGGGGGTGATGCTGACAACAGCAGGGAGGACGCCCTGCACCTGTGTCCTGGGCTGGGCGCCCCCTGGCCAGGGGCTGCGGGCACCCTGCAGGCTCGGTTCATCCTGGCCCCCGGGGAGCAAGGGCTGCTGTTCTGCAGACTCTGCGATGCCAAGATCTGTAACAGTCATAACACACAGCGTTTCCTGTGTGCCGAGTGCTCTTGTTTATTAACTTACTGAACCCCCTGGCAACCCTCTGAACGGGGTACCGTCACTATCTCAGTTGCACAGATAAGGAAACTGAGGCCTGAGGCCCACAGCCAGGAAGTGGCAGAACGTGGACTTGAACCCAAGGTCTGGGTGCCAGTATCAGTCTCAGCCTCTGCCAACCTGTGCCCTTGGAGTTGTGTTTCCTTCCCCAGGAGTGAGCACAGGGTCCCAGACCTAACAGGGCATGGGAAGCATAGATGAACGGTTGTCAGAAAGGCCATCGGGGTGATTACTGTGAGCCGCCGTCGGGGTGCACTGTCTGGGGCCAGCCCTGGGTTTGCCCAGCAGTATAGTGCTCCTGGGAGCCTGATCTCCAACTTCGCCTTCTGGGGTGCCCAGGGAGTCCTGAGGCTGGTGTTCTACGTCCAGGGTACGGGTGGCCTCACTCGGTGGCAGGGGCAAGAGTGGATCTTGCGAGGGCTGACCCATTACGGAGGAAGGCCTTGGAGGTTGTGACAGAGAGAGGCCTGGCCTTCTAGGGCAAGAACTCAGCTCACCTTCTCCTTTTTCACTCACAGCCCCTGAGTTAAATTGGGGTCAGGGCTCTGCTGGCTCAGGCAGCTGCACCCACGAGCCCTGTGTCTTGCAGTGACCCCACCTGAGCAGAGGCCACCCCGGAAGGACCCCATCCCAACCCCTTCCAGGTACCCTCGCTGGGTGCTGCCGCCTGAGTAACCTGCCCCACCACGGGGAGCTCATTCCTCTAATTAGGTCAAATGGGTTGTGGCAGGAAATGCAAATCTGGGTCATTGCATATGCAGATATGCAGCTGGAGTGTCAGCGATGCCGGCTGGGATGTCACCCGCGTCCTCTGGGAGCTTCTGGAGGCCTTGGAGTGGGCAGCCTGGCCTCCGGGGCAAGTCCCCGGGCTGGGCTGGGCGGAGAGTGCTGGGAACCCCAGCCGCTCATCCTGGAGAGAATGGGCAAGGTTCCAGGGTTCCCAGAGCAAGGACCCTTGGAGACCACGTCCTTCAGACTCCTCTAGTCCCAGGGGGGAGACTGAGGCCCAGAGAGGAGGGGCCCTGCCTTGAGTCACCCAGCTGGCTCTAGATCGGCAGGCTGTTCAATTCCCAGCTCCCCAATGACTCTGTGTGTGACCGGGCCTCCCTTTCCTTGTTTATAAAGTGGGATTAATAAGCCTTGCTTCATTTACAAGGCCGTTAGAAGATTTAAGCCACACAATCTGTCTAAGCAGCCAGCACTGTAACTGACACACAGTGGGACCCGTTACACGACAGCGCGCCATTGTTTTCACGGGGACGCGTGGTCCCTCCAGGTGCCGAGCACGTTGCCTTTTTCCGAGGGCGTGTGATTTCGGCTGCACTCACAGAAGTGACTGTGAGCGGGTCACGGAGTCCCACGTGCAGCAGGCTGTTTTGAGCACGTTTCACTGTGTCATTGGACAAACAGGCCCCGGCACTTGCCCTGAGCTAAGGCTCTGTCCTGCTCAGAGCCTTAGCTCAGGGCACATGGAGGGGACTAAGACAGGAGCCCACTTTCGGAGAGGCCCGTGGGGGGGTTGGGCAGTGAGAGGCAGACGGAACCTAGCAAAGAAGCCGGTGATCAGATAAAGGGGGTGGAGGAAGCCAGCAACCTGGGGTTCTCATCTGCAGACTGGGGTCATTGTGGGGCTCACAGAGCAGGGTGGGGAAGGGTGAGGGGGGCTGATGGAGGCTCTGGCAGTGGGATTGGTGGTCACAGTACCTCCTTCACCTTAGAGGGGTGCTGGGAACAGGCAGCTTGCTCCACTGCGGCCTGGCTGGACACTGATGCCCTCTGTCCCCTCCAGAAGCACCTGAACGCCCTGTCCTTCCGCTGCTCACTGGCAGACTTCCAGATCGAGAAGAAGATCGGCCGAGGGCAGTTCAGCGAGGTATACAAGGCCACCTGCCTGCTGGACAGGAGGACGGTGGCTCTGAAGAAGGTGCAGGTGAGCCAGCCACCCCCTGGGGTGGAAGCTGTATTGCAGGAACTGATTACTGTGTGAACACTAGGGCCCTGGGCCAGTCCCTCCTTCCCCTCCCTTCCCCTCCCTTCCTCGGTACGTGAGCTCACTGGGCTACGGAGAGAGTGAGGTGGACTCCGGTGTGAGCCGTAACAGAAAAAAAATGAGTGTGCACTGGGCACCTGCTATGTACTGGGTCCTGCGAGGAGCTCACGGAACCTTGACGGCAGCTCTCTTGTGGGTGGAGATTGGCGTCCCATTTTTCAGATGAGGAAACCAGGGCAGAGCTGGGAATACCTCACCGGGGCCACAGAAGGAGCTCAGTCCCACTGACCCTGTTGCCTGCATTGCCAGTCTGTCCTGGACTCGAATGTCCTCCCTGACCTCTGTGTCTCTCCTAAGTGGCAGCGGGGAGTCAAGCAGACGGGTTTTAAGCGGCATTTCCGTGAGAGCCACTGGGCCCGCTGGGATGCTGCTTTGCTGCAGGAAATGGTTTGAAATCTTCCAGCAGAGCTTCCCGAATCTCTCAACAAGATCAGCCTGGGCCGAAGAGGCCCAGGAGAGAAGAGGCAACTCACATGTAGTCGCAGGCAAAGAACTGCAGCTTGAAGGTCGTAGCATCCCTGTATTCTTGCCGGTCTGTGACTCGCACGCGGCTCCAGTCACTGGAGACCAGACAGACGGGCTCCTCTGTTCGGAGAAGGCCCGCCCTCTGCCCTTCGTCTTCCAAGGAGGGGTTCATCTGGGCTCTCCCTCTCTGTCTGTCTTGGTTCATTTGTGCCAGAACGGGTTTTGTGGTGAGGCTGCTGGCCTGTCGACCCTGTTTGTCCTTTAAATCAGACGGTGCTGGGAGACACACCCAGAGTGAGCACTGGAGGATGGGGTCGGGGGCAGGAGAGGTCAAGGTGCCAGGGGCTGTACCCCCTATTCTCTGTCCAGCTTGGGCTGTCGGCCTCATTTATAGAAGTGAAGACTGAGGCTCTGAGTGTGTCTCCTGGCCGCCACTTCTCAGTGTGTGACCTCAGCAAGTCACTGGACTTCTCTGTAAGTGAGGCAGGTGACAGTAATTCCTGCCTGGTGGGAGTCAGCTTGAAGCAGGCAGCCTGGCACGTGGTGGGAGCCCACTAAGCACAACTTGTGGGGGGGCTCCACCCGCAGGGCCCCCAGGCCACCACAAATGAGAATAAGTCTACCAAGACAGGATCTGCTTGGGGAGGAAAGGTGGCCGATCTCTCAGAGAAGGGCCAAGAGCCTTTTCCTCAATGGGCTTTTATTGGGTTCATTTTGCACAGGAATACAGGTAAATCTCATTAATCATTGTTAGGCAGTAAGGATCAAACAATAGATAACATACAAAGAACTCTG